>WOXC01008387.1:0-609347 GCA_011680675.1 Gymnobelideus leadbeateri | reverse complement strand
ATTTGATTCCTTTGATTTCTTTTTCTTTTCTAATTGCTACTGCTAGTGTTTTTAGTACCAGATTGAATAAGAGGGGTGATAGTGGACACCCTTGTTTCACTCCTGATCTTATTGGAAAGGCTTCTAGTTTATCCCCATTGCATATAATACTTGCTGATGGTTTTAAATAGATGCTATCAACTATTTTGAGGAAGGCTCCATTTATTCCTATACTTTCTAGTGTTTTTAATAGGAATGGGTGTTGTATTTTGTCAAAAGCCTTTTCTGCATCTATTGAGATGATCATGTGGTTTCTGCTAGTTTTATTGTTGATGTGCTCAATTGTACTGATGGTTTTCCTAATATTAAACCATCCTTGCATTCCTGGAATGAATCCTACCTGATCAGAGTGTATTATTTTTGTGATAAGTTGTTGGAGTCTTTTGGCTAATATTTTATTTAGAATTTTTGCGTCTAAATTCATGAGGGAAATTGGTCTATGCTTTTCTTTCTCTGTTTTATCTCTTCCTGATTTAGGAATCAGTACCATATTTGTGTCATAGAAAGAGTTTGGTAGGACTCCTTCTTCACTAATTTTCCCAAAGTTTGTAAAGTATTGGAATCAATTGTTCTTTAAATGTTTGATAGAATGCACTAGTGAACCCATCTGGCCCTGGAGATTTTTTCCTAGGGATTTCATTGATGGCTTGTTTGATTTCTTTTTCTGAGATGGGGTTATTTAGGTAACTCACTTCCTCTTCAGTTAATCTGGGCAACTTGTGATTTTGTAAATATTCATCCGTTTCACTAAGATTGTCATATTTATGTGCATACAATAGGGAAAAATAATTCCTCATTATTTTTTTGATTTCCTCTTCATTAGAGGTAGATGATTCACCCTTTTTATTTTTGATACTCATAATTTGGTTTTCTTCTTTCTTTTTTTTTATCATATTGACTAAGGGTCTATCAATTTTGTTGATTTTTTCATAAAACCAGCTCTTAGTGTTATTTATTAATTCAATAGTTTTCTTAATTTCAATTTTATTAATCTCTCCCTTGGCTTCAATATTTCTAATTTAGTACTAAATTGGGGATTTTCAATTTGTTCTTTTTCTAGCCTTTTCAATTGCATGTCCAATTCATTGACCTCCCTTCTCTCTGCTTTAATTAAGTATGCACTCAGGGATATAAAACTTCCCCTGAGAACTGCCTTTAGTGCGTCCCACAAATTTTGGTATGTTGTTTCATTATTATTATTCTCTTGAATGAAATTATTGATTGTTTCTATAATTTCTTGTTTGACCCACCAATTTTTTAGGATTAAATTGTTTAATTTCCAATTAGTTTTTAGTCTATCTTTCCATGGCCCTTTATTGCATATAATTTTATTGCATCATGATCTGAGAATGATGCATTTAATATTTCTGCCTTTCTGCACTGGATTGTGAGGTTTTTATGCCCTAGTACATGGTCTATTTTTGAGTATGTATCATGTACTGTTGAAAAGAAAGTAAATTCCTTTTTATCCCCATTCAGTTTTCTCCAGAGATCCATCATATGTAGTCTCTCTAAGATTCTATTCACCTCCTTAACTTCTTTCTTGTTTATTTTGAGGTTAGATTTATTGAGTTCAGAGAGGGGGAGATTAAGGTCCCCCACTAGTATAGTTTTGCTATCTATTTCTTCCTCTAATTCCTTTAACTTCTCCTCTAGGAATCTGGATGCTATACCACTTGGTGCATATATATTAAGTAGTGATATTGCTTCATTCTCAATGGTGCCTTTTAGTAGGATATAGTTTCCTTCCTTATCTCTTATAATTAGATCTATTTTTGCTTTTGCTTTATCTGAGATAAGTATTGCTACCCCTGCTTTTTTTACTTTAGCTGAGGCATAATAAATTTTACTCCAACCTTTTACTTTTACCCTGTGGGTATTCCTTTGTTTCAAATGTGTTTCTTGTAGACAGCATATTGTAGGATTATGGTTTTTAATCCATTCTGCTATCCACCTCTGTTTTATGGGAGAGTTCATCCCATTCACATTCACAGTAATGATGACCATCTGTCTCTTCCCCTCCATCCTATTCCCTCCCCTGTTTATGTATTTGTTTCTTCCTTTTCCCTTTCCCTCCTTGAAGTTTTCCCTTTTGACCACCCCCTCCCTCAGTGTTCCCACCCAGTGACCCCCCTTCTTAACCTACCCTCTCCCCTTACTACTATTTCCCTCCCTTCTAGTCCCTCCCTTTAGTCTCCTCCTTTTCACCCCCCCTTACCCTCCCACTATCTATAGGACACAACAAATTTTTATAGTTATCAGAGTAAATTACTCCCCGTTTGATTCCAAACCAATGAGAGTAAATTTCAAACAGTGCTCCTCTCCCTCCCTCCTTTTCCTCTATTTAATGAATTTATGTGTCTATTCACATTAGAATCTTAAACTTCACTGATTAATTTGATCCTTCTTTGTACCAGAACCAGTGAGAATAGTGTTTAAATGATGTTCCTCTCCCTCTTTCTTTCCCCTCTTCTATAGTGTGTTTTGATGCCTCTTCAGATGGCATATTTTACCTTTTCCTAGCTCATCCTTTCCTTTTTCCCATTACAGTACCTTTGATCCCCTTAATAGTCTTTTTTTTAGACTTCATGTTAGTGCATTCATACCCACACCCTCTAAGTATAACCCTTTTGAAGGTCATGATAATCATAAAGATTTCGAATATTGACAGTTATCAGCTCCACATATAGGGATGTGAACATTTTGTTCTTGTTGCATCCCAAGTAATGAGCATGTGTTTGTGGGTGTGGGTGTGTGCACTTCTGCATGTGTGAGTCTATGTTACCCTTGTTTACCTTTTTATGTCCTTCTGGAGTCTTGTAATTGGAGATCAAATTTTCCATTGAGCTCTGGCTTTTTCATTAGGAAAGTCTGGAAGTCCCTTACTTCATTAAATGTCCATCTCCTTGCCTGAAAGATTATGCTCAGTTTTGCCGGGTAGTTAATCCTTGGTTGTAGTCCTAGCTCTCTTGCCCTACGAAATATCAAATTCCAGTCCCTCCGCTCTTTTAGTGTAGAAGCTGCTAGGTCCTGTGTGATCCTAACTGTAGTTCCTCGATATTTGAATTGTTTCTTTTTGGCTGCTTGTAGAATTTTTTCTTTAATCTTGTAATTCTGGAATTTGGCTACTATATTTCTTGGAGTTTTCAGTTTGGGATCTCTTTCAGGAGGAGTCCGGTGAATTCTATCGATAGCTATTTTATCTTCTGATTCCAGGACCTCAGGACAGTTTTCTTTGACAATCTCTTGGAGGATGCTGTCTAGACTGCTTTTTTCATCATGGCTTTCTGGTAGACCAATAATTATTAAGTTGTCTCTCCTGGATCTGTTCTCTAGGTCAGTTATTTTTCCAGTGAGATATTTTACATTTTCTTCCAATTTTTTGATCATTTTGTTTTTTTGGATTGACTCCTGCTGCATCACAGAGTTCTGAGTTTCAGTTTGACTGTATCTAATTTTTAGTGAATTATGGTCTTCAGTTAGTTTTTGAAGTTCCTTTTTTAGGGAGGTATTTTCTTTTTCCAAGTTGGTCACTGCTTCCCTGATTTGGTCTTTAAAATTTTTCTTAAGCTCCTCCAGGAATGCTATTTGGGCTTGAGACCAGATCATGTTTCCTTCTGTGGTCTCTGGTGTGGGTAGAGAGTCTATATTGTCCTGTGTGTTTTGTTGTTCTTGCCCTGCATAATATGCTCGAAGAGACTTTCTTGCCTTCCCCTTCTCCTTTTCAGCTTCCTTCCTTCCCATTGTGACTTCCTGTTTCTTAGTTTCTCAGGCTATGAGTTTAGAGCCTGATCCTTGACTTTGAATACCTCTGGGTGGCTAGTTTATGGCTAAGTCAGGGAAGTCAGTGAGGAATATAGATGTGTAGGTATGGGTGTGTCTGACCACTTCAGATTTCTGCCTCTATACCCCTGGGCTATAAGTAGGCTTTTGTTGGTGAGGTGAGGTAGGGCTTGTTGGGACCCCACACTCTCTTCTCTTCAGACTCCTGGCTGTCTCAGTTACACCCCTTTTTGGAGATTCTCAAGCCTGAGGCTATTTCCATTAACTTGGGATTTCAGTCTGGGTGGGAGACTTATCTTTGGGTTTTCTGCTTCATGAAGGAGGGATGGGAGGATCGGAGCAGCTAGAATTTACTTTGCCATTCCAGCCCCTGTATTATACAGGCAGGCAGTTTCTAAACTTCCAGGCTGGGGGCCGAATGCAGCCAGGGAAGCCACTCTCTCCACTGGGGGCCCGACTCTCCTACCTGGCTCCAATGATCTTTTCCCTCTGCGAGATGACTGAGATTAGTCCTTGGTAAGTCTGCAGGCTGGGGCTTTTTCTCTCTCTGGTGTAGTCTGCTTGTTTGCTCTTAGGTCTGAGCCGTGCAGACCCCACACGCTCTGCGCTCGACCTGTCTGGACACACTGGGCAACCTCCTGGGCTGGATTCTGCCATGCTCTGTCTGCCAGTGGGCTCTGTCACTCCGGAATCTGCTCAGATTCACCCTTTGAGACTTAGTGACCGAGGAGCTCAGCGAGGTTACTGCTTCCTTTCTACCATCTTGGCTCTGCCTCGATGTACAAAATCTTACTGAAGAAAAAAAAAACATTCTTAAAAAGTAGAATTGACTAAATTGAAAAGGAGATACAAAAGGTCACTGAAGAAAATAATTCTTCAAAAATTAGAATTGAGCAAATGGAAGCTAATGACTTTATAAGAGATCAAGACACAATGAAATAAAACCAAAAGAGTGAAAAAATAGAAGACAATGTGAAATATCTCATTGTAAAACAACTAAGCTGGAAAATAGATCCAGCAAAGATAATTTAAGAATTCCTGGTCTACCTGAAAGCTATGATCAAAAAAAGAGTCCAGAAATCATCTTTCAAGAAATTATCAAGGAAAAGTGCCCTGATATTCTAGAACCAGAAGGTAAAATAAAAACTGAAAGAATTCACTGATCATCTGAAAGAGATCCAAAAATGAAAACTCCCAGGAATATTATAGCCAAATTCCAGAGCTCCCAGCTCAAGAAGAGAATATTGCAGGCAACTAGAAAGAAATAATTAAAGTATCATGGAGCTACACTTAGAATAAAACATGATTTAGCAGCTTCTACATAAAAGCATCAGAGGACTTGGAATATGATATTTCATAGAGCAAAGGAGGTAGGATTACAACCAAGAATCATTTACCCAGTAAAACTTAATATAATCTTTTTTGGGGGGCGGGGGATGGATATCAATCAAAAAGAGGACTTTCAGGGCAGCTAGGTGGTGCAGTGAATAAGGCAGGTAGGTGGTACAATGAATAGAGCACCAGCTCTGGAATCAGGAGGTCCTGAGTTCAAATCTGGCTTCAGACACTTAACTCTTACTAACCCTGTGACCTTGGGCAAATCACTTAACCCCAATTGCCCTGCTTTTCCCACTCCAAAAAGCCAAAAAAAGAGAGGGCTTTCTTTAAGCGTTCTTGATGAAAAGACCAGAGCTGAATAGAAAATATGACTTTCAAATACAAGACTTATACAAGTCACTTAACTTCTGTTTACATCAGTTTCTTTAAGTATAAAATGGAGTATAATAGAAGCCCCCACTTTGCAAGGTTGTTCTAAGGACAAAAATGAGATAGTATTTATAAAATACTTAGTAAATTTCCTAGTACATAATAGGAACTATATAGATGCTTATTTCTTTACCCTCTCTTCTGCTCTGATGTATAGTTTACTGAGATGAGAAAGAAGAGGAGGAGGAGGAAGAGGAGGGGAAGGATGAAGAGGAGGAGGAAGAAGTGGAAGAAGAGGAGGATGAGGAGGAGAGTACTTATGTCACCAGCAGCCTAACAGGAGAAGGTCAGGAAGCATCTGGGTCTGCTGTGTCTGGGTAATCTCTCCTTCTATATCCAAGAGCAGTAGATAGTAGTATCTAGAATTATTTCTATATGTCACTTCAAATATTTATAGTTTAGGGGCCCAGAATTAATGTCATTTTCCCTGATCTCTTTCAGGGCTAGGGTAGAACATAATTTACACTTGCCAGCCTGGTCCCCTCCCATCAAACCCTGGTTATACAGGAAAACAGCATGTTATACCAGATAAACAGATAGTCTAGCTGTTTATCAAAGCAGAAAATAAGTGGAAACCAGGACATTTTATACATTAAAGTAGACTAAACAGTATATAAACAAAAAGAATCTCTGATTTCTTGAGAGCTAGGTAACATCTTAGTTCAACTCAGGAGAGAGAATGATCTCATTGAAGAGAAACATCTTAGCACTTTCTGGGATTTCAAACACTGGAAGTCTAGGGCATGATCAAGCCAGCTCTCCACAAGTCTGTGATTCTGAGGCCTTCCAGTAGCCAATCCAAAGTTTGAGCTTGTCTCTCTCAACCACTTCTCTTGAGGTTCTCCAACCATCTCTATATATACTATATATGTACACACACACACACACACACACACACACACACACACACACACACACACCATCTATATCTGTATCTGTACCTATATCTGCATCTGTATCTATATCTAATCTATCTATGTATGTACATGCATTTGTATATATCTGGGATTTGTGAAGAACCATGTGTGTCCTATAGAGTGTAGAATTAGGGAGAATAAACAAAAGCAAATTTCCTGTATTCATCTACAATGCAGCTACTCCATAAAAAAAAAAAAAAATGACCCGTTTTTGGGACCTCTAAATACTCTCTGTCTAGTCATGACCTTTCACGGTTTTGTCATGCATTTTCATCAAATGTTATGGTTTCTATTAGGATTTTTCTATGGGCTAATGGAATAGAAAAGCATGTGTAATTTAATTTACAAGTACCTATTGCATTCTGATCAGAGGAAATGTTCAGATTCTAATTTCCTAATTTCTTATTTTTTTTCTTCTCTGTTTCTCCTCATTCACTTAATATCACTGCCTCATACTCTTTGTATAAGAATCATTCAAAAATATGAGATACCAAGATGTAAGAAAATGAAACATAAATTTTTGTTGAATGATGGCTGAAAATCTAGGAGGGCCATTAGCACTCTTTGCCAGTCCACTAGTGCACCTTCAAGCTAATTTGATCTAGTAGAAGCAAACGTGGTGAATACTTGCAGGAAAATTTGCTTTGTGTATAGTAGCAAATACAGAATTTTGTGTCAGTTAGAATGGGCTCATTCTTTTAAAACGTTTTTTGGTTATGCTTTGCTGAGTGTTGTTAACATAGTCATTTGTGGTTAAGAAAATATGTGTAAAAATTCAGATGGAGCTGAAAGTAAAAATAGCAAGGCTATACTAATCATTGTATATTCTTCTATAAGCTTGTGAGTTACAAATGCAAAAGGAGAGGCTTAGATTTCAGCCTCTTCTCATAGTGGCTTCTCATAGTGTATTAGTCTATACTGTGATAAGTATTATCATTATGATTTAGAAGACTTAGAGACTATTAAAGAAAGGCTATGAAAGATAAAAAAGGATTAACATATTTGAATGATTCTGGAAAAATGATGAAAATATTAATAACTGAAACTGGGATAAAATGTTAGATTTTTTTTGTTGGAAATATACAGATTATCTGTCTATGCTGCCCAATTTTACTTGAAATGATCGATTTCCCCCTTTACCTTTACAAATTTAATCATTACAGAGAATATATTAGTTAGAGAGAAGGAAAGAGGTTAAGCATTTAATAAGTGCCTAAAATGTCCTAGACCCATATATATATATATATATATATATATATATATATGTATATATATGTACATATATATGTGTGTATATATGTATAGTATATGTATTCATGGTACACAGGTAAATGCTACATAACATAATAGGAATTATCCTGTTCTCAATGGAAAGCATATCTTAAACAGAAGATATGATGATTTTAGCTAGATCTAAAATTTATGTGGCCAAAGGGTATAGAGAACTGAGATAGTGTTAATGATCTGTAAACATTTTATCCATGTGATGTGTCTACATGTGATATGAGTGGAATGACCATATGAACAATATGATTATGATGCCATACACATGAACATAGTGATGGGCACAGGCATGCCTGACACAAGGGCTGGGTGTGCCCACACACCTGGGCCTACTCTCTGTACGAGTCTAGGCTTGGTGGTTTAATAGAATGTTTCTATTCTATTACTGTGCACTAAGACAACAAAAATACATGTGTCAAAACTAAATAGGTCATGTTTCAAAACAAATTTTTGTGTTTTGTGTTTATGTGTATGTGTTTTGAATTTTTATTTCCTAGACACACTGTTATAAGGAGTATGGAAAAGGGAAATACATGATATATCTTGTAATTTAATTTCAAATCTTCTGTCCATTGTTTATAATTCTGCTAAGCAGATCAAATCTAATCACTCTTCCACATGACATCCCTTCAAGTATGTCAAGATAGTTATTTGCTACCCTTTAGTCTTCTTCAGAATAAAAATTCCTAGTTCCTGTAACCAATTTTTATGTTACTCTCACCGACCATCTTACTACACTGGTGATCTTCCTTTGTATTCATTCTAAGTTTGGAACATCCTTCTTAAAATATGTTACTTAGAACAAAACACAATAATTCAGATGAAGTATGCTCAGGGGAGAAAGTATGGCAGAAATATCATCTCTGTTACACGTCTCTATTATGGCAACTCATCCAAGATTGTTGAAATTTAATAAGCTCCTCCTAATATCTCTACATTTTTCATATGAACAGTTGTCCAGCTATAAACCCCCATTTTGTACTTAAGAAATCTTGGAACCTGGGGCACTCAAAAATAATATTTTACAATTATTCCTATTAAATTCCATACTATTTGCAATGCCCAATCATTTGGACATGTCTTAGACTTTTGATCTTGACTTAATAATATACCATGTTAGGTAGATCTTCAAACTTTGTATAACTTACAAATCTATGCTCATAAACAGACAATCTATGCTTTCTAATCCTAGTCAATTACTTCCTTTATCACAGCTAAAGTCCCCTTTCTGAAAGAAACCTTTCCCAGTCCTCTTTAATGCTAGTGTCTTCTCTCTGACACTACACTAATTTTATTATCATATATATGTATATGTATATATTTATATATGTATGTATATACACATGTATGTGTATGTCTTTTGAACATAGCCATTTACATGTTGTCTCTCCCATTATCTTATGATATCCTTGAGAATTTGGACTGTCTTTTACCTTTCTTTGTACCCCTAGGGCTTAGCATGGTGCTTGGTGCATAGTAGACACTTAATAAATATTTATTGATTTGGCTTGACTTGATAAAGATGTTTAAAAGCTAGAGCAGGGCATTGACTAAGGAGGATTGAGCCATTATTTTTTGGATCTTCTCATTGACCCAATCATCTATTCTAGTTCTCCCCATCTTGTTCACAGGGATATCTTAAGAGACATTTTCAAAGGACCCAGAAATAGGGCAAAAGATATTGCAATTGTGCTTGCACTAGATTGACCATAAGGTGGGCAGGGAGTTGGCATTAGCATCAGTAGCTTGATGTAATACTTGTTGTTCTGTGTTGGTTTGAGTCAGAAATTGAATTTAATATTCTAAATTGGTAATAATTTGCCTTTTATATCTGATATTAGAAATGAATAGAGACCCAATCTTGTACAGGTGTCAAATTAATTCTATGCATTGCCTATGGTTTACTTATTATTTTGCCATATGGTCTTTTAAAATATTATTTTGTTAAATATTTCCCAATTACATGCAAAAAAATTAACACTAATTTAAAAAAATTTTAAATTCCAAAATCTCTCCCTCCCTCCCACTCCAGTGACCCATTGAGAAGATAAGCAATGTTATTGATTATATATGTGAATTATATAAAACATATTTCCATATCAGTCATGTTGCAGAAGAAAACATATACACAAATAAGAAAAATTAAAAAAGAAAAATGTATGCTTCAATCTGTGCTCAGAGTTCATCAGTTCTTTCTCTGGAGGTGGATAGCATTTTTCATTTTGGGTACTTTGGAATCATATGTTCTTAATACATTTTAAAAGTTTAGGTTGTTTGTCTCTTGATTTGTTTTTCCTTCTTAAAACTTAATGGTATTTTAAAAGAAAAAAGTAATTAAGAGATGTCAAACTGCCAATTACCAATCTTTAAGTGAACTTACAACTTATATAATTATCCCTTTTAACTTGAACTTTATGTAATTGTTCCTTTTAAAACATTGGAGCAACCTTTCCTTATTCTGTAAATTGGCCAAGCATCAAAGTAATTTGACTTTTCATGGTCATTTTAGTCTCTCCTGATTTAATTAGCAAAGTACATTTTTATAGAGGAAAATTCAGTCCATAATTCCTAAAAATTAAAAATCTTCATGATATTTTAAGAATTAAATAATTATCTGCAAGTCACTTTATAACTAATGGTTACCATTTCAATAAATAACTACATAAATTAGAAAAAGTTACTTGGCTCTTAAGTGTCTCTTGAAAATTTTAGTTATGAGATCTGTCAGTGCTGACATCTTAATTTCATTCCACTCTTCAACTGATGCATTTATTTTTATGTAATTATGAGCTGTCAAAAGTCTTTTCATAACAACAGATTTTATTTGCTTCACTGAACTTAATGAAATCCATGTGCATGAATGAATTTCATAGATATATTTAAATTCAGTACCTGAAATTCATACATCTGATGGCATGTAATATTCTAGTGCATAGTGGCTTGTGGATGAAAAGAAAATCATGGAATTACAGAATCATGGGGTTGGAAGGTACCTTAAGGAGTCATTTAGTATATTTTACTGCTTTTAGATATTTTATATCCAGATCCTCTCAGACTGATGACAAACATATATAGGCCATTCTTAAAGGCTGGAGGGAAGGAAACTAAAATCTTTACTAACCTGGCCAATTGTCTCCTGACACTGCCAGAAAGTTTTTTCTTTGTAAATTTAAAGCCATTTACTTTTGTCCTGTCCCCAGAGGAGGTAGGGAGCAGCTGGATCTATTTTCCATGTTATAATCCTTTGTCTTCTTGAAGATGTATGGTACCCCCTCTTCACCTCATGTCCATTCTGTAGTACCCCTTCATGTATCTTTTGTTCATGAATCCATTTTTGTGAAAATTACAATTCCCCCTCCCCAATGATTTGCACCATGCCCACATCTTTCCTAATTTGGATAGTAGTAAAATCTCCAACCAGGGAAATAAGAACAGTGAATTATTTTGACAAATTAACAACCAAGGGAATTTCTAAGCTTCTTATTTTTTTAAATCATTCCTGAGCATGTTATATTAAAAAGATCACCTTTCTCAAAATAAGAAGTCCTGGGTTCAAGTCTCATTTCTAATAATTACTAGCTGCCTGACTCTGGCAAAGCTACTTGACTCCTCTGTAACTTAGTCTCCTCATCCCTTAAATGGGTATAATAGTGCTTGACCTACATTATCTCTTTTGAAGGAGGATGAATCATAAGCCTTAAAACATCATAAAAATGTGTTATTATTGTTTTTATTATTCAAAATGCCTAACCTCCATGAATTTCTGACTCCTTCCCCAGTTGTTACTCTTGAATAGTTTTTAAAAATAACACCACATTTTCATACTGAAAGGATAGTTTAAAAGCTTCATTACCTTTTGATGATGAAATAAAAATTTGATGAAGAAAGCTGATGATTTTTGCACAAACTTCTGATTTGTTGCTTCATATTTACATTCTGATGCTCTTTGATAGTTTTCTATGGGAAGTGGGAAAATGATCATATCTTCTAAAATGAAAGAGTTAGCACTTTTGAAATGTGAGAAAATTAGGGAATGTGTTTCATCCTCACAGTTCATTGATTTGGACTTTAATGACAACCAACTGTTGTAGAGATTCTGTGACCCCCAATGAGTTTTCTTCTACATAAAAACTTAAGGCTAGATAGTCTCATTTATAACAGGGTACTAGAATGATGTAACTCTTATGTAATAAAAATGGCACAGTCAGACTTTGTACTTGACCTCAAGATATACTATACTCACTTCTGCGGGAAAATTGAAGGTCTTATTCTAGGGATGTCCTTTTTTTTTAAGGTGTGATTATTCTTTATTAGAAAAGAACAATTGGAATTTGAAAGAATCTTAGAAATTATGTACTCCAAATGCATTCTTTTACATTTAAGGAAATGAGAGGTAAAATAACTCCCTCACTAAAAACCATCTCTACTTGTCCAAGATCACACAAGTGGCTAGTAGTAGAGTCAGGATTTAGTCAGACCCTTTACCTCTAGATCCAATGCCCCTTCCAGCATGCTGTACTGCCATAAGCTTTCTGTATATTTTTCAAAGTATGTCAGTTCTTCCTGAAGCCATGATATGAGAATAATCAAAGAGGTGAACTGATGACTTGAAATAAGTTTGGAGTACAGAATGAGACTATCCAAAGGTGAAATTAACAATTAAAACATGTGTTCCATGGGGCGGCTAGGTGGTGCAGTGAGTAGAGCGTCGGCCCTGGAGTCAGAAGAACCTGAGTTCGGATCCGACTTAACAGCACACACAAACAAAAAACCTAGCCGTGTGACCTTGGGCAAGTTACTTAACCCCAATTGCGCTCCAAAAAAAAAGCAAAAAAACCCCCAAAAACAACATGTCTTCCAGCAATAGAAAATTAGAAAAAACAATGAGGAAAAAGGGAGACGTAAGAATTGAACCATTCTTTTTTAAACTGAAGTATATTATTCTAATACTTCTGACTGGAAAAACAAACAAATAAATGAAATGAAGAAAGCAATATAAGGCTCCTAGAAAGGGTGTTGAATCTGGAATCAGGAGACCTGGGTTCTAAACTTGCCCCTGCTGATTGCTGTGTGACTTTAGATCGTGCATCCTGAAGGGAAGCCTGGAGGCAGCATATATATGCCAAGCAAGTCAAATTACTACTACCACCTTGATCACCTCTTCTCCTCTGACCCAGGTAGAGAAAGACCAAGAACCTGAGCCCATGATCCCAGGATATAGCAATCCCTTCCCCACCCTCACTTCCCTACCAAAAACCATCTTACTTTCAGTGTAAGCCCTACGGCCATCATCTGGGGAAGCAATTCTTGTGGAGATGTGACCTGTTAGTCTGCAAGTGCTGCATGCTCAAACTTCTCAGTGGATATAGTTACTGAAATCCAACAAAGACAGTGCTCACCACCAAAGTCTTTGGTACTGTCTAGTTCAGGGGTGGAGAAACTACAGCCTTAAGGTCACATGTGACCCTCTAGGTCCTCAAGTGGCCCTTTCATTTCACTGTGAAGTTTGGATTCAGTCCAAGAGCTGCACCTGAGGACCTAAAGAGCCACATGTGGCCTCAAGCTCACAGGTTCCCCACCCCTGGTCTAGTTCATATCAGAAAAGGATATGGCTTTTGTTCATGTAAATGAATCTAAAGACTGTGAATTGCTTTCTGCTTTGTTGCTATGCTCTAAGGACCACTGGGCTTTTCTATTTGATTTGTACTCCCCCCCCCCCCTTTTTTTTTTGCTTTTCGGAGGATTAACGGGAGTTGTGACTTGCCCAAGGTCACATGGCTAGTATTTTTGTGTTAAGTGTCTGAGGCGGGCTTTGAACTTAAGTCCTCCTGACAACAGGGCTGGTGCTCTATTCACTGAGCCACCTAGCTGCCCCCATCTATTTGTACTTCTAATATATATGTATTATGTCTTCTAATTAGAATGTAAGTTTCTTGAGAGCAAGGACTTTCTTATTTTTCCATTTGCATCCATCCCCAGTGCTTAGTCCAGTGCTTTTCACAAATTAAACACATAATAAATGATTTTCATTCATTCTTTTTCTTTTTCCTAAACACAAAACTAAAATATTAGATTATATCATTTTTGATGTTTCTTCCAAACTGAGCAGCCTGTGATCATGTAAGGTTTGACAGTTTACAAAGGGAAATGGACTCCTACAAAATGAATTTTGCTCAGTGAAAATATCAGAGCCATAACTAGGAATACATTTAGGTAAACAGATAATGAAGCATTAGGGAATAATATTCCTAATTTCTCAATGAATAAGGATCAGATAAAGGATTTGACCTTGAATTATCTGATTCTAGTTCTTTCCACTAAGCTATGCTGTCCTACTTTATTAAAGCTCAACAGTGAAGTGACTTTCTTGGGGGCCAGGCACAGGATGATGACAACTGTCAAGTATTTGAAAGATTGTCTCACATAAGAGGAATTAGATTTATTTTGCTTGGTCCCAGAAAACAAAACTAGGAGCAGTGGTTAGATGTTGAAGAGAGGCAGATTTAGGTCTGAGGTAAGAAAGCAACCTCTGCCAAACAGAGATATTCTAGAGTGTGACATACTGGATCCAGAGGCAGTGGGTTCCTTGTCATCAGTGAAGATATCTTCCAGTGGAGGCTGGATGGTCCATTTGTCAGGTGTGGTATAGAAGGCATTGTTGTCCCTGTGTGGGTTGAAGGTTTCTCCCAACTCTGAGATTTCATGGTAACCTCAACACCATGATGAGCCATAAGAGGAGAATGTAATTAGAATATCAGGAGCGGTCCTTTCAAGGGGGATCACAGAACCTAACAATAAGAAGTTCAGGCTAGAGAGAGGCAGAGATGTGACTGAGGGGACAAGCAAAAAGACTATTGGACTGTGGGTAGAGTCTCCCTGGAAGAGGGGTCAGTACAACTGTTATTCCATGGGAGTTGGGGATGAGGGGACAAAAACATCACTCTAAAGGAATGTCACAGCAATAGGAGGTGAGATGGTGAACTGGATGGCAGTCATCATATGAAAAGTGGTTTCCATGGGTGATGACTAACATGTCAGTTCCTCTCAAGGTAGAAGTGTACTTTTATGATGACTGTGGCTCATGACAAAGCCCTGCCAGTCCTGTTCTGGTCATAGCTTTGTAGAAAACCCCCCAAATTAAAACATTAGAAAACCACAAAAAAGAGGTCAATTATCTGCTTACAAGTTTGCAGATGAAATAATTTTCATCAGAGCTGTACATGGCAAATTTTGTTTCTGGAACAAGTGATACAAAACATATTTAATGAATATGGCATTAAAAATGTCCATAGACAAAACCACATTCTCATTGAATTTGGTTCAGGGAGAGAATGACATACATACTAAATGGGATATCTCAACCTGCAACAGAATAGGGGGAAGAGGGATGAGAGGAGGGATGATGGATGGGAGGGCATCCTTGGGGGGAGGGGAGGTTGGAAGTACCCACTATAGAAGAGGGACAGGATCAAGTAGGGAATGGACCAGGTGGGGGGTGGGATGAGTGGGAGGGAATTATAAGCAGCCTTGTACAATATATCTACTATGATAATGTTTTGCATAGCTAGACATGTACAACATATAGTGAATTACTTATCTTCCTAGAGGGAATGGGTGACAAGGGAGGAAGGGAATGGATCTGAAATTCGAGGTCTTAACATTAAATGTTTCAAATATATATAAATACTATTATTAATACTCTTTTGCATGTAATTGGGAGAGAAGATGTATAGGCATCGAGGCACAGAGATTCACCTTGCTCTAATGGAAAAGTCGAAGGGGGTAAGGGAGAAGATGTGGGAGAGAGCAGATTGGAGGAAGCGATATCTTGTGGGACTGCTATTCTGAGAGGGTGGGTAGGGGAAAAACGGGGAAAAAAATTGTAACTCAAAATCTGGCAGAAATGAATGATGTAAAACAGAAGTTAATAAAGCATTTGTTTAAATAAAAAAAAAAAGTAAAAAAATGTCCATAGAACAACTCTAGTAGAATAGGATTGGAGGCACAGTAATTTACTGGGGAGATGGAGCAAAATGGAGCCAACCTATTTGAATAGTGGCTTACTTGGGGCAAGAGAGAAGAGGAAGAAATATATGACCTGATAACTTCCTATTTTATCCAGTTGTTCTTCCTTTATAAATGCTAAACTTATTTGTTTCTACATTGCTAAAAGACTGCAAGTGTTTTCAGGGCTCTTTAAATTAAACTGGCCTGGGATCTCTGATATCTATAGAATTAAATAATAACCACTCTTTTAATCTCTATATGATTAACATTTTTGAATTACAACCAGATGGTCTTGTCTCTTTATTTCACACTATAAGTATGTATAAATTGCTTTAAAAATACATTCTATACAATTTTATTATATAGAATGTATTTTTTATTCCATTATTGTATTTTTTATTCCATTTTATTCCATTATTCCACTGCTTCTACTATACGATCTCAGTTTTCTTTGGTAGTACAAAATCTAAAGACTTGGTGAACCTCTTAGAATTCGGATTAATTCACCAATTCAATTCAATCTAACAAACATTGATTAAAATTCCATTCAACAACTTCCTTTCTGCCTACAATTTAGTCCAGAGGTCCTTCATACTTTAAAAAAACCACAGAAACCAAATTCATTACTTCACCCTGTTCAAGTTATCATCTTGTATCTCTTCTACTTTCGTAAAGCCAAGCATAAATAGGTCTCCAGAGGACTGCTGCTGTGAATAACTTTAAGGTTCTGATTATATAGTATAGTGAACTCTCTGTTTATTCAACAATAAGCTAAGGCAAAACATTCACAGAAACTAAAGTACAACATTCACAGTGATTTAACTTAACACCTTATCACTAAAGTGGTGTCATAGTTTTAAAGAAAAGATAGCATTTAGTAAGTCCTTAACTCAGTCATCCTTAAAGAGCAATCCTCCTTAAGGGACACAAAGTACAAAGGTCAGGGTTTTCCCACCCCTAGGTCACATTGTCTTAATCTCTCAGTCAAAAAGTATTCTTTCTTCTTAATTGCAGATTAATTTCCAATCATCTTCAACTCAATCATCCTTAAGGGGTAAAAGGTACAAAGTACAAAGTTCTTTCACCCCTTGGCCACAGTAAATCATGATCTTCTCAGTCAGCACTAAGTATACAAAGAGAGGTCTTTTCATGCTGACTCAAGTTTGGCTCTCAGATTCCATGGTTCTCTTCCATGGGTCTGGCTCTTGCCTGAATCTACCCAATTGTTACACGGATTCACAGGCAGGTAGCTCTCAGCTCCTCATCCAGCTCCTCACCCAGCTCCTCATTCAGTTCCTCATCCAGCTCCTATTCTATATTGAAGCTCACAGTGTCCAGTCCACCTCAAGTCCTTCACAGTTTCTGTTTCTGGGAAGACAAAGCTTTACAGAACCAAAACAACATTCACACACTTTGCCAACACCATCATCAATTCACTATCTGCCTGTGAAATCAACACAGACCCACAAACAAGGTCCAAGAAGTTAACACAAATCATCAGCATAATCCCAGGGTCTTTGAAACCCTCCTCTAGGACCTCTGTAAACAGAAAACAAGAAAATCCTTTTTCAGGCCTTCCAGTAAGGTCCCAGGGCTTCTGTACAAAGTATCACAAACACAAATCAACACAGACAAACACAAACAGAGTGCTGGCCACCAAAAGTGTTCCCTTCTCAGTTTTGCTCTGTTCCAGCTGTGCTGCAACTTTTTATCTGGCATTGGCTCCTCCCTGGTCCACTCACCTCTTAGGTCCTTTCTGTTCCTGTCTTTGGCAAGTCCCTCCCACTATGGGATTCCAATGTTCTGTTTCTAAACAAAGACTTGATATAATCAGGGCAAGGCTCAAACACACTTGAACTGAAACAAGGTGCTAAATGATTAAATAACTGAAACAACGTGCTAAGTATTCACCCGCTTGTCATTACAACTTTTCATTGCTAAACTCTTGGGAAAAAAATACCTTTTCTCATAAACTCCACTTCCTCACCTCCTATACACTTCTTAACCCTTTTCCATTTGATTTCTGTCCCTACCTCTTGATTGAAACTTATCTCCAGAATGATTAATAAGTTCTTACTTGCTAAATCCAATGGTTTTCCCCCTTAGTTCTCAATATTCTACACCTCTCTGTTTATACCATTTTTTGACATTGTTTAACCACTCCCTTCTCCCTGGGTTTTCTGATGTTTCTCTTTCCTAACTTTTCTTCTTGCTATATCACTCTTCCTTTTAAATGTCCTTTTATTTATTGCTATGTATAATCCATTCTTACGTATGGGTGTATATTACTTTTCCCTTCAACCCACCTCTTATGCTTCACTTTCCCATTTCTGGCAAGTACATCATTATCTTTCTGTGTGCTCTGGTTCCCAACCTTGGGATCATCTTCACTTGTTCACTTGTTTTTTATCTCTTTCCCTCCCTTTTCTCATTAGTTGCTATGTTTTTTGCATCTCTCACATCTATTCCACTCACCTTCCTAGTTCAAACCCTCCTTACCTCCCAATTGGATGATTGTGATAACTTCTTAATTTGTCTCCCTCTTCAAGATTCTTCTCCTTTCCAATCTATTCTTCACATAACTCTCAAATGATGTTCTTAAAATACTGGCCCAACCACATAATTTCTCTACTCTGGGAACTTCAGTGGCTCCCTACCACATTCATTATATGAAATGTAACATTGTCTGTTTGGCCTTTAAAAGCCCTTCACAGTTTGTACCCCTCCCCCCATTAGTCTTTTTATCCTAAATTCACATTACCACCTTAATGCACTTTATTTTCCATATCTTTTCTGGATATTCCATCTGGTCCCCTATGATTTTGCATAGTCTGTCTCTGATGATTGGAATGCTCTTTCTTCTGACTGCTACCTCTGAGTAGCCCAGTTCCTATCACCATCCACCATTAGGCCTTTCCTGATTGCCCTGTTAGTTCTTTCCCCCTTCACACAAAATTACTTTGTTTATATCCTGTACATAGTTATTTGTACATGTTTCCCCTTGGCATATGTAAGCTTCTTGAGGGCAGGATTTTTTTGTCTTTGAATCTCTAGCACCTAACACAGTGTTGGTCATTTAGTAGATACTTATTAAGTGCTTGTTGAATTGAATTGAATTGAAGAAGGCGGCAGAATCAAAGTAACCCTTGGAGAAGAGAGGGTAGGGGAAACTTTAGAAACATCTATTCATGCTTCCTTGTGAACCACAGCCAAACAAACTCATGTGGGCACACATAACCTACACACATCACCCTTTACATATAAATTGAAATTTGCAAATAAAACAATATGGCTTATAGAAAGCATTTGTGAAACTACCCTAAGGCAGTGCACCTTCAGCAGGCTCAAGTACCATAGCCACATAGCAGTTGTAAATACGTTTACATTCTTGTAATAAATGAAAATAGAAGACAAAAGGAAGCCATGGTTAAATGGAAGGATAGTTCACAGATTCTCCTTGGAGAGGAAAATAAAGTAGTTAGTGGATTTGATTTTGTCATGTATTCAAAGGAAACATGAAAGATAATTCCATAGGAAACGATTATTTTTTATTGCAATGCTGAGCACGAGCATTTTCAAAAAGACCATAATGAAGATAATTGTAGCTTATGTGACAACATCTGTGGCAGAGGATGATAAAGTAGAGAAATTCTATGAAGAACTTGACAAAACCCTTCAAATTAAATCAACACATACTTCAATACTTGGTGACAAAGGTGGACATGGGGAAAGATGGAAAAAAGTTAGAAAACATAATTTAGGAGTCAGAAATAAGCATATTTTAAACTATATACAAGAAGACTTGTGGAGACAGATTGAGAAAATTTTCTCCAAGAAGTAAATTGGGAACATGGAACAAAGTCTGCAAAAATAAAAGAAATATAAGATCATAAATTTAGGACTAGAGAAGATTCTAGAGTTTATCTTACTACATCTTTACCCTCTATATAAATGAGGAAACTGGGGACAAAGGACTTGAGATTATTTAACCAAAGTCACAAAGGTCAGTAAGTCAGTCAACAAGCATTTATTAAATGTCTGCTATATGCCAGGCACTATGATAAGTTCTGGCAAACCTAGCACCTAACAAGGTTCTTTTTGCCTTCAAGGAATTCCCATTCTAATGAGGGAGACAATAGGAAAAGAGCTATGTACATATATGATATATTGTAGAGTAATCTCAGAGGGAAGGTACTAATGGGGAGCAGAAGTAAGGGGAGGACAGGAAAGGTGTCTTATAAAAGGGAAAATTTAAGCTGATTCTTGAAGGAAACTAGAGGAAGAAGAAGGTGAAGGTAAATAGGGGGAACATTCCAGAAATGGGGAATAGTTAGTGAAAAGTGACAGAATCAGAGCTGCTATAAATATCCCATTCACATTCAAAGTTGTAATTACTACTTGTGACTTTCCCTCCATCTTATTTTTATTCACTATTTTTTCTTTGGCCTCTCTTTATACCATATCCCTCTTAGCTTATCTTCTTTCCCCACCCTCCCCCCCACCCACTTCACAGATAGAGTGTCATGGGCAAGGATTAGCAAATTTGGTATCACTAGATCATAAAGTATGAGGTGGGGAGACGAGCCTAGAAAGATTGGAGGGGGTCAGGTTATTAAGGGAGGTAAGTGGTACATCCAGGATTATAACCTCTAGCTCAAAATAAAACACTCCTTTCACTGCACCATATTTAAAAGTAGTTAACAATATGAGTCATTTTTGAGTTGGGTATTTCTCTACATTCAGACTACTTACTTGTCAGAGTAACAATAAAAATCAATACAGAATTTCTTTTTTTTAATTTTTTGGTCTTTATTAATTTGTTTCTTTACATTTAGTTTACAGGACTCAGTTCCACGATTCTTTGAGTTTCACATTTTCTCTCCCTCCCTCCCCCACCCCTCCATGGCGGCATACAGTCACGTATAGGATCTGCAAATACTTTCACATTAGCCATTAGTCAGGTTATAAAGAAGGATTGTATCAGATGAAATGAACAATGGGGAAGAGGAAACAAAACCAAACAAGTAAAAGAAAAAGAGTAGGTAGTTTGCTTCAATCTGGATTCACACTCATTTCTTTCTCTGGATATAGACATCTCTCTCCATCAGGAGTCTTTTGAGGTTGACTTATAACCCTGCATTGCTGAGAAGAGTCCAGACTATCAAAGTTGGTCGTCACACATACGATGTGTCTAATTGTGTACAAATTTCTCCTGGTTCTACTCTTCTCCCTCAGCATCAGTTTGTATAAACCTCTCCAGGTAAATATGAAGTCCATCTTATAGCACAATAGTATTCCATTATATGCCTATACCACAACTTGTTCAGCCATTCCCCAATTGATGGATACCCCCTTAATCTACAATTCTTTGCCACCACAAAAAGAGCTGCTATAAATATTTTTGTACATATGGGTCTTCCTCCCACTTTTATGATCTCTTTGGGATTCAACCCCAGAAGTGATAATGCTGGGTCAAAGGGTATGAAATTATTTATAGCCCTTTGGGCATAATTCCAGACTGTTCTCCAGAATGGTTGGATCAGTTCACAACTCCACCAACAGTGCATTAGTGTTCCAATTTTTCCACATCCCCACCAGCATTTGTCATTCAGAATTTCTTAAGAAGAGGGGAAAAAATGAGAAAATGTGTGCAATTGATGCAACTCCAATCAGATCAGTTAAAATAACCTGCAGATGCCAAAGCATAGAGGATGTTCTATGTTGAGCCCAAATAGAAGAAGGATTTTTTTGTAGATAATGTTGGAATGTTTCCTTTTATAGATGCCATTGTGTTGATTAGATCAGGTCATATAACATTGAAGAATTTCCTAAATGAGATCTTGTTGTTGTTGTTGTTTGCCCTTCTTTCTTGAAGAGGACCAATGACATCACAGGGGTGATTTGTTGAAATGTGTGTAAGTTAGATTTAAGTGAGGCAGAGCTAAGCAAAGACATCAGCATCACTCAAGAGTTTGATCTAATTATTAACATAGGATAAACTACATGGAAAAAAGTCTACATATTTGGTATGCAATTAGATTGACTGTTTAACTAATAATTAATAGCTAACATTTCTGTAGTACTTATTATGTGCCAGGCACTGTGCTAAGTGCTTTACAATTATTATTTAATCTATAGAGCTAGTTCAATGTCTGAACAGACCTTGTAGTAAGGCAAAAAGCCAGACTCCGAATTGAACAGAAGCCAGAGAGTACATTGTGTTGTCTGTGGAAAATTCTATGGTTGCTTTCTATGGTTCTGAGAACTTCTCCTATAAACAGACATATAACTGTTTGACAGGAATATTCTTTTCACTGAAGAAATATGGGTGCAATACATGGAATGCCACAATCTATACGGAATTAAAGCTACAGGTCTTCTAAGAGCCATGGAGAGGCATATGATGAGCATTAATAGGAGACAATATATGAGCAATGAAGAATCTTGCAGAAGTGATGTAGAAAATGTCACAAGGGTGTGTATGCCTAGAAAAGAAGGCTGGCTAGTCATGTAATAAGAATAAGGAATCATTGAGTTATGTTCAGGGTGTGCACTGGTATTTGCATAATGCCACAAAATCCAGAGGAACCTCCTCCCCTGTCCCTAGTATGTCGATTGGTTGGACCCTTTTTAGAAGGAAAGAGTCTCAGAGAAGTAACAGTAGTGTACAAATAGCCATCTGCTCCATTGATTGGGATATTCACATCAGTGAGACACAGTTCTATGAGAATATCAAAGTGAATAAAAGGTCTTACATTTTAGTTTTAAAAAAATACCCAAATAACTCCACATATACAAGACTGGAAAGGATCTGAAAGAAGTCATAGAAGAGTAAAGTTCTTATTAAGAATCCCCTGTTTGAAAAGACAGCCAAGAAGGCTAATTAAATTAGGGTACATGAAGAGAAATATAGTATCCTTCCTTCCTTCCTTCTTTCCTTCCTTCCTTCCTTCCTTCTTTCCTTCCTTCCTTCCTTTTTTCTTTCCTTTGTTCCTTCCTTTCTCCCTCCCTCCCTTCCTTCTTCCCTTCCTTTCTTCCTTCCTTCTTTTCCTAGTTACTAACACAATAAGTTAATAATAATCTAATCAAGTAAATTAATATAATTTATTAATAAATTTAATGATAAATAATAAATTCAATGATAAATGATAATAAAAATCATTAATAGTTAATTCAGAGAGTAAAACAATGTAAAATTGTTTGCAAGAATAAAACATAATAAAATTAAATACCACTGGCACAATAAATATAATAAGTTCTCCCATAATAAATTGATATAGTCTAGCAAAACAAATCAATATACTGGTCATGTCTAAGAATATGTTTCATTCTGTACCTCTAGTCCATTACCTCTCTATCTAGGTGGGAATGATATTTATTCATTAGTCCTCTGGTGTCCTAATCAGTAACTGAGATGATCAGAATTCTGAAGTAGTTAACAGTTAGTTCTCTTTACATTATGGTAGTCATTGTATGTTCTCCTGATTCTGTTCACTTCACTCTATGTCAGCTCATTCAAATCCTCCCTAATTTCTCTGAAGCTAAAATATTTGTCATTTATTTTTTTAAATAGTATTTTCCCCAGTTACATGTCAAGAAAATTTTGAGCATTCATTTTTACAAGATTTTGAGTTCTAAATTTTTCTCCCTCCCTTCCTTCCCTCTTCTGAAAATGGTAGGCAATTTGATATAGTTTATACATGTGCTATTATGTAAAAAAAAAACCTTCTATGTTAGTTACAGTTGTGAAAGAAGGAACAGATCAAAAGAAAAATATGAGAGAATAGAGTAATGGAAAATATGCTTTGGTCTGAATTCAGAGTCCATCAGTATCTGCATTCATAAGGATAACATCTTCCTTTATGAGTCCTTTATACTTGGTGCTGAGAAGAGCTGAATCATTCATAGGTGATGATCACACAATGCTACTAATACTGTGTACAATATTTTCCTGGTTCTACTCATTTCACTTTGCATTGGTTTGTACCAGTCTTTCCAGGTTTTTTTTTTTTCTTTCTGAAACCTTCCTGTTCATCATTTCTTATTGCACAATGGTATTCCATTGCATTCATATACCATAGCTTGTCCAGCCATTATCCAATTAATGGTCAGCCCTTTAGTTTCTAATATTTTGCCACCACAAAAAGGCTGCTATAAATATCTTTGCACATGAAGATCCTTTTAACTTTTCTATGAGCACTTTGGTATACAGACCTAGTAGTGGTATTGCTGGGACAAAGGATATGCACAGTTTGATTGCTCTTTGAGCATAGCTCCAAATTGCTCTACAGAATGGTTGGATCAATTCACAATTCCACCAACAGTGCATTAGTGTCCCAATTTTCCCACGTTTATCTTTTTTTAAAGCATTTATCTTTTTCCTTTTCTGTCATATTACCCAATCTGATAGGTGTGAGGTGGTACCTCAGAGCTGTTTTGATTTGCACTTCTCTAATCAAAAGTGATTTAGAGCACTTCTTCACATGCCTATAGATAGCTTTGATTTCCTTGTTTGAAAACTCTCTGTTCATATCCTTTGATGATTTATATGTTGGGGAACGGTTTGTATTCCTGTAAATTTGACTAAGTTCTTTACATATTTGAGAAATAAGGCCTTTATCAGGGGTACTTAATGTAAAGATTATTTGCCATCTTTCTGCTTTCTTTCTAATCTTAGTTGCATTGATTTTGTTTATATAAAAGCCTTTTAATTCAATGTAATCAAAATTATCTATTTTACATTCTGTAATACTTTCTATACCTTGTTTGGTCATGAATTCTTTTACACCCCATAGATCTGTCGGGTAATTATTCCTTGCTTTTTAAATTTACTTATGTTGTCACTCTTTATGTCTAAATCACACCAAAGGTATGTCATACATAATTTTTCTAATATCCTATTTACCTCCTTGGTTTCTTTCTTGTTTCTTTTTTAGTTGGATTTATTGAGTTCTGAAAAGGGACAATTGAGGTCCTCTACTAGTATAATTTTGCTATTTATTTCTTCCTGTAACCTCATTTAACTTCTCTAAGAAGTTGGATGCTATAGCAGTTGGTGCATACATGTTTAATATTGATATTGCTTCATTACCTATGGTACCTTTTAGTAAGATGTAGTTTTTAATGGGTCTCCTTTAATGAGATTTTTTTTTTTTTGCTTTTCTGAAGGGCAGAAAGGCAGGGCAATTGGGGTTAAGTGACTTGCCCAAGGTCACATGGTGAGTAAGTGTTAAGTGTCTGAGGCCAGATTTGAACTCAGGTCCTCCTGACTCCAGGGCTGGTGCTCTATTCACTGTGCTACCTAGCCACCCCAATGAGATCTATTTTTGTTTTTACTTTGTCTGAGATCAGGATTGCTGCCCTGCTTTTCCTTCTACCTCAGCTGAAGCATAAAAGATTTTGCTCCAGACCCTCCCTTACTCTGTGTGTCTCTCTGCTTCAAGTGTGTTCTTGTAAACAACATATTTTAGGATTATGTTTTTTGATCCACTCTGCTATCCCCTTCCATTTTATAGGTGAGTTCATTCCATTCACATTGCAGTTATGATTACCACCACTGTATTTCCCTCCATCTTATTCTTACTCCTGTTGTCCTCTCTCTTCTTTCACCTTTTCCCTCATCACCAGTGTTTTGCTTCTGTATACCACCTCCCTTATCTGCCATCCCCTCTGTAAATCTCCCCAACTTTACTTGACCTCCTGCTTCCCTGTTTAATGATATAGATTTCCATATTCAACTGATTGTGTATATGATTCCCTCTTTGATCCAATATGATAACAGTAAGGTACAGATGATGCTTGTCATCCATCCTCCCTTCCAATGTAATATATCTTTCATGCCTCTTCATGTGAAATAATTTACTCCATTTTACTATTCCTTTCCTTCCACACCCATTGTGCTCCTCTTTGTCATCCCTTAATTTTTTATGTAACTCCCTCAAATTCCCCCTATTCCAGTACCTTCTATGTATATTCCTTCTAGCTGTGCTATTAATGATACAATTGTAGAGAATTATAAGTATCAACTTCCTGGGTAGGAATGTAAATAGTTTAGCTCTATGGAATCCCTTATATTTTCTTTTCCATGTTTATGCTTCTTTGGGGTACTGATATTTGAAGTCAAATATTTGGTTTAGTTTTGGTCTTATCCTTATGAAAGCTTGAAATCCTTCTATTTCATTGAATGACCGTTTTTTCCCCTTGATGTAGTATGTTTAATTTTGCTGAGTAAGTGATTCTTGGTTATAGTCCTAGCTCCTTTGCCTTCTGGCATATCATATTCTGTGATTTCTGATCCTTTATTTTGAAGATGCCAAGCCATGTTTAATCCTGATAGTGACTCCCTGATATTTGGATTGTTTCTTTCTGACCACTTGTAGTATTTTTCATTGACTTGATAGGTCTGAAATTTGGCTATGATGTTCCTTGGAGTGTCAATTTGGGGATCTCTTTCTTGAGTTGATCAACATATTCTTTCAATGCCTATTTTTCCCTCTGATTCCAGGACATTAGGGCGGTTTTCCTTGATAATTTCTTGAAATATGATGTACAGGCCCTTCTTTTGATTATGGCTTTCAGATAGTCTAATGATTCTGACACTGTCTCTCCTGGATTTTTTTTCCAGGTCAATTGTTTTTCACATGAGGTATTTTATATTTTCTTTCATTTTTTCATTATTTTGAATTCATTTGATTGATTCTTGATGTCTCATAGAGTCATTAGCTTCCACTTGTACAATCCTAACTTTTAAGGTGGTGTTTTCTTCAATTAGCTTTTGTACTTTCTTTTCTATTTGACCAATTGCATTCTTTAAGGAGTTGTTTTCTTCGTTGGATTTTTGTATATGCTTTTCCAGTTGGCCAGTTCTACTTTCTAAGCAGTTTTCCAAGCTGTTGACTCTTCTTTTTTAATAATTCTCAAGTGGTACAGAGGATGGAATGCTGGACCTGGATTAAGGAAGACTTGGGTTAAAATCTGAGCTCAAACCAGCTGTTTGATCCCAAGTAAGTCACTTAATTTATATCTGCCTCAGTTTTCTCAGTTATAAAATGGGGATAATAATAGTACCTACCTCTTGGGATGGTTATGAGGATCATATGAAAAAATAATTGTAAAGCATTTAGCACAGTTATTATTATTATCATAATTATATGCACTGCAGTTCCCCTGGCACTCAAGTATGGGCAACTAAAGCCACCCTGGAGCCCATCCTGAAGAAGAAGTACCATTAGATCATACAAATGTATAAGAAGAGGATATAAAACTGTGTTGATAAAGCACTAAATCCTCCTTTATCATCAAACAGATAGCAGTAGTTGTGTTGCTGTCAGAATCAGTGAAAAAATCAAAGAGGCCTACAGGTATTATTGAACTAAAAACTAAATATAAATCAGAAGTACTACAGAAGCAATAAATAAACAAATAAATAAACAAATTAATGAATGAATGAATGAATAGATAAATGAATGAATGAATAAAGAAACAAATAAAGCTAATGAGATTTCAGGCAGCATTAATAGAAGCAGAGTTTAGAAACCAAGAAGCGATTGTCCTACTGTCATAGTGCCCAAAAAAGGATATCATACTTCAGATGTGGACTGATTCAGGCAGAATGTTGTGTTTAGTTTGGGGAACTTTCCTTTTAGGAATAATATTAGCAAAATGCATTTCAACCAGAGAAAAGTGACTAGAAATGTTATAATGTTAATGGTATTTAAGATCTTCCCTGCCCATTAATAGGACTCAGGTGGAGTCCATTAAGGGAAGCTTGCTTAGGGGAGACTTGCTTGTAGGAAGGCTTTAAACCCTTTTGCTCATTTCTAATTAGACACTGAGTCAGCAGTATTGGGATACCTTCTGGCTCTGAGAAGTGAATATATACATTCTGAGTTGGTATTTTGCTTTAGGGGCTCACTTATGAGAAGGATCTTGTGATTACCTGGTCAGGATTCTGAGTGGCTATATGTTCAGAGCTCCCTGACTGCTCAGATGTAAAGGTGTTCTCAATCTAGGGATATATGTAATGTGAATGGCAATATTGCTTTGATTTAGGCAGTCAGAGCCCTGTCTGTTGGTCTTTATTTCTCTGCTTGTATTTTCTCTGAAGTCCAGGGTGCTCACTTTTCCATTGATTGTTGACCCCTTAAATAGTTATCTTTCCACGAAAACATATCTAAGAACCTGTGCTAGCAGCCATCCTGGGTATGCCAGTGTCATTAATGTTACAAATAGTATGCAAAATATGCACAGATCTGTTGAAGGAAATTGGGATATACATTTTTTAAAATGGCAAATTTAATTATATTATTAAGAAATGTCTATGGCGTGTTTATCTTAAAAAGAAATGGATGATTTGAACGATAGGTTGTTTTAAGTTAAAGTTTCACTCAATCTCCCTTATTTTCATTGGTGATCAGACTATTTGCAGTCCTAAGCCAAAGTCACATGCCATGAAAAGGAAAACAAGAGATTTCAAATGGAGAGATTTGCAAGAGGTCTAAAATCCAGCTATCTTGATTCAGTATCAAAGTTCATAGAGGCTTTCGTTGAAAACTATTTGCCAGACTTGGTCCTAAGTAAACAGGGGAATACATTATAGATGTCTTAAAGTATTTGAAAGACTAGAATTATTTGGAAGAGTGGATAGACTTATTTTCCTAGTTCCCAGAGGGCAGAATTGAGGGTATATTTGGTAGAATTTGTAGAAACGTCTTTTGGCTCATAAGAAAAATTACCTATCAGTTGGGGATGGGTACTGAACCTATGATTTCATTCATATAAAGAACTAACTCTCCAATAAAGAGTTCTTTTTTTAGTATTAATAATAATCTTATTTTTAGTTATTTGTATTATTATATTTATTTTATTCTGAACTTAAGGAATAAAACAAACATTTTCATAACATAGTAGAATAGAAAAAAAGATGATTGCAATGAAACTGCAAATCTATTAAGTATAACTTGCTATTCCTTTTAAACATATCAGAAAATAATTATGTGACTTTCTTTTTTTTCTTTTTTTCTCCCCCCCCCTCAGAAAAGCCTATGATTAGACATAAATATGCATATATATGTGTGTGTATGAATGATTATATATATACATATATAAATATAATTATTCCATACATACTTCTATTTTCCCTTTTTCAAATTTTAGTAATTAAGGAAGAAACTTCTCAATTTACAGTCTTAGAGAGTTGCCTGGAACATTGAGAGGATAGGTTGACTAACCCAAGATCACACTTCAGTGTGACAGAGGGAGAAATTGAACTCATATCTTCCTGGTTCTGAGGGCCAGTTCTCTCTCCCTTACTATACCATGCTGTCTCTACCAATTAGAACTAACCCTAAAGTAGAACCACTTGCTTTCAGAGAATCCTTATACCTAGAGATTTTCAAGCAAAGGTCAAGTGACCAATGGCCAAGGTGGTTAAAACGGAGATGCAGAGATGCTTGTTTAGGCATAGATTGAACTGGTATTATCTTAGAAGCCTTTTCTAACTCTGAGATGTGTTTCTATATATTTGGTCACATCTTATTTGAAAGCATTATATGCTATACTGGTGACTAGAAAGAGTTAATCTAGTTTATAAAAATGCCTAATTTAGTCCATCTATATGCCCATACAGGACTCTAAAATGCAGTCTTCACAGTTGGCCATGAGTTATATTGTTACACAAGCAACTGAACACCTTTAAGGCAGACCCAGACCTGCATGAACAAAAATTTCAGGGGCATTGTGATGTTATCTCTGTCCCTCAAAACTTACCACCTTTCTGGTTTGATGATGCCTGAAATTCTATCATTAGGAATTCATTCCTTTGACTTAAGTAATTTTTTTCCTGTTAGAATTCAAATACCCCCTGGGAAAGGTAACACATTAAGTCTTATTAGTTAATTATATCTCAGGGGGGAATACATTTATAGATCCTTTCCTGAAGGCAAGTTTGAAGAACAGGGAGGTGGGAAGAACACATTGCCACTGAACACCCATGGGAGGGAGAAACTGGGCATCACTAAGAAGGAGAAAGGAAGAAAAAGTAAAGCCTGAAGGCATGAAAGAGAAATTTTTTGGCCTGTGCCCCCCCTACCCCGACTTAGTCCTGGTTATGTAGTTTAGGTTCACAGCTAGGGACCTAAAAATTCCATCTGGTTTACAAACCAGGTTGAATGGATTTTCTCATCCACATCTGGCTCATTGTTGGCAGAGAGACATGACCTTAATCTCAGGGAGCAAATTTGCATTGAAAATTTGCTCTCATTATATTCATTACTGTTAATGGGATCTATTCATCTATATTAAGGAACATTAGAACACTGAGTAGCCTCTGATATATTCATGAGATTTGTTTCTCAGTAGCATATGATTCTCATTCATGTTTTTATTTCTATATGAGGCATGCTATTAGGTATCATATCACTTTATGCATTCTTTTTAGTGATTTGTTTTGATTTTAAGCAGTAGCCTAATAAAACTGAATCTGCCTGCAATGTGATGTTTCATTTGAATGCTTCCTAGGAGAAATGCCATGAAAAATATTTTGAGGAATTTATTTTCCTTGGTTGGATTTATATCTTGTTAAGGATTAAATTTTCTAAGAAGACAAGAAACAGATACAAATCATACTCTGTCTTCAAAATATTATCTTTAAGGCTTTTCTATGTCATAATTTCATTATTGAAAAGAACAAAATTTTATTTAGCAGCCAGAAAGCTGATTAAAGACAAGAGTCTCAAGAGATAGCCCATTATAGTGGCAAAAACATTGGATGGGAGTCAGATAACCTGGGTTTTGGACCTGGGTTGACAACTTGGAAATTTCTTCAAAATATTTTTTTCTTCTTTTCAACTTAAGTACTAAAACAAATATACAATAAGAAAAGAAGAAACATTATAACTTAAATAAAAAAAACTTAAATACAAAATTAGAAAAAGAAAAAAATGCCATGTGCACAGCAGAACATGAGAAGATTCAAAATATACAGTAAATTTCCATTTCAAGAAAGCCTAGATAATAAATTCTATGTGTTGTATGTATAGTTGTCTATCCTTTCTGGTAAATTTTCCTTTGTTGTCTGTTGTGCATTTTTTACTTTGTTCTTATCTTTTTCTTTCCCCCTTCTCCACTCCCTGCAAGAAGGCTACAAATAAGTGTGTGTGTATGTATATGTGTGTGCACATGAGGACATACATAAATATACATATACAAGCATGTATATACATATGAACATACATAAATACACTTACATACACATAAACTTCAATATTTATAATCATATTCATTTATAGACATATATACTCATATGTATCTATATAAGACTGCAATACACTTTTTTGTCCTCTGTTTATCTGAGGATTGATAACTTCTTCCTTTATAAGTTTGAGTATTTCTTTATTTTTCTAAACCCACTAACTCATCCTATACCATTTCCTATACCACAGCAATATTCCAACCCTATATTGTCTAGTTATTTTAAATAGTCTAAAACAATATTGATTAATGTGGCTGATATATAGTGCATATTTTTCTTTTTTGATTAAATCTATTTTAGCTTTACCTTTGTCTGAGATCATGATTACTACTCCTGCTTTTTTTCCCTAATAAACTCTACTCTTGATCTGTATTTTATATTTGTGAATATCTATTTTCTATCCCTCCTGACTCCTCTACTTTACGTCTACCTACGACTTTGCCCTCCTATTAGTTAGTTTACCCTCCTCTGAGGATCACTCTCTTATCATCCACATTCCTATTATTCTAAACACCTCTAAACACCTTCCTATACTCCCCTTAGTCTATTCCCTCATCCTTCCCTCTAAAAATCCCTCCCTTATTCTCTCTCCCCTCCCTGTCCTTTTAGCCTTTTGTTTCTTTCTGAATTTAGAAGACATTTATGCACTTCTAAATATACATGCATATACATACATATGTGTGTGTATTTCCCTCAAATCCGTTCTAGATGAAAGTAGCATTCCAGAACTACCAGCCCTCCTCCTTCATCTAATTCTTCTTTGTCACTTCTTCCTCTTACACCTAATTTCTATAATTACTCTCTTTACCTTTTCCTAAATGGTTTAATTTTTAGAATCCTAAAATACTCAGGTCTACTCCCATCTTTCTTTTGAACTACCCAATTACTAATAATCTTAGACATGTGTTTTACATTTCCTCATATGAAAAGTAAACAGTCTGTCTTATTGAGTCCCTTGTAATTTGTCTTTGATATGAACTTTATATTCCCCTTGGATCTTTTATTTGAAATCTTCTATTAAGTTCAAGGTTTTTTTTAAAACAAAATACTGAAAGTCTGGCAATTCATTAAATATCCATTTCTTTTCATTCAGGTTTATGTTTAACTTTGCTGGATGTTATATTTTTGGCCACAACACCCAGTTATTTTGCTCTTCAATATATAGTGTTCCAAGACCTGTGGTCTTTTAGTGGTACTGCTGCTAGGTCTTGTGTGATTCTAATTGTGGCACTGCCATATTTAATTGCATTTTCTTGTTGCTTATAAAATTTTATCCTTAAGCTGCGGATTTTGGATTTGACTATGATATTCCTGTGGGTTTTCCTTGTAAGATCTCATTCAGGTGGTGATCAGTGATTTTTCTTTCTATTTCTACTTTCCTCTTTGTTCTAACACTTTTTCTTAAATTATTTCTTGTATAATTGTATCAAGATTCTTTTTCAGGTAGTCTGATTATTTTTAATGTTTTCTCTTCTTGATATGTTCTCCAGATCAGTTGTTTTTCTTATGGGATGTTTCATTTAAAATTTTTTTTCATTCTTTATACTTTATTTTATTATTGTGTGGTCTTTTATAACTTCACTGCCTTACCCTTGCCCAATTCTAATTTTCTTTTTTTTTTTTTTAAAGCAATTGGGGTTAAGTAACTCGCTCAAGGTTACACGGCTAGTCATTATTTATTCGTGGGTGCTCATTTTCTGAGGCCAGATCTGATCTCGGGTCATCCAAACTCCGAGGCCGGTGCTCTTACTCACTGCGCCACCTAGCCGCCCCTTTAGGGCAATTGGGGTTAAGTAACTTGCCCAAGGTTACACGGCTAGGTTTTTGTTTGTATGGATTAAGTGTCGGAGGCCGGCTCCGAACTCAGGTCCTTCTGATTCCAGGGCCAGCGCTCTATTCACTGCGCCACCTAGCCGCCCCCCAATTCTAATTTTCAAGGAGTTATTTTCTTTCCTTAAGATTCTGAATCTCCTTTTCTAATTATTTGGTTTTCTTTTCATAATCTTGTTTTTGTTGAATTTTTCTTATTTAAAAAAATTTTTTCAATCTCTCTCATTTGATTTTTAATTTTTTTAAAGTTCCTCTATGAATTGTTTTTGGGCAGGTGACCATTTGATGTGTCTCCTTGGGGTCGGAGAGGCATTTTTTTCCTTTAGTATCTTACTCTGAAGATGAACCCTGGTCTTCTCTCTTCCCATAGTAACTTTCTATGATTGGATTCTTTCTCCTTTTCCTACTCATTTTTTAATTTGTAGTAGCTTATTTTTTATAATCTCCTCTAGTCCTGGGAGAGGACTAGATCCTCCTTCAGTTCTCCCCTTTGGCCTGGAACAAAAGCAAAGAACTACATCCTCCTATAAGTGCCCATAGGCAGTGGTATCCCTCTCTCCTCCCACTACCTCTGTACTCATCAGGAGTGTGCTGATTCCTTTTTGCCCAGGAGCTCATGTTGGTAGCACAGCTGGTGTTCCTTATCAGCAGATGGTCTCTTCATCTTCGGTAACTCAGGCAAGGATTCCTGACACTGTTGGGGAAGTAAAGGTTCCTGTGGCTGAAGCCGAGGCTACCTCCCAACCCAGCTTAACCCTAGGACCCACAACTTGCTGTTTCAGTGGAACTAGCTTGGAGGTGTTTACTTTTCACAGTACCCAAACCTTGGTCTCCAGACTTTTCTTTTAATTTTCTCCTGGTTGTTCCAGGAGGAACAGTGTTTGCCCTGAGGTGCTATTTTGTCTTATTTGTGGGGGGAAATCTAGAGAGCTTGGATTTTTCTGACCTATTCCACCATCTTCTCAGAATCCTCTCTCTATTCCTTAGCAACTAATTTTTTATGTGAGTCTAGGCAGATTATTGTAACTATCTGGACTTCTGACTGTTTGTAACAGATGATCTCTAAGGTTCCCCCAGCTCCACATTTCATTTTGTGTGAATCCCTGATTCTTCAAATTACATGGTAAAAGATCACTCTTGGTGATTACCAAAATGCTAAAAACAAGCAATTTTTGTTGTTGTGGAGGCAATCTAGGTGAAGTGCCTTGCCCAGGTTCACACACACACAGCTAGTAAGTATCTGAGGTAGGATTTGAATGCAGGTCCTCCTAACTTCAGAGCCAGTGTTCTATCCACTGTACCACCTAGGTGCCTTAAGAGGAGCTATTCCCTTCTCTCCAAAACACATAAAGAGGGAAAGAAGAGAAAGGCCCGATTTGGAAGAGTAAATTATATCCATTTTCAGAAATATACATTCTTTGGCCCCGAGAGATAGTCAATCAGAGTGACTGCTGCTTTGTTTTACAAAACAATTCAATATCAGATTTGGAAGGAACCTCATAATCCTTTTAGAACACTGCATATCTGAATAAGAAGGCCTCTTTCAACATACCTCAAAAGGACATTCAGTTTTTGTGTGAAGACTTCTAATAAAGGAGAGCCTGCTACTTAGCAAAAAAAAAAAAAAAAAGCCCATAATCCTCTTAAAAATTAAATTTGAGTGATTTAGGGCATTTTTTCACATGGTTACTGATAGCTTGGATTTCTTAATCTCAAAATTTCCTGTTCATATCCTTTGACCATTTATCAACTGGAGAATGGCTGTGATTTATATAAATATGAATCAGTTCACTGTATGCCATAGAAAAGGCCTTTATCATAGAAACTTGCTGCAAATATTTTTTTAATTTACCTGCTTCTTTTCAAATTGTTGCTGCATTGACTTTATTTGTTCAACAACTTTTAAAAATTATATTTGATCAAAATTATCCATTTATCTCTCATGATCTTCTTTATCTCTTGGTTGGTCATTAAATCTTCCTCTATCCATAATTTTGACAGATAATTTCTTTCTTGCCCCTCTAATTTGTTTATAATATTGTATTTTATATCTAAGCCATGTATTCTTTTGGCATTTATCTTGGTATATGGTGTAAGATGTTGGTCTATACATCATTTCTGTTCAACTGTTTTCTAGTTTTCCAAACAGATTTTGTTGAATTATGAAATCTTGCCCTAGTAGCTGGAATCGTTGGGTTGTTCATTTGATTCTGAATATTGTGTACCTCATCTATTCCAATTATCATTCTCTTCTTAACCAGTACCAAATGGCTTTTATGATCATTGCTTAGTAGCATAGTTTTGATATCTGGTACTGCTAGGCTCCCCTTTTTTTCCCCCATCCTTCCATGCTTCCCCATTAATTTCCTTGAGATTCTAGACATTTGGTTCCACCAAATGAATTTTATCATCATTTTTTTCTGGCTTTATAAAATATTCCTTTAGTAGTTTGATTGGTATTGTATTGAATAAATAAATTTAGGTAGTATTGTCATCTTTTATTATATCAGCTTGGCCTGCCCTTGAACAATTAACATTTCCCCTATTTATTTAAATGTGTATTTCTGTAAAGAGTCTTTTATTGTTTTGCTTCAATTGTTCTTAAAGATAATAAGTAGGGTGGAGCCAAGATGGTGGAGTAGAAACAGCTCATCCAAGCCACTCTGCCCCCAGATTCCCCCCAAACTATGTAAAAGGGGACTCTGAACAACTTCTGGAGCCCCAGCACCCACAGAACGACACAGAGAAGCTAACCTCCCGCTGAGGACAGCCCAGCAGCCCTGCAGGAAGGACCAGCGCAGAGGTCTGGGACCTGGCAGCTCGCAGAGCGCAGAGCGCAGGAGCCGAGCTGAGCCCAGGTCCACGTGAGCCGAGGTTTTAGCCCCAGGGCAGCAGGGCCAGCAGCCTGCTGGAGGAACCCCAGAAGACCAGCAGCCATGGCGACGCCAGAATTATCAAGAGAGACATGCCTAGGACAAAGTAAGAGGTTGGTGTCCTATGGACTTTGGAACTGGTATTTAGGGAATGTGTCGGCTCCCTTCCCTGGGGGCTAGAAGCCGCTGAGGACAAATGCTATTTGGCAGTTTTCAGAGGCGGCTCCAGCTCCCGGCCTCCAAATCGTAGGGGGATCCAGCGATCAGTCTTGGGGGGTAATCGCTCTTGCTTTAACCTCCCTGGATCTGGATTGTGATCTAGGGTGGAAGTCGTGGGTGGGTTTACAGCTTGCCAGAAACGGAAGTTGCCCCCACACGTTCGGGACGAAAATTCCTCTATCTGGCCTTAAAGCCATAGTGTGGCAACAAGCCCAAAAGTCAAGTAATTAAGTGGCAACATGCCAAGGCAAAGGAAACAGAAAAATGCAACCTAGACTCCTATTTTGGGGGCATAGAGCGGGAAAAGGACTGTGAGGTCAGAAGTCCTGCTCCAAAAGCCCCAGGGGAAAACATGAACGGGTTGCAGGCCATAGAGGACCTTAAGAAGGACTTTAAAAATCAAATAAGAGAAGTGGAGGAAAAATTGGAAAGAGAAATGAGAAGGATGCAGGAAAAGTATGAAATGAGGGTCAACAGCCTGACTGAGAAAACAACACCTTAAAAAATAGACTAACTCAAATGGCAAAGGAGGCCCAAAAGGGCAATGAGGAGAAGAATACCTTAAAAAGCCGAATTTGCCAGAGGGAAAAAGAATCTCAAAAGCTCACTGAGGAGATTCATTTCTTCAGAGTTAGACTGGAGCAACTGAAAGCTAATGACTTCATGAGAAATCAAGATGCTGTTAAGCAGATCCAAAGAAATGAAAGATTAGAAGGCAATGAGAAATATCTCATGGGAAAAACCACTGACCTGGAAAATAGACCCAGGAGAGACAATTTAAAAATTATTGGACTACCTGAAAGCCATGATCAAAGAAAGAACCTAGAAATCACCCTTCAAGAAATTCTCAAGGAAAATTGCCCTGATGTTTTAGATCCAGAGGGCAAATAGAGGTTGAAAGAATCCACAGATCACCTCCTGAAAAAGATCCCAAAAAGAAAACTCCCAGGAATATTATAGCCAGGTTCCAGAATCCCCAGAACAAGGAGAAAATACTACAAGCAGCCAGGAAGAAACAATTTCAATATTGTGGAAACACAATCAGAATAGCCAGGACCTGGCAGCTTCTACACTGAGGGATCGAAGGGCATGGAATACGATATTCCAGAGGGCAAAAGAACTGGGAATGAACCCAAGGGTCACCTACCCAGCAAAACTGAGTGTTTTGTTTCAGGGGAAAATATGGTCATTCAGTGGAATAGAGGACTTTCAAGCATTCTTGAGGAAAAAACCAGAGTTGAATAGAAAATTTGACATCCAGACACAAGAAGGAAGAGATGCCTGAGAAAGTAATCAGGGAAAAGAAATCAGAAGGAACTTATCAAAGTTGAACTATTTACATTCCTATATGGAAAAGCAATATCTGTGACTGATGATATCTTTCTCACTATGAAAATAATGGAAGAAGGGGGTGTGGTCATATGAATACATGTGAATGTGTGTGTATATGGTTACAGTTATATATGGATAGAGGGCATAGGTTGAATTTGTTGGGAAGGGAGAATACTCAAGGGATGAAATTATGTGGTGAGAGAGGAAAGTAGCAAGAGGAGATGGGGAGAGATAGGGTAGGGTAAACTATCCCATGTAGAAGAAGCAAGGGGAAGTGGTTGCAAAGGAGGGGGAGAATAAGGAAGGCTAAAAAGGCAAAACCACATTCACATTGAATTTAGTTCAGGGAGAAAATGACATACATACTAAATGGGATATCTCAACCTGCAGCAGGATAGGGGGAAAGGGGATGAGAGGAGGGATGATGGATGGGAGGGCATCCTTGGGGTGAGGGGAGGTTGGAAGTACCCACTATAGAAAAGGGACAGGATCATGTAGGGAATGGACCAGGTGGGGGGTGGGATGAGTGGGAGGGAATTATAAGCAGCCTTGTACAATATATCTACTATAATAATATTTCGCATAGCTAGACATGTACAACATATACTGAATTACTTATCTTCCAAGAGGGAATGGGTGACAAAGGAGGAAGGAAATGGATCTGAAATTCGAGGTCGTAATATTAAATGTTCCAAATATATATAAATACTATTATTAATACTCTTTTGCTTGTAATAGGGAGATAAGATGTGCAGGCATTGGGACACAAAGATTCACCTTCCTCTAATGGAAAAGTCGATGGGGGTATGGGAGAAGGTATGGGAGAGAGCAGATTGGAGGAAGCAATATCTTGTGGGACTACTGTTCTGGGAGGTTGGGTAGGGGAATAATGGGGGAAAAATGATTGTAACTCAAAATCTGGCAGAAATGAATGATGTAAAACAGAAGTTAATAAAGCATTTGTTTAAAAAAAAAAGATAATAAGTAGACCCCCCCCCCGAAGTAATATATATTTTCTGTAGTTTTTTTAAATTAAATTTATCTCTTCCTGCTGGATTTTATTGGTAATATACAAAAGATGTTAAAGATGGTTTATTTTGCTAAAGTTGTTAATTGAATTAACAATTAATTCTTTGGCTAACTGTCTAGGGCAGATGTTTCAAATTCACAATTGGGAAGGCCCAAGCAACCTGCAAAACTCTTATGTATGGCTGGGACCAGATTAAAATGTAATTGGGAAGTGTTTAACACAATAAATAAAAATACAACGCAACATCTGTAATGTTAAATTGTGGTTATCTAAGTCAACAAACTGCCCATCTGTTTATATTTGAGCTGGACTGACCTCTACAAAGTAAGTTATAATCATCTGCACAAAGCAATAATTTTTTTTCCTCTTTGCCTATATGTCTTCCTTCAACTACCTTTTCTTGCTCTATTGCCATGGCTAGAATTTCTACTGCTATGTCAGATAGTAAAGGTAATAATGGTCCTACTTCCTTTTCTCCTGATCTTGCTGGAAAAGTCTCTAGTTTATCACCATTATAGACAATGCTGACTCTAGGTTTTAGATAGAACTACTTATCATATTAAGGAAAGCTCCATTTATCCCTATGCTTTCTAATGTTTTTAACAGCAATGGATTTTATATCTTATCAAAAGCTTTTACTGGGGGCGGCTAGGTGGTGCAGTGAATAGAGCGTCAGCTCTGGAGTCAGAAGGACCTGAGTTCGGATCTTACCTCAGACACTTAACACACAAACAAAAACGTAGCCGTGTGACCTTGGGCAAGTTACTTAACCCCAATTGCCCTCCAAAAAGGCAAAAAAAAAAAAAAGCTTTTACTGAATCCATTAATATATTTCTATGATTTTAAGTTTATAAAATATAAGCAATAATGTGTATAATTTTCCTAATATTGAGCCAGTTCTGAATTTCAGGTATAAATCCAACCATAGTCATAGTAGATAGTCTTTGTGATATGTTGTTGTAGTCTCTTTGCTAATATTTTACTCAAAATATATATTAGTATTTATTAGGAACATTGTTCTATATTTTAAGTTCCTTTTTTTTTACCCTCCCTGGTGTTTAGGTATAAAGACCATATTTGTATCATAAAAAAAAAATTGGTAAAATCCCTTCTATTGCTATTTTTTCTAACAGCTTTTATAATATTAGAATTATTAAAAGTTTGATGGAATTTACTTGTAAATCTATCTGATCCTAGGCATTTTTTCCCATTTAGGAATTCATTTAAGACTTTAAATTTCTTTCTCTGAGGGTGGGTTATGTCCTTTATTTTTAGTTCTGTTAGTCTGGGCATTTTTTATTTTTGTAAATGTTCATCCATTTCATTTAAGTTACCAGTTTTTCTGGCATATAATTGGTTGAAATATTTTCTAATAACATTTTATTTCTTCCTCATCTATTGCACTAATAAATAGCTTCAGTTTTTAGGAGTTTCCCTTGCCTCTGTAATTTTCATTTCCTCCCTGGGAAAACAAAAGGGAAAAAAAGTCATCTAAATTATATACCAACAATCTTAGAAGGTGAGATGGTGAAGTAGAAAGGGCACTGGGTTTATAAACAAGGTTATCTAGGTTTTAGTCTAAGGTTCACTGCTAATTATATGGAGACAACTATGATACTGTAATCTTCGGGTTTTTTTAAATTTTCTAGGCTAAATATACCTAATTTCCTCAAACTTTTCATCTTATACCATGTGTAATGGGGAAGATTGGCTACTATGGACCCAGTTCTTCAAACATGGCAGTGAGCTCTGCCTGATGACAACCCATGTGAACACATTTTGCAAAAGGCTCCAATGAAGGAACTTGACCCTTCTCTTTGGCTATTGAGTAAGGAGAAAGGAGAAACCGTGTAAGCCTTTGAATAGGAAAGCGCTTCCCTTTACTTCCCTTTCCTCACCATATGCTGTTGAACACATGGCCCGTTTGGGTCTTCGGTTTCTGTTTTGTTTATTCTTACTCGATCCTAGATTGGTTGGTTGTTTGTTGTTTGTTTTGGAGGAGGAACAAAATTGGCATCATTATTTGAGAGTCAAATTACAGTGTATCTGACTGTGGCTGATCTGGTCAAAGGAGCTCAGAATGTTCTGCCACAGGTCTAGCACAAATAGTCCATGTGAACAATTGGGGTAGGTTCTCTAAATTGTGTATCTTATGTTTCTTTTGAGCTACTTCAATTCTGTTTTGCTCATAGAGCACAGCACCTTCTCTGATGTGGGCACCCCCATGCTAAGTGGTCCTGTTCCAGATCTTAGACAAATCCTAGATAAATGGGCAAGGGAGACATGAATTTATGTGAACTTTGAAAGACTTTGAAAAGACTTTTGAAAGACTGAAAGAGCCAGTAGAGGTCTGACAGTTGGAATCCATAGCAGTCTGCTATAACCAAAGCAGTGAGCCTAGTGAGGAACTAACCCTGGGTAGCAATCTGCTTCATTCAGCCCAGCAGTGAATTGATCTGGTTGCCAAGATACTGTACTCTAATAAAAGCAAGAGAGCTACTCGTCCTTTGGTTTTGCATTACCCAGAAGTGAACATGATTTGAAGCATAGTGTGTAGCTACCATTTTAAATTTGAGGTCACTCTCTACAGGGACTCCCTGGTTCAGGAATGTTTTTGTATTTTGGTTCTTGCTATATCTTTTCAGTAAAGAAACTATTGTAAAATCTAATTGACATTAATTGGTTGAATTGATATTGGGGCATTAATGACCCATTGGATATTTTTGAGGATATGGTAACTGGTCTATTGATATTGGAAGGAATACATTGGAGGGGGCACAAGATGAATAGTACAAGAATTATTCCACAGTCCCTTAAGAGTATCCCTATAACCCAGAGATGGAGTAGTAACATTGCTCTGGGGACCTGCTCTGTTAGTTGGTGTGTGGGTTGGAAATATAAGTATAATATCTTGTTACACATGGTTTTGAGACATTTCCACATCCTGTATGCTATCTTCTGAATATAATCTTGCTTTTTCATACTCTTTTAATAATGTGTCCCTGAGAACTAAACAATACAAACATGTTCTCATCATTACTTAGTACATCAAGATTACTATCTCCTGAACACTGATGCACTGTTGGTAGAGTTGTGAACTCTACCATTCTAGAGAGCAATTTGGAACTATGCCCAAAACGTTATAAATTGTGAATAACTTTTATCCTAGAAATAGCACTACTAGGTCTATATCACAAAGAGATAAAAAAGGAAAAGATCCTACATGTATAAAGATATTTATAGCAGCTCTTTCTATGGTGGCAAATAATTGGAAATTTAGAGGATGCCCATAAATTGGGGGATGCCTGAACAAGTTGTGATACATGTTTGTGATGTAATACTATTGTGCTATAAGAAATGACAAGCAGAATGCTTTCAAAAATACCTAAAAAACTTACATGAACTGATGCAACGAAGTGAACAGAAGCAGGATCACATTGTGCACAGTAAAAACAATAATAACAAAATGATCAATTGTGAATGGCTTAGCTATTCTCAGCAATACAATTATCTGATATAATTCAGGACTCATGATGAAAAATATTATGTCTCTAAAGAAAAACTGATAGAGTCTAAATACAGATTGAAGCACACTTAAGAAACAACAACTTTCTCTATTTTTCTTGTTTTTTGGTGGGGTGTGTAGTGTTTTTTCCCACAACATGATTAATATAGAAGTATATAACTGCACATGTATGACCTATATCAAATTGCTTTCCTTTTCAATTAAGGGATAGGGGGGAAAGGGAGGGAGATAATTTGGAACTAAATTTTAAAAATTGTTTGAAGTTTTTACATTAATTGGAAAAAATATTTGAAAAAATGATTATTACCTTCCCATAAGAAGAATAAGGAATTTCTTTTTTCTTTAGTGGAGGCTTATATTGAATTAATGATTTTTGGCTGCCAAGTTATTACAGACTCATATTTAGCTTGTAGTCAACTAAAACACGATTTTTTTTCAAAAGAAATTCTTTTGTCTTATGTGATATTTTATATGATAGTCTTCAACTGTAGAAGTATAAGTATTACATATTTATATGCTATTCTCGTGGCTTACTATAAACTGATCTGACTTGTCACATCCATATAAATCTAGTGAAGGGGATTGGAATCAACTAAGAATGAAATACTTAGCCACTAGATGGCAATGTATTCAAGGTCCTTGTCGGATACATACCCCTTACCCCCAACAATCTTTAACAATCTAATAAATTCTCTCTGGGCACCAGAAGGTGATCAAAGGTTGAGCCCCTCTTTCAACAAGAACAAGTCTCTGTCTGCTTCCTCTCTGAATGGTGGTAATGACTTCAGCATTTGGCTCTGCAGTTCTGTCTAAATCCTTACTGCACTTAGCTCTAGTCTAGGAAATGAAATGAAATGTTGAACTATGGGAATCATTACAACTGACTGGTTTTCATTCCCTCCACTCCTCCTTTACTTATGAAATTATTCGCTCTCCAATAGAAGAAGATGTACATCATAGAATTGCAATACAGCTTTATGGTACATAAAATAAAATGAAAAAGGAGTATAACTTTATCTCACATAAGAGTGATTTTAAACTGTAGTTCTATGGGGAGTAAAAAGGGGTAAGGTCATTTCTGGTGACTGGGTCTCAGAATTTTCTTGGTCAAGTCCCCCTTTATGAATCATTTCACAGGCCTATGGCATCTTTGTAGAAGCAGGGAAAAAAATGATAAATTCCCCTGGGCTTTCAATGAATCAATGACTCTATCAAATGACAAGATCATACAGGATTAAACTATCTGCTATACTTAGGGATACATAGACAAAAATAAAATATTACCTGTACTCAGGGAGCTTACATTCTATGAGGTAAAAAGAAGATGCAGTTATAAGTAGATGCAAAGTATATCAAAGGTAAATAAAAAGACATTTCAACAGAGAACTAGTAACTGGGGGAAATAGGAAAGACCTGAAGTAAGTGGTAACATGCCTACAATTCTCTGCCTCCTCACCTCTTGACTCTTAGGGTCCTTAGCTCTCTTCAAAGCTTAGCTTATGTCACCAAAGACATTGAGACGGGAGATGGAACGATATATACAGGGATAGATCAAGTAAACTAGTTTAGCTGGGCATAGTGTGTGATGTGGGGATAATGTGAAATCACCCCAAAAGATAGACTGGAGACAAAATGTGAAAGGCTTTAAATACCATACACAAATATTAGTATTTTATTCTAGACCTAGAGGCAGTGGGGATCCACTAGATCTTTTTGAATAGGGGCCTGCCATTGTGGTTTAGGAATATCACTTCTATAGGTATTTGGGGGATGATTTCCAGGCAGGTAGAATCTTTAGGTAGAAGGACTAATTGTAATAGTCCTGGTGAGAAGTGAAAGGGGCTGAGCTAGGATGCCAACCATGTAAGGGAAGGTGAAGTTATTGAGAAGTTATTGATGTCAAATCAACAAAAATTGGCAACTAATTATATATGGAAGATAAGGGAGAGTGAAGATCAAGCACCCATTCTGAGAGGCTCTATAGGTATAACTTCTGTGGAAATGTGGCCAGCCTTCCCTACCAATTGCTAATTGTTACAACTCACAGGCAAACTAGCTTAGTTGAAGCAGCAGGGACAGTGTAAGGGAGACATAGGAGGCAGCATGTGTCAGGCAGGCCAAACTACCTCCTCTTTGACCACTATCTCCCCTCACACCTCAGTGAAGACAGCCCAGAACCCTGAAACCAAGGGCCTTGGAACAGCACTGTTTCCAGTATAATGCCTGTTTCTATCATCCTGGAAAGCAACCCTTGTTAGAGACCCTGGCAACTGTTTCTGCAGATGTCACCCACAGCTGTAGCTATTGAAGATCCAGATTCACCACAGTCCTTGGCAATATTGATAGGTTCAAATTATTTTATCCATGGAAGTAACATTAAAAAAGAAATATTACCACCTGCTTTGCCGCTGTACTCTAGGGGTAATGGGTCTTTCCATCTTATTTGCAACTGAAACTTTTCATACATATTTTTTCCCCATTAGAATGTGAGTTCCTCAAGAACCGGGGCTGTCTGACTTTTACATATGTATCCTCTGCACTTATCACAATGTTTTAAAGACGTATTGTTGTTCAGTTATTTTTCAGTTGTGTCCAACTCTTCTTGACCACATTTGGGGTTTTCTTGGCAAAGATGGAATGGTTTGCCATTCCCTTCTTGTAATGGGAACCTGAAGAATTTCCCCGCCCCTTGGCAGGGATAGGCTTAAACTGAGAACCTTCCCTGATTTGAAAATATGCTCTGCCCCCTAATAGACTGAATGTGGTCACATGGAGCCTATGCTGGAGGCTTGTTTTTCAGGAATGCCCACACCTTGTTACTTTGTAATTGGGCATTGGGTCAAGAGGGTTGTGACATTCTCTGACCCAGGAGAAGGCTATGCATATACTGATGTCAAGTTTTGCTTTGCAGCTCACTTTGGGAAGAATTGTGTGATTTGGCCAGATGAGACTCTGAGCAGCCTTTGAGCCCCCTGACTCTGAAAACCCAGATGTTGGTGCTTCCCTCTCTGGTAGCTAACTAGGTATGGATGTAATGGTCAGACAGCTGGAAGCCCTGTCTACTATGTTTCTCTGTCTGTATTTTTTTTTTGTATTCTTGTAACTTCTGTTTGTATTCTCTGAAGTTCAGGGTGCTGACTTTCCCCCCTGAACTAGATAAATAATATATGTTTTATTGATTAAAGTAAGATTGTTAACTCTTTTTGAGTTGCTTTCCTTTAGAAAAGCAGATCTAAGAACCTGTGCTAGCAGCCATCCTGGGTATGCTAGGGTGCTTGCTGCTACAAACCAGCTCATTTTATAGATGAGAAAACTGAGTCAAACAGGGTCAAGTGAATTGCCCAGGGTCACACAGCTAGTAAGTGTCTGAGACCAGATTTGAACAGAGGAGGATGAGTCTTTCTGATTTCAGGTCTAGCAGTCTATCCACTGTACCACCTAGCTGTCCTTAAAGATACATAATAAGCACTTAAAATGCTTTTTTCGATCTGTGTGACTCAGACAAATTAGTAACCCTTGCTGCTCTTTAATTTCTTCATCAGAAAGGTGATAGGCTTTGACCTATCACCTATGTAATCACTGTATGTGATCTCTTCAGTCCCTTCCAGTCCTAATGGTCTATGATTGAATCAATTTATGTTTAAACAACTTGCCAAAATTGAAGTACTCTATATTTGCAGTATTCCTCTACTAGTAATACTTCTCTTTATCTGAACTCAGGTCTGAATATGCATTTTCACCAGTGTGGAGAACTTCCATTATGGAAACTCTTTCCACTAATATGGATTGTCTATAGTGATTTATAATTTATATTCTTTTTGAGTCCTCTGGGGGCATGGAGAGTTGAAATGACTTTTTCCATAGTCACAGAGCCATTTTGTGTCAAAAACGAACTTGAGTCCAGATCTTGACTCCAAGGTTGGCATTCTGTTCACACTATGTTATCACACCCCACAAATGTGTGCATATACACAAATACATATGTCATATATATTTAAATATGTAGGTATAAATAATATATCGTGTATTATATATGTGTATATACATATGTATGTATATATGTGTAACCACAAAGACACATTCATCCACAGATAATAGTTTGTGTCTTTTTTTTTTTTAAACAATTTGAGGCTTATGTCATTTTTAAAAGTCACCAACAGGTTTTAAGTTTAGGAAGCTTCCAACTTGTAATATATTCATGCTTGGTATGTGAGAATGCATAGATCAAATCTGCTCTGCTTGCTGAATTTCAATAGGGGATTTGTCAGTGTTTGGCCAAGTAATAGCTAATACCTAGTGAGATAGTCCAATGTCATGACTTTTTGTTGACATTTTATCTTCTCTCTGTAAAGTTAGTAGGTCATTTCCATTTCTTTTTTTGGTTTCTCCCTATTCATTCAACAAACATTTATCCAGTACCTAGTATGTGTCAATCAGTCCATATCATTATTCTAAGTATACACTAAAATAATTAATAAATGAATAAAATATATTAGAGAACACATCATTTGAAAGAATACAGAACAAATCAGAGAAATACAATCTTTCCTGCAATTATTTTTAGAAATAAATTTTTGAATATAATTTCCTGCCTTCTGTTACTCTGTATAGAGATAGAAATATAGAATTGGACTACTGTCTCTTACAGTCAGGATCTTAGCAATAAGGGATAAGCATATGACACTCTCCCTTTTATACAGTTGTTTACATTTTTAGACAATTCAAAAATTTATTTGAAAATAATGACACATAATAATTTTCTTAGGAATAGTAGTTCCTTTTTCCAAATTAAAAAAAAAAAAGAGATTCTTTTCAGTCTTCCATTTAAGGTTAATGGAGAATAAAATAGAATTTTCCTCTGATTAAAAGGGAAAAAATTGACTTGAAAGATTAGATAGGCAGTAACAGTGGTAGACTCTGGTCTTGTGTTTTTCCTCACATAGTTCTGTTAAAATAAACTTCATTTGACTAAATTATGTTAAAATTTCTGAACTGAAGTTTTTAATGTTTTTGAAATAGAAATCATTGACCACAGAAAAGCATGCCATCAGAATTTTGGATTTATTTAGAAGATAGCCAAACACTCTTTCACATTGCCATGGCAAAGATCATTTAATTGCTATTATCACTCATGAAGAAGGCCCTCCAGATCCTTCCAAAGAGGAATTTTATGGTAATAATTGAATTGGAAACCCTAACTGTAAATTCTGCCCCCAGTGAAGGGCTATATACTTACAGGAGAAGATTAAATCTGACCATTACTGAGAAAAGAGACTTCTGGGTTTGTTATTGCTCAACTGAGAGACATTTCAAATTTTTACTGATGTACACAGTTTTACCACCAAAGTCCTTATTTCTTTGAATCTATAAACTATAAAGCAGATATTTCCTCTTCTTTGTCCTTCTCCCATCCTGCCTCCTCAAACTCCCCAACTCCCCATGACTTTTCCTGGAGGCTACAGTCAGAAAGTCAAGTCAACAAGCATTTAATATCTATCCCCATGTGCTAGGCCTTGTGCTTAATGCTGGGGATAAAAGAAAAGGAAAGGGGCAGCTAGGTGGCGCAGTGAATAGAGCTCCGGCCCTGGAGTCAGAAGGACCTGAGTTCGGAGCCGGCCTCCGACACTTAATCCATACAAACAAAAACCTAGCCGTGTAACCTTGGGCAAGTTACTTAACCCCAATTGCCCTAAAGGGGCGGCTAGGTGGCGCAGTGAGTAAGAGTGCCGGCCTCGGAGTTGGGATGACCCGAGATCAGATCCGGCCTCAGAAAATGAGCACCCACGAATAAATAATGACTAGCCATGTAACCTTGAGCAAGTTACTTAACCCCAATTGCTTTAAAAAAAAAAAAAAAAGAAAGGAAAGGAAAAACACAGCCCTTGTCTTCAAGGAACTCAAAATCTAATGGAAGAGACAACATGCTTGCAAACAACTAGGTGCAAACAGGATATCTACAGAATAAATTTGAGGCGATCTCAGAGAGGACATAGTAGCATTGGAGGGGACTGACAAAGGTTTCTTGCACAAGGGGGTACAATGCCTAAGGTAAAGAATGTAGATGTTTTACTGAGTTGGAAAATATTTATCTCAATCAGCACTGACAATTTATATGTCACTAGAAAAGTTTTTCACTGCTTCCACATTAACATTTAGATGTAGTTATACAATGTTTTATACCATCTTTGCAATAAACTAAATAAGCCACATAGTGCACATCGAGGCAGCAGACACATTTTAAAGTGGTGCTGATGATATGCCAGTTTTGTATAAGATTCATAAACTTTGGATGAAACTTGGCCATTACAGACATGACCCTGCTGTGCTGTTAGGTGAATTAAAGAAATTACCTCTTTGAAGGTGTCTATTGCAAGTGCCTTTAAGACATTTTGGTTGAAAACAGGATACAGTAGCAAAAATAACAGCGATTGGATAGAACTTCACAGTTTACAAAGTTCTTTCCCTAAAATAACCCTATTTTAGTCAGGGATGCTCTTATTAGTCCTGTTCTATGGATGAGAAAACTGAGGACCAGAGAGATTTAGTTACTTGCTTGTGGTCATACAGCTAGTAAATAGCAGAGTTCAAACTTAAACTCAGATCTTCTGATTCTTAGTTCTTTTCTCTCAAATATATCACTCAGTAGGAGGGTGAGTCTCAAGAAACATTTAAGGGTAAGTAGCAAATTACTTTAGATTGAGAAAAGTGGAAAAAACCATAAGTGACACTTTGGGACTTTTATTTCTTAAAAGAATAGGTTCTGGATGGTATAGGGATGATGCAATCTCAATATGCTGCATTCTTCTCTACCCTCCACTTCATTGCAGAGACCATATTTAATATTTCTTTCACACCCCTCATAGCGCCCAGAAGAGTGCTGGGTACAAAGTAGTTGATCAGTAAATTCTTGTTGGTTGGCAAACTGGTTCCTTGGGAGCAAGACCAGTGCTTATTTAAAGGCACAGATATGTTTCAGTCCAATTCTACTTAATAAAGGCACAGCATGATGTAGTGAAAAGGGCCCTGAACTTAGAATCATCTCCTAGTTCTGCTTTGTGTGTCCTTGGGCAAGTAACTTAATCTTCCTGGTCTTCAGTTTCCTTATCTGTAAAATGCATATATTGGTCTCTGTCAGTGGTTATCAAACTTTTTTGATCCCATGCTTTGCTGGGACTGGGGAATTTTGTGATTCTGTGGTTTGAGAGGATTTGTACGATTTTTTCCCCAATGGTACGTGCACAGCTGTGTGACCTGGCTTCAGTTACTTAAACTCTTTCTGGTTCAGTTTTATTATAGATAACATGAGAATAATAATAGCACTTATATTCCAGGGTTGTTGTGAGGAACAAATGAGATAATATATGTAAAATGCTTTGCAAACTTTAAAATGCTATATAAATGCTAGATATTATTATTGTTTTTATTAATTATTAGTCACAGGCTTATTGATGTTGGGTGATGGGAAAATTTGGGCAAAGATTGAAGCTTAGAGATTTCAAAAATTTATAAGCCAGTTTACTAGTGAGGTAGAAAGAGTAAGCTAAATAATCTCAGTATATTTTTGAGAAAATACTTTTCAAAAAATGCCCCTTTATCATACACAGATAATTGTAAATTATAATTAAAAGACTTATGTAATTGATCATTAAACTTGGTTACCACAAAGTATCTTCCTAGACAATGGAAGTTAATGTATCTTCCCAATTTCTCTCTTTCTCCCTGCCCACCCTCTCTCTATTTCTATCTCTTTATGTATATATAGAGAGATATTGTGAGATATATATATATATATATATGTATATATAGATAGAGAGACACAGAGATATATATCTATATCTGTATAAAGATATAGATTTCCTGAAGAATCTATGATTATCAAAGATTTCTGAAGAATGTCACAAATCTGTGCTTATTGATTCCACTATAAATTTTTATCATATAACTTTGGTAAGGCTATTGCTTATACTCAGCAAAAGTAATGGGGAAATTGTCATTGTGTTCAATATATGCCTCACTGGAACCTGCCTCTAAATACAGCCTTGTAAAAAGTTCCTCCATTGCTATCTCTGCTAAATTTGGGAAGCAAGTGACCAGGCCTCCTGGGATGAGGATATATAGCTTGACTGGAGGGGAATTTATAAATACTCCAAGTCAGGAAGGTCAGGATTCAGGTTTAAGAGAATCCAGCTAAAGTAGAGGGTAACAGGTGGCTCCCATAGTTTCAGCAAAGAGAATAGTGTGGCACCACTAAAAGACCACTGGATTTGGAGACAGAGGGACTGGGTTCATAATCTTGGTTTTATCAGTTATTGTCTGTGTGACTTTAGCATTTAACTCCTCTGTGTCCCAGTTTCCTCATTTGTAAAATAAAGGGTTTGAATTCTGATCTCTACCATCTCTGCCATCTTCAAACAAGGCTCCTAAGAATACAGAGTTTGGGAAGCTACTTAATTCAGAGATCAGTCATCTTGGCTGAGAATCTGATAAATAAAAATTCAGAGACTCTGGCCAGTGATTTGAAGACAAGAAGTTATCTAGAACATAGGTGAGGGGGCAATGTACTAAGCAGAGAGGGAACCAGCATTACTAATAGAGTGTGTGTTGGAATACTGACATGCCAATTGCTTGTTGGTGGAGCTATTAATTATTTCCCCTACATTGGAAAATGATTTGGAATCATGCAAAAAAGTTACTAAAGCATTTATAGTCTGACCAGAAATTCCACTACTAGTACAATATAGCAAGAAGACTATAGATAGAAAAATGGAGTCCGTATATTCAAATATATGTATAGAAGCACAATTTGTGATAATAAAAAGCTAGAAATGAAATCAGGAAGAGTTGAGTTTAAATTCAGCTTCAGAGACTTTTTATCTGTATGACCCAGGACAAGTCACTTAACTTTTGTTTGCTTCAGTTTCCTTAACTATAAAATGATCATAATAATAGCACCTGCCTCACAGTTGTTGTGAGGATAAAATGAGACAATATTTTGTGAAGTACTTAACACAGTGCCTGGCACCTTAGTAGGTGCTATATAAATATTTATTCCCTTTTCTCTCCCCCTCTTCTAGTCTTATTTCAGGTAACTTTCTCTAAGGCACTATTCATTTCAGTAAAACTGTGAGTTATTCCTCATATGCAATATTCTATAACCTATTTCCATACCTTTGCATAAGTGATTCCTAAAATCTGGAATTCATTCACTCTTTAGCTCCTTCTGGTAGAATCTCTAGCTTTCTTCAAAGAACAGCTCACGTGTCATTTTCTATAAGAGGTCTGTCCTCATATCCTTAGTTATCAGTAGTCTCCTTCTTGAAATTGCAAGCACTTTGTATGTAATTTGTATTTACTTATGTCCATATATGATATGTCTATAGTGCCTTGCATATGTAGAAGACATTAAAATGTGTATTGTTTGGATTGCATTAATTGCATTTTACATATATTATCTCATTTCTTCCTCACAACCATATGATATAAGTGCTATTATTATCCTCAATTTATTTATGATAAAATTGAACCAGAAAAAGTTTAAGTAACTGGCTCCAGATCACACAGCTGTACATGTACCATATAAGAAGAATGTAAGCTCTTTGAAGGCAGGTGCTATTTCATTTTTGTCTTTGCATATTTAGCACTTAGTATAGTGCCTTGCATGTACAATAGACATTAAAATGCATATTGTTTTGGATTGCATTAATAATAACTGGCATATATGTGTATTATATAATGTTTTATGTATGTATGTAAATTATATATAAATACTTTAAGGTTTTCAAATGGCTTTTTATGTATTATCTCATTTGATAATTACATTTCTATGAGGTAGGTACTAAAGGAATCATTCTCTTGTTACAGTTGAGGACACTGAGACTCATAGAGGTTAAATGACACATTGTTGTTATATTGATTAGTCATATCATTTGGGGTTTTCTTGGCAGAGATGCTTGAGTTATTTGCCATTTCCTTCTGCAGCTTATTTTGTGGATAAAGAAACTGAGGCACATAAACAGGGTCACATGCCTAGTAAGTATCTGAGGCCAGATTTGAACTCAAGTTCTCCTGACTCCAGGTCTAGTACTCTATCTGTTGTGCCACCTGGCTTCCCTCATCCATGGTTTAGCAGCTAGTAAGTTTCAGAGGTAAGATAAGAACACAAGTTTCTCCTATTCCTGTGCTTTGGAAACACTCTACAACATTTGTAAGGAATAGGTACAGGGTAATTTTCTTACAACTCAAATAAATGAGCAGGGGAATGCAAGGAGAGTCTATGTGTTTTACTTCTGCCCTCACAGAGGCTGTGGCCATGGCTCTTCTCACGTGATTGTGAATGAATGTGGTAGTGAAAGACAAAGGCCACCAAGGCTCAAAACAAATGTAATTTAGAAGATGAGCCTGTAGGCAAAATAAAGAAGGCTGCAAAGGATCATAAGCTGAACTTTTTTAGATACAGAAAGAATGAATAGTTTTTAGGTCCATAATTGAATGTTTCTTGTGTGTTTTATTTAATAGAAGGAATCACAAATCATTAAAATAAAGTCTGCAAGTATGATGTTCCTAAATTTTAAAGACTGTTTTAATTCATATATAAGTTGACGGTTGAGAAGCATTTATGAAATGCCTACTCTGCACCAGGCATTGTGGTAAGCATCAGGGATACAAAAAACCACCCAAAGGACAGTCTTTGCCCTTGAAAAGTTCACTATTTAATGGGAGAGACAACATGCAAACAAATATATACTTAAACTATGGACAGGATAAGCAGGAAATGATTACCAGATAGTAAAATTCAGAGGGACTGGGAAAGACTTCCTGTAAAAGTTAGTATTTAAGTGGGACTTGAAGGAAGTCAGGGAAACCAGTATGTGGAAATTAAGAGAGAGTGTATTTCAGGCACTGGGGCCAGCCAGAGAAAATGACCAGAGTTGAGAGATGGAGCATCTTATTCTTAGAATAGCAAGGAGACTGTTGTCACTAAATTGCAGTGGGGAGTAAGATGTAAGAATGCTGGAAAGGTAGGAAGTGACTAGATAATGAAGGGCTTCAAATGCCAACCAAAGGACTTTTTATTTGATGTTGGAGGTTATAGAGAGCCATTGGAGTTTATTAAATAGGGGATTGAGATAGCTAGATTGGAGCTTTAGGAAAGTAATTTTGGCAACAAATGGAGGATGATCTGGAGTGGCTAAAGACTTGGGATAAACAGACCAAATACCAGGCTAATGCAATAATCCAGGCATGAAGTGATAAAGCCATGCACAAGGTAGTTCCTTCTTTCATAAAATACATATACATATATACATATGCACATACATATGTATCTATATAGAAACATAGATATAGAAATACAATGCTACTTAGACTAAAATTGAGATCAGTTTTCAACTAGCTCCTTTAATAAAGAAAGCTTGTTAATCTGTTTCATTTCTATGTAAATGCTTATCATGATTTGAGATGACCTCAAGTGTCCCACTGCAAACTATCAGAATCTCTTTTCCCCTCATCCCACCCCCCCATATGTGTAGTATATACCAGAGAAAATTGTTGAGCCAACATAGCTGGAATAATCATCCTTGTGGGGCTTCGAAAAAACTTTACCATAAACTATGATAGAAGAAAAACAGATAGACCTATGGTCAGGTTGGAATTAGATTATATTAGACAAGTAGTTCCCTTTCAGCTCTAAATTTATGATATTTTAATTCTAAATGGAAATTTAAAAAACTACACCTTGAATCTATACTTGTTCCATAGCCACTTCTGTTTGAGCCCTCTATGGGGCTGTGGCTACTTGTGTTACCCTTCAAATGACCTAATTGGTCAATCCACTAACTTTTTCTCAGTCTTCATTCTCCTTGAGCTACCAGGAATATTTTATTGTATTAGTTGACCTATCCATCTTGAGATTTTTCCTCCTTTGCCCTCTCCTTTACTATTCTTATTATCCTACCTCTTAATTGGTCTTCCTTTAACTCTCTGTCTTAATTTTCTCTATTCTCTTTCTGAAAATTTAAAAATAATCCAGGGTTCAGTCTTTGGTGCTCTTCACTTCTTCTACTTTATTTTTTCTCCCTAGGCAGTCAACCTAATTGCATACCAAATATATAGACTTTTTTCCATGTGGTTTATCTTATGTTAATAATAATTAGATCAAACCCTTGAGTGATGCTGATGTCTTTGCTTAGCTCTGCCTCACTTAAATCTAACACAGATTTCAAGAAATCACCCCTGTGATGTCATTGGTCCTCTTCAAGAAAGAAGGGCAAACAACAACAACAAGAACAACAACAAGATCTCATTTAGGAAATTCTTCAATGTTATATGACCTGATCTTATCAACACAATGGCATCTATAAAAGGAAACATTCCAATGTTATCTACGAAAAATCCTCCTTCTATTTGGGCTCAACATAGAACATCCTCTATGCTTTGGCATCAGCAGGTTATTTTAACTGATCTGACTGGAGTTGCATCAATTGCACGCATTTTCTCCTTTTTTCCCCTCTTAAGAAATTCTGAATGGCAAATGCTGGAGAGGATATGGAAAAATTGGAACACTAATGCATTGCTGGTGGAATTGTGAACTGATCCAACCATTCTGCGAGTAATCTGGAATTATGCCCAAAGGGCTATAAATAATTTCATACCCTTTGACCCAGCAATACCACTTCAGGAGTTGTATCCCAAAGAGATCATAGAAGTGGGAGGAAGACCCATATGTACAAAAATATTTATAGCAACTCTTTTGTGGTGGCAAAGAATTGGAGATTAAGGGAGTGCCCATCAATTGGGGAATGGCTGAACAAGTTGTGGTATATGCATGTAATGGAATACTATTGTGCTATAAGAAATGAGGAGCAGATGGGCTTCATATTTACCTAGAGAGGCTTATACAAACTGATGCTGAGTGAGAAGAGTAGAACCAGGAGAAATTTGTACACAATCACAGACACAACATATGTGTGATGAACAAGTATGATAGACTGGACTCTTCTCAGCATTGCAGTGATATAAGTCAATCCTGAAAGACTCATGAAGGAGAGAGATGTCTACATCTAGAGAAAGAACTAGAAAGAACTGAATTTGAATCCTGATCGAAGCAAACTACTTGCTCTTTTTTCTTTTTATTGTTTGGTTTTATTTCCTCTTTACCATTTTTCATTCCATCTAGTACAATCCACCTTTGTAACCTGACTAATGTCTAATGTGAAAGTATCTGCAGATCCTACACTGTATTGTATGCTGTCATGGGGAGGGAGGGAAAGAAAATTTGAAACTCAAGGAATTGTGGAATTAAATCTTGTAAACTAAAAGTAAACAAACTAATAAAGACAAAAAGAAAAAGAAAAAAAGGAGAGAAAGAAGTTGGAGCATATTGGGCAATTGGTTATTTCAACTATTGTTGTTGAACATTGTCAAATCTGTTTCATTTGAACATTCTTTTGTTTTTCTCCATGAATGCTTTGGCAATGGCAAAACGTATCCATTTGTCCTACTAAACTCTAAATAAAACATTTTTTTCCTTTAAATAAAGAAATTTCATCCACTCTCATTTCATCTACTATCACCTGTATCCAAATAACTGCTATTTCTACATCCATGACCTCTCCCCACCCAGTTGTATTGCATCCTGGCATTTCTAACTAAATGTAGAAAGGCTAGCCACTTAACGGTGACTTCTTTTTTTGACCACGGATATCCATGCAACAAAGGAAAATGTCAGATTTTCCTTAGTCCTGTACAGCTCTCTGCCACTTGGGAAAAGGAGCTAAACATCATACAATTTTGGACTGTTTTGAAACATTTGCTTACCTATTTTTGTGTTATAAACATGAGATCCTTTTCTAGTTTGTTGTTTGTTCTTTGTTTTCAAAGAGGATTGATGATATCCCAGGGTAATGTCTTAACTCATGTATGAATTGGATTTAAGTGAGGCAGAGCTGCACAAAGTTATCAGACTCACTCTTTCTTCCAGAATCATTGGAGTCCAGTGACAAGACAAAGATCAGGATGCCTGGAGATGGCCTGGAATGAAGTGGATGACCATGGTGTCTTTCAATGTCTGACCAAGCTCTAAAGCAATCCATGCTTCGGCTGCCTTCATGACTGTTGGTACAAATCCACCAGGAGGAAGTCTTAAATTCACTGGATAAGTTCATTTTCTTTGGCAATGTGCTTTCCAGGGAAGTAAACATTGTTAATATAGTTGACACATGCATTACAGAACTAGCTCAGTGTTTGGGAGTCTCTGAAGAAAAGTGTGGGAAGGAAGAGAAATTAGACTGATTACCAAATTGAAGGTCTACTGGGCTGTTGTGCTGACCTCATTGTTGTATGCCTGTGAGACCTGGATACTCTACCAGCGCCATCTAAGGGAGTGGAATCACTTCCATTTGAATTGTCTTAGGAAGATTCTGAAGATTACCTGGCAGGATAAGGTGCTGTACACTGAGATTCTTTCTTAGACTAAATTGCTAAGCATTCAAACTCTGAAGCAGAGAGAGTAACTCTGATGGGCTGGCCACATTGTTTGAATGCCAAACATATGCTTGTCTAAAAGACTATTCTACTGAGAACCCTTACAAGGCAAGTGCTCACATGGTTGTCAGAAGAAGCAATATAAGAACACTCTGAAGGTCTCTCTGAAGAACTTTGGAATTGATTACTAGACATGGGAGACATTGACACAGAATTGTCCAGCATGGTATATCCTCATTAAAGAAGGTGTTGTCCTCTATGAGCAAAGCAGAGTGGAAGTAGCTCAAAAGAAATGCAAGATGCCCAAATTTACAGAATCTACCTTGATTGTTCACAAGGAATATTTTTGCCCAACCTGTGATAGAGCATTCTGAGCTTATTGGTCTGATCTGCCACAGCTGGATACACTGTAACTTGACCCTAACATAGTGATGTCATTTTAGTCCTTTCTGAGAATGAAGGACAACAACCTATTAAGTAGAAAGGTAACACTTATTCCTACAGGATCTTCAGTATCTAAATAGTTTGTGATTACAACAATGGCAAAAGTCAGATACTTTGCGCAGTCATATTACCAGCTGGATGCTTCTGTTGGAAACATCTCCAGCTTTGGGGACAAAATGTATGATTGTCTTTCTCTTGGAGCCTAGTAGCACCCAAGCACTGTTACTCATTTCACTAGAAGTTTGAATTCCTGAATTCTCCATTCTTTCACAGGTCTTCTATTAGTCTTAGGTCATTAAAAATTTTGCTATTTAAAATTTCACTTGTGTTTGTCATTCCTCTATAACTGAATTATATGTTCCTTGGGTGCAGGGACTATGCTATATCCTTACTTGTTTCCTCCTACAGGACTTAGCACACTAATTTGCACAAACCAGGAATTTCTATATTTGTCTGGAATTAGGTGACCAAGAAGAAAGAAGAAATCATTTCAGGAGCATAGTTAGGATGAAGTGGCTTCATGAATAAAGGCTAGAAATGAGCGAGATAAGCAGAGTACCTAGTGACATTCATTTCTGTACAGATCTTCTCTTTATCATGCTATTCCACTCCTCAGAAATCTTCAATGCATCCTAATTGATGATATGCCTCAGATTGAACTCATAACACTTTCTGTATAGTTCTTTTAGGCACTAAACTTAAACTTCTTTTAGGCTTTACATGTAACTACCAAAAAGAAGAGTTCTTAGAAGCATTCTTCTCTTCAGGCTCTTCTCTGATCATATTCTACTCCTCAGAAATCTTCAATGACCCTTCCCTTCCTCCCTGCACCCTATTACCTACATATTAAAGTCAAAACTCTCTAGGGTGGTATTTGAGGTCCTTCATAATCTACTCACTATCATCCAAATAAAATCCTACATTTTAATCTTTTGAAATTCTATTCCTTCTTTCAAGCTTTCTAATCTACCTCCTTCTACTATCCTCTGCAGATGGCAATGCTCATTGCCTTTGTCTAAACTCACGACACTTTGTTCATAATTTTTTAGATAAACAACCATATTCTAATATGCAAATTTCAGAAGAATTTCTAATCTTTGCTAAAGGAGAGAGTTTCCACAAATATCTGGACTTAAAACAATGATGACAGGCAGTTTGTATACATATATTGCCATTGGTATGATTCAGGGAATCAATCAACAAGCATTTATTTAGTATCCACTATATGTAAAAGCACAATGCAAAGAACTAGGGATGGAGAGAGAAGAAAAGAATTTCCCTGCCTTCAAGCTACTTAACTTGACATTCTAGGCAATATGTGCATAATTATTTAATACTTTTTAAAAGTGTATTTGGGGATGATGTGAGAACTCCACTCAATGGGCAAGAAGGGAAAGAGTCACTATCATGAAAAACCCATTAATGCACTGCTTGACTGTCACCACATATCCCATGAGCAGGCAGTGAATAAAAAAAGTCAAAACAGAAAAGGATCTCAAAACAGTTTTTAAAAACATAATGAATTATTAAATGAGCCTCGCTGGAGTTTCAAATCAAATGAGATATTTCTAAAACAAAATGCTCCACTACCTTATCATGGTATGAAATTGTATAAAGGCTTTATCTGTGGAATAGGATTATGGGATTGGAATTCTGGTTGTTACTATCAAGCTGGAAAAGTTTATGGATTTGCTTGGTGTCTAGGCTGGGTTGGCGTCTAAGAGTCTTTCATTGATTCTCATACTTCCTGACTTCTCTGTTGTCTTTTACAATATTGAATAACCTCTTCTCCTGCTGGATCCTCTTTTCTCTCTTGGTTTTTGTGACAGTTTCTTTATCTGTACAATTTAGGGCATGTCTGAGCACTTATTTTATGGGCTCATCATTCATATCTTGTTTGTGGTTATTCCCTAAAGTGCTTCCTTTCTTTCACTGTTTTTGGTTCTTTATTAGCTCTTATTGACTTAACTAATATCTTATGCAAATGATTCATAGACATATATGTATATGATATGCATATATATGCATATGTGCATATGATATATGCATTTATGTATATATGTGTGTGTGTGGAGAGAGAGAGAGAGAGAGAGAGAGAGAGAGAGAGAGAGAGAGAGAGAGAGAATGACAGAGACAGAGACATAGATACATATAGATATGTATCACCAGTCTATCTCGAGTATTACCAACTGCCTATTGGGCATATCAACCTGGATGTCCTAGAGATATCTCTAACTCATTCTGTCCAAAACAAAACTTATCCTTACCCCACAACCCATATTCTTCCAAACTTCCTTATTTCTGTGGCATCACTATCCTTCTGATCTCCTAGGTTTGTATCTTCAGAGTTTTAATCTTCACTTTCTTTCATCGTACTGGACCACATCTTAATAGTTCTTTCTTCCTACTGACAAAGTATGATCTTAGGTATAGCTTTCATCATCTCCCAGATTACTGTTAAGGGCTTACTAATTGTATCTCTATACCTCAAGCTTACTCCCTTTTCTCTCCTGAATCTAGAAATTTTTCCTGGATGTCCCCCATGCATGAAATGCTCTTCCTCTTTCTCTGTCTCCTGGTTCACTGACATACATTCCTGCAAGTTCTAGCTAAAATTTCACCCTCTCAAGGAAGCCTTTATGAATCCCTCTAAATTCTAGTGCCTTCCCTGTTGATTGTTACCAATTTATCCTCTATATAGCTTGTTTATTCATAGTTATTTTCATGTTTCCTCTCTCATTAGATTGTGAGAGCCTTGAGAGCAGGGATTGTTTTTTATCTTTTTAAGTATTTCTGTCATTTAGCACAGTGCCTGGCACAGGGTAGGCACTTGATAAAAATTTATTGACTCATTGATATATATTTATTCTCTATGTACTTATATATACCTATTCTACAATATACTATACCATTGTGTACACACACACACACACACACACACACACACACACACACACACACACACACTTCTTATCTTCTTCCATTAAAATATAAGTTCCTTGAGAGTCAGGATTATTTATTCTTCATTTTGTATTAGCAGATACCCAGCATAGAGTAGATATTTAATGAATTCTTACTGATTGATTTATTGTCCGAGGACCAACCTGTCTTAGTTCAGAGAACATTTCTAGGATGTTGACTACTAGGAAATGACTTTTTTAGCCATCGAAGCTTATGAAATGGACAACAATGCATAAGATACACCAATCTACACTTCTGTCCCTCCTGTTTCACAGTGATAATGAATGAGTGGCAGTACCTGGGGCAGAAGTATACAGACTCTAATTCTTTTTAGCCTGCAAATTATAGTTTAACTCTTGGTATTTTTAAAGCACCATCTTTGTCTAGTAACCAATAACTTGTCCCACTGTTGGACATGAAAGTATAAAGAAGCTATAGCAAAATGAAGAAATATTTTGGATTTTCCTTGTAGTAGTGAAAAAAGGAAATGGGGAAATTGGTTTCAGTGTTCATCTAGAGACAGCAGGTATCATCATTTGACTTGGTCATCTTCTATGGTGGTACCCACCATAAGCATGCTAAAATAGACCACCAGGAAGATAATTACACCTTATATGACAACAGCTGTTGTATTAGATGAAGTAGAGAAATTTTTTATGAAATTCTATGAAAGAGAAAATTCTCCTTTGTCAACACATGTCCTTTAGAGTAAGGAATCGTCCACTTCTACTTCAAAGTAAAGATGTATAAAGTTGGAAGACATTAAAAAATGTCAGAAAATATGGTTTGGGACTATGACATAAAAGAAGTCAAAAACATATACTCAGAAGCCTTGTATGTATTTTTTATTCAATGAGAAACCCCTGAATACTGTTAAACCCAAATATTTTAAATGAGATCAAGTATACACACAAAATATATATGTGTGTGTAAATATGTATATATATATACATATATATATATATAAAACATATTGGTATATATGTTTGTGTGTACACACACACACACACACACACACACATACACACATGCACATGCCAATACATCATATTGTGGTGTGTGTATGCATATTCCCCCTCCCCCTGATATATGCATATCTATCTATCCATACATACATCTATCTATCTATTTACATATGTTTGGGTACATGTGCATGTATACACCCATATGCATACACATCCATGAACATACATATATGGGTATGTATATACATATACATACACTGTATGCATATGCATATGCAATGTGGACCTGTGCTTTCTTTAGTTCAGGGAGTTCATAGGGAGGAAATTCTTATAAATACAAATTAGAAACATTTCTTTAATTTATAGTCTTAGAGAGTTGCCAGGAAAACTGCAAGGTTAAATAACAAGTTCAAGTCATATATTTAGTATCTGTCTAAGGTAGTGCTTGAATCTAGGTAGTTCTGAATCCAAGGACAGCTGTCTATTTACAGTGCCAAGATACTTCTCCTGCTATATCATACTGAACTTAAAACAACCTACTACATAGCAATTAGTTGTCTGTGTGGAGTCAGATCATTGACTGCTTAGATTAAAGGTAAAAGTCAATAACAAAGCAGAAGACAGAGTGGTAATTGAAAAGAGATGCCATGTAATGACCACAAGTCCAACCTGAACTCTTTGAATGTCCAGTTAAATGACTCAGTATATAGAGCATAGAACTGGGATTCAAAGAGACCTGAATTTGAAGCCTGCATCAGATGCTCTCTAGTTATGTGATCCTGGGAAAACCACTTACTCTCTCTGTGACTCAGTTTTTTCATTTGCAAAATGGGACAATCATAGAACCTACCTTACAGTGTTATTGTGAAAATCAAATGAGTTAAAATATGTAAGGTGCTTTGCAAACTTTAAACCACTATACAAATACTATTGTTGTTATTCTTATAATTAACAAAGTATTCAATTCTCAAAATATGGGAAATGGACAATAGCTATCAGTATTTCTTAAGGAAATGCAATCCTGTAAATGAGCCACCACAATGAGACCACAAGAACTCTTAAATCACCTCATTCAGCTTAATCTCCTTGGCAACTGGAAAGACAAAGCAGTAAAGGGCAGCGCAGTTTTTCAATACTGGCTCCTTTGCAAAACATTACAGAAGAGAATGACAGGTGAGTATGGGCAGCCTGCTCTTTGAAACAGTGAAAACCAGTTGAGTAAAAGCCAATTGATGAGATCACATATCGATCTAAGTAATGAGTTGTCAGAGTAATTGACACTGATCCTAGTGAAGTGTAGAATTTTAGAATAAACTCAAGATTCATAATTGGATGATGCTGCCCAATCTGCTTTATAGATGACTGACAAAGACCTGAACCTTGACCTAATGTCACTTCCTGATTAACTGAGTCATTTCCTGAATAACTGCTTTTCTTTGGCTCTCAAGATCTGGTAGAATTGTGTGGAACTAAAAGATAATATGAATATACCTTTCTTGCAGCAAGCTTGTCTAATAGTAGCATTCTGGGACTGGCATTTTGAAGTCATGCCTACTTAAAGCAGAAGTTACTGGGACGTTTGGGAACATTCCAAAAGGCTTTGGGTAAGATTATTAGTATTTAGGGATAAGTTCGGAGTTCTCATTTGCCATTATAGTAAATCCCAGTGCTGGAGATTACTGATGATCACAGGATCATAGATTTAGAGCTAGAAGAGAACTTATAACAGCTTATTTTACAGATAAGGAAACAGGTCAAAAATGTTCAGAAACTTCTCCAAGACCTCATAGGGGGTAGGTGGCAGAATGGTGATTCAAACATCCGTCCTCTAGCATTCTTTCAACTGCAGCCTGCCGGTGGACAACATAATTATGCCTCTTTGTTTGTGTACTTCAATACTTTGAAATGTCTGACTCTGATTGTGAAATACTATGGCAAAGAAAATGGATTTAAGGTCAACATAAGCTATGCTGCCTTTTGTAATTATATATTATTTATTTAAATCTTATGAGCAGATTTTATTCCTTAGAAATGAGGCTGTAGTTGGTGATGTGGAAAAGTTGTTGAACTGAATTCATGTTCTTTCCTAAAAAAGCAAATTTGAATGATTGTTTTTATTATTTTAATGAACTAACCTATTTTTAATTGCAAAGTCTAAAAAATGATTCTCACAGAACCAAAGGACTTAGGAGTTGAATGGGTCCACAGTAGCCATCTAATCCAACCCATCTAATGTAGCAAATTAATAGCCAGATTTCTCAACATCTGTGTCAAGTAGGCCATGTGTAAGCGCTACAATAAGATTATTTCTGACAGTAGCAAGAGACGCAAAGCTCAAAATGGGGTTTTAGACCTAAATATGTAGATTTAAATTCATGGATAGACAAGGGAAGAGTAATATATCTAAGAGACTTGGAATATGAGAGGAAGCATGTTATAATTGCAAGAGAGATGGAGCTGGAGACTGGAAATATCTGGGTTTAGAGCCACCTCTGACATTAGCTGGATAGTAATGGAAAAGTTTTCTCTAAAATGGGGATGGTAAAATCTGCTGTACATTCCTCTTAGAGTTGTTGTGAATATAAAATAAAGTAACTTACCTGGGAGAAATTTTAATGCTGTAAGAGCTACATAGTATTATGAGATCAAAGATTTAGAATGAGGAATCTTAGAGTTCACTTAATCTACCTTAGTTTCTTGAACCTTAATCTCCTTTATTCAGGTAGATTATGTCTTCTACTTCTTTCATATCTCTTGGTGCTAGATTGTTCAATCGTGACTCTTCATGGCCCCATTTGGGGTTTTCTTGGCAAAGATACTGAAGTTGTTTGTCATTTCCTTTTCCAGTTCATTTTACATATGAGGAAACTGAGGCAAACAAGGTTAAGTGACTTACCCAGGGTAAGTGTCTGAGACCAGATTTGAACTCTGGAAGATGAGTCTTGCTGATGCCAGACCTGGCACTTTATCTACTATGCCATCTAGGATGTTAGGTAGACACTAGGAACTCACACATTTCTTGATTGATGATTACTTGATTGGCTTGTTAAAGTAAGAAATAAAACTCTTTGGTAAATCAATTGCATAGCTCTTCCTTGCTTAACAAATGATGTATTCAAATAATAGAGATTTATTTATTTTTTGTTTAAAGTATTTTGGCTACTTAAGGAAACAATTGATTTAGAAATGGAATAAACCATTTAAACTAACACATTTAAAGACAACAAATATAGCATTCAGAAAAGATGTGAAAAATGCCCCCAAATACTCTGCTTAAAATGGTTTATGAAATGAAAATATCACATGTGAAAATATAATTTAATGTCCTGCTGATTCAATTTTCTTCCTCAGTCTGTCACATAGTGTTCTTACTATAAGTTGAAATCCTTATAATTTAAACAATTTTATCATATTTTTCCTGAGCTCCAAACTGATTTACTACTTTAAATTTCATATCCAAGTTAATTAAATATTGTTTTGCAGTTTTTCTTCTCTTGAATTTACTGTTCTTTTTCCAGATATGTTTTCCCATGACATACCATGAAATGCTCAGTGAACTAAACAAGGTAATACTAAAGTGTATTTTATAAGAGTTCAGAGAAACAAAATAAAACAACAATGCTGTGGATTTGGGTGAAGCCTTCATAGAAGAGTTGGGCCTTAAGCAGGATGTTGAGGGATGGGTAGTTTCCTTAATGAGCAGAGAGGAGATAGAAAAGCACTCCAGGAAAGGGTTTATAAAAGTTAAGTCTACCTAATTTGAATGACTGAAAAGAGACTATTTATTTGGGAAATTTCTAAATATTTAGTGGTCCTACACATGGTCATCCATGGGCTTTTTAGTCAAAGTAGCAATAGAGTTGATTAATTAAAATATATAATTAGTCCTTGGCTAACATCCTATTCCAATGACTGATCATGACATTGATGTAATTTTGAATTCTGACTTAGCAAGAAACTCTATAGTCTTTGAAGAACTGAAGTTGGGTACCACCAAACAGCTCATGGTAGACATGAGGGAGATGTTGCAAATTACAAATAAAAAACCCTGAAGAATTATAGAGGATGTTAATAAAATAAATACATGATAAGAAAAGAAGATTGGACACTCATGCAACAGCTGGGATAACTGGTAGATAGTCCAATGTTCCACTGGTATCCTCCTTATATCAAGATAACGTAGGGTCAATTCCTTTTAGCGGACATAGTCATAGACAAGAGTTGCACAGGATGGGTAGGCATGGATAGATTGTGACCTAGATCGGTGGCGTCAAATGAAATCGGTAATACTCCCAAGTTTACACTGAAACAGATGAAAATGTTGTGATTTAGTGGAGCCTATTTCTGCTTGAGTTTGACACCACTGATCTCCATTACCAAATGAAAGGCCAACATTGGTCAGGTCATTAAACCATTAGAGTACTAGAACATAACACTAACACATTTGTGTTTTACTCTGCTTGAATGGAAGGAAAGAACAGCACATAAAGCTCATTTTGAACTATTCATATTTAAGAAAAGGGAATGTTATTGGTGTCTGCTGGAAAATATTGTTGTCTGTCATACTTGTTAATATGACTGAAAATAGCTATCATTAGATGGGCATTATTACTTATCCTGCTCAATCTAATGGCTTATTTAACAGATTGTTAGTGCCCTCAGCAAGGTCTGTTTCCATACTAAAACTGTATTCATTGCAATGACCAGCCACAAATGCAGAGAACTGATCATGAAGCAGTCTACTCACCTCCTGTCAGAGAGATAGTACAGAAGGGGACATATATATTTTTTGGTCATAGATAATATAGGAATTTCTTTTGCTTGACTATGCATCCTGGTTCCAAAGAACTTTAAAAAAAATCCTTTCCTTTTTTAAGAAAGGGGAAACTAGAGGGGGAGGAAATATCTGGGTGCTTTTGTTCATTAAAGAAATAAAATTAAATGTAAATATGTGTGTTTGTATATGCAAATTTAATTTGGCAAAGTGTTCTTTATTATTGGATGATACCTGATTACCAAACATTACTGGTAATACAGAAAGCAGAGGAAATGATGAAATCCAACTGGAGATGAAAGCAAGTCAATATGGTGAACACAAGTTTGTGGTATAAGTGTTTCATTCCCTTTCTCACCCAGTTGCACTCCTTAATACTTCTCTATTATAATTTAAGGGACCTCATCATCCTTCAAGATCAAATCAGCCTTGGTACTCTCACCTCATCAGTGTCCTCTCCCCCTCTGATTGGAGGGAGGCAGGATGGGGTTTGAAGGGCTCTTAACAGAACATATTTTAAAGGAGGCATCCTGGCCAGTCAACTTTTCATTTCCAACCAGGCTACACTTATTTGAACTTTTTCATCCTGTCCCTACCCCCATCTCACTTTTCAGCTTCCTTCTGCATTTAATTTCCCCCATTACATTTTAATCTCCTTGACAGCAGGCAATATCTTTCTTCCTTGTATTTGTACCTCAACCACTTAGCACAGTGCCTGACACGTGATATGTACTTAACAAATGATTTGAATTCACTTAGGAATTTTTGTTTAGCTTAAATATGGGAATCTGTTATCTAATTTTCTATCTCATTACCTTACACTATAAGCTTTTTTAGGGCAAGGGCTAAATATTGTTTCATCTTAGCATCTAGCATAATACACCATGCAAAATGAGGGCTTAATAAATATTAAGTTCAACAACTAATCATTATCTGATGAATTCGAATCAAGGTCTATTTTTACTTGGATTATTTGTGGCTGGTAGTTTTCAAATTATCCCATGACCTAATATACAGCTAACTTTACTTTTTAGTGATAATGTTACTGGCGAGTTTGTTGACTGCGCTTCTAGATCTTCCTAGAGATGTCATGATATTTAGATACTTTTCTTTTATAGTTGAAGTAATCATGTGGAAGCTTCTAATTTTGCCTGGGACTTACATTATTTATTTGGTAGGGGAAGGCCAGATGTGCTAGAATACTTTAAAGAATTTGCATTCCTTACCAGATGTGACTCTATTAAATTACTAGCTCAAAATAATAAATATGCTGCTGTTGTGTATTCTCCTTCATTAAAATCTATCTCTAGGCAATTCATCACTATTAATTTGTGCCTCTTTTTTTCCTCTAAAAGTGGACAGACTTTTTTTGGCAAAGTAATGCAGCCTCCCTGCTGCCTGTAGAGGTTTGTGCAGCTGGTGACTCTTTTGTAGACATCCCTTATTCCTGACTATGAAAGTAAGATTTGTTTTTAAATGCTTTTTGTAATAAGCCTTTTAAAATCAAATTTTCTCATTTAATAGTAAAGTACATATTTAGTGCATTTTGCTAAAAACTGAAAGGTACCTATTAAAATTAAATGCTGACACTCAAATTCATTTAACTTTGGCTTTAATTTTATCTGTCACAAATACAATTCCTTTTATTTTCAAAAAATAATTACCTTTAGTATGATCTGGAACTTGTGGCTCATTGGAACATTCTGTTGGATATGCTGATTGACTCTATTTGTGTTTTTTTAATGACTAAAAAAAAGACCAGCACTTAATAGAGGACTTTAAAGATAACAGAATAATGTACTGCTTTTCAATCCTTTGACCAGTCCCACCTTCCATAATTAAGACTGAGGTTGACTAGATTGGCATTCCGGGTTGCATGGGTTTCATGATTGTTACTGAAGCCTTCCTCTGGTAGAGAGTGTGGAGAGGGGAATGGAGAAATGATTTCATCTAGAACACTGAAGGGCAGATCATGGTTCAAGTGTAAGGAAAAAGTCAAACAGACAGGGGGAAAAGAGGGGAGGCGGCTGAGTAATGTCTAAAGTAGAAGCCAAATATTGTAGGACTGGCAATCAAGGATCTGAATGTCCCTGTTTGTTTTAATATCTTACCTTACTAGGGTGGGTTGGGAAGACATACTATTGAATAAAAGGCAGCTAACAGTGATCCCTAAAACATCAATTTAGTTTAGAATGAAAGCATTATAGCTTAGATCCCTGAAGATTCAATGACTCCTGGAAGGCTAGCCTTGATCTCAGAACTTGATCAGGTTTGATCATGGCCAAACATGCACAAAAGGTAGACTATGTTGCAAAAAGCTCTGGGACTCCTTGAGCTGGGGCTGATATTGAGAATTATCTATAAGAAATCACTTACCTAGCTTGTTTTTATTCCTTCCAAGTGAGAAAACAGGGAACTTTTTTTTTTTTTAGAGGGGGGGAAGGTAAGACAATTGGGCTTAAGTGACTTGCCCAATGTCACACAGCTTAGTTAAGTGTCAAGTACCTGAGGCCAGATTTGAAATCAGGTCCTCCTGACTTCAGGGCTGGTGCACTATTCACTGAGCCAGCTACCTACCTCTATAGGGAACTTTTTAAGTTAACCTGGACCTATATATTTATTTGCTCTCCATGCTAACAAAATTAGGTATAACAGAGGTTCTTAAAGTATGACCTGGGGACTCCTTGAGGTGCTTGGGGCACTTTCAGGAGGTGTGTACTATCAGATTTAATAATAATAATGACATTTCAATGGAGAGAGATGTCTACATCCAGAGAAAGAACTAGAAAGAACTGAGTTTGAATCCTGATTGAAGCAAACTACTTGATCTTTTTCTTTTTATCGTTTGGTTTTATTTCCTCTTTACCATTTTTCATTCCATCTAGTACAATCGGCCTTTTAAGCTGACTAATGTCAAATGTGAAAGTATTTGCAGATCCTATACTGGATTGTATGTCGTTGGGGGAGGGGGGAGGAAGGGAGGGATGGAAAATTTGGAACTCAAGGAATTATGGAATTGAATCTTATAAACTAAAAGTAAACAAACAAATTAATAAAGATGAAAAAACTAATAATGACACTTCAATTTTCAATACTATAACTATCAATAGATAGAATCCACATACACAAAACCTTTTTTTGGTCCTCAGTAATGTTTAGGATTGTAATGAGGTCTTGAGACCAAAAAGTTTGAGAACTACTTAGGTGTCTCTTTTATTGAAACAATAAACCATTTATTCATTTATTAATGTGTTATTTTTGAATAGTAACCTGAGGAAAATGATCTCAGTTGATATGTGGTGTTAGGATAACTCTAAGATTGTGAGCCTTGGTGATTAGGAAAATGATCATGCCTTCAAAAAAGATAGGGCATTTTGGTAAAGGAGAGGCTTAGGATAAAGGAATACATCAAGATGTACAAAAGATATTTTGTGATGTGAGACTGGAAATCAAGAGGAAAGTTAGAGTTAGATGGATAGGTCTGGGAATTATCTGCATAGCAGTAACAACTGAACCCTAGGAAGCAGATGGATTACCAGTCAAGGCATTTTAGAAGGCAAAGAGAAGAAGACCTAGGGGGACACTCCCCTCAGTTAGTGGGAGCAACCTGGATGAAGCTCTAGTGAAAGAGATTGACAAGAAATGATCAGATTGGTGGGATAAGAACCAAGAAGAAGTCTAGTGAGGGGAAAATATTCAGGAGGTGATCAAGGAGGTTAAGGAGGATGAGGAATGAGAATAGACCATTAGATTTTGTGATTGAGAAATCACTGGCAACTTTAGAAAGGGGGGTTTCAGTTGATGAGAAGGTTAGAAATCAGGTTGTGTGAGGTTTAGATGTAAGGAAGGAGAGAGCAAGTAGAGGTATCCAATGTAGATGAGTTTCTAAAAAAATTTATCTATGAAGTCAAGGAGAGATATCAAATGATAGCTAGTGAAGATGTTTGGATCAAGCATAATATTTTATTTCATTTTAATTAACTTTAGCTTTTTGGAGATTGAGAGGGTTAGACTTGGGATTGTATTTGTAGGCTGCAGAGAAAGAGCCAGTCAGACCGCTATTCCATCATGGATAATGTAATTGGTACTGACACATGCATGTCCTTATTAAAAGGGAATTAATTCTGTAGCCAACAAATATTAGGAGAAAAGGGTCTGTTCCAAGAAAATGCATGGTTCTATGATTTGTGTTTAATCATGAACACCAGGAGGTTGTAGGCATTGGCATTGCTCTGTATTCATTCACAGTTTCTCATGGGAAATACATTATGACTAGACAGTCTCACCAGTAAAATGTTTGACATCATAGAAGTGGGAGGCTAATGGAGACTGGATGAAGGAATGCATGTCATTAAGTAGATGCATAGATTTTGCAGCTAACTCTGGGAATTAGAAAGAAATGCCAAAAAGATGAAGAGGGAGAGACTAGATCAACTATCAGTGTGTCAAAATCCACTCCAGTGAGGTGCCAAAGATAGGTTGGTCTGTGAAAAATCCAAAAGAGTAAATAGGAAGCTGAGCTGAGTCAAACAAGAGTTCAGAAGGAGAATAAAATCCCACAGCCATAAGTGGGGAAAAGGAATATGCAGCTACCATTTAAAATGCAATATATTAGCTTGGTATCAGGGAAAACACACTGTAGTAGGGTGCACTGGGGAGATGATGATTTACATGTCCTCTCCTTCTAGAGAGTATTCTTTTATGTCTGAAGCATACTAGTCCAGCCCACTTGTAGACCTCCTTTTGGTATTGCCTTACTACTAGACAGGAAACAAGAGGGTTCTGTCCTTATAAAAATACTCAGGGCTTTCGTTGAGATTAGTATATTACCACATTGTGATATACAGAATGTCAAACTAAATCAGTCTTTCTCCTCTCCATTATCACAGGGGGCAGCAGGTGATAAGAAATCAAATTTAACTTTTTTGAATCAAAACCAGTTATGGGAAGAAACTCCCCAAATATACATCAGTTATATTACAGGTATTCAAATAAGCATGGATTATATTTTTCAAAAGTCAATCTGGCTTTGATCCCTCAGTATAGTATTATTTGAAACTCTATCAAATAATGCACCCCTTATTCTTTGAATTCTCTGGTATTTCTTTCATTTTAGGGGGTTACTAGCAGAATCTTATACAACTGCCAAACGTTGACCTTTCTTTACCCTGTCTGTATTACTTTCACACTAAAACAATTTAAATTTTTAATCAACAGTCTGTGCAAAGTCTTAATGTTTAGCTCATAAGAAAAATATGAGTGAGCAAGAATCACAATATCATAGATCTAGAGGCAGAAAGGCCCCGAGAGGCCAGGAGCTCAATCTTTTCATTTTACTAGTGAGGAAAGTGAAACAAAGAAAAATTATGGGACTTGCCCATGGTCACTCAGCTACTAAGTGTCAAGGATCAGATTTGACCCTGGGGCTTTCTGATTACAAGTCCAGTGCTATACCCACTTGGCCATGTTGCCTCAAGTACATTATAATGTTTTGACTCATAGACCATCAATGTCCAGAGCCAGGACTAGGTTGCCTTTATGCTGAATAGAAATAAAGAACCATAATTTGTTCAATAGTGTAATAGAACTTCCAGCTATAGTAATAAGACAAGAAAATAAAATTGAAGGAATAAAAATAGAAAATAAGACAACAAAACTATCATGCTTTGGAAATGATTGCTTAATTTTATATGTAATTTGGAAATATCTTATGAAATAAAATAATATAAAATAATTTATATTCAGAGGAACTAAAAGAGAAGTAGTATAAAATAAAATCTCAAATCAACTTTGGAAGTTTATAGAATTATGAACCAGTATAATGAACACAGGGTGAGTCTAGCAGAGAGATGGAAAATCCTTTTGTGAATATGTGGGCATCTACTAGCCTTTCCACAGCTATTTCACTGGAAATTTGCTCTGGCATGTCAACAAAGTTTAAATTTACCTGATTCAGTGAGCAGGGACTTGAATTTCTTCCATAAAACTTCATTGTTACTGAGAAGCTGTACAAAGAATTTATTGGCACGCTTAATGATGGGCCTCAACATTTTACAATGTACTTGTCCCAACATCATGGACATTCCTTTCATAAGATTGTCACAGAATTATTTTTCCCTGATTGTATGGATAGAAACACTGAGAGGGATTCTTCACTATTGAAAATCATATTTATTTTTGTATTTTAAAAATTTTAGTTATTTTAAGTTTTCAACATTTGCTTTTTTAAGATTTTGAGTTCTAAATTCCACCCTCCTGTCCATTCTCCTCTCCTCAAGATGACATACAAACTGATAAAGACTATACATATATGATCATATTAAACACTTCTTCATTAGTCATATAGTGAAAGAAGAATAGGGAAAAACAAAACAAAACAACAGAAAAAGAGAAAATAATATACTTTGGTCTGTATTCAGACTCCATAGATGTGGATAGCATTTTCCATCATGAGTCTTTTGGAATTGTCTTACATTATTGCATCATCATAATGTTTATGTGGAAACTGAAAAAAAAAACATGAAAATGACTTTTCTTGCTGTGCAGACAAAAAGGCATAGGTCTTTCCACAGGACCATATATACATGTTCATGAAGCTTGTTCTTAGCCATATTTTGGGATTGTAGTATAAGGGACTGAGTCAGAACTAGAAAGTTCCTTCATGTGTAACCTTGTACTGAATGGAGAGCAACAGGAATGGGAAAATGGGTGGAGACTTTATTGATGCAGAGCCTTGCTGCTCACTGCAATGATGGGAATGGGGAAGGGAGAGGAGAATGAAAGAATAGAAACTAATTCAGCCCTGCTTCTTCAGCATCTGATCTTGTGCTACATTTCTTTACTTTTGCGGAATTCACTTGATTTAACTAGGATCCATAAAGAAAGATTGCAGAAACTGGAAGAAAGGCAAAGGTTGATACAGTTCTAATTTGCAAAAAGAAAGAAAATAGATCTTTTTAAAGTATAGTCTAATGACCTTCACTTCTGTCCTTGACAAACTCTACAATATTTTATTAAAAGGATGTTTGTGAACATATCTGACACTGCCCTCCAGTTTGTTAGCTATTCCTCCTTGTGTCACTTGAAAATTTGATGAGTTGGTCATCTATGTTTTTATCCAAGTCATTAGTGAAAATGTGAAAATGCAGAACCTTGGGATACTTCACTAGATATCTCTCACCATATTGACATGGAACCATTAACAGCCATTCTTTGTGTATAGCTTTCCTAATAGTTTGAATCTATTTAATTGTATCATCATCTAATCCATATTTCTCCATCTTTTCCATTAGTGTGAATTGCTTTATCATTGTAGTATTAATTTATCATTATATAGGATTCACCATACTGATAGAGTGACTTTTCGTTGCAGGTTACTAAACTAATAGATAAGGGAAATGACATAGACTCTTGTATTTCAGCAAGTCATCTGACAAAAAACTTAAATAGTTTGGGCAGGACGTAGAGTTGTGGGTGAAATCCTAGTATAATTATGGGATATATTATAGGGATTCTAGTATAATTATGGGATATAAATCTGGATCTGATCAAATTTCTCGACCAAAAGAAAGATTTACCCTCATGAAGGTATCTGAGTACTCTAGTGATCAGTCCCTGGCTCTATTCTGTTCAACATTCTAAACAGCAACTTAGATGAGGGTAGAGATAACATGCTTATCTAATTGGCCTGTAAAATAAAATTTAGAGCAATAACTAGCACATTAGTATCTAGGATTAGGATCCCAGCATGCCACTTTAAACAGATTAGAACAGGAAAAAATCTAATAATATGAAGAAATGGAAAGTCTTTTAAACTTGGTTTAAAAAAAATCAACTGTATAAACATAGGGCAGGGGCTATGTGACTAAGTGGCAGTGTAAGTGGAAAATGACTAGAGGATTTAGCCAATTGCAAAAAAAAAAAAAGGCAACATGAGTTAACAGTCAAAAGAGGCTAAGTAATCTTAAATTACTTTAATAGAATCAGAGCATCCATATTGAGGGGGTGATAGTCCCTTTGTACTTTGCCTTGATCACATAGTATCTGAAACCCTAAAATGTTCTGGGTAGTACATTTTAGAAAGGATATCGACAATCTGGAGTATGCCCAGGGGATAACCAGGATTCTGAGGGAAGCCACTAGTGTGATCCCCAAGATCTTTCATGCCCATTACACAGGCAACTTATATCTGAATTGACATTAAAATCTCTTAAGTATAACATAACCCCCACAAAATAAAATACGTTACATTTGCAAGATACATAACATAACAACTCATTACCAGAGAGGCCACATGGCCTTAAACATACACATGGTACATAGCATTATAATCTGCTCGGTCTAAAACAAAAATGTCCAAATAAAGTTCTCTTGGGGGTATGTCCTTCGCCCCACACTGCCCTTGCAGGCTTCCTCCTGGCACTCTCAGGTGCAGGCTCTAATGAGCCAAGTCCCAGTCTTAATAGTGCTCCAGCCCCTGCTTCCAAGTCCTGAGGGGTGGCTTGGCAACAAAGCCAACAGGGTGGGGTCCTTAGGAGTCCACAGCACTTCCCCTCACCCACAACAGACAACTCTACCCTCCCCCTGGATCCCAGACTGTCACAGGGGCACCACATTCAGCACTTCCACCTTGCTACATAGTCCTTAGGTTGCCCTGGGGCTGGATTCTGAATAGCTGGGTTCCTCTTCCCTCAGCAGCCAGCCACTCCTGGCTTCTGCCTGAGTCCCAGTGCAGGGAGCTCCTGGTTCCCACTCTCACCTCACCAAAGTTGGCAGTCAGGCAGTTCTCTGCTCCTGCTCCATGGCTCCACAGAATCACAGCTACAACTGGGAAAGAAACAGTTATCTCATCCCAGCTCTCATACTTTCCTTTTAGTTTGCAGATCCTGCTGACTATGCCATTTTGTATCAGCAAGCACCCTAGGATGGCTGCAAGCACAGGTTCTTTAATCTGCTTTTCTAAAGGAAAGCAACTCAAAAGCATTAACAATCTTATTTTAGGGGCGGCTAGGTGGCGCAGTGAGTAGAGCACTGGCCCTGGAGTCAGAAGGACCTGAGTTCAGATCTGGCCTTAGACACTTAACACACACAAAACAAAAGCCTAGCCGTGTGACCTTGGGCAATTTACTTAACCCCAATTGCCCTCCAAAAAACAAAAACAAAACAAACAAAAAAACCCAATCTTATTTTAATCAAACATATGTATACATAAATGTATATAAATGTGTATGTGTGTGTATATATATATATATATATATATACACACACATACACACACACACACATATGCAGAGAAAATAACACAATTCAACAGACCAGTAGATGGTTGGACTCCAAGTGAGGCTCATTAAGGGACAGGAGATCTTCAAATTCCTTAGGCCTTTTAAGGAGCAGGGAAGATCTTTGAATTCCCTTACCATTACACAAGTTTAGATAAAAGAAGACTGAGGAAGAATGCAATTAGTACCTTCAGGTATTTGAAGGACTGTAATATGGAGGATGGATTAGTCATGTTTGAAGGTCCCAGAGGGACCAGAGGGACCAGGACAGTTTTCTAGAACACAGGAACCAGAAACAATAGTTGTAAGTTTCAGAGAAACAAATTTCACTTTGGTACAAAGAATTCTTTCCCAAATCCTAGTATTATATAAAAGTGGAAACTGCTTTATTGAAAGATAGTGAGGACTCTATAATAATCACTATTCTTGTAATAATCCTTTCAGGTTATAATCATCTCCATTGACTCGAGAGAAGGGTCTAAAAGACTGACTTGCTCTGGGTCTCCCAGGTAATAAGTATTAGAATCAGGATTCGAACTAAGGTCTTTCCTAATGTTGAGTATAGAACTTTTTCATCATACCATATCCATCTCTATCACAAGAAGTCTTCAGACAGAAACTGAATACTGTTACAGGGGGAGAAGGAATGGTTGTTTGTGCATGAGTTAAGACTAGATGACTTCTCAGATCCCTTCCAAGTCTGAGATTCTAATAATAGTCTGTGAATCAAAGGCTTCTTAAGAATCTATCAATTCCACTTTAGGAATTCTATAGGGGCTTAGGAACACATAAGCACTGAGCAATCAACCAGCCCCTACTGAAGTATCTGAAAAAACACTGACTATGCCTTGAGACAGAGGAGTTAGAAGACAGGAAGTAAGATTTCAAAGATTCTTCTCATAATTGGGGAGAGTTGTACTTTTCCTTCAAAGGTAGACTTTATCTTGTTACTTGATAGTTTATATTCTCTACTTCCCTCCTCCCCACTGGCAGGTTTTTAAAGGGGAAAAAAGGGACAGAATTGATTTTGTAAGTGGATCTTGGAAACTAGCATGAAAAAACAGGCACTGCTTTTTCTGAACAGAGATCTTCAAAAATTGTTGCCATTGAGTCTGAAACTTGGAGAAGATTTATTTTTTCCAGCATTGACACAAAATGCACATCAAAATGAGTACATATCTTGGACAGAAAAAAAAACAAAACCCAAGATCTACTTAGTGCTTTGACCATGAAAAATTCATCTTATTTGAATACAATAAAAAGAATCTGTAATGAATTGAAGGCATAGTGGTTAACAACATCTACAATAACCTACTGTGCATACTTACAAATGGCCATTTAACTGTATGCAAGGAATTACATTGTTCCTGATAGACTTCTCTGCATAAGAAAGTGCAAGGTTTGTCACATTAAATATTAATGAATGAAATTTGAAATATAATTTTGGGTGGAGTGGGGGAAGTTGTGTTTTTAACCATCTAAAAGCAAGAACAAATAGAAACTGAAAGGGAGTCCTCAAAGTATCGAATGAAACATACGTTTTTAGGCATAGCAAATGTATGTGGTTTCTTTTGCTTGATAATGCTTACTTGTTACAAGCATTTCTTTCTTTTTAAATTTGGAGATGGGGATTAGGGGGAAGAGTGGTATGAGCCACAGTGTTTACAAAAAGAAAATAAAAAAGGAAAAATAGGGGCCTTGAAGCCTTTTTTTAATGCATAAAAGAAAACAGAAGGAAGTTCAATAGGAAACATAGGCAAAAAGGACAGCTTTGAAAATAGCATATTAAAATCATCATACAATTTTTAAAAGAAGTTGCATGTAACGTGTATGATTTTACACAGAATCTTTTTTGTTTTCTACTTTATATGAGAAAATCTTTTTTTATTCTTCATTACGTTCAGAATATAAAAAAGAAATAAGAAACTGAAAGTCCTTGAAATCATCTCATTTATAATTATATTAATTATATTACTATTAGCTTATTCTCTCAAAGAAGAAATTGCATAGAATGGGTAAAGAGCCAAATAAATCTTAATTGCATATTTTCTGAAATTATCTAAAAATGAATTTGAGTAAAGGAATTTCTCAGTTAAAAAGGATATCTGAGGTCATCTAGAACAACTCAGAAGTAAAATATGAATTCCTTCAACAAAATTCTCAATAAGGGGATAATAATAATCCAACCTGATCCAAATAATCCAATGTGAGCTTGAACCCCCCCCCCCCCATAGTAGTGAAGAATGTTATATCACCAAAAAGCACATTTCCTTTTCTGATAGCTCTAATTGTTAGGATGTTCCTTTTAATATTAAATCAAAAACCATCCTCTTATAACATTTATGCTTTAACTTCATTTTGTCCTTTGGAATAATTTTCCATTTGAGTCCATTCCTCTTGCCCAAACATAATTGCAAACTCTTAGAAAGCAGGGGCTTTCTAAGCATCTTAAGTGTCCCCCAAAATGCCTTCCAAAAAAGAGTAATCAATAAATATTTGTTGATAGTAATGATACAAAGAAAATGTTTTGGTTTTTTTTCCCCAAGAGTTGGGTTTTCAAACATTTAGGGAATTTATAGCAGATTTACCTTTACTAATGCAAATTGGTGAGTCTTTTATAATTTATAGTGTTGGAAAGTTACCTGTGACACTAAGAGGGAAAGTGATTTGTCCACAATCTCATAAACTACTCCATCCCCAAATCATCCTGAAGGGCTAAGTTCAGCTCTCCACCCACTATGGCACTTTGCCCCTCAAAACTTTTGCAGTTCATTGCTAGATTCTCCATCTGGCTCAGTAAGTACCTGTTTGATAAAAAAAAAAAACAAAAAAAAAAAACCCACAAGTAAATCAAGGTCCATCTTATCTTATAAACAAAATTAATATTATTTTAAAGACTCAACAGAAGCAATGACCCAAATCCTTTCCAATGCCTAAATTGTCTTATTTCTAGCTGTGTGACTGTCTCACTAGCTGTCTGATCCCTTACCCTCTCTGAACCTCCTCAAATATCTTCTCTATAGTGGTGGCTAGGTGGTGCAGTGAATAGAGCACCAGCCCTGTAGTCAGGAGGACCTAAGTTCAAATCTGGCCTCAGACACTTAACACACACACACACACACACACACACACACACAAAATTAACTGTGTGACCTTGGGCAAATCACTTAACCCCAACTGCCCTACCTTCCCCCCTCCAAAAAATAAAGCAAAAAATAAAATAAAATATCTTCTCTATAAAATAAAGTCAGTAATATTTGTGATACTTACCTCACAACATTGTCATGGGACTCATATGAGGAATGTATATGAAGTGCCTTGAAAACCTTAAGGTCCTCTATAAATGTGAGCTAATATTATCATGTGTTTACCAAGAAGAATAGGTACTGAGTAGATTTAGAATTCATTATTTCCTAAAATATTACAAAATTTGCTAAAAATTACTAGCTCATAATATTTTTAAAAATTCTTTATTTCAAATAAGTTGTCCAATATACTCATTAAAGTATGATTTGACAATTGTCTTATAATCTTAGTGTAGATCATCTTTCAAATAGATATTGTCTAAATTGCTTTCCATAAAATGATTACCCAAATGGGAAAATGTTAATTTTTTTTCTTTTGCTTTTTGGAGGGAGGAAAGTAGGTCTATCAGGGTAAATGTTAATTTTCTAACAGATAATTCTGGCAATTTCATAATGGTATAGTCTTTTAAAACCAAAATTATATATAGACACATTTAAAATGATAGTATGACATAGACTTTACTTTACATTGCTTAATATCTAGCAAATAAAACAAGTGACTAATAAGCCAAAGTAAGTTGTCTTTTCTTTATAGTTCATTAAACCCACTAGGTTATTTCTGTTACTGCTGTCATTTTTAGCTTATTTTCTACCCAAAAAGTCAATTACAGATTATTCAGTTTTCCATGGATGAAATGTTCCTTATCAGTATCATCTTGTGTTAAAAATTTTAGCATTATTTGTTCTGCTTAAATGTTTATTTTTTTGACTCCTCAAATCCTTTTATTTAACATAGTTGATGGCCTTTGGGAAGGCATATTTGAAACCACCTGTCCTGTATCAAGGGAGTTCTAAAAATGGTCAACTCAGCTTAGATTGGTGCTTCACGTGGGTCTGAGACACAAACTATTTATTTCCAACATTCACTTGATTGGGTAAAGGAGTCGAGAAAAATAAGATAGGATAAAGAAACTAAATAGATTTTAGTACCCACTGAATGCCACTGTGGAGTTTTATTATTTTTGAAATGAATTCCTAGAATCCTTGACACAATAATCTTAAGATAGAAGTATAATTTCAGAGATAAATTTAAATGAATTTTAGATCATCTTCATGTAAAATGTCTTCAAATTTTCATAGTTAACTATGATTCACAGTACAGTTCTCTATTATGTAAATCTAGAAAGTTTCATCTTGTAGTCTCACCCTAGATGTATAAAAGTAGAGTGGCATGGTGAATAGGGCACTGAAAGAAGAGTTCAAATCCCACTTCTGAAACTTATTAGTCATGACCAGGCATTTAATCTCTATGTGCCTCAGGCTACTTCCCAAGTATTTATTTATTATGTTATAGACATTTGCATTGGTGGAGGGTACTTCTATACTGGGAATCGCCTACATTGCTGAATTTAATGTTCCTTCATATATTTGTATAACCTAGGAGTAAGCAATCACTGAGAAAACTGGACCATAATAACCAAACTCTCAGGAGATTATCTTGTGATAACTAGAATACCAAAAGAATTTATTTATAGGGTATAATGAATATGGTCCATAGGTCCATGGTGTATATACTTCAGTATATAAGTGAGGAATCAAATGAGGGAATCAACATGAAGAATATCATTCCAACATAGAGGATTGTCTCAAGAAAACAAGGGATAGATAGCCTGAATGACCCACTTGTATTCTGTCCATGTCAGGAGAGCATGAGAAAGGCCCCTAGCACATGAGTTGCTCACCTTATGGTACATCTATGGAAGGACAAGGAAGAGAGTCATGCAGGAGATGCAGGTATGAATGGGTTATGATTTACATTGTTGGAGAGAGTACAAATTTTGATTAAATCACATTGGAGTATTATATTATAATGTATCAAAAATGACTACATGCTTCTTCCTAAAATAAAGACCAATGATTATTTTAAAAATATATATGTAAGCATATATTTATACATATATATATACATATGTGTGTATTATAAATATATGTCTTCTGGTGATGCTGTAGGATTATAAGTCATGGAATATTATAGTTTGACATATACTTTTTCATTTGATCCTGTGATGTAGGGGTTATTATTATCTGCATTTTATAGATGGAGAAATTTAAGCACAGAGAGGAAAAATGACCTGCCCAGGGTAAAGTGGTCAGTAAACTTCCATGTAACATCTACCCCACCTTCATCCTGAGGCCCTAGCATATTGGATATACATACTGCATAAGATTTATGGGAGGATATTTATAAGAGGAGCACAAGATGAAATCTTATGAATAGGTTATGAACTGTACCATTGGCAGGAATGTCCTCCTTGATGAGATAAAGGATCCTTTTGAAGAATCTGAAGTAGTTATTAAACCATAGTCATTGTTTTTTTTATAAACATTTTATTTTTCCAGTTACATTTTAAAATAATTTTAACATTCCTTGTAAAAAATACCAAGTTCCAAGTTCTCTCTCTCCCTGCCTCCTTCTTGCCATAATCCTCCCCGCCCCTGCATTGAGAGGGCAAGTGATTTGATATAGTAAACCATAATCATTGTTGCCTGGTATCCTCTAACTAGCAATTTTTGTTTTTAATTATAAGGCACATCAATACTGACTAGAGGTGGTTGAATAAATAGATCTCATCTTTCCATCTTCCTCTTTATGAGCTCCTTATACCATGTTAATATCCTCTCTTTAGTTCCCTATTCCGAATGCGAATAACTATCCTATTGCTTTCCGGATTCTGAGAGCCCACTAAATGCCAAGATCTGTTTCTTGAAAATTGCTAATTAAAGGTAAGGAAGGAGGTGTAGTAAAAGGAATAACCAAAGATTTCAAAAGCTCATTTTCAATGGCCTCACAATGCTGGCTCTGGATCTTGTTATTTGCTAAAGCTTCATATAGCTCAGGATCATAAAAAAAATGATCATCATGATTACCTTATGTTAACTCACAAAGACTAAAGTTAACATAACTACCTTATGTTAACTCACAAAGACAAAGACTTTAGGCCCCTTCCTCTGGTCTTATCAGGAATAATCAAGATCATCACCATCATCATCATCATCATCATCATCATCATCATCATCCAAAGGAGTGGGCAACTCAGCACATCATTGGATATGGTGGATGAGGGAAGAAATGTCAAAAAGAACTTTAAGGCCTTGGAGATGCATACAACAATTACAAAAAAAAACAGGCAGTGAGGAAGTTTTAGGGGAAGAAAGGAAAATGCCCAGTTTATGCTATAGTTAGTGTTAGGTGGTGACAGGACAAGCATCTAAAAATATTAGTAAACTTTGAGTATCATAATGCCAAAAACAAATGCTAATTTATCATAACTACAACTTGAGAATTCTATCATTGATGGAAATGCAATAGCTTGGTAATGTCAAAGGCTTAAAATAAAATCACCAGGCTGGAGTTGGATGGATTGGATAAAAGAGTTATTGTGGCCTCAAATAAGGCAGAATATTTATAAAGAAAAGAAAACAGAAATGTTATGTTCTCTGAAAGGGCCTTAGTGAAAAAAAGGATGCCTGTCTTGAGTATAATTTCATTGAAGTCTGACAAAGATTTATATTATTCTAGCTCAGAAAGATTTCATTGCTAATAATTTGAAATAAAAGTCCTAGAACTATGGATTATGATTTCTTAGCACGATCTGCTCTGCTGAAGGGTAGGCTTATTGGAAATGTCCTTGTCAAGACATCCTTTCCTGACTTGTATGTAGGCTTGGCGAGAGGTCTGAATATGAAAACTACCTCATAGCTTTATTCCACATGCATTCCTAGCCTAAACCAGAGCTTTGATAAAGTTGGAAAGAGACTGAATTTCTAGAGGGAGATTATTTTTCATCTTTCAGTTGGATGTCAAAACACTGAAATGCCAAAAAGATAATTTGTAAAAGTTCTACCCAATCTTTGCTCATTTGTGCAAGGAACTTACAAAATCTGTTTTCCTTTAGGATTCTTAGGTCCTGTTCTTATTACCTGTGGAAGGTCTTGACCATATATCACTAGGCAATAGGCTATAGGAGTCAAAATAGCATTTATTTTCTCATATCCAGAAAAAAGAGAACACCAAAATATATTTCACAAAAAGCATCAACAGTCTGCCAAAAAGACATAGATATTCAATTTCACAAACATTTATTGAATTGCAATATATGTATATATATATATATATATATATTACAATATAGATAGGATGTGACATTTCTTATCTAGTATCTTACCATGATAAATATTACACTGTGATTTTCAAACTATTTTTCTTTCAACAAAATATAAATAGCACTCCCTTTCTAAAACACTATTATTTTTACTGTCTAATCATTTCTGCCCAATGCACATTTCACTGTTTTAGAGACAGGTGTCCTGACTTGTTCTGTTCCACCCACAGCATTGTTATTTGATAGGGTACTTCAGTTGAAACAAAAATAGATATGAGATACCTTTATGTACATGAAGATTTACTTTGATTTTTTTTTCAGGGATCAGTGTGGCAGAATTGGCAGAGTACTAAATTTAGGGCCCCCAAACTTGATTCACCATTGTGTAGTCATAAATCATTTAAGACTGGACAAATCATTTAAGCTTCTTGAGCCTCAGTTAGTGGAGATAATAATATTCCCATTACTTTTCTCAGAGGCTTGTTGTGAGAATCCAATGGAATATTGTATGCAAAAGGTTCTGCTACTATACAATTTTATATAACTTTAAGATATTATTATTCTTTATGATTTTGAAAGCAGTTAGATTTAAAAGTGCATAAACACAAATTATCTTTGATTCTAAACAAAGCAATATGTTGGCCAAGGTGTGACTGAGTGGTGAATATGATTTACTTTTATCAGCCAACTTGTAGTAAATATTATTTGATCAATAATATAAAATGTGTATAATAAGCTCCCATTTATCAAGAATTCAAACAACTACAAATTAGCAGAATATAGTAGAACTACCTACCCTTCTCCCCCTTCTCAGGCTGGATACTGTGTTTCTATGAATGACCATTAATCTTTCTGGTTGCCATGTCATAACTTGACTTTTTTTCTTCAAAATTCTTGGAGTCTATTAACATCTCTAAATCTCTTTCAAAATAACTGCTGTCTTACTGTGACTCCTCCCCCACCTCTTTCCTGTCTTTGTGCAGTTGAATTCTTTTAAATTGCATATAGATTTTACTTTTGTCACAATTAAATGTCAACTTCTTAGATTTGAGCTATCATTCTAGTCTCAATAATGACTATCCACCAATTCTCTTAGGGTCCTAGAATTATAGCTCAGTTAGGTCAGGCAGTCAACTGGTGTCAGGAAGGCCCATTTTTCTGAGTTCAAAGCTGGCCTCAGACAAGTGACCTTGGGCAAGTCACTTGCTTCTATTTGTCTCAGTTTCCTTATCTGTAAAAATGAACCAGAAAAGGAAGTGGCAAATCACTTCAGTATCTTTTCCAACAAAATTCTAAATGGGGTCATGAGCATCAAACATGACTAAACAAGAATAGACCTGGTGTGCCTTGTGAGCTCGATGACTACAACATATCCACACTGACTGCCTCTTAGTATACTTCCTTTAGTATACTTGCCAATAAGCCTTACCTTTACTAATACATTATGGAATTTTGCCAATCTTACTAGTGTGTAGCTGATAGAGTCTATTGTTTTAACAATTAAAGTAGGAAAACTATGCTCATCTCTAGTTTTGTGGTACTTACTTCTGTTATTTTAAGTTGTTCAAAACTCAGAAATCATGTCCACCAGTTTCTTCTGGATCCTGGAATTATAGCTCAGTCAGTCCTGATGAGCCTGAAGACTGGAGATGAACTTTATCTGACTCCATTGAATTAAGTCAGAGTTCAATAAGAAACAAAACCTTGACCCAAAGGGAAAGACTCTACATCAGCTTAGAAATATAACTGGGGGGGGGGGGTGGAGTCAAGATGGTGGAGTAGAAACAGTGCTTCCAAGCCACTCTTCCCCCAGATCACCTCCAAACTATGTAAAAGGGGACTCTGAACAACTTCTGGAGCCCCAGCATCCACAGAATGACACAGAGAAGCTAACCTCCTGCTGAGGACAGCCGAGCACCTGAGTTGGGGTTTTAGCCCCAGGGTGGCAGGGCCAGCAGCCGGCTGAAGGGACCCCAGAACACCAGCAGCTGTGGCGACTCCAGAATTATCAACATAGACATGCCTAGGACAAAGTGAGAGGTTAGTGCCCTATGGACTTTGGGACCAGTATTTGGGGACCCTGGTGGCTTCCTCCCCTGGGGGCTAGAAGCTGCTGAGGAGACATACCATTTTGCAGTTTTCAGAGGCAGCTCCAGCTCCTGGCCTGCAAACTGTAGGGAGATCCAGCGATCAGTTGTGGGGGGGTAATTGCTCTTGCTTTAACCTCCCTGGATCTGGATTGTGATCTGGGATGGAGGTCGTGGGTGGGTTTCCAGCTTGCCAGAAAAGGAAGTTGGCCCCCCACACACACATTTGGGGTGAAAGTTCCTGTCTGGCGCCAGGCCATACTGTGGCAACAAGCCCAAAAGTCAAGTAATTAAGTGGCAACATGCCAAGCCAAAGGAAACAAATTAAACAGAAAAATGCAACCTTAGACTCCTACTTTGGGGGCAAAAACGATCGAAGCATAGAGCAAGAGGAGGACTGTGAGGTCAGAAGTCCTGCTCCAAAAGCTCCCGGGGAAAACAGGAGTGGGTTGCAGGCCATAGAGGACCTTAAGAAGGACTTTAAAATCAAATAAGAGAAGTGGAGGGAAAATTGGGAAGAGAAATGAGAAGGTTGCAGGAAAAGTATGAAATGAGGGTCAACAGCCTGACTCAGGAAAACAACACCTTAAAAAATAGACTAACTCAAATGGCAAAGGAGGCCCAAAAGAGCAATGAGGAGAAGAATGCCTTAAAAAGTCGAATTTGCCAGATGGAAAAAGAATCTCAAAAGTTCACTGAGGAGATTCATTCCTTCAGAGTTAGACTGGAGCAAATGGAAGCTAATGACTTTATGAGAAATCAAGATGCTGTTAAGCAGATCCAAACAAATGAAAGATTAGAAGGCAATGTGAAATATCTCATGGGAAAAACCACTGACCTGGAAAATAGATCCAGGAGGGACAATTTAAAAATTATTGGACTACCTGAAAGCCATGATCAAAGAAAGAACTTGGAAATCACCCTTCAAGAAATTCTCAAGGAAAACTGCCCTGACATTTTAGATCCAGAGGGCAAAATAGAGGTTGAAAGAATCCACCGATCACCTCCTGAAAAAGATCCCAAAAGCAAACTCCCAGGAATATTATAGCCAGGTTCCAGAATCCCCAGATCAAGGAGAAAATACTCCAAGCAGCCAGGAAGAAATAATTTCAATATTGTGGAAACACAATCAGAATAGCCCAGGACCTGGCAGCTTCTACACTGAGGGATCAAAGGGCATGGAATATGATATTCCAGAGGGCAAAAGAGCTGGGAATGAACCCAAGGGTCACCTACCCAGCAAAACTGAGTATTTTGTTTCAGGGGAAAATATAGTCATTCAGTGGAATAGAGGACTTTCAAGCATTCTTGAGGAAAAAAACAGAATTGAATAGAAAATTTGACATCCAGACACAAGAAGCAAGAGATGCCTGAGAAGGTAATCAGGGAAAAGAAATCAAAAGGAACTTATCAAAGTTGAACTATTTACATTCCTATATGGAAAAACAATAACAGTGACTGATGAAATCTTGCTCAGTATGAAAATAATGGAAAAAGGGTGTATGGTCATATGAATACATATGTGAATGTGTGTATATAGGTTTACAGTTATATATGGATAGAGGGCACAGGTTGAATTTGTTGGGAAGGGATGATACTTAAGGGGTGAAATTATGAGGTGAGAGAGGAAAGTGGCAAGAGGAGATGGGGAGAGACAGGGTAGGGTAAACTATTTCATGTAGAAGAAGCAAGGGGAAGTGGTTGCAAGGGAGGGGAAGAATAGGAAGGCAAAAAGGCAAAACCACATTCTCATTGAATTTGGTTCAGGGAGAGAATGACATACATACTAAATGGGATATCTCAACCTGCAGCAGAATAGGGGGAAGGGGGATGAGAAGAGGGATGATGGATGGGAGGGCATCCTTGGGGGGAGGGGAGGTTGAAAGTACCCACTATAGAAGAGGGACAGGATCAAGTAGGCAATGGACCAGGTGGGGGGTGGGATGAGTGGGAGGTAATTATAAGCTGTCTTGTACAATATATCTACTATGGTAATGTTTAGCATAGCTAGACATATACAATATATACTGAATTACTTATCTTCCCAGAGGGAATGGGTGACAAAAGAGGAAGGAAATGGATCTGAAATTTGAGGTTTTAAGACTAAATGTTTCATATATATATATATATAAATACTATTATTAATACTCTTTTGCTTGTAATTGGGAGATAAGATGTGCAGGCATTGGGACATAAAGATACACCTTCCTCTAATGGAAAAGTCGAAGGGGATATGGGAGAAGATAGGGGAGAGAGCAGATTGGAGAAAGCAATATCTTGTGGGACTGCTATTCTGGGAGGGTGGGTAGGGGAAAAACAGGGGGGAAAAATAATTGCAACTCAAAATCTGGCAGAAATGAATGGTGTGAAACAGAAGTTAATAAAGCATTTGTTTAATAAAAAAAAAAGATTACTACCCTTGCTATTTAAGTTCAGTTGAAATATAATAGATTTAACTATAATACCTTATTTTAGCTTTCTGTGAAACTTTGCTTCAAGAATGTTTCTTATAAACACTATATTTGTCGAAAAAAAAAAGAAATATAACTGAAGGTCAGGAAACTGAGATTTGATGGCCAAATGGCCTAATCTGGATCTTTAATAGCTCTTGTGAGAACCTAAATCAGTAAATCATCCCTCTGATCCACAGGATTTCTGTAGCCAAAATCATCCCCTAGATTGCAGGAATAACTCCTGTGTGTCAGTTTCCCTAGCCTGGCAATATGCAAGACTTTTGCACTATGATTTTGAACCTTTGCTCTATATTATTGCTCACTATAGCTAGGAAAATGTAGTGGTCTTTAGGCATCTTTTTGGGATGACAGTTTGGAGTTCTCTTGTATTCCTTAGGACAAAGCCTATTGGCTTTACTGGTAATACATTTACTCAGAATACTAAATTAATATCCTCTGTTTCAGTTCTTCCAGTTTTTCAAGTTGAAAGATACAGAATGTTTCATAAAAATAGAGCCAGAATAAATACTAGAATAAGGTAAAATTCTGAATTCTCCTTTTTAAAGAATGAAAAAATGCCACTTCTTACTAATCTAAAAGAGAAGGAAAGAAATGAAAAGAAAAAGAAAGATGAGAAGGGGTTCAAGAGATAAGGATATTAAAAAAACACTTACAAAAAGTAAAATGAAAATTCTTTTGAACTTCTGACATGTCTGGAGCTACTCTGGAAGGATAAATGAGTAACATTCTCTGTGTGTGAAGGTGATTCCACAGCCATGGAGTTGGAAATCAATTGTTTTATTTTCAGTAGGACTCTGAGCAGTTTTTGCCACTCAGAATAAGTGTGTAAAGTAGCTTGTAACTACCTTTTGTCATTCCTTTTCTCCCTGAACCTTATCTTAAACCTCCCCTTTGTCACCATGACCCATAATCCCTCCATTCTTCAATTCTTTCACAAGCGCAAACCCTGCCTCTAGCTAGATTCTGGTCCCTTCCCAATCTTCACCCCATGGTGACCAGTTGAATTCTACACCATCTTCGGACCTTGAATCCTTCACTCTTTGATAGCCCATCATTTTTTGTCTGACTCCAATTCTAGTCTACTCCTAGTATCCACCATCTTTGCTCCTACTACTTTGTTGCTGAAAGAAGCTGGAGGAAGTCACATTGTCTTGTTTATTGAGACCACTACAAATTGGTAATATCGAACCCAACTGGGCCTTTAGGATACCACATCAAACTCCACAGCACCTCTTTCCTCTGCCCTTTCAGTTGAGACCTCACTTCATACTTCATTGAAAAAAATTGAGACTTTTCACTGTGTTTGCTCTTCTCTCCATCTCATTTCACAACCATCTAACACCATCCCTCACCATCTTCTCCTTTATTCTCATCTGATGAAAAATGTTCTTTCTCCTTGACAAGGACAACATCATGACTTATATCCCTGATCTCCTTCCCTCCTGTTTTCACCAGCAGATTGCTCCCATTGCCATCCCCTCTCTCTAATATCTGACCCCTCCCTAACTGTTCCTTCCTTGCTACCTACAAACCTGACCATATCTCTCCCATCCTTACAAGTTAGCTAATTATTCATCATCTCCCCTCTCCTTCTTATGTAAACCATATTCAAGGTTTCTATTTCCTCTCCTTTCTCTTCTAAACCCTCCGAATTTGATTTCTGATCTCATCATTCAATTGAAACAGCTCCCTCCAATGGTTTTTTATAATAGCCAAATCCAGTGACTTTTTCTGAAATCTTGTCCTTCATGATCTTTCTGTAAGTAGCACTGTTGACCACCCTGTTAGACACTATCTGGTATTTCATGATAGTACTTTCTACTGGTTCTCCCTCTATTAGGCTACTCCTTCTCAGTCTCCTTTCTAGAAAATCCCTTCTTTCAACTGTGGGTGATGGATAGGAGTGGGGCAAGTCTCAAGGCAAGGACTAGAAGACTATTTCAATTATCCAGTGGAGATAAGATGAAACTCTAGTCTTGTGTTTAGGCTGTATGAGTGAAGAGAATGGGATATATCTTGAGGTAGAAATGACAGATTTGTCAACTGCTTGAATATGTGAGATGAATCACAATGAAGAAAGTCAACAATATCACTGAGTATGTGAATTTGGATGTATGGAAGAATAATAGTGTTTTTGACAGTATAATGACTTAAAAGAGGGCTTAGTTTTGTGGTAAAAAATAGTAAGTTCTTTTCTGGACATGTTAAATTTGAAATGCCTATGGAATATCCAGTATGAAATAAGTTTAACATACAGAACACAGAAAACGATCTTCAAACAGATAGATCCTTGAGTGTAGGAACTGTTTATTTCTTTTTAGATCCATATAGCAGAGTGCTCTGCACAGAGTAGGTATATTAAAAATGAACATTGGTGGTAGTAAGGAAGAAGTGTCCATTCTCAGTGACCATTTAATTGTAAAGGATATTTATATATTGGTACCTACCTGTTTTAATTTTCAGGTAGATGTCAAGGGTTCAATTCATGATTTTTTTTAAAACATCACTTGTCTTTGTGATAATTCTTTCAAACAACTCCAATTAGTTTAAAATACAACAGCTCAAATATTAACCTCCTCAATATCTTTCATGATCTTTTTTCATGCTCTACTCTGATTGTCGAGTTAGTTACCTGCTGACATTTAGAATAGCAAATTAGTAGCTATTTTTAAAGGCTGACAAAGACATTTCTCTTTTATAAGGAAGATTTAAAAGACCTGAGGTTACAGTAAATGATTTTTACTATTTTGCTGTGAATGATATCAAGTCAGTAATTTTGACATTCGGTATTACTGCCATTGTATAAATATAGATTTGATGACTACTGAAATATAGTGTAAGTATGCAATAAAGAGAGGCATTCAGTAATGAAAGTGGGGTTTGGCAGAAAGTCATAGATATGATTCAGAAAAGGGTGGAAAATAGGACCTATGGGGGAAAATATATTAACATAATATAAAGGCATTGGAACTATATCTATTGGGCAGGGGAACAGTTTCATAGAATGACATAAACATGATGTATCTGTACTTCAAATATTATATACAGTTCTAGATGTCACTTCAGGAAGGACATGATGGCATTAACAAAGGTCAACCAAAATATGGTTTTTATTTAAAGATAGGCAAATATTTAGGACTACATAATCTGGAAGGGTAAATGTTGAAAGGGCATATGATTTAAAAAAGAGTTATAGTACCTGTGAGTACTCACCAACTTGCACAATAGACTTCCAAGACATTTACCCTGGACTCAAGGTATTCTCTAGGTCCATATCTACTTAGAACCATAGTTCACAAGCCCCCACCAATCTGTTTGCTTTTGCTAGTGTGCCAAAGGACACATTTGTGTCAAAATAAATAATTTAATGAAAGAGCATAATTAAGAAAAGTAATAATTGAAAACTAGAGAACATCTTTCCCCTCTCTGAATTAAAAAAACAAAATAAAACAAACAACAAACCTATTCCCTGTTCTGCTTGTACCTAATGATATCTTCATATCACCATCAATTTTTTTTCATATTTAAATGTTTCCCTTTTAAAAATATTTGTGTAGGTTGTTCCCGCTAGATCTTCTCCCTGGTAATCTCATGAGGTATGAAGTTCCTGCAAGTTTTTCAGTTTCTCCCAGATACGTGGACCTGATATGTTTTCTCTTTTGGACATCATTTCCTCTTGGTTTGCATTGCCACTCCCCAATGTTACTCCTCTTGTCTTTTGGACCCTGTTAGTCATTGCCATATTCTGCTCCACTGAAAGTGAGGTTGGGAGTTCCTTCTGATTTCAGATTCTCTCCTTATCTAGAATGCTTATCTGGAATATCTTGTGCCACTGCTCTTTTAGCTTAAACCCAAAGGTTATTATTATTATTATTATTATTAGTGGTAGTAGTAGTAGTAGTAGTATCCCTTTTACCATATTTAACCAGTGGACTGGGGGGATAACTCTCACCAGCTCTTCTACTAAAATGGGGCTACTTGTCTTTCTTAGGCCTTTGTCTAGAATGGGTTTTTCTTTTCCAGAAAATTTCTTTTTTAAACCCAGGCGTTATATTTTTTTGGAACATGGAGACAAATCCTTCCCAGGTAATTTGTGTTTTTGATATTGTCTACTTTTTAAAGCTCATAGTTTCTGAACATTGAGGGTAGAGTTTCTAGCAGAGTTTCTAGTAGAGTTTCTAACTTCACTCTGGCATAGGTTTATAAATTACTTGTCACTGGACTTAATTTCTGATTCCTAAATTGCATCTAACCAACATCTATTTAGAGTAAGGATTCTTACTTTTTTGTGTGTGCTGTGAATCCTTCTGTCAGTCTAATGAAACATATGTACCCCTTCTCAGAACAATCTTTCGAAATGCATAAAATAAAATATATATAGGATTACAAAGGAAAACAATTACACTGAAATAGTTACAAAAATATATGTTTAAAAAGCTCACCTCACAGACTAAGAACCCCTGAATTAGAGGTTTTACTTCTGGTAAATAGGCAAGGGTCATCATGGTTCAGGCCCCGAAGTTTCTCAGCTCCCAAACTATTTTTGTGTCCCATGTCCATGGGGAAAAAAAAAGCAAGGGAACAAATTTAGCAAATGAATAAGATCATTATCTTCATCCTACCTAGTCACATTTGTGGCTACTTTTTTGCCTTTAATATCTGTATGTGGTTAGAAAACAGATGCTTTACAAAGTTAGAAAATAACCAAGTTGTGGTTGCAGAGTACTTAGCTGACTAAGTAACTTTAAATCACCATGTCCAAGAATTGCTTCTTAAGAACTGGTAAGGTGATTGCTGATATATCAGATACTCTCAATAAATAAATAAAGAAACAAATATACAAATGAATATATATATATGTATATATATATATATATGTATGTATACACACACTCACACACACACACACACACACACACACACACACACATATATATAGAGAGAGAGAGAGAGAGAGAGAGAGAGAGAGAGAGAGAGAGAGAGAGAGAATGGGAAAGGTTTTTGAGAGGAATGGAAGTAGGCAAAATTCTTTTTTAAAAGAAGATGGGTTCTACAAGATTTAGACTGATGGGCATGTTTTCTTATTTCTTATTTAGGAATGCTTAGAAAAGGGAAGTGGTAATCATTAAGAGCAAGGATTGATTGATTTATTAAGTTCAAATCATGCCCGGGTAGCTTTTTTTTGGACAGAATATCTAGCTTAGGAGATGAAGATATTACCTTAGACATAGCACACCTGAAGCAAGATATTTAGCAAAATCTCTCATGTTATATTTTTGCACAAGATGGAGGGATGTGTGTTAGAATATTTACAGGTAAGCAGATTGTACCGACTGATTGACTTTATTGGCAGTAATTGAATGGTTGAACTCAAATGGTGTACTAGAGGAAGATCTCTATTGAAGTTCTAAAATTTTTATCAATGACTTGCATGAAGGCATAAATAACATGCTCATTAAATTTGTGATTGACATAAAGCTGCAAAGGAGGGGGATAGCATGTTGGACAACACAGAAAATATCTAAAAATATAATGTTATTGTTCATTAATGTCTGACTCTTCACGACTCCATTTGGAATTTTCTTAGCAAAGACACTACAATGGTTTGCCATTTCCTTCTTCAGCTCATTTTATAAAGAGAAACTTAGTTAAACAGGGCTAAGTGACTTGCCCAGGGTCACATAGCTAGTAAATGTCTGAGGTCACATTTGAACTCAGGTCTTCCTGGCTCCAGGCCTGGTGTTCTATCTATGGTACCACCCAGCTGTCCTGGTGAGCAAGCCAGACTGCCAAAGGGATCCTTGAGACACAATAAAGTTAAGAATACTTGCTTTAAACATAGTTACAAAATAGAATGATGGGTCAAGCCTAATGAGGTGAAATTTAAATTTAAAAGGGATAAGGGTAAGATCCTATACATTAATAGTTTTTAGACATGTCTTGTGAATAAGTAGCAGCTATGTCTTCCCCTCTCCCATAGATTCCTACTAGACTCATTCCCCACCTTTCATATCATGTGGGTAAAAGACTATTCTCCACAACATTCTTGATGAGTGGTTCTCCAATCTTTACTTATTGGCCTCCAATGAAAGGCACTATTACTTCTCAAAGCAGACCATCCAACTTTTGTCTAGCTACAGTTTTTTAGATAATTTTCCCTTCATAAATGCTAAATTTGCCTCTCCAACTTGAACTCATCACTTCTAGTTCCGCCCTTCAGGTCCAAATAAAACAAGTGCACTTCTTTTAAGTACCAACACTTCAAATACTTGAAGAAAACCATCATTTCCCTCATAATTCTTCTCTTCTCCAGGCTTCCCGGTTAATTCACACAACATAGGCCTGGGACCTTTTAGCACAGATTTCTTTCTTCTGAATGACTTGTAATTCCCTTTCCTAAAATGGGAAATCTAGAACTGAACACAGTACTCCTGAAGTGAGCTGACCAGAGCAGAAGCCTGGAGTGTTAACTTATAGAAAGAATATAAACATAAGTTATTTTCCATAAAAAGTAGTTCTAGTCATGATACTTTCTGAATAGTTGAGTGACTTTTTCACTGATGCTTTTATCACACTTAATGACAAAATACACAAGGAAATAAAAAGTCTTTAAAGAGTGGTTCAGAAGAATGCATTTAGGATATAAGTATCCTGATTGAGGGAATTGTTTTTCATTGTCTAGTCAAAGAATAATCCATCAATATTTTCTGGATGCAAAATTGGTAGGCAATAGTTGCCCCTTAAAAGTTAAAATCTGCGGCAATTACAGTTAATGAATTTGATAGTACCTACTAAAAGGTGATTAGTTGCTCTCTAAAGCAGTGTTTCTTATTTTTTAATTTTTTTGCAGCTTTCTAGGAGACTGCAGATATTATAATACTGTTTTAAGCTTCAGGACACTATTCAAGTTGTCTCAGTGCTGTGTAATGTTATTTACCTCATGCCTGTCTGAAAGATGATTTTCTTTATATAAACTATATATTTTTTTATTTACCAATTCAAGCTGTTATGCATTGATATAGGAAAATATATGTCTGTAGCTTTTAAAATTCAGACATACTGGCTTGCTAGCCATCATTTTTTCCTTGATAACCATTTAGGAATATAATTGTTTTTTTTTTTCTTCCTCTGAGCACCCAAGAATGACAAAAAACCATCTGACTTCTTTCAAACAATCTAGCTTATATAGCCTCCAATTTTGCATTGCTCTGATGCATTTCTAAAGCAGAGCCATATATCAGGGCTTTATAGACCCATATTACAAAGTCTACCAGTTTCAGAAGCATTGTCACTTTTGATATGGATCTTGTTTTTCCTATGATTTTTATATAAACCCTCTCACAATCATGGAGATTCAACATGCTAAAAAATGAGGCAGGCCAGTGGTTCTAATTTTTAAATAAATATAATACGACAATTCAGACAGCCACATAAACATTCATGGGGCTTTTTGCAATGAATATGATAACATCATGGAAATAATAAGATAGAAAAAAAGGGAAGGTCTTGAATCCTTTCAAGGTTATGTTAAGAAAACACTGAACATAAATCCTTAAATGAAACTCCTTTATCACAATCTCCTTTCAGAGGAATTTCAAGAGGGAAGAATGAATTGGATGAAGGGAGATCTAAATCAGATATTCCTATAAAAAACAGTCAGGTCTATGTTTATTTGACATGCTAGTGGACTTAGCAGGCATGGCCATTGGCCTGACTTCAGAGGTAATAATCAGGAGATAGATGGAATTGCTATTATTTGGTTAGTGCATAACTTATTAAGTTAGATTCTAGTGTCTGAAATGTCTTCAACTTTGCATTTAATGTTCACCAAATTTATAGTAGTAGTTAGTAACTTTTTCTGCATCAAGCATATATACACTAATTTTATATCCTTCAAAGGGAATATGTGCATACATTGGAAGTAGGGGAGGGATTTGATTCTATAATTCAAGTAGTTAAAAAAGTTAATCATTTCTGAGGAAATCTCAAGAAGAAGGAAAAGGAACAATGGGCAAAATTTGGTCAGTGAAATTGTAGAAAGAAATTACTTTCTTCTCTGTTCTACCTTTTTTCCCCCCTTCTTCTGAGACAACACATTTCTCTAGATGCCATGTGTAAATTGAACGCATTGGACTAGATCATTTCCAAGGTCCCATTTCAAATCAAATCTGTGATTCTATTATCTAGTCCAACCCTCTAATTTTACAAAGACTTAGACAAATGAAAGTGAATGTTTAAAGACACAAACGTGTTAAGTACTTGTAACAGCAAGCACCCTAGTTTACCCAGGATGGCTGCTAGGACAGGTTCTTTGATCTGCTTTTCTAAAGGAAAGCAGCTCAAAAAGGGTTAACAATCTGACTTCAATCAAACATGTATATCATTCACTTAGTTCAGGGGGAAAAGTCAGCATGCTGAACTTCAGAGAAAATACAAACAGAAATTACAAGCAGACAAAAAATGCAGACAGATAAAATAACACAATTCAACAGACCAGCAGACAGGGCTTCTAGCTTTCTGACCATTATATAAATAGATAGTTAGTTATCAGAGAGAGAAGCACCAGCATTTGGGTTTTCAAAGTCAGGGGGTGGGGGAGTCATTGGCTACCCAGAGCCTCATCTGGCCAAATCACACAGCTCTTTCCATAAGGGAGCCCCAAAGCAAAATCTCATGTCAGGGTATACACACACACACACACACACACACACACACACACACACACACACACACACACATTTCCTTTCCTTGAGATTGTCAGATAAACAAATTCCACCCAAGTCTAGCATATACTTGAGTCCTATTATCATAGCTGAAGGCATTCAAATCTTGTGGTAAGGGGAAATAATTCCCAAGGAAATAATCTCGGGTTTGCCCTGCATAAGTCATTTATTGAAGGGATCAGATCAGATAATGCCTAAGGTACTCATGATACCCATGAGTTGGTTAGTTAAATATTATTTGTTTATCTCTATTTATCTCCATATTTCTTTCCATTAGAATGTGATCTCTTTGAGAGCAGGGATTATCTTTTGCCTTCTTTGCATCCATAATGCTTCGAACAGTTCCTGGCACAGTGGATACTTACTAAATGTTATTTGACTGACTGGAAATCTATAAGTAGATGTAACTATAAAGTGGTATTTCAGTGGCAAGTTTAGAAATTATGAGCAAAAGTCAAGGCAAGGACCTTATATTTCTATAAAATGGTTTCTTAGTACCTTACCTTAGTCCATTTAAAAGTTTCAATCTCATGCTGTGTCTAAGAAGCCGGTGGCACCAGCCAGGAGCTGGTGGATCTTAATATAATTTATCCAAAGACCTTTGGCATTGAATTTTAGCCTCAGGCCAGGTATACACCATGCTGCTTCTGTAATTTGCTGTCTCTCTATGAGCCTGCAGTATGTAAACAACACACACACAAGGGGTAGCAGGAACCAGGCAAGGTGCCATGAAGAGTGCTTTAAGTAGGATGCACTTAGCAATAATCTTTTGAGAGCTACACAGAACTCTAACCCCACATTTCCCAAAACAGTTGGTCCAGAGAAGGCTTTTGGGCTTTGAATATATTAATGGAACCAATGAATTGTTGTTCCAGAGTATATGAGGTTTAGGGTTATGGGATATGTAGGGAACTTGAAGAACCTAAGGAAATTGGGGAACGAAAGAATGACATCAAGCCTATCTTTATGCCATAGGAATACATAGACTATCAAAACTTTGGAGGATCACAGATTGTAGAATCATAGATTTAGAGCTGGAAGGAATTTTTGAGGTCATTTAGTCCAAAAACTTCATATTATAGATTAGGAAACTGATTCCAAGAGTAGTCTAGTGACTTGTCTAAAATCATACAGCAAGGTAGACTATACGATTATATAGTTGGAATTTAAATACAACTCCCAAATTCTAAATTTAAATACAACTCCCAAAAATATATTTATATATATAAATACAACTATATGATTATATAGTTGGAATTTAAATACAACTCCCAAATTCTACTGAATGATAAATGTGTTCAAAATATTTTGGCTACATGAAGTATTTTATATTTAATATCTAATAGAGAAAATTATTGCTAATGTCTCATATCAACCTATCTTGACAGCACATAGGGTAATTGGGGAAATGGTGCTCTAGTTTAATACAAATGGAGGCCCAACTAATTAGAGTTGTAAGCACATTCTTCCTGAATTCTTAGACCAAATACAGGATCTCCCTTATTGACACCTCCCTAGTTACATAAATGCATTATCCCAAATGGTTGCTACTCAACCCTGCTGAAATTTTGATCCTATTTGTCATTAGTTTTACTGATATTCCTCACCTATTTTTCATGACAAGAGCTGTTCACCACATAGTGGATAGAGCTCTGCACTTGGAGTCAGGTAGCCTCAGACACTTTTTGGCTTAGTCACTTAACGTCAGCTTGCCTCAATTTCCTCATTTGTAAAATAAAGATCATAATAGCAACTCATTTCACAAGGTTGTTAGGACGATCAAAAGAGATAATGTTTGTAATGCACTTAATAGAGTGTCTAGCAAATAGTAGGTCCTTAATAAATACTTTTTTTGCTTTCTTTCCTCTTCCTCTGGTTGATCACAAATTTGTGCAACTCTTCTGAATTTCCACAGCCTAAGTTCTCTGTTTGTCAAAAGCCTATACATACTTAAAAACAGACAAAAATCTAACTCTTGATGAGGACCAATAATTTACTCTGACTTGATAATGATTAGTATGAAAAAGTTCTTACTTTCAAATAATTTGTGTGTGTGTGTGTGTGTGTGTGTGTGTGTGTGTGTATAAGGACCTATCTACTTAGAGTTAGTAATTTATTGTCATAAACTTGTTATCTGTTGTTTTCAATCATTCACCAACCAGCAGGTGGTGGGAGATGTTCACTTTTATTAGTGTCACACAGTTGTTATTTTTTTTTTTACTTGTTATAGTTTTGAGTCTGAAGACTGATTATTGAATTGTTTCTACTAACAAAAATACTAGAGAAATTGGATTTTTAAATAGGTGAAAAAATAAATGGTTCTTTTTTGGTGATGTTTTGCTCAAAAAACAAACTGAATCAAATAGTATAGTATTTCCAGCAAAAAAAATAAAATCAAAGGGGACTTGATTTTCTACCAGTGAAAAAAGAAAAAATTTCTTTTTGTTTAGATAGATTTAACTTGTTACCCATGTGACCTTGTGCCATCTATCATCTGGGATTCAATAAGAGGCTCAGATGTACCAGGTGCTTAGCTAGCTGTGACAGATAGAAAGACAAAATTCAGGTAATCCTTGACCTGAAAGGGATTATATTCTAATGGAAGGTGGATATAAAATGCCCAGTGCTAAGCACAGTGCTTGGCACATAGAAGATGTTTAATAAATGCTATTTGACTAGCCAGAAATCTGGAAATAGATCTAACTATAAAATAGTATTTCAGTGGAAAGTTTTGAAATCATGAACAAAATGCAAGTCAGGGACATTAAATTCCTTAGTGACAGGGGCTGTGAGCAAAGTCATATTATAGTAGATACATCCTTTCTAGTTGCAAGGGTACCATTGATTTTACTATTGTTTTCAAAATAAAAGCAAGAGGTAGCAGAGATAGGGTTTGTGCACAGCTACAGAGAATGTAGGCAAGATGCCCAGCCTAGGTAGGTAGGACCTGGTGTCCTAGTGGTTGACAGGAGAGGACGTAAAGCATGCTCTGGTAGATAAAAAGTGTCTGGTGAGTCTTTACTTAGGTTAATTAGATCAGCTCAGTAATGTACTCCTAGGGTGGGAAATAGAATCTGGTTATTCAGAAGATCATTATTCCATGACAAAGGCACTTAAAATCTCTGGTACTAAGTTTCCTCATATGTAAAATAAGAGGGTTGGACAAGCTGAACTCAGTAACTTCCTATAACTTATAGAATTACAAATTCTTCTATTTGACATTCAAAGTCTTTAAGGTCTGACTTCAACTTACCTTAGGGTCAATTTACTGAGTAATATATCAATTTACCAAGGCTCATCAGCTTACCTCCAGACTTTTAAAACATTACTTTCTTTCACACACTCTGTGGTCCAGACTTAGTCTACTTCTCCCTTCCCATTTCTCCCAGTGTATCCCTCTTTCTCCTTCGATTTCATTTACTTTTAGATATCATCTCATCATAGTCAACTCACACAGGTGCCCTCTGTTTCTGTATACTCCTTCTAACTGACCAATGATGAGAAAATTCTTAGGAGTTAGAAGCATCATTTTCCAGTGTAGGAATGTAACAGTCTAACTTTATTGAATCCCTTAGATATCTCTTTCCTATTTACATTTTGTGTTCTTGAGTCTTGTCAATTTTGAAGGCCAAATTTTTCTATTCAGCTCTGGTCTTTTCATCAGGAATGCTTGAAAATCCTTTATTTCATTAAACACCAATTTTTCTACATGAAGGATTAAAGTCAGTTTTGCTGGGTAGGTGGTCCTGTTTGTAATCTTAGCTGCTTTGCTGTCCAAAATATTATGTCCCAAGTCCTTAATGTGAAAGCTTTCAAATCATGTGTAATCCTGACTTTGGCTCCATAATATTTGAATTGTTTTGTTCTTGTAAAATTTTCTCCTTGACCTGGGAGCTCTGGAATTTGGATAAAACATTCCTGGGAGTTTTCATTTGGGGCTTTCTTTCAGGTGGTGGTAATTGGTGAATTCTTTTGATTTATATTTTTCTTTCTAGTTCTAGGATTTCAGGGCAGTTTTTCTTGATAATTTTTTGAAATATGATGTCTAGATTCTTTTTTTGATCATGGTTCTAAGGTAGTGCAACATTTCTTACATTCTCTCTCCTTGATCTATTTTCCAGGTCAGTTGTTTTTCCAATGTGATATTCTACATTTTCATCCATTTTTTACATTCTTAAAATTTGTTTTTCGGTTTCTTGATGTTTCATGGAGTCATTGCTTCCACTTGCCCAATTCTAATTTTTAAGAAATTACTTTTTTCAGTGAGGTTTTGTACCTCCTTTTCAACTTGATCAATTCTTCTTTTTAAGGAGTTCTTTTCCCAAGTGACTTTTTGCATACTTTTTTTCATGTCACTGATTTTGCTTTTCAATTAACCCAAAGAGGTAAAAAAATAGTGGGGGGAGGATGGATTTCCCAGGGAACAAAAATATTCATAGCAGGACTGTTAGAAAAACAAATGAACAAACAAAACCCCAAAGTGAAAACACATTTGTTCAGGCCTGGCTAAATAAATCATGGTGTGAAATTGTAATGGAATATTATAACAATGTAACAAATGAAAAATATGAAGAATTCAAAGAAATGGAAGAAATAGATGCATTGATGCATAATGAAGTAAGCAGACCCCTAAAATAGTATATGCAATGACTGTAACAGTATAAATAGAAAGAAAAAAAAAGAAATTGAATACAGTGTGATTGATTACAATAACCAAGGAGAAGAGTTGAAGAAATGCCCCCACATACTCTTTCTTTGTAGAAGTGAAGGATGACGTGAGATTGAAATATACTGTGTTTTTAAATTTCTTTCTTTCTTTTTACATTTTCTTCTTTCTCCGGTTTTCCCCTTTGGTTCTAATCATTCTTTACAAAATGACTAATGTAGAAATATGTTTAAGATGATTATACATGTATGACCTATATCAGATTGCATGATGTCTTGGGGAGGGGGAAGGGGAAGAAGGGAGAGAGAATTTAAAACCCAATATCTTGTAAAAGTGAATGTTGAAAATGAAAAATAAACATAAACATTTTTTAAAAACTATGAAGAAAAAATGACTAATGTAGAGGTCATATCTGACAATATGGGTAACATGCTGCATTGGTAGTCCCTTGGTTTACTGCCTAGAGGAGGGAATCATATCTTATTATATTGTCTGTGAGGCCATTATTGATTTATCAGTTTCTTAGGACTGGGGTTCTTTTTGCTGCCCCTACCAGGTGAAACTAATCTAGTTTCATCACCATGCTACTAATTCAAGTCTTGACTATACTACCTCCTTCCTCAGACTCCTCTCTCTCCTGATTGGGGAGCTGGAGAGTGGAGCACCTACTCTTCCACATGACTTCCTTTATAGAAGGCAGAAACTGAACTTAGCACACTTCATTCTGTATCTGCTATTTTCTCTGGTTTTAAGTACACAAAAAAAGATGCTCCTGCCCTCACCAAGTAACCCTGGTATACTGACCCCCTCCACACTCTCCTGCCTTTCTGAATGTTTTTTTTAGGTAGTAAGCTCCTTGAGGACAAGGACTTTCTTTCTATTAATAGTATCCCCAGTGCTTAGTACAGTGTCTGATGCTTAATAAATGTTTATTGGATTAGAGATGTGTGTATACACATGTGTATATATATGTATGTATATATATATGTAATATGTGTGTGCATAAACACACTCTCACACACACCTTGTATCTTTGCACATATATATGATTTTATATATATACATATATATACACATATATACCTATATATTTATATTTGTAAAATGACTTGCACAGCATATAGTAAGCAGTATATAAATGTTAACTATATTATTACAGTGATGACAAGAGCAAATTGTATGTACAATTGCTTATTGTATATACATATAATTATACATATGTAATTATATATAGTTATGTATGTAGTATGTATACGCATGCATATATTTATATAGATTTTGTTCTGCTCTCATTTCATTCCGCCTAAGTACAAATATTCATAGGGTTCTCTGAATTCCTCATATTTGTAATTTCTAACAATACAATAATATACCATGATATATACATGCCATGATTTGTTTAGTTACCTCCTAATTAGAGAGCATCCACTTTTTCATCCAATTTATTTTGTTGCCATGAAAAGTGATACTATTAATATTTTGTTACTTATTTGAAAAACTATTTTTAAACTCTAATATCACTGGGGTCTGTGCCCAGTTGTGGGATCAATCCCTGGGTCCAAGGGTAAATAACTTAGCCATTTTTTCATGTAATTTCAAGTGTGTTTTTTTTTTCTAGGATGGCTAGACCAAGTCACATCTACACTAAAACTGCTAGTGTTTCTGATAGAACTTCAAATTGAATTTTCACATTTTTTCACCTTCAGTAATTTTCACAATGTACAGTTCTAACCCATCGTCTCTGGAAAAACCATATGTATATGTTTATGTATACATGTGTATGTATTCGTGCATGCATGTGTATATATATAGTATGTATATATTATGTATTTATAGTGTGTATGTGAGTGTGTATTTGAATGTAAATATCCTGCCCCCGTGATCTGTCTCTTCTTTAGGCTTATTATTGCCAATTTCTTCAATCAACTATCCTATGACATGATCTTGAGATCACAAGCCTGGTGCCCTTTCTCAGATTGCTCTTCAGTTTGTTAAGTACTTCCTAGAACATTTACTAAACCAAAACTTCTGGTAACTTACTACTAATCTTTAATTACACCTTCTGGACTTGAAACCTCTTTTTCCTACTCTGAAATCAGATGAAAAATAAAAACACCTATAAAATAACAGAGGAAGTAAATTTTGTTTTCTTTCTTACTTTAAATTCTAAATATCCAAATAACTAAAAAGATTATAAAGTCATTGTGGAGGGTTTTGTTTATGGAATGTAAAAAAAATATCAAAGGTAAATTGTTTCTAGATTTCTCATGGTAGCTATGATAGCTTAAAAATTGTGATTAACGTAAGTTTTTCCAAAAGGGCTAGGGGCCATGTCTTTTAATGTTTTTGCATCCCTGCATTCATTCTCAGGACATGTAGAGTAGTTTTAAATATTCATGAATATTTTTTCATTGGCTTACAATAAAAATTGAAGATGAACATGCTGTAATCTTGTGTCACCACCCAATGCTGCACCCTTTGATATTTATGACCCCCTCTCCTCTCATACTGGTGCTACCTTATTCCATAAATAATTATTGGCACTGTCCTATAGTGATTGTACAAGACTGGCCCCTCTTCCTGACAATCCAAAATAAAAAGACCATCCACATCATAAATCCACTGGAAGCTTCTACTTCTTGCTGTTGCTCCATAATTTCTTCCTGGTTGCATTCAGCCTAGACCTAGTATAACTAATATAGATTCTATACTGAGAAATCTTAAGTTTCAGAAGTAGCTGTCTGGGTTGGAAAGAAGGCAGTATAGGACTTTTTTAAACCCTTTGACACAGATTTTAAGAATGAAAGACCACTTCAAGTCCCTGAGGGGAAGACTAGACCTTAATCTAGATTCACACCAATTTGCCTTTCTCATTAAGATGAATTTGCCCCATAACTTTGTTATTTTGGATGAAGTTAAGATGAAAGATCTCATTAGCTCCCAGACTCCCACTAAATCCAGGAATTGGAATGCTGCAGAGTTCTCCACTAAAATAACAACTTTGTTGAATGGGGAAGACTTTCCATAGGGTCCCTGTGATAAGGCAAAGGAGAACAGATTGTAGACATAATATTTCATGGGATTTCATCACTTTTGGAGTTCTCTCCCATATTTTTTAGGCTTGTCCATCTGTGTCTTCTCATAATATTACTATATGTTATAGTGGAATGAATTCTGAGTCAAAGCTAACCTGAACTTAAATCCTGACTGACATTTACTAGCTGTTTGAACCTGGGAAATCCATTTTACCTTTGCAAGTTGCAGATCCCTTAAATATATGAAAAAACAAAAAGTGTAAGTGGGTAATTCATACTCTGTCTGCCTTGGGGTTGTTGTAAGGAAGGTGCTTTGAAAATCTTGAAACTTAATAAATGTGAGCTGTTATTTTATGCACATATTAAGTATTTTATCCACAAACTCCTATTTCAGTGCCTTGTGATGTGGCAGTGACCCTCAAAGGTTGTGTAGAAGAGTAAAGGTTTGGGCAAGTTCTGAGAAATTTGAGTTAGGGAGACCAAATAGGAGGCTATTCCAATCATCCAGAAGACAGGTGGTGAAGAACTGGACTTGACTATATGAATAGAGAGAATGGTAGGGTAGAAGGGTGTAGCAGCAAGCACCCCAACATCCCCAGGGTGGCTGCCAACACAGGTTCTTAGATCTGCTTTTCAAAAGGAAAGCAACTCAAAATCGGTTAACAAGCTTATTGTAATCAAACAAACATCTATCATTTACCTAGTTCAGGGGAAAAAGGTCAGCAGCCCAAACTTCAGAGTATACTGACAGAACTTACAGATCAAACAGACAGGCTTCCAAACTGTCCCAACATCAATACCAAATCACAGTCGCCAGAAAGGGAAGCATCAACATCTGGGTTTTCAAAGCCAGTGGGCTCTCAATGGCTGCCCAGAGTCTCATCTGATCAAATCACACAACACTTCTCAAAGTGAGCCCCAAAGCACAGCCTCCCATCAGGGTTTATATAGCCTTCTCCTGGCTCAGAGAATGTAACAACCTTCTTGACCCACTGCCCAATCACAAAGTATCAAGGTGTGGGCTTTCCTGAAAACAAGCCTCCCACCACAGGCTTCAGGTGCACTTAACCTAGGGGCAGGGAAGATCTTTAAATTTGCATTTCCATTACAAAGGGTAAGGGTAGAAATGAGAATATGTGTCAATTGATTGGATGTGTTGGGACAAATAAGGGTGAAGTTGAGGATAAAACTAAGGTCATGAATCTGGGTGATTGGAAAGATAGTGGCATGCCAGACATAAATAGGGAAGAGGAGGAAGTGAGATTTTAGTGAAAGACAATTACTTCTGTTTTGGACTTGTTGAGCGTCTGTTGAGATTTATACAGATTAAATTAGATTAATTCTAGTGGCACATTGGCTGTCCATTAGTTAGTTGTTTCTTGCTTTCACCATGTGAATTGCCCATCTTTTTTGCTCAAATATTTCTTTTACAACTGTTTTGTTTTAATTCCTTGTTTTTCATTTAATTAAGCATCTTCACATTGTCTTCATGATGTTGCTAATTTTTAATTCTCTGGAGATAATAGCATAACGTAACTATCCGTCATACACCATCACTGGTAAAATACTGATATTGAAAAGATGAGCCTATGTTGAAGGGAGACACATAGGACTAAGGAGGTGGACTGTTTGTAGATTTTCTTTGTTCTGGCCATGGCCAAAGAATTCACCACAACATTTTTGGTTTACCAGTAATGAAGAGCTCTGCTACTTACTGCCTGTGTTACCCTGTAATCTGTGATCCTCTTTATACTTAGCAAAGGTTATCCTTGGAAATCTGGCAGTCTATTGCTAGGGCTGTATTCAAAGCATTTTCAGTATGGAACAAATACTGAGACAATTTTGTGATCTCATCTATTTGGGAATTCTTCCCAACCACACAGATTGCATTCCATCCATGCCTTCCCTTTCTGTGTGACTATTGCCAATATTCTACCAAAGTATGACACAGAGGATCCGTCCAATGAGCTGGAAACCTTCCTCTTGTTCTCCCAACATTGGGAGGGTACCAAAGAAGCACTTCTCCCCTTACTTTTACCTTTTAGAACCCCTTGTTTTAGTCAAGGTTCGGTTCTAGTGGCATCTTCTACAACAGAGGTTCTTAATCTTGAACCCATTTGTCAGTCTTAATGACAAAGGAACCACTCTTTCTCCAAATAATGTTTTTAAAGGAATAAAATATTTAGGATTCCAAAGTAAACCAATTACATTGAAATACAATTACCAAAATTAAAAACTAAAACAAACAAGCACAAGTTCGCAGGTTAAGAACTGTTGTTCTAAACGAAGCTTTCCTTGATCTCCTTAGCTGCTAGTCATGCCCTCCCTGTTAAAATTACCTTGTGTTTATTTTGCTTCTATTCTCCCAGTTTCTACTAAACTCACCTGCTACTACATTTGCTTTAAAGTTGCTGAGTATATGTTAATTTAATTTGGAGGCTCTTATATAATTCTTATAAATTCTATCTATTTTCAGTAGATGTTGGTACATAAACTATAATTATTTTCATGGTTATTTTTTTTCTCCCAAATACTGATTATGAGTACCACAATGAGAGTGACCAGATGTCCCATAAATTCATTTTTCTTATTGACTTTAGATGTACCAATATCTCCCCCTTTAGAATGTGTGCTTCTTGAGGTCAGAAATTGGTTAAAATTTTTTTTTGCCTTTTTTTATATCCAAAGCACTCAGCACAGTGTCTGGCACATAGTAGGTACTTAATACATGTGTGGTGACTGATTGACTGACTACACAATAAAGTCAATTTTGGCACCTAAGAAAGAACTATGAGCTATGCTTCCATTTAGCTCTGACTTATGTATTTTGGCTTCATTTATAGCTAGAATCTCAAGATTACTATGTTTTTTTTTCCTCTACTAGTATGTTCATGAGCTGATCTATAGATAATAGTCTCCCGTTTAGAGTAATAACAACGAAGTTAGTGTTTATAAATGGCCTAAAACCTGTGACTTTTAGGACCCTTTGTCTCTCTTTTATGCCACTCTGCTGCTATTACTCTAAAAGTGGCAGGAAATCACCTAGGACTGAGAACTATTTCTTGGTTTTCTTCATTGCTTGCCTTGCCCAAAGAATGCATCATATACTGTCCATGGGGCTATTGGTGATGAACTTCTCCATACTTAGTTAGACTGGTCCTCAAAAAACACATGTGATCTATTGCCAAAACCATCCTTGAAGTCTTCCTAGTATGATAGAATTTTCTGGAGCTATTATTGTTCTCACATAACCTTTGAAGACTGAAACCATAATGAATTATGGAAGAAGTCTATGGGGAAACATTTAGCATATATCTAATATTAGCTTATCCTTATTAAATGTTTTAAGACTCACGAAGCACTTTATATATAACCACTTTAAGGCAGGTAATACATGTCCCAGTATCCTCCTCACATTTACTTATTTATTTTTCTAAAAATAGAAGAAGTAGCTAATGCTTACAGTGGTGGAATGATTTGCCCAGGGTCACCCACCCAGCTAGCAAATGTCAGTCAGGATTTGATTCCAAGTCTCTCCAGATTTCAAGTCCAGTCTTTATTCCATTAAAATGAAAGTACCTTCATTATCAAGTGACTATTATGTTCCCAAGTGTACACAATTTCATTAGTATGTATATTTTCCTCACCAGTGTAAAACCCCATCCTCTCCAAGCCTTTCTCTTTCCTTTGTGATTCTTACCCAAGTTTGCATGAAAATTCTCCATTGAGCATCCACTCATAGTGCCAGAGAACTTGTTCTTTAATATGTCAGGTAAAGCAAAGTACCACTAAATCTCAGAGACACGATGCCAAATGAGTTTTTTCTATAAAGTGTTTATTAGGAGAAAAATCTCTTGTGAAGACTTTCTATTTAATTGCTTTTCAGATTGCTGTCAGCAAGAAACCATTTTGACAATAATAAAATGAAGGCAAGGAAACTGGTTGGTGCCTGGAGCTGTGCTGGGTCTCACAGTCATATCTTAAACTCCAAGAATAGGAAAATTAAGGAGTAAGAAAGAACAACAACAATCACACTGATTGTCTTCAATTTCCACCACTTTTTATCATATGTATTTCGTGATACATTGGATTGTTGGCTATAATTTCCCAGTGTGTTTTGTGTTTTGAAACTGCCTCATTTGTGTGTTTTATTTTGGAGAGTAAAATGCAAGAAACTATTTTAAAATACTTTGTGGGAGAATAATATATAAATACTCTCATTATATAAATACTCATATATATATATATGAGAGTATTTATATATTATTCTCCCACAAACAAAGTATGTCCCATATGTATATGATTTTAGCAGGCTGCATTAGAGAATTAAGGTATTTTGCTGGTCCGAAGTCTAGCCTGGTACAGGCTGGTAAATATAGCATTACAGAGCTAAGTGCAGCTGGTGCTCCCAGTACCATCAACCTGAGAGAATTTCTCCCACTGGCCAAGTTGGAACTTGATGTAATTTATCTAAAGATGGCTAGAAATAACACTTTGCAACATAATGGAGAAGGGTAGGGAATAGCTTCTGGGAAACCATAAATCACACTAAAACAAAGGGGAAGAGATCTTGCTGAAAGTCATTTGCACATGTGGGGGGCCTCAGAACCGTTGCTCTGATATGAAAGAATGAGGAAAAATAAGAGAAGAGGAAGAAAATATCTACAGTTGGCCTAGGCTTTCCTTTGCAAAAGGTGACCATTTTAGTCATCTAAACTCACTGCCATGTCATGTACTTTCCAGTTTGTAGTATTCATGGCCTTTAGAAGCAGCATAGTTCACTAGATTAAGAAGGGGAATAGGGCTCAGAAGTCTTATTCTAACCCCTGAATTTAAACATTTGAGGTAAATGCTTCAGCTCTCAGTTTCTTCATCTGTGAGATGGGGATAATAACTACTGCTCTAGCTCAGGAATAGCCTGAGGATCAAAGGAAAGCATCCCTGTGAAGCTATTTAAAAGTCTGAGAACACTTATAGAAACCCTAGGAATCATCTAGCAGGCATGGTTTCCTTCACACATTGCAGTGGTATTAAAAGGCTTATGCCTGCTCACAGATACTTTTAGTACTTTTGCTTTTTTATAGGATGATGTGAAAAATACATACAATCATTCTCATTTTAATACCAAAAGCAAGGGCAAAACTACCTTAGTCCCAAGGGATTTTTCCACCAAAGTTAGACACAAAATCATCCTTTTCCTCCCCATTCCCATTCCCTTTTCCTCTGATTCAGTCTCTCTTTACTTTCTATATCAACTGTTATAATAATCTCCTAGCTGGTCTTTCTATTTCTGCCTCTACCTTCCCCTCCTTCATTCCTTACTCTATGGCTATACTAGATTCATTTTCCTAAAGTGAGACTAGTATATTGTTATTTTCCTGCTAAAATGGAAACATAAATGAAAGGAAAGGAAAGGGAAGAAGATGAAAGAAAAGAAACTATTTATTGTCTTTACTTTTTTGTGAAGTCCCAGTTCCTTAGTGCTGGCATTCAAAATGCTCCAAAATTTGATTGCAATCTATTTTGCAAGCCTAATCACAAAATATTCCCTTCCATATGCCCAATGCTCCAACAAAATTATACTACTCCTTACTACTCAAACATGTACTAAGATTTCCCTTTTTAATTGTTTTGTTTAATAGCCATCACTCTCTACATCTAGAATGCTCTTGAATCTGTGCTCACCCTGCTACTGGTTGAAATTCTATCCATCCTAAAAGCTACAGTCAAATGTTTCTTCTTCCATGAAACTTCCCTCATTCCCTTTCAGTGAGAACTGATTCCCTCTTTTAAACTGTCATCAATTAATTAAGAACATTTCATTGTACTATAGGTGGCACAGTGAGCCTGGAATTAGAAAGATTCACCTTCCTGAGTTCAAATCTGGTCTATGACACTTACTAGTTGTGTTACTTAAGTTACTTAACCTTGTTGGTTTCAGGTTCCTCACTTACAAAATGAAATGGAAAAGGAAATGGCAAACCATTCCAGTATCTTTGCCAAGAAACACCTAATGGGATCATGAAAAGTTGGAAAAGACTGAAATAACTGAACAATAACAACAACAACAACAAAAAAAACCCACTATATACTAGGCACTGTCTTGGGCTCTGGAGATACAAGTCCTTCTACCATCGGCTGCCCTGTAAGGGGGCCTAAGTCACTAAAGATCCCAGGAGTTATATAATTCCTAGCTCAAGAAAAGAGGAAGGTAAAGCATCAACCAAAACTAAGGGAGGAGCTTTTATGAGGGGAGAGAGAAAGAGACAGGGAGACACAGACAGAGACAGAAAGGAGGGAGGTGATGATGTGTCAAAGCTTTCCCTGGACATGGAGAAAACATTACTGCAACAGGAGCATTAACACCGGCAGTTCCCTTCCTCCTTAAACCTAGACTGAAAAGGTCAAAACTAAAGGGGATAAGCAGCAAGGTACAAAAATCTCTCCTTTTCTTTCTCTGTCTCTCTCTCTCTGTGTCTATAGCTCTGTTTGTCTTTCTGTCTCTATTTCTGTCCCTGTCTCTGTTTCTTTCTGTGCTTATGTGTTTCTGTCTGTCTGTCTGCCTCTCTGTTTTATCAAAGGGACTCACTCAAGTCCCTAGAGAACTGAATTTAAAATAGTTATGGAAAGGTGGTGGCCCTTAATCCCCCCATCTTCCTTTTTCATTTCTAAGTGTGTCTTTTTATTCTCTTGCTGATGAACCTGATGCATCTAATCTTATTTCACATGAGTACCTTTGGTTGATCAAGTCCTTTGTGTTTCTTTTTCTCCCTTTGTTAGTTATATGAAGGAGTAGGACAATTCTAGGATTCACAGTTGGAAGAGTCACTTTTCCTAGCCTGTGAATAGGATCTCAACCTTCCAGCCCATTGTCGGAGAGCTTTCAGTCTCTAATAGCATAATAATGAGCCACTCATGTGTATCATAAATATATGTCCCAGAACAGAATTACTACATACCTGAGCATTTAAATAGGTCTTGTTAAAACAATAAGCATAATATGGTCATGTTTTTAGTTTATACTAGTATAAAGAATGAAATAATCCTTCCTCCAAAGTACCTTACATTCTAATTGGAAAGACAGAATTCATTCTAAAGGGAGAGACAACATTTATGTATTTGTTGTTGTTCATTTCAATTATGTTCATTTCAATTGTGTTTGATTCTTTGTCACCCCATTTGGGATTTTCTTAGCAAAGATACTGGAGTGGTTTGCCATTTCCTTCTCTAGCTTACTTACTTAGTTACTTACTTACTTATTTATTTATTTATTTAGGAGGGGAGAGGGCAGGGCAATTGGAGTTAAGTGACTTGCCCAAGGTGTAATGGAAATGCAGATTTGAAGATCTTCCCTGCCCCTAGGCCCTTTGATTGGCTTAAGAGACTTTGATTAATTTAAGTGACTCTAAGAACCTTCCTTGATCTGAAAATATACTCTGCCCCCTAATAGGCTGAATGTGGTCACATGGAACCTGTGGTAGGAGGCTTGGTTTTCAGGAATGACCACACCTTGATACTTTGTGATTGGGCAGTGGGTCCAGAAGGTTGTTACATTCTCTGAGCCAGGAGAAGGCTATATAAACCCTGATGAGAGGCTTAGCTTTGGGGCTCACTTTGAGAAGTGTTGTGTGATTTGACCAGATGAGACTCTGGGAAGCTGTTGTTGAGAGCCCCCCGGCTTTGAAAACCCAGATGTTGATGCTTCCCTCTCTGGTAACTGTGATTTGGTATTGATATAATGGTAGGATAGTTTGGAAGCCTGTCTGTTTGATCTGTAAGTTCTGTAACTCTGAAGTTCGGGGTGCTGACCTTTTTCCCCTGAACTAGGTAATGTATGTTTGTTTGATTAAAGTAAGCTTGTTAACTGATTTTGAGTTGCTTTCCTTTACAAAAGCAGATCTGAGAACCTGTGTTGGCAGTCACCCTGGGGATATTGGGGTGCTTAAGTGCAATGATGTGGAGACTGGAGAAGGAGTGGCATTTGTGAAGAACAAAAAGAAGGCCAATCTGAAAATTGTGGGAGGGGAAATAATATCCAGTGAGGTTAGAAAGATAGTCTGGGACCTGGTTGTACAGGGTATGTAAAGCTGAACAGAGGAGTTAATACTGTATTCTAGAAACAGTAGGAAGCCACTAGACTTGAATGAGGAAGAATATTTCATGTTCAAATTTAAGTTTAATAAAAATTATTTTGGTTATAGTGATAGGATGGACTAGACTCACAGGGGTGACCACATGTGGTCTTCTAGGTCCTTGGAGGCCTTTTGATTGAGTTCAAAATTGAGTTCATCCTTTTATTAAGGGGATTTGTTCTGTGAAGTTTGGATTCACTGAAAGGGCCACACTTGAGGACCTAAAGTGCCACATGTGGCCTTGAGGCCACAGGTTCCCTACCTGGTAAAGTGATGAGAAATACTTGGAAACCAATTAGGAGATTGTAGCAATGATGTAGTCAAAAGATGTTGAGGGCCTGAACTAGGGAGGAAGCTATATGAGTGGAAAGAAGCTGTCGATAACAATAGATATCATGGTGGTAGAAATGCCAAGATTTTGTAATTGATTGGATATGTAAGGTTGGGGAGAGAGGAGCTGAGGAAAATGTCAAATTATTAGTCTGGTATGTTAGAAGGATGGTGATACATTTGAGTGAAAGAGGGGAGAATTTTTAGGAGATAATGTATTGTTTTGTTCATGTTGAATTTAAGATGTCTATAGGACATCCAAATGCCTCCTCTTATGGTGCTTTGCATCTGTCCTATGTTCTTATGACTTTATATTTTGTATTTATAGTAATGAAGGTACAAATTTTATTCCTCACAATAAATTGTAAACTCAAGGACAAGAATGATAACATTTGCCTGTATTTCTTCCTAGTTAATATGGTTTTTCTTTTTTTCTTCCTATTTCCATTCTCCAGATAACTTTTGTTGGCACTGTTTACAAACATTGCTCCTGTAATTGTATCTTCTTTCTTTCTTTCTTTCTTTCTTTCTTTCTTTCTTTCTTTCTTTCTTTCTTTCTTTCTTTCTTTCTTTCTTTCTTTCTTTCTTTTTCCTTCTCTTTGGGGAGGGAGGTGGTTTTCCACTTAGTTCTCCCATGGAAGCATTACCTTCTTTACCTCAAACTTTTGACTTATTCCTATGCCTGGTGTTCTAACTCAATGTTTATTTACCTAACTATACTTCCAATAGTAGCTTTATGCACTGTTCATTCTTACCATTAAACTTTAAAAATTCTTACCGAAAAATCAATGGGCCCAGAAAGTAAAGATATGATACCCTGAAGACAAAATATTTATCTCAGTGAAGCAATGTTGTTTCTAAGAGCTATGTGGTTGTCTATTAGGTTGATTAGTTTTCTAGAAGAAATCAGTTCTTTGATTCTATTGGTATCTACGATAAATAAAATTCCACATTACTACTTGAGAAAGCAATATAGTGGTATAGTGAGACTGACAGCTAATAACCCTTTTGTGAGTAGAATACCCCAAAGCTCAAACTAATGTTCAACTTGCCAGATGTTTCATCTTATCATACTGATGAAGTCCTTTCTAGTCAAGATGGATAATCTCTTAATAATAATAATAGCTCATATTTGTATACACCATTTTCTCCTCAAAAACCTGAGAAATAAATAGTATAAGCATTATTATAGAAGGGGTAACCAAAGACCAGAGAGGTACATTGACTTGTCCAGGGTCCCATGACTAATTAGTGACAAAGGTGATGCTAGGAACCAGAGCATAGAATCCTAAGGTCATAGATTTAGACCTGGGTGGAGCATTTGAAGACATTTTGTCTAACCCCCTCATGTCTCCTGATTCCTAGACAGGTAGGCATTCTTTCCAGTTCCCACAGTGCCTCTCTAAACATTACTTATGGTTCTTAAGCATTTCTGAGGAAATTCTGAGTGAATAATAAAGCTCAGCTTTTTCTGTTTTATCATTTTTAGCAATAATGAAATAATTGAACCTGTTCACTTGCATTTTTTTTTTGAGGGCAATTGGGGTTAAGTAACTTGCCCAAGGTCACATGGCTAGCTTTTTGTTTGTGTGTGTTACAGGTCTGAGGCCGGACTGAACTCAGTTCCTTCTGACTCCAGGGCCAGCGCTCTACTCACTGCACCACCTAGCCACCCCAACTTGCATTTTTTTTCAATGGATGTCTAACAGTTTAAGAATGCTTTTCAAAGATTATAATTCCTAAGAATTATTACCTGAAACAATAGTTAATTAGCACATCACAAATTTCATTAATCCAAGCTTTTATTGAGTGTTTTACATATTGTATTAAGTATTTTTCTTGATCAGAACTAAAAAGCAAAGGAAAAATTCATGGTGGATATAAATGATCTACAGCATATTACTAAGGATGATTTATCCACAAGAAATATTGCAAAAATAATTTTTGAGAATATGTATAAACATGAAAGGAAGTGGTCTCACTGGCTAGGAAGAAAGAAGGATACCAGATGGACAGTCTGAGTGGTGCATTAATATCCACAAAACAATGAAAGACCTTGAGTTAGGTCCCCCCGACTGTTGGGAAGGATTTGTAAAAATATGAACAATAGTTGCCTAGGATGAAAAGGAGATTTGTGATTAGCACCAGTAGAATGAAACTCCTTGAGGACAAGGATTAATTTTGCTTCATTCTTGGTTAACCTCCAGGTCAGGTTTGAATGAATTGAATGAATGTTTACTAAATACATTTTAAATTGAGTAGAGTTAAGAGATTATCCATTTTAGAAGGACTAAGTTATGATGCATTAAAAGATAACAAATCTTGGCATGAATATATATGGGTGTTCTGTATGAATGGGGTACCAGATAGAGTTAGGAATCATTAAAATGAAAGCAGTTAGGTAGAGGGAAGTGTTTTGAATGTGTTCTGTAGTGAAGCAATTCTCACAAATACTACTATGATTTGTTGGTTCCTTTATTCTTAGACTTATATTGTTATAATGATGATGATGATGGTGGTGGTGGTGGTGGTGGTGGTGGTGGTGTTGATAATGATATTGATTATGATGATGATGATAATGTAAGAGCACTGGATTTGGGATCAACAAGACCCTCATTAACATTCTACCTCAAACACTTACTAGTTGTGTGACCGTGGGCAAGTAGCAACTCTCAACCTGATTTTTCTCATTTGTAAAAGGGAATAGTAATAGTACTCATCTCACAACTCTGTATAAGCATGAATTATCATTATTATGATTATTTTTTTGGAGGGGGGAAAGCAAGGCAATTGGGGTTAAGTGACTTGCCCAAGGTCACACAGCTAGTGTGTCAAGTGTCTGAGGATGGTTTTGAACTCAGGTCCTCCTGACTCCAGGCCCAGTGCTTTATTCACTAAACCACCTAGCTGCCCCTATTATTATTATCATTATTATTATATGACAGAAATGAACAGAGAACCAATCTTGGAGTCAGGAAAACCGAGGCTCAAATCTTGCCTCTGAAGGTCATGTGATACTGGGTAAGTCACTTAAACACTAAGTACTCCAAGCAAATTTCTAAATCTAGAAATTGCTACATACTTTATGATCTGTATTGGTGAAGGAAGTTTCCTTAAGAGTGGTCCTCTACATCAGTGAAAGCATAAGTCCTAACCAATAATTATTAAAATTAATAATAGTTGTAATAACAGCAGCAACAACAACAATGTCTCTTCAATGATTCATGATTTTTTCAGTAGAGGTGCTCCTTTCTCCTCTTTGTGCCTTAGTAGGTGGTCACTGCAAATTACTGTGTCTAAAAAAAGTTCATCATCTTGTCGAATTTCTGGTAACAGAGCCTCTTTAGACTTTATTCACAGGCTCATAGATTGAGTTCAGAGTTTTGTTGATGAGTGAACTGAGACTAAAGAAAATGATTTACTGAAAGTTACCTGTATAATAAGTAGAAGTATGGAAATTTGAACCAGCGTCTTCTGACCCCAAATCCAGAATTCTTTCCATTTCACCATGATGTCCCCTTTAGGCTCTAGGAAAAGAGACACACAGATTACCATTGTACTTAAAGCCTATCCAACTTGGTAGGACTTTCCAAACCTTGCTGTTGCACAAAGTCATAGGCTTTGAGAAACCAAAATCAGAATCTCCATATTGAGATGAGCCAACAACCTAAGACTTAATTGGAGGAATGACAACTCATATTTGATGCTTTACGAGTTTAAAAGTTCTTCCCTCCAAACAACTGCCCTTGGGTTCAACATTCTATTTCCCTCAATTCCTAATAGTCTCGTTGACAAAATCTGGTCTCTGCACCTTTAAATATTTCACAGCTTGTTGTTAATTGCTCTAGGACTGGGTTGGCTTTCCTTTGCAACAGCCTTGGGGCCCTTTATTCTCCAGTTTATCCTGTTGACATCTTTGTGTGTCAACTGGGACTACTTTTGATCAGGATTTGGAATTAAACCCTGGGCCACTGGGTAATAATACTGAAAGTAGTTCAAGCTCTTACAAGTTATATAAAATACCAGGGGCTTTAAAACTTAGGGGATTTTTGCATCAATCCCTGTAGGTTTGCTTCATGGTCCATAATTTCAGGGACCAGAATGATTATTTTAAAAAAGATTATTTTGCTGTAGGTTATACTTTTTCATTTTCATTTATGGCATGGAATCAAAATCATAGAATTGCAGGATCATAGCCCAGATAATGACGAGACAGAGTGCCTAGGGCACAACATGAAGGTGAACTCAAAGAGGGATACTTTAAAATATTTTCATCAATACATATTTTAATGGCAGAAACTTCTGCTCTGTTCTCCATGATTGTAAGTATTTATTTTTTCAAGTCCTAGTTGTTACAGTGAAGGCTTAAAGCTTCCAGGAGATAAGATGGAAAAGACTGAATGCAACTATCAAGACTTCTTGTTCCACAGATGCTAGGTCCCACTCTAGCATAGGACAGAAATAGAACTGATAGAATTGGAGCATTGAAAGGGACCCTACAGGTTATCCCATATTACTAATAAGGAAATTGAATCCTAGATAAGCTAGTACTTGCCCAAGGTCTCAGAGCTAGTTAGTAGAGATTGCCTTATTCCATGTTTAAAATTTATCCCATGTGTATTGATTTGTTTTTTTTTTTATTTTATTGATTCTCACATTTACTGATTTTTTTTTTACCTCATGACTGATCTTCTTTCTCTTCCTTTTCTAACTTTTCTAGCTTGTCCTTGTCATATGAATATTTTTTGGGAATGAGGTGATTATGTGTTCCAAGGAGAATCATTCAGAGTTTCTAGGTAAATAAAGACAAAGAAGAAGATTCAGAAGAAGATCTCCAATTTGCTCTAACCTGGATTGAGTCTTTTGGCTAGAAAACATATTTAATCTCTGTCTTGACCATAGTAGATATGCTGTATATCTACTGAACAAACTAAATTGGATTGTGTCATTCAGTGGAGGAGAATAGATGCTCTAAGAGGAGAGAGTAAACTTTGGAATGTTAATAGAAAAAGTAAATATGTTTATGAGAATGCCTTTCCAGATTTCCAATGAATGGAAGATGTCAGCAGAAGGATGATCCAGTGAAAAGAATGCTAGTTCAGACAGCATGGATTTGAACCCTCTGATGATACTTTTTCTCTGAGATTTCACTTTCCTGTGCTTCAATTTCCTCTAGACGGTCTCTGAGGTCCCTTTTAACTCTGGGTCATATAGAGATGAAATGTAAATCTAGAGAGACTTCTCAGTTTTTCTGAGCATTCTCAAACAGAAATGGCTGCTGAGTTTCAGAAGGAAGTCAGTGGAAGTGTCAGCACTCTCTCTTAGAAAAGTCCAAAATCAAGCTTTTTCTATAATATTGAATGTAATTGTCTACCTTGCATTGGGACTGATGAATGTTCATAGGACTGTGAAAGCAAAATATACCAGTAAACTCTGATTTAGTCCCAGGGACCTAAGAAGGGTCTACAAGGAGGCAGTTTCAGAGGCTTTCCAATCAAGAAAGATGCATCTCCCTGTGTTCTAGGAAATTAGAGCAGCAGCCTTATCTAAATACTTACGGCCTTTATAACGTCAAGAAAAGAACAGTGGTTCTGACTGGCAAAAATTTGTTAGGAGTTACTGCCTAACTCCCCAGGGGTCTGGTTCATGCTTAATCTGAGTTGGTAAGGGTCAAGAAAAGATACAGTGGTTAAATAGTAAACTGATTTGGCTTTGCTATCTCAACATAGTGATATATTAGTTTCATTGCTTAAAAATAAAGCTTGGGATTCGGTAAAGTGCCAAATTTTATTAGTCCATTTTTATGAGAGATGACTGATGATAAAACATCATCCAAGGGTACTTATCCTCAGAATCATAGCAACTTAAAAATAGATTTTATTGATCTTTTGTGTTTACATCACCTATATTTATCCCTGTACCCCTTCTTCCTTCCCAGACAACACTTCTTATCAATAGTTTTTAGAGAGAAAAAAAAATTCTACTAGGTCTGTATGCCAAAAGAGATAAAAAACAAAAAGGAAAAGGATCTATATGTAAAAAATGTTTATAGCAGTTATTTTCTGTTGGCAAAGAATTGGAAATTGAAGGGATGCCCATCAATTGGGAAATGGCTGAACAAATTGTCGTATGTGATTGTGATGGAATACTATTGTGCTATAAGAAATGATGACCAGGATTCTCTTAGGAAAACCTGGAAAGACATGAGCTGATTCAAAATGAAATGTACTGTGTACAAAGTAACAGCAATATCATAAGATGATCAGCTGTGAATGACCTAGCTTTCTTAGAGATACAATGAACCAAGACAATTCTGAAGGCCTTATGATGAAGAATGCTGTATCCTCACAGAAAGAACAGGTGGTTTCTAAATACAGATTGAAGCATACTTTTTACTTTATTTTTCTTGAGTTTTTTTGGGGGGGATCTATGTTTTCTTTTACAACATGACTATTATGGAAATGTTTTGCATGACTACATATGTATAACCTATATCGAATTGCTTGCCTTCTCAATGAGGTGGGGTGGAGAGGGAGGAAGGGAGAGAGAGAATTTGGAACTCAAAGTTTTAAAAACTAATGTTAAAAAAAAAATTATATATAACTGGTGAAAAAAACTAAAATAAAGAGAAAAAATCAACAAAGCCACTTGATTCATAGGAAAATATGTACTATCCCATGCTTGGAAACTCCTTCCTGCCAATCTCTGTAAAGGAGTTGGAGGAGGAGCAACCATAGCAACTTAATAGCTTTCAACAAAGTCTAGATTAACTTGCAAGGTTTTGTTTGGAGAACAGTCCTGTATGTGGTAATTAACTGGTTTTCCATTGACACCAGCTTCTGCCAAATCATTCAGTCTATTGAAATTCTATTTCATCTCCTGTTTACTGTCTCTGAAGTTCCTTTTCTAGGACTTTTAAAGCTCCTTCATTAGCTGGATCCCTTCTAACTTGACAGCATCCTTACACCTTACTCTCTTCCATATACTCTGTGATCCAGTGACATTGACCTCTGTTGTTCCTCACATAAGACACTCCATCTTCCAACTCCATATATTTTCACTGGTTGTCTCCCCTGCCTGGAATTCACTTCTTCATCTCAGTCTATTGCCTTACCTGACTTCCTTCAGGCTAAAGCTAAGACTCCACTTTCTATTTTTTTTTCTAGTCATCTTTAATACTAGTGTCTTTCCTCTAGGATTAGCTCGTTTATGGTATATATGCATTATTTATTTTCACATTAAATTTATTTATTTACTTTTAGTTTACAACATTGAGTTCCACAACCCCTTGAGTTCTGAATTTTCTTGTCCTCCCTTTCCTTCCGCCTCCCCCCATGGCAGCATGCAATCTGATATAGGTTCCACACATACCTTCACTCTAAACATTAGTCAAGATGTAAAGAAGAATCATAACCAATGGAATGAACAATGAGAAAGAAGGAACAGGACAAAACAAAAAAAAAGAGAGAGAGAAAGTACTTTGTTTCAATCTTCATTCAGACACTGTAGTTTTCTCTGGATGTGGATAATCCTCTCCATCACAAGTCTTTTGTACTTGTCTTCTGACCTTGCATTGCTGAAAGGAGTCCAGTCTATCAAAGTTAGTCATCACAGATACAATGTGTCTGTAATTGTGAATGAAGTTCTCCTGGTTCTGCTCTCCTCCCTCAGCCTCAGTTTATATAAGTCTCTCCAGGTTATTATGAAGTCCGTCTGATCCTCATTTCTTATAGTGCAATATATTCCATTACATTCATATACCACAGCTTGTTTAGCCATTCCCCAACTGATGGGCATCCCCTTGATTTCCAGTTCCTTGCTACCACAAAAAGAGGTGCTATAAATAATTTTTGTACATACAGGCCCTATATACATTATTTCTACTAGCTTTTTGCACCTTGTCTCCCCCATTAGATTTTGAGTTCCTTGAGAATTAGGAACTGCTTTTTGCCTTTCTTTGTATTTCTGGTACTTAGTACAGCGTCTGGTATGTAGTAAGCTTTTGTTCTTTGACTTGTCTTGACTTCTCTGCTGCTGCACCCTTTCCTCCTATTCCTGCTATCACTAGATAGCAAGTTAATGGAAATAATTTACTGTAGGATTTTCCAAACAGGCTTCTATGCATAGCAAACTAAAAGGAAATGGCAAAGGCAGAGTTATACCCTGAGTCTTCCTCCCTATCTGACTACTAAACAATAACTGACAGGGTCAAATAAGTGTGTTTCATAGAATATCAGGTGGTACAGTTGATAGAGTGCTGGGGGAAGTTAAGAAGTCCTTATTTCAAACCTAATCAAAACAGACACTTACTAGCTATTGACCCCAGCAAGTCACTTAGGCTCTATTTTCCTCAGTTCCTCCTATGTAAAATGCAGATAATAATAGCTCCTAAATCTCAGGGTTGTTGTGAGGATCAAGTGAGATAATATGCCTGACACATAGTAAGTGCTACACAAGTGTTAGCTATTATTATTATTAGTAGTAATATAAATCTCATATTTTATTATAATAAGAACAATAACAGTGCTATGAAACACTCTAGTGCCCATATGATACCTCATTTGATGGTCACCATCAGCAAATGAAGACATAGATACAAAGGACACACAGCACCAAAACAGATACAATTTCTCTCTCCTAATAAGACTAAGGAAAAAGAGTGCACAAAGTCACAATGTTCTTTGAGAAAAAATAAAAATATCAAAAATTTATCACATATTGAATTATATAATTTTATGATTTATACTCTTGATAAAGCATGCCATGCCAATATTATAAACAGAATGGTGCATGCTTTTGGATGGATTTTAATTTTGACCATGAAGGGATCCATAAATAATAAACATTTATTAAGTACCCTCTACCTCCTGGGGGCAGATTATTGTGATGTAAAAGAGAATGGTGATTGCTGGATACTCATAATATATTGGATACTATAATTATAAACCTAACCATGGGGACTAGAACCAAATCCAGATACGGTACCTAGGAGAGAGAAATGAGAAAATTCTGCCACCATATTTTGCTTTGTTGATTGTTTCTGTTGACTAATTATTCTTTCTTGGATCTCGTGTCAGCTATTGGATGTTCCCTGAATGACCCCTAGAAATAAAATTCCTGCCTGAATGTCTTTAAGGAGATGGAGTTACATTTGACCCTCTTGAATCACTAGCTTACCTAGCTGCCAAGTACTGTTTGTCTCCTAATTTCTCCTGGGAGAAAAAAACTGAATGAATGAATCAGATGTTCCCTGATAACTAAGTCTTTTATGGTGAGAAATACATAAGGTGGTTAACAGGGCTTCTGCTGCCATTGGGAGGATTTAGGAGGGGGACACGAAGATCAGATTGGGTCATTTGGGTCTACTGAGTTCTTTTCCTTTGTCTCTGAAGTTCTCATTTTGCTGGGGGTACAGTATTCTCATACCATCCCTTGGTTGTTTGTCATTCCCACACTGTTATTTTGTTCCAATATAGTACCCCCAATCCAACTCAACTCAACTCATCTCAACGCAACCCAATAAACATTTTGTTTGGAGGGGGGAGGGCAGGGCAATTGGGGTTAAGTGACTTGCCCAAGGTCATACAGCAAGTAAGTGTTGTGTCTAAGGCCAGATTTCAACTCAGGTCCTCCTGACTCCAGGGCTGGTGCTCTATTCACTGCACCACCTAGTGCCCCAAACATTTATTAAGTATCATTTGTTAAAGCTGTTCTCAAGACCTTTATCACCACTCTCTTACCATCAAAATGTACTTGTCATTCACTTGAAACAAGCTTATGGCACATTGGGTCCATATCAGTCTATTAAAATAAGCATTTAAGAGGTGGTTAGGTGGCACAATGAATAGAATACCAGTCCTGGAGTCAGGAGGACCTGAGTTCAAATCTGGCCTCAGACACTTAACACAAAACTAGCTGTGTGACCTTGGACAAGTCTCTTGCCCCTAATTGCCCTACCTTACCCCCTCCAAAAAAAGCAAAAAAAAAAAAAACACATTTATTAAACACTTACTGTGTACCTGAAACTGGGTTAGGAGTGAGACTGTTTAATCCCTGCCCTCAGAAAGATGACATACTATTGGTCATGAAAGAGCTATATATACATATACAAATACAAAATATATATGAAATAATTCCTGGGATTCTGCGTAGAGCCATAGGGCAATATATTTTTCATATCCTTCATAGGAGTAATGGTAATTTTGTTACATTGACTGATAAGCAAGAGTTGGGGGAGTATGTGTGAGTAAGAAGACCAATGGTTAGTCTCTGGTCCTGCCTAATGATTCAGGCAATTGCCAGAATCCTGGAGCTTAGCTGATTATAGAAGGATGGAGCATATTTGAAGACATTAGATCTCCAGTCCTCAGCTAGGTCACCTCTCTCCTAAGGATCACTTTAATATTGAATAGATTATTTCTCTCCAGGTAGGAGTCTTCTGGAACATCTTTGGCTTGCCTTTCAAAATTAAATTTTTAAACATTCATAATAACTCAGGTCTTGAGCAATTTGGTTTAATGGATGATTAATGGTAGAACTTTCAGGTCCATAGTCAAATGGGAAGACTCCTTGGTACTTTTTAAAATACATGGAAGGCGGAGCCAAGATGGCGGAGTAGAAACACTGCGCCCAAGCCACTCTTCCCCCAGATCACCTCCAAACTATGTAAAAGGGGACTCTGAAGAACCTCTAGAGCCCCAGCACCCACAGAATGACACAGAGAAGCTAACCTCCCGCTGAGGACAGCCCAGCAGCCCTGCAGGAAGGACCAGCACAGCAGTCTGGGAGCGGGTAGCGCAGCAGTCTGGGAGCCGGCAGTGCAGCACGCAGTGCCCGGGGAGCTGAGCACAGGTCTGCCTGAGTCAAGTCGAGGTTTTAGCCCCAGGGCAGCAGGGCCAGCAGCCGGCTGGAGGGACCCCAGAACACCAGCAGCTGTGGCAACTCCAGAATTATCAACATAGACATGCCTAGGACAAAGTGAGAGGTTAGTGCCCTATGGACTTTGGGACCAGTATTTGGGGACCTGTTGGCTTCCTCCCCTGGGGGCTAGAAGCTGCTGAGGAGACACACCATTTTGTAGTTTTCAGAGGCAGCTCCTGGCCTGCGAACTGTAGGGAGATCCAGCAATTACTCTTGGGGGTAATCGTTCTTGCTTTAACCTCCCTGGATCTGGATTGTGATCTGGGGTGGAGGTCGTGGGTGGGTTTCCAGCTTGCCAGAAATGGAAGTTGGCCCCCCCACACACACATTTGGGGCAAAAGTTCCTGTCTGGAGCCAGGACATACTGTGGCACCAAGCCCAAAAGTCAAGTAATTAAGTGGCAACATGCCAAGGCAAAGGAAACAAATTAAACAGAAAAATGCAACCTTAGACTTCTACTTTGGGGGCACAAAGGATTGAAGCATAGAGCGAGAGGACGGCTGTGAAGTCAGAAGTCCTGCTCCAAAAGCCCCAGGGGAAAACATGAGCGGGTTACAGGCCACAGAGGACCTTAAGGAGGACTTTAAAAATCAAATAAGAGAAGTGGAGGGAAAATTGGGAAGAGAAATGAGAAGGTTGTAGGAAAAGTATGAAATGAGGGTCAACAGCCTGACTAAGGAAAACAACACCTTAAAAAATAGACTAACTCAAATGGCAAAGGAGGCCCAAAAGGGCAATGAGGAGAAGAATGCCTTAAAAAGTTGAATTTGCCAGATGGAAAAAGAATCTCAAAAGTTCACTGAGGAGATTCATTCCTTCAGACTTAGACTGGAGCAAATGGAAGCTAATGACTTTATGAGAAATCAAGATGCTGTTAAGCAGATCCAAACAAACGAAAGATTAGAAGGCAATGTGAAATATCTCATGGGAAAACCACTGACCTGGAGAATAGATCCAGGAGAGACAATTTAAAAATTATTGGACTACCTGAAAGCCATGATCAAAGAAAGAACCTAGAAATCACCCTTCAAGAAATTCTCAAGGAAAACTGCCCTGATGTTTTAGATCCAGAGGGCAAAATAGAGGTTGAAAGAATCCACCGATCACCTCCTGAAAAAGATCCCAAAAAGAAAACTCCCAGGAATATTATAGCCAGGTTCCAGAATCCCCAGATGAAGGAGAAAATACTCCAAGCAGCCAGGAAGAAACAATTTCAATATTGTGGAAACACAATCAGAATAGCCCAGGACCTGGTAGCTTCTACACTGAGGGATCAAAGGGCATGGAATATGATGTTCCAGAGGGCAAAAGAGCTGGGAATGAACCCAAGGGTCACCTACCCAACAAAACTGAGTATTTTGTTTCAGGGGAAAATATGGTCATTCAGTGGAATAGAGGACTTTCAAGCATTCTTGAGGAAAAAACCAGAATTGAATAGAAAATTTGACATCCAGACACAAGAAGCAAGAGATGCCTGAGAAGGTAACCAGGGAAAAGAAATCAAAAGGAACTTATCAAAGTTGAACTATTTACATTCCTATATGGAAAAGCAATAACTGTGACTGATGAAATCTTGCTCAGTATGAAAATAATGGAAGAAGGGTGTATGGTCATATGAATACATATGTGAATGTGTTTATATAGGTTTACAGTTATACATGGATAGAGGGCACAGGTTGAATTTGTTGGGAAGGGATGATACTTAAGGGGTGAAATTATGAGTTGAGAAAGGAAAGTGGCAAGAGGAGATGGGGAGAGACTGGGTAGGGTAAACTATCTCATGTAGAAGAAGCAAGGGGAAGTGGTTGCAAGGGAGGGGGAGAATAGGAAGGCAAAAAGGCAAAACCACATTCTCATTGAATTTGGTTCTGGGAGAGAATGACATACATACTAAATGGGATATCTCAACCTGCAGCAGAATAGGGGGAAGGGGGATGAGAAGAGGGATGATGGATGGGAGGGCATCCTTGGGGTGAGGGGAGGTTGGAAGTACCCACTATAGAAGAGGGACAGGATCAAGTAGGGAATGGACCAGGTGGGGGGTGGGATGAGTGGGAGGGAATTATAAGCAGCCTTGTACAATATATCTACTATGATAATGTTTTGCATAGCTAGACATGTACAACATATACTGAATTACTTATCTTCCCAGAGAGAATGGGTGACAAGAGAGGAAGGAAATGGATCTGAAATTCGAGGTTTTAAGACTAAATGTTTCAAATATATATAAATACTATTATTAATACTCTTTTGCTTGTAATTGGGAGATAAGATGTGCAGGTATTGGGACACAAAGATTCACCTTCCTTTAATGGAAAAGTCGAAGGGGGTATGGGAGAAGATAGGGGAGAGAGCAGATTGGAGGAAGCGATATCTTATGGGACTGCTATTCCGGGAGGGTGGGTAGGGGAAAAACAGGGAGGAAAAATAATTGTAACTCAAAATCTGGCAGAAATGAATGATGTAAAACAGAAGTTAATAAAACATTTGTTTAATAAAAAATATAAAATAAAATACATGGGATTTTGGCACCTTATAGACAGCACCAGGGACAGATTATCAATGGTAGCAGAAAGTAAACTGAAAGTGGGTTTAGGGAAATAGGATCACATATCAGATTCTCTTTCTATTTTCTTCATTTATGTTAATAGCACTGTGAATCTTCTAGTCATGTAAAACTCCAAACTCTAACAGGCTAGAAAACTTCAAAACATCCTTGATTCTTTCCTCTCCCTTATCCTACCTCCTGATATTGAGAGAGTGGCACATCTTGTTTATTGTGCCTCCAAGAGCTCTCACATTTGTCCCCTAGATAAAGAATGGAGAGTTAACATTTTTAAACAGGCTCCATCTTAAATCAATTGCCTGGATCATCAGGCAGGACCAGGTGCTTACTGTTTGTCCCCTTGCTGCTTACTTACCTCTGGCTGTACCATTTTTGTAGCTCTCTACCTCAGTTCCTTCCCCTTATGTACCCCTTTTTTTAACCCATCTGTCATAAAACTTCCAGTTATCTTACAAATACATAGATCTTATATTAATTCTTTGCTCAAAAGTCTTCGATGACTCCCACCTATTCCTTCAACTTTATATCACCCTGTTTCATTTTATTCATGTTGGGCAAAGAGAAGAATGGACTACCTACCATCCCTGGAACTTGTGCTACTCTCTCCTAACTTCATATCTTTATGCACATTGCCTCTTTTTCCTAGAATGGATGCTGTTGCTGTCATCTTTGCTTTCTGACTTCCCCCTTCCTCAAGGCTCAGCCGTCACTTCATTTATTCCACCTCTATCTCATTAGAACTAATGCCTTCCTTCCTGACCTCTAAGGCCATTCTGTTATTTCCTGTTCATTTAAGCTTTTAAAAATTGGTCTTGTAACTCTTTGTGCATGTGTCTCATAACCATCCACTTCCCCATTCTCCAACTATGCCAAGCAACCTTCATTTCCCTGTCAATTGTGTGTGTGTTTTTTTTATTTTTATTTTTTAACTTTCTGGACTTGTATACCATGTCTTGGTTTCAATTTTACCTTGGAAACTTCCTCAGTGCCTTGGGGCTCCTCACCCTGGGACGTCTCCCTCACCATGCTGGCCCCTTTCTATTACTGTGAGTTCCTCCAGTGCCTCCATTTTGGAGAGAGGCACAGCCCAGTCCATTCTCATTCTCTTCCAGGGTGTGTGTCTGACTTTCTGAATGTATTTCAATACCATGCCCTAATATGGGTACCTCCATCCCCTAGTCCCACTTTTTACCTCCCTTTTGAATCTTATCTTCCTCTATTGTAATCTAAACTCCTTGAAGGCAGAGACTGTCCTTTTTGCTTATAGTTGTGCACTTAGTTCAGTGCATAGCAAATAGTAATTGCTTAATTAAAGCTTTTTACATATCTGACTGCTGTTTTACTAGACTGTGAACTTCTTGAGGTCAGGTATTCCATCAGATTTATTATTTTTGCATCTCTAGCATGTTTCATCAGATGCCATAGGCCAAAAAATTCATCAACCTACAAACTAAATCCTGGTGATTAGCCTTTCTGTGTGTAGTCAGATCAGTCATTAAGTAGCAGTTAATAGATGGTAGCTATGTGGTGCAGTGGATAGAGAGCCTGGAGTTAGACTCATTTTTATGAGTTCCAATCTGGCCTCAGATACTTACTAGCTATTTGACTCTAGGCAGGTCACTTAACCCCATTTGCCTCAATTTCCTCATCTGTAAAATGAGCTGGAGAAGGAAATGACAAACCACTCTGGTACCACTGCCAAGAAAACCCCAGATGGGTTCAAGAAGGGATTAACACAACTAAAAAATGACCAAATGACAGGCAATAGATGAATATTGGATATGGAATCCAAGGACCTGGGTTTCTAGCCCTGTTTTTACTCAACCTGTGTGTCCTTGAGTAAGTAAGTTAAGCAATCTCAGTCAGTTTCATCATCTGTGATGTGAGACATTGGCCTAGATGATCGCTAGGGTTCCTTTTGAGCTCTAGGTCTGTGACCCCAGATTGGTAGGTCTTTGAAGGCTTGCACTAGGCTGCAATGAACCAGGATTGCTTTAGGGATATGACAAGGCAGTAGAGAATTCAGGATTTTGTACAATCTATTATGGTGTCTTGTACATATTAACTGATGAGGTGCAGGCTCTGGAAACCCCCTTGAGCTCTCCTTGAATCTTTGAGGTACAGGCTCTGGGAACCCCTTTGAACTCTGATTAAATCTGTACCATTTGATGAGGCATTTGCATCAGGCTGCCATAAGCCTTACATTGTGGCTGGACCCAGACCTCTGTTACTAGCCTAGCCCTACATTGTCCATCTACTTCCCACCCTGGAGCCTATCAAAATACTAATCTACCCTTGAACTGGCTTAGCCTGCCATTGTCTGTAGTCTCCAGATAGCCCCCAGCAACCTCCCACCCTTATCACTCCTTTACCTCATTTACTCCTTCTGAAGACCCTTCCCAAACTCCTCCTCTAGACTACTCCTAGATTCCTCTTACAGCTTTCTGTATATAAGACCCCATCTTGAGAGCACCATAGAATTGCCTAGCACAGACTTACTCTGTGTCTAATACAAGTGAAAATTTAGAACTTTACTTTTCTTTGGCTGAGAAGACTGGAATAGAATTCATTTGGCAGGACCCAGCGAGTTGGTATTTTGGGATCTCCAGAGCAACCCTAACCCTCTTTATGGGTAACCTCTTCACCAACTGTTTTAATAACTCACCTTTTTATAATTTAAGGTTTCTGAAACACTTCCCTTATACTTAATCAGTATAGTGTGTTATGCAATGTGAACTAGGGGATAAAGTTCTGGCTCTGGGTTTAGATGACCTAGCTTTATACTCCAGTTCCACCATTTATAATTGTTGAGCACAACTCCACCCTCCCTTTCCCCTAATTGATCTGTAATCAGGCAACTCCACCCTCCCCTTCCCCTAATTGATCCATGGGCTGGGAGGGAGTTTCAGCCTAAGGTAAAATCCCTGCTCCATTCTTCCTCTGCCCCCCTCTCCCCACCAGGTGTTCCCTGTCTCCACCCATTCTGGGTTCCCTATCCCTCAGCCTAGGGTACACTTTACAGCAGGTGGGAAATTCAAATGTACACCGACCAATCACTGATTGTAGTTTTGGCTTATGTAACTTGGCTACTGAATCTCTTTAAAAACCAGCACACTGTCCATGCCAGCACTGTCTGATTTGGGTAACCATGTAACCCTGGCAGTCCTGTAGTAATAATAAAATCCACTTCCAAATTTTAATCTCAGGGATCTTCTGTCTCGCTCAATTATGCTCTTGAATAATGTGTGATCTTGGCCAGGTCATGTAGAGGTCAGGGAACCATAAAATGTAGCGGTTTAAGGTTTAGGAGTGTGCAAGACCCCAAAATACCAAAATGATGGGTCCTGCCAAATGAATTTGATGCAAGCCTTCTCTCTGCCAAAGTAAAGCAAAGTTTATTAAAGGTACACCATAATGGGTAGACTCTTAAGGAGCCTCGGTATCTGTGGCACTTTTATTGGACAAGCAGGCCAGAATCATCTGACACAGTGAGTCTGTGCTAGAAAATGCTCTGGCTTTTTCATGGAGGCAAGATTGAGCTGATATACAGAAAGGTTGTGGGAGGAATCTAGGGGTCGTCTAGAGGAGGAGTTTGGGCAGGGTCTTCAGGAGGAGTCAAATGAGGTCAGACCCCAGTAATAAGAGATTAAGGGTGGGAAGTAGCTGGAGGTTACCTGGAGATGACAGAATATGGAGGGCTAGGCCAGTTCAAGGGTGTAACAGATTTGGGTATAGATATTTTGGAAGAGTAAAGGGTGGGAATTTGCCCCAAAGGAAGCCTAGGCTAGTAACAAAGATTTGGGCTGAGCTACAAGGAAAGGCTTATGGCCTCAGGCAAATGCTTCATCTAATGGGAAGAATCAAGGAGTGTTCAAGGGGGTTCCCAGAGCCTATACAGTTGTGCTAAAAGATGCAAGACAAGAGGATCCCCTCCCCAGTAAAATTTGGAAGTGGATTTTATTTTCCCCGGGACTGTTCAGGGGTCAGGCCCAAATCGAACAGTGAGTCTGCAGAGACAATGTGCCAGTTTTTAAAGGGAAGCCATGTGGCCAAGGGTTAGATATCATGCAAGCAGAAGCTTGCAAAGGGCAAGAACATTGATTGGTCAGAATGATGGGGTCCTTGGGATGTATATATGTTTGTAACATCAGTTTGTAATATCAATCTGTAACATCAGTTTGTAAATGGGGTGCTTTGGGATCTATGTCTGTAAAATCAATTTGTAAAAGCAGTCTGTAAAGTCACGCTTCCCCCCCCCCCACAGTCTCAAAGCATTAACTCTGTCCCTTCCCCTGCCAGCACTCTGCCCAGCAACAACTCATGAACTGTTTATCTCTGCTAGAAACAATAAGCTACTTATGAATCCTTCACAAAACTATCTATAAACATTTTATCTTAGGCAAATGTTAACTCCCTTAGAGTGGCCAGCTGCACCATGAATTCTTCAGTACCCTATCTATAGGGTAACTCCTTAGCCAATTATACCCACACTGTGTCTCTGATGGCCTTGGTTCCCAACATCTATCTTGTCAAGCCTGACATTGAGGGGTGGCAGACTGGGCACTCCTTAGTAGCCATGACCGAGGATTGACTTTAGTGACGTGTCAGGCCTAAAACCACACCTCCAGGTAGCCCCCCCCTTGGGCTATTTCCCAGTGAATCATGGGTAATACGCCTGCGCAGTTGATATTAAAAGTGCATGGTCCTTTAAGCACTGACCACTCCTTAACTCCTCCGTGATCCCACCTTTACTCACCTAGTTAGCATAATTGGCACCTGATTTACTGTCTTGACTCCATAAAACTATGCCTGTGACCCCTGGAAGTTTGCAGGTTCCATAAGAATTTAGCCCGCTGTCCTTGTGCAGCATAACAATAAACTTTACAATTTCAGCTTCAAAGTTTGCTTGAGCCTGGTGTATTCCTTCCAGACTGGATGCCAGGGTGGGTCCCTGGCAGAACCACTTGCCCTCCCCCCCTCCTTATCACCCTTCCCTTTTCAAGTACACACCTTGAAATTCCAGCTGGTATCAAGTCTTCCTGACCTGGAAGCCTGCCCACCTCTGTGGAGGTGAGTTGAGTGGGTAAGGGCAAGATCTGTTGGGGGAGGGTGGAGCTGACCTGGCAGTCTGCTCACTTCCCTGAGGGAGGGCTGAGGTTAGGGGATAGGAAAGCCAGGCACAAGACCAGGCACAACAAGTCACATTTATGACATCAAACCTTTCTACTTTATACAATGTCTTTGGGACAAAATGAGTGAACTGGTTCTAGGCAGCCCCCAAACAGTTTTCCTATCTGTGCTCAATTGCAGAAGAATTTATTAGGTCCAATTATATGTAGAACACTATAGAAGGGGGGAGGGGCAGGGGAGATTCAGAAATGAAATCCTTCATTCTCTACTTCTCCAAAAAACTCTAAAATGATTTATATTTATTTTCATCACTGGTTCTCAAACTTCTTGATTCTCAGAGAATTTTAAAACCTTCATTCAAATAGAAAACTTGCCCTAGTATCTTCTTCCCAGTGATGCTAGTATCTCTAAGCAATATGTTTATATTTTATCACTTCCACAACAACCCCTTGGGGCTCCCCTCTTCAACCCACAGGGGAGGGGCAGGAGTTGTGCATCTTCCTGCAGAGGTGCATTCATACCTTTAGGCTGTAACTGAAATGTATTTAATTACACTTTTGTGACTAGAAAACATTGTTATGCTTCCCTGAGTGTTTAGACCATAGAAAGAGACTTAGGATATGGAAAGGGGTAATTAAGCATAGCTAAATATATGTGAAAAGAGGCAGAATTATTTAGATACTACACATTTAAACCACTACAAAGAGAGCCTATTTCTTTAGGCAAGTTTCTGTACTCAGAGGATGCCTTTATTTCTAAATAGCTTAGGTTTCTGCACTGAGAGATGGTGTTACAGATGAATACATTGCAGCTACATATGTGAACTTAGAAGCATTTAGGGTTAACACCTTCCAGCAAGTTTGGGGGAGACTAGTATTTTTTTTTCTTGTGACGGCAGAAAAGGTAGAAAAATTATCCTTCTCAAAGTCAGAGACAAAGCATTGTTCTTTTGCAGTAAGTACTCATTCTCCTTTGACCAAGAAACCGCTGATGGAAACCCTCTAAGCATATGAGGACTTTCAAGGGCTTTCAGGAGTGCCTGGGAGTCAAAGAATTCAAGTGATCTTCCATTTCATGATGTCTCAGAAATCTTGACCTTAAAAGAGGGAGGCTCAAGCTGCTTCACCATCTCTCCTGAATAGGCTTGCATTTTTCTCTCTTCAATAGAAGGTTGAATGCATATCATGTCTTGAATTCTGCTCTGTGTCACACTCTGTCATGAATATTTATTGTAAGCATGCTATTGATGATGTCCCTTTTGCTTTAGGCTTCCTTCTAATATTATACTTTCTATTTGTACATAGATGCTCTATGAATGTGACCTGGCATATGATAACTAGGAAGCAAAACAACAGAGGGGCTTCCCTGATGCAGACTGGTAAGACTGACCCATGGGCACATGCGTGTGTGTGCGTGCGTGCATGCACGTGTATGTATATGTCTGGTATTTGTGGAAGAGACATAGAGAGCTGGAATGACTGATGAGTGATGAGTTTGTTAGTGGCAGATTCCAACTTCAAAATAATTCCATCAAACTATATATTTACTTTTGTCCAGTGTTCCCATAATTGGTGCATTCAAAGGTATGGGGGTAGGGGAGTTCTGCTTATTGTGGTTGACATTCCCCTTTGTTTCCTCTGACATTGCCACTAACCTGGTGCAAGCCCTCATCTTCTCAAACCTGGACTAGTGCAACAGGCTGCTAGTGGGTCTCCTTGTCTCAATTCTCTCCCCACTCCAGACCACCTGATAGGAAATGAGCCTAAAAATGGATATCCAACTTCTGGTTGAAGACCTTCAATGAAAGGGAACCCACCAACTGCTGAGTCAATTCATTCTACTTTTGTAGAGTTATAATTGTTAAGAATTCCTTCCTAATATTAAGTATACATTTGTCTCTTTGAAACTTGTACCCATTGCTTCTAGTCCTTTCCTCTGGGACCAAAGAGAAAAAGCCTTTTTCTTTTTCTATATGATAACCCCTTTAAGGCATAAAATAAGCTACTGAATCTCTCCTGAGACTTCTCTACCTAAGGCTAAACATCCCTAGTTCCTTTAGCCAATCTCAATATAGTAGAGACTCAAGGACTATGCTCTCCTCTGGCTACTCTCCAGAATGCCAGTGCTTTATCTGTATTGTGACATCCAGAAGCAGACACAGATGTGGTCTGGCCAGAGCAGGGTACATTGGGGTTATCACGTCATTATTCTAGGAAGCTATGCCACTCTTGATCCTACTTTCCCTTCAAGGTTATAGTCTACATTTTCTATTCTTTCGTAGCTAAACCTTAAAAGTTATATAAAATTGGGACCTCCACTTCTCTTGTTGCTCATTTCTTAACCCTTCTTAATCTGGCATCATTCCTGAGATTAAAATAAATATTGGGATTTAAATGGTAGAATTTTCTGTTTACCATGTCTCCTAATTCTGTTATTACATTATGCAAAGGTGACTCTACCTAATGATCAATGTCTCACTGAAGAGGAAAATGGACACAATGAAAGTGGATACACAACCAAGAATGGAATTGTGTATCTCCTTTCTAACATAAAAAGAGCTAGAGTAAAAATAAAATACCCAATTATCAGGAGCACTAAAAGAGCTGAGTCTTTTGCCTCAGTCAACTGAAAATGCTTTCTCTTTATTAGCTTCTTTTTAGTTTTTGGCACTGTGGACTGCTCTCTCCTTCTGCATGCTATGTCCTTTCTAGAACTTTGTTATATCACTCTCTATTTGTTCTCTGACTTGTCTGATCACTCCTTCTCAGTGCCCTTTAATGCATCACCAATCATGTCTAAATCCCCAAGTGTGGGTATATCTCAGGACTGGGTCTTTTTTTCCTTCTTTCTCACAACCTCTCTTTCAGTGCCATTATCGCCTACCATAGTTTCAACTGTCATCTCTATGTTGATGATTCTCATGTACATATACATATATGTGTATAGATATATGAACATACAACATATATGCATATACCTGGGTATGTATGTATGTGTTTCCAGTCCCAGTCCCTCTTGAACTCTATTCTCAAATAACCAACATCTCACCATCTTTTCTATAAAATGCTTTGCTAGAATCTAGTCAAACTATTGGTCACTTCCAACTGTAAGTCTTAGGTATTAGAAATTCAACATATCCCAATTAGAACTTATTCCTTTCCTACCTAAACCTATCCTACTTACTAATTTCCCTGTTTTTGTGGAGGTAACAACTATCCAAGCATCCAGGTTTAGAAACTAAAGTCAACTCATTATGAGTAGATATTGTTTCATTAATTTCATTTGTATCACCAATGCCTAGTACACACACACACACACACACACACACACACTATTCTTTTGAGAAAATGACATCTACACACATATAGTCAACTACATGTTTAGTTAGTAACTTGTTAAAAGTAATTTAATTTTACTAATACAGTGCAAGTCAGGTTATCCATTACACATAATTTCTTTCCCCTCATTCAAGTGATAGACAAAAATATCCAACAGCACAAATTAGGCTAAGCATAGATCTTCACAGCACTATACTGGAGATTAGTTAACAAGATAGCATTGAATCATTAACAATTACACTTTGGCCATTCAACCTGGTTCAGAGCTAATTAGGCGACCGTAAAGCCCACATCTTACCATCTTTTCTACAAAATGCTTTGTCAAAATTTAGATAAACTATATTCTTAGCATTTCCTTGATCTACCTGTTTAGTATCCCTGTCCAAAAGGGAAATAACATTACTCCAGCATTCTTAACATTCTTTATTTTGTTCTAGATGAAATAGATTGTTTCTTTGTAATCATTTTTCCCCCTTTTCTAGATATTAATTAAACATTTCTTTAATTATGCATGCTAGAACTTTTCAAAGAATTGAAGCCAACCTCCCTGGACAGAAGATTGAAGACTATCCTCTGCCCATTTTTGAGAATTAGAATAACATGTGTCTTTCTTCCATAATGTTAGATTTCCCCTGTTCTCCACATTCTCTCAAATATCACTGATAGGAGCTCAGAAGTAGTCACATTCACCAGTCCTTTGAGGATCTCATTCATCTGGGGCAGCTCACTTAAATTCATTAAACTTAAGTAACTACATTTAGTTAGTCCAGGTTCAGACACTGTTCCTCATCCCACAGAGCTAATTACCCTGGTCATATTGCCATGTGTCTCCTTCTATTGCCAAATCCTACCTTCCACCTTCCTTCCTGGGCATGGTAATTAAATGAATATTACCATGGCTTCTGGAAAGGGCATATCATTTGGTTGCTGTATGGATCAACTTATCATCCTTGTGATTCCCAAGTCCAAAAACTCTGTTCCTTGGACACACTTACCCCTATCCCATGCTCATTGCCTCCTTTTATTAGAATTTAAGCTCCTTGAGAGTGGAATTATTTTCCTGTGGGTGGCCCCGGCACTCAGTAATGTATTTTACCTATAGTGAGTACTGAATAAATGCTTTTTTCATCATTCAAAAAGCATGTAATCCGATACTATTCTAAACCCTTGGAATGCAAATATGAAAGTTAAAAGTTTCTGACCTCAAAGGACTTACTTAATGTGGGGCTATAGTACAATGGGGGTGATGGTGTTTGTGATCAAAGAAGAGAATCATAAGAGTGGTGAGTTGATCCATAAGGCAGCCAACTGACATGCCAGTTCCAGAAGTAATGATAGCATTAATTTGATTTCCTGCGCCCAGGGAATGAGGCAGAAAGTAGGGTTTAGGGTAAGGGGGAGGAAAATAGCAAGATGGCTTAGGCAGACAGCTCTAGGTCATGAAACATGGTGTGGTCTTAAAAAAAAAAACAAAAACAAAAAAACAACTTGATGTAGGGGACTAGTTGATTGGTACTCACTCACAAATCAAGATAGCTTAGCTTCACATGGGACATTTCGATGCTTAGTGACTTAGTTGCCCTAGGAATTGTGAACATGATTTTTGGAGATCCAATCCTAAAAGGCTGTTTTAGGTGGAGAGAAGTGAAATGGTGTAATGGAAATGCAAATTTAAAGATCTTCCCTGCCCCTAGATTAAGTGCACCTGGAGCCTGTGGTGGGAGGCTTGTTTTTCAGGAAAGCCCACACCTTGATACTTTGTGATTGGGCAGTGGGTCAAGAAGGTTGTTTCTCTGAGCCAGGAGAAGGCTATATGAACCCTGATGGGAGGCTTTGCTTTGGGGCTCACTTTGAGAAGTGTTGTGTGATTTGATCAGATGAGACTCTGGGCATCCATTGAGAGCCCCCTGGCTTTGAAAACCCAGATGTTGATGCTTCTCTCTCTGGTGACTGTGATTTGGTATTGATGTATGTAATGTTGGGACAGTTTGGAAGCCTGTCTGTTTGATCTGTAAGTTCTGTCTGTATACTCCAAAGTTTGGGCTGCTGACCTTTTTCCTCTGAACTAGGTAAATGATATGTGTTTGTTTGATTAAAGTAAGCTTGTTAGCTGATTTTGAGTTGCTTTCCTTTTGAAAAGCAGATCTAAGAACCTGTGTTGGCAGCCACCCTGGGGATGTTGGGGTGCTTGCCGCTACAAATGGTGGCAGAGTAAATGTTAAGGTGGCTCTGGCATTTGGCTAGATATAGGATGTAGCATAATCTTATCTGGGGCTGGCTTGGTATAATGGACTAGATGAATTTGCTCTTACCATATGACATGAAATTAACATTAAGGCAAATCAAGAAGCTATTAGCTTTTCTACTTTGGGCAGAAAGAGAGAGCTAGAGTTCCAGCACATGTCTTGATGCATGAAAGTCCTTTATCAACCCTATATCGTGCCTTTTAACTTGGCATATGTTTCAATATCTAAATACCTTATCTATTTTCTACCAATCTCTTAAACTTATAACTTCAATGTTTTCCTTGACTCCTCATTCTCACTTACCCCACACTTCTCATCCATAGCCAAAATGTGTTGTTTCTATCTTCACAACATATGTGTCATTTTCCCTAGTCATTCAGCCACCACCCTAGTTCAGAGGCCCTCATCACATCTCTCCCAGTCTTTCCTCCCATCCTCATTTAAAAGATTTTCCTACATCATTGGTCTGTCCAGTAAGCTGCATGTGAAAAGGCATAGCAAATACATTGGAAGAGAGATTCAGGAGATCTCAACAGTCTAGAATCATGGTCTCAAGCTAATAAGATTTATATGCAATAAGATTTAATTCTAAACATTGATATGTGAAATCAACAAAAATATGTATAGGTTCACAGAGGAGATATGGCTAAAAAAAAAAAACAGCTCATGAGAAAACATCTGGGAGTTTTATTGAACTCTTACATTTTATGTTAATATGGAATGGCAAGCAGAAAATGAATGGAAGCATAGATTGCATCAATAGAGGTAGAGTGTCCAGATAGTCCTGTTATACTTGATCATGGTCAGTGCTATAAGATTAATTGAAGGGATTCTTAGCTTGGAGAAGATAAGACCTAGAGGGGTTTAGAACAACTATCTTTAAATATCTGAAGGACTGTCATTTGACAAAGGGGTGTGTGTGTGTGTGTGTGTGTGTGTGTGTGTGTGTGTGTGTGTGACCTTATTCTGACTGGCCCTAAATGACCAATAAAATTTTATAAAACCTGTCAGTTTGCATCTCACTGGCATAGCCTTTAAGAATTAAAACAATGAAGCATCAGGATAGGACTGAGTAATAGAAAAAGGACAAAATGATTTGGAAATGTTCATTTGAGTTGAATTTGTGCAGTCAATGCTCAATCTAAAAAATATTTAAATATAAAATAAGTGAATAATTGAAGAATAATTATTTAAACCAAAAAGCATAAAGCTGAAAACAATACATTAATTCTGCTGCTTTTCTACAAAAATGCCAATGAAATTGTATTTCTTATTAAAAAGAAAGGGAGAAAAAGATTTTAAAGTCAGTGATAGTGTATGGAAATAGAATAATTAGCGTAATTAGAAAAGTTATAACCCAGAAAAGTACATTTTCAGTAAATATAATGAAAGGAAAATTAAGTATTTAATGATCCATTAGCATGGAAAAGAGTTTGGATGTATTGTTTTATTAAAAAATGATATGCTGATGAAAATACTGACATTATGTACATTCATTGTGTTGAAGATATTTTTGGCTAGGGATATTTTTAAACAAGTAAAACATGTTTCCATTATGGGGGCTATTTGAAGAGTGGGGAGAAATGGCCCTTTAATGAAATAGAGGACTTTCCTGATGAGGTATTCCTGATGAAAAGAGGAGAGCTAAATAGGAACTTTAAAATGTAAACATAAGATTCAAGAAAAACCTTTAAAGGTAAATTTATTTGAGCAATTGGGAAGATCTCTATAATGATGAGTCAGTCAGTCAATAAACATTCATTAAGTATCTACTATGTGCCAGGTACCATGCAAAGCTCTGGGAATACAAAAGAAGCAAAAGACAGTCACTGCCCTCAGTAGGTCAAAAGTTCTAATGGGGGGGAGAAGAATCAAGTGTCTCTTTAGAACTTAATGTCTTCAAAAAATATGCAGGGAAAATTAAAGAAAACAGAAGACTTGGAATTGGATTGATTTTATACTGAGGGCTTTAAGGAGGAAAGAAAAGGGAAGGCAAAAGAAATACATTAGTGAAGAAAGGAGGAATTAGGGATTAGAATTTAGTTTTGTTATAATTGGGGTACTTAGGGAGAAGAGTACAAGGACATGGAAGGAGGCACAGCTAAAGATGAAGTTCACTTTTATATGAACAAGAAAAAGAATGGTTGAAAACATGAATATATCTACACATGCAGAATTTTCAGAGTAAGAAATGTCAAAAAAGATGATTCCTGACAAACCTGGGAAGGATGAAGTGATGCAGATTAAAGTGGGCATGATCAAGAGAGCAATGTATACAATGGGATGAACATCTTAAAGGAAAATAGCTTTGGAAGACTCAAGAACTTTGATTAAAGCAGAGTAAGCACACCTTCAGATGAACTGTGATGAAGAATGTTATCCACCTCCTGACAAACAGGTGAAACGAAACATATTTTGGGACATGGCCACTATCGTACAATTGTTTTGTTTGGTTATGCTTATGTATTGCATATTTTTTTTTCCTTTTGTTTTTTTTTTTAATAGATGGAGAGGGCTAAGCAAAAAAGGGGAAAAAAAGGGAAAATAAAGCCACTGAAAGATTTTCTTTATAATTATCAAAGCATTTTATTTATTTATTTATTTTTCTTTAGGGAGTTGTAATCTTTTTATTAATTTATTTTTAGTTTTAAACATTCACTTCCACAAGATTCTGAGTTCCAACTTTTCTCCCCATCTCTTCCCTTCCCCCTACCCTAAGATGGCATGCATTCTGATGATCTCTTCCCCCAATCTGCCCTCCCTTCTGTCATCCCACCCCTTGTCTTATTCTTTTCCCTTCTATTTTTCTGTAGGACAAGATATATTTCTACACCCTATTGAATATATACATACATATCTATATATCTATATATAATTTCCTAGTTGCATGTAAAAACAATTTGTGACATTAGTTTTAGAAAGTCTGAGTTCCAAATTCTCTCCCTTTCCTACCTCCCTACCCACTGAGAAGAGAAGCAATCAAATATAGGTTACACATGTGTAACCATGAAAAACACTTCCATAAACTATATTTTCCTCCATCCTATCTTATCCCTCATTTATTCTATTCTCCCCTTTGACCCTGTCCCTTCTCAAACGTGTTTGCTTCTGATTACCCCTTCCCCAATTTGCCCTCCCTTCTATCATCCCTCCACTCTTATCCTCATCCGCCCTACTTTTCTGTAGGGTAAGATAGATTTCCATATCCAACTGAGTGGGTATGTTATTCCCTCTTTAACCAAAATCTGATGAGAGTAAGAATCCCTCATACCATCTTTCCTCTCCCCTCTTCCCCTCTACTGTATAACTTTTTTTTTCTTACCTTTTTATATGGGGGATAATTTACCTTATTCTACCTCTCCCTTTTTCCTTCTCCCAGTACTTTCCTCTATCACTCCTTAATTTTGGTTTTTTAGATCTCATACCTCCATATTCAACTCACCCTGTGCCCTGTGATATATACATATACACACATATGCATATGTGTGTGTGTGTGTGTATGTATATCCTCTAACTACCCTAATATTGAAAAGTTCTCATGAGTCTTTCCACGACAGGATGTAAACAGTTCAACTTTAGTGAGTCCTTTATGATTTCTCTTTCCTATTAACCTTTTCATGCTTTTCTTGAGTCTTGTATTTGAAAATCTAGTTTCTATTCAGCTCTGGAATTTTCATCTAGAATGCTTGAAAGTCCTTTATTTCATTGAATTTTCACTTTCCCCCTGAAGGATTATAATCAGTTTTTGTTGTTGTTGTTGTTGTTGTTGTTGTTGTTTTTGCTTTTTAGAGGGCAGTTGGGATTAAGTAACTTGCCCAAGGTCACATGGCTAGGTTTTTTGTTTGTGTGTGTTAAGTGTCTGAGGCTGGATCTGAACTCAGGTCCTTCTGACACCAGGGCCAGCACTCTACTCACTGCGCCACCTAGCCGCCCCGATTATAGTCAGTTTTGCTGGGTTCGTGATTCTTGGCTTAAATCCTAGGCTCCTCTGACCACCAGAATATCATATTCCAAGCCCTCTGATCCTTAATGTAGAAGCTGCTTAAATCTTCTGTTTTTCTGACCATGGCTCCAAGACACTTGGATTGTTTCTCCTTGGATGCTTTCAATATTTTCTCTTTGACCTGGCAACTCTGGAATTTGGCTACAATATTCCTAGGAGTTTTCCTTTTGGGATCTCTTTCTTTTTCTGTTGATCTTTAATTCCTTGATTTTTTTTTAATGCTTTAGTAACTTTTAGTTTACATCATTCATTTCCGCAATATTTTGTGTTGCAAATTTTCTCCCCATTTTCCCCCTATCTACCAACCCCAAAATAGCGATCCCACTGGATATCCCCTCCTTGAATATGCTCTCTCCCATATCTACCTCCATACCCACTCTGACTTTCCAGTAGGGCACAGTGGATCTCTATGCCCTAGTGCCTATATATCTTATTTCCCAGTTACATGTAAAATTATATTAATAATAGTATATATATTTAAACATTTGATTTTAAAACTTTGAATTACATATCCATTCCCTTCCTCCCTTGTCACTCACCCTTACTGGGAAGATAAACAATGCAATATAGGTTGTACATGTGTAGCTATGCAAAATATTTCCACAGTCACTAGCTTCCATTTGCTCCAATCTAATTCTGAAGGAATGATTGTCTTCAGTGAGCTGGTAAATTTAGCTTTTTAAGGCAGTCTTCTCCTCATTGCCTTCTTAGTCTCTTTTGCTATTTGAGTTAGTCTATTTTTTAAGGTGTTATTTTCTTCAGTCAGGTTGTTGACTTCCATTTCATAATTTTCTTGCATTGTTCTCATTTTTCTTCCCAATTTTTCCTCCACTTCTCTTATTTGGTTTTCAAAATCCTTCTAAAGCTTGTCTATGGCCTGTAACCAGCTCATATTTTTCTTGGAAGCTTTTGGTACAGGAGTTCTGACTTCATTGTCTTCCTCCTGTTCCATGCTTTGATCGTTTTTGTCTCCAAAATAGGAGTGTAAAGTTGGATTTCTCTCTTTTCTTTGCTTCCTTTTCCTGCTCATGTTGCCACTCAATTACTTGCCATTTGAGTTTTTGCCACAGTAGGACTCTGCTACCGGACTGGGGAGCTTTGTCCCAGTAGCTGGGATTTTCTCAGCTACTGAAGCTATTAGTTGAGTGCCCTCTCTGAAACCTCCACACGCTCTGGCAAGCTGGTCACATACCCTAGGACCTCCACCCTAGACCACAATCCAGATACAAGCAGGTTGAAGCAAGAGTAATTACCCCTCAAACTGGTCTCCTGGTCCCCCTACAATCTACAGGCCAGGAGCTAAAGCTGCCAAGTGGCTGCAGCTACACAGCTGTGGTGTCTCAGCTGCTTCTTGCCCCAGGGCAAAGCCCAACCTCACTCCCAACTACTGGATCCCAAAGTCCACACTGCACTGATAATTCTGGAAACTGCCACAGCTTCTGGTGATCTGAAGTCCCTCCAATTGGTGGCTGGTCAGGCCTGGCCTGAGGCTAAAACTTCTGGCTCTCTGGGGCTGGGCTTGGCTCCCAGAGGGCTGCACTTGCCACTCCCTGCCTGCCTGCTGGGCTGTCCTCAGAAGGAGGTTAACTTCTCTGTGTCGTTTTGTGGTTTCTGTAGCTCCAGTGTTTGTTAAGAGTCACCTATTACATGAATTGGAGGTACTGGAAGCTGGAGCACCGTGGAAATCCTTCTACTCTGCCATCTTAACTCCCTGGTATCTCTTTCATTAGGTGATCCTTTGAAATGGATCCTTTCAATTTATATTTTGCCCTCTAGTTCTAGAATATCAGGGCAGTTTTCCTTGATAATTTCTTGAACGATGATGTCTAGGCTCCTTTTTTTCCTTTTTTTTTTTTTGAGGGCAATTGGGGTTAAGTGACTTGCCCAAGGTCACACACAGCTAGTTTTTGTGATAAGTGTCTGAGGCCATATTTGAACTCAGGTCCTCCTGACTCCAGGGCCCGTGCTTTATGCACTGTGCCATCTAGCCGTTCTTTTCATAATTTTTTTTCTTTGCTTTTTGGAGGGGGAAGGTTGGACAATATGGGTTAAGTGACTTATCCAAGGCCACGAAGCTAATCTTGTGTGTGTGTGTGTGTGTGTGTGTGTGTGTGTGTGTGTATGTGAAGTGTCTGAGGCCAGATTTGAACTCAAGTCCTCCTGACTCCAGGTCGGTTCTCTATTTACTGTGCCACCTAGCCACCCCCTTTAGTTCTTTGAGAAAAAGCTAGATGATACATCAGTATATTTTAAGAAAGATTCCTGCTCAGCTATGGGATGGACAAGGTGACCTTTAATGCTCTTTTCAGTTGTGAGATTTGTTGACTTGGTAAATGTTCTTGATAATTTGTTTTTACTTTATTATTTCCACTCTACAAATTTCAATGTGGCTGTTTGATTTCATGTCTATTTTTCAGTTGTGTTCAATTTTTCATGACCTCATTTGGGGTTTACTTGACAAAGATATTAAAGAGGTTTGCCATTTCCTTCTCCAGATAATTTTACAGGTGAGGAAACTGAGGTAAACAGGGTTAAGTGACTTGCCCAAGGTCACACAGCTAGTTAGTATTTGAGGCCAGGTTTGAACTCATAAAGATAAGCCTTCCTGGGGAGAATGTGATGGGATTGGTTCTGATCTTAATGTCCTTTGGTCCATTGTAAGCTCATAACTGCTCTGGTTAATTCCCACTTTAAATATTTATTACTTGTTCTATAGAAATCATCTCAGTAACATAATAATTTTGAAGTACCTTCTGAGCATGCCTACATATTCATGATGTGTAGTACTGCAGTAATTATCCAGATAATACAATAACAATGACCTAGAAAAATTTGGGCAATTTTTAAAATGGCTTGTATAAATCACTGATTTGTTTTCCTTTCCATGGTCGTATTTGTGGAGATGTGGGTTTGTTTGTTGTCAAAGTCTTTGACTCAACCTTAAGTAAGAATAGAAACTGTTGCTAATAATGGCCACGTGGACTGCTACAACCTGTGAGTTAGGCAAGCTTCCAATAACTGTCACTGTGTGTTCAAAAATTGATGAAGTAAGAGACCTCATTGGCCAAATCTGCCATTTTGGTACCTGAGCAGCATTATTTAATGTGGCTCTTCTTTTGATGAAGTGAGCGACAAATGTTGGGATAACTCATAAGTGTGACATGCTGTGAAAGTTGCAAAAGAAATTAAATGAACTTGTTTGAGAAAATAATTAATTAGCCCATAAAAACACCCCCAGGTTGTTGAGCTACAGACATGAGTTGGCATTGTTCCCAAAACAAATGGTCAGATCAGTGAAAGATGAAATAGTATATCTTCCTCATTATTTTTGAAAGGATGAATCTATTTTGTGTTGATTTTGGCACTGCCTATTGATGATTCATGTCAGTAGAAGATATAAATTATGATTGGGCTGAAACAGCATTGGGATATTAGGGGGCAATGCTGTGCTTGAGCACATCTGGGAATTCATTTTTCACAGCAACTTGCCTTTGGGGGCTCCATAATGATTGTGACCCTATTTTCTCTAAGCAAAATAGGGACATGTGATTGTACATAATGCTTTCTTGCACAGCCTTTCTTGACACCAACATTACTGGAAAATCTAGGACATATTATACTCTGGTCCCCTTGACTATTCCTGGGACCCCGTTAGCACAGATTTAACCATACTGTTATGCTACTAGTCACTAACCTGAATCTATAGAACAAGAAAGATTAGGTTCTGGGTAGATACTATGATTCCCTTTATTGTTAAGCTACTTCATTTATGCTGAGCAGGAGAGCTAGGGAAAGGCTGAACTTGTCTTGGTTCTCAGAGATTAGATAATTTTCTACTCCCCGTTTCTGCCTTTTTATGTGGGACCTTCTAAGTCACTAGACTAAGAATCACTTCGAATTACCCAAGCAGAATCAGATCTGAATCTGTCTATCCTGCTAGCATACTCTGCCTCTTTTCTAAGCTTGTTATCTTTCATGGAATTCCAGTTTGGTGGCCTTTGCACTATTGAAATGGTTTCTCACAGGAGTGAACAAAATATGCTTAACTATATAAAATGTTTTACTATTGGCAAAGGAACAATCAGAGCAAAGAATATATTAATAATAAAATACCTTCAGTATTGTTGTATACTCTCAGCTTCTGCTAGACTCCATTGACCCTCATTCATTACATTGGCCATGCTTAAGTCCAGGATTTCTAGATTTGTTTAGCCCCCTCTGGCTACTTGTCCTGAAAGTAGCCAAAGGAAATTAGGAAACATGACCCATTCTGTAATTGATATTTGACTCATGCTTCCAGGAGAATCAATCCTTAGGTGGCAGCTCAGAAACTCTGGAGCCAGGACTCAAGATTCAATGAAAAACTGAAGTTACTGAAAGGTAATGCCTTTCCATTTCTTGTCCTGTCACTGCTGGGAATCTCCATTTTTCACCAGGACTAGTTCATCACTTGTGAAGTAAGTGTCCAACAAAGAAAGCCTACTGGCATCTTGGAATCTTTCTGACTTTGAGACCTTTGAGTCTTAATAGCACTATGGGTGTGCATTTCAAGTATTAATATTGTGATTTTACAAAAACAATTGAAACTCAGCAAGATTGAGTATATGCCAATTGTCATACAACTCTTAAGTGACAGATCCCTGCCCCTAGGGCTCCTCCCTCTTCTGATTGGAAAGGATGAAAAAGGATATCTGGGAGTATCTCTCAGACTCTCTGCTTGAGGACAGAAAAGAATTCACCTCATCATTTTCCACCCTGCTGACCTCCCATATTTCATAACTGTAGAAACTCATCATTCTGCAAAACAAAACCAACTCTGAAAATCTCGCATACCCAGAACATTTCCTATGGCTGCATTTGGAATATTTTTCAGTTTTTGTGTTATGTTTCCCCGTTACACCGTGGGTTTTTGATGGCAGGGACTTTCATACTCTTCTTTTTATCCCTAGTGCTTAGTAGAGTGCTTGGTACATGATAAGTTTTAAATAAGTGTTTACTGACTGTTGAAAGCAAGGACTCAAAACACTGGCCTTCCATCTTGGAAAGAGCACTGGTTTGGGAGTAAGAGGACTTGGGTCTAAATCCTGTCTTTGATGCTACTTGTAGGATCTTGGACAAGTCATTTAGCATGTAGTAAAGTGAAGATGTGGATTCTGATGGACTCTAGCTCTACAGTGGAAAAACTTCCAGCTCTAGCTCTACAATGATGATTCTGTGATGTCTAGTACTTTGTATATTATGCTGTTTTAGTATTCAGTCATATAGGATTGTTGGAGAACCAATTGAAATATTCACTGTGGAAGTTCTATGTAAATTTTAAATCACTATGCAAATATAAACCAAGTGGCATGGAATATAAGCTAGAAAACTTAAGTAAATTAGTAATCACTGAAACAAAAGGAGGTTGATCTCAAAAATTTATTGCCACAGTAAGAATTATTAGAGCAAAGTAAATAAAAAGTACAAAATTTGAAGAATAGTTCATTAACATAAAAACAAAAAAAATTTCTTATAATAAGACTCAGATAGGGGTGGCTAGGTGGCGCAGTGAGTAGAGCATTGGCCCTGGAGTCAGAAGGACCTGAGTTCAAATCCAACCTCAGACACTTAATGCACACACAAACAAAAACCTAGCCATGTGACCTTGGGCAAGTTACTTAATCCCAATTGCCCTCAAAAAAAAAAAAAACCAATATAAGACTCAGATAGATTCAAAGAATCACTAGCCTTGCATAAAAATATGAGGAAAGAAAAATCTGAATACTATTTCAATTAACCAAAAAAGAAAATAATCCAGATATAATTAAAGCAAAGCAAAGTTGAGATTGATAGAATTCACAGGAAGTCAATGAAGAGAAAACTAAGATTTCAATTATTCAGATACATAGGGACCAAGTTCCATGACTCCCAAATGGAAGTGAAAATATTGAGAGTACCGAGAAATTAAAGAAGGAACAATACAGGAACACATACTACCATCAAGAGAAGAAAAACAACAGAATCTAGAATATGATATGCCTAACAAGAAATAAAAATGAACTATGTTTAAAACTGAATATAATTCTACTTGGGAAATAAATTAACTTTTACCAAAATTGATGAACCATTAATTAAAGCATTCTTTTTGTGAAAACCAGAGTAGAAATTCTTTGCAATGCAAATATAGTAGAAAAAGTAAATACATATAAAATTAAATGTCTGAATATATTGAAATGGCTTGGAGATGATATAGTGCTAACATAATGAAAAGGGGATCTCTTGGGAATATCATCTTTCTATAAGTCAGAGAGAGAGGGAGAGAGAGAGAGAACCTCTGAGATTGGATGTAGAAAAAAGATGCACTTTAAGGAAATAAGAGAAAGGGAGGAAGAAACTTAGTATTAATGAAATTATTTATAGATGATGATTATTCAAACATAAATTTAATTGTTAGAGAGGAAGGAGAGCTCATGAATTTTACCTTATCTGTGCTGGACAAGGGAAGAAATATTGTTGTTATCATTGGCGGTGTTGTTATTTTATTTTATCCTATAGGTCATGCTTTCGCTATATCTTAAAAAATGCCTCTAATCATGAGATAAAAGATTTAATTAGTCATTTTTTCCTCAGTAGTGGTTTGTTTACTTTTGTTTTATTTTGGATCTTTGGGGTCATTGCAAATTGAATATTCTGTTGGCTGAAATGTTTTTCCTCTCCAGGTGTGCTTCACATGTTTTTTCTTATCTAACATCTATCATAATTAAATCAGGTCTGCAGGTTATGTCATTTAGGTTGTAGCTTGATCACCTTTCACTTTTCAGAATATACTATACTCTTCCCTTCTGTTATCTCTTACAGTGGCAGGGAAAAAAAGAAAACATTGCGTGTTATAAAATTTCCTTTCCTTTTATATATGAAAGTCTTTTCCCTGAATACTTGGGAAATTTGTGTTCATCATTGGAATTACCAAATTTAAGTTCTATGTATTTGACATTTGAAGTGTGTGTGTGTGTGTGTGTGTGTGTGTGTGTGTGTGTGTGTGTGTATGATTTGTGGAATATCTAGATTGATTTTGTAGTCTATTTTCAGAAATTCTGAGCAGAGTTCTTTATTATTTTCTGCATTATTATATTCAAGTTTTTCTGATCTGTTGTGTTTTCCTTATTTAGACAGGATCCTTGTCTCTATTTTAAATGTATCACTTTGACTTGTATAGAATTCTTGTGTTCTTTTGATGTTATTGCATTTTGCTTCTTTCCTACTCATTTATTTTTTTTTTTCAGTTGATTTTCAGAATAGTTGGGAGAAGGGTCATAGACAGGGATGTACATACCATAAGTCATTTCTTTTCTTAATGAAAATGCCGTGAGCTATTTGGTATTTTCAGAAAGTACTTATAATCTCTTTTAAAAGAAAGATTAATTCCATTTTCCTTTAGCTGTTATGTTGACAACATTCATGTAACAAAACGTATTATGTAACAAAATATTACTAGAACATATTTAAAACATTTGTTTTAGGGAAATGATTGAAAAAAATTTCTTTCCCTGGAGTGAAATGAACTCATTATTTTTCTACTGTGATTAGTTAGCTACAGGATTCTGCTCTGAGCATTGCATCATGTCATTCTTAAGGACTAAATCTTCACAATCCTCTGCAATTTACAAGGACAAGTAGAACATTAGTACCCTTAAAGTTATACTTTTCTTTTCAAAGGTAATTCCTTGATTAAAAGAAGCCTTATGCCTTGGTAGCTCATTTCAATAAATGAAACATTGATAAGGTTTGCTCCCTAGGAGAAAACTAAAATCTTAAAGAAATTCAAACTTATTTACGAAATATAAATCTATCTTAAATAACTATTTGTTTATTAAGAGGCAATAGTGGATAGAGAGTCATCTTCAATGCCAAAAAGAGTTGGGTTCAAGTTGGACATCTGACAAGAACTGACTTTGTGGACCTGGGAAAGTAACTAACTCTAGGCATCTCTTTAAGGCTATTAAGTTACACAGGAAGTGCTTATCTCCATTGGTGGAGGAAATTCCATTTTCTAGGAGAGTCCTTTATACCAAAGAAATCACAGGTCCAGTTCCTAGCCATTTCCCTACTTGTCTATTGTCAAAGCAAAAGGGTTTCCCTAAACCTAAAAAAAATCTTTTAGAAAGAGAAAGTTTGTCAGGAGTATAATTAAACAATTTTCAAATTGTTCTTTCTTGCTGTGACTATTAACTAACTTGAAACTACTTAGTATCTATTAAACGTAAAAAAAAAATGCCAATAGGTTCAATACTTGTGCCTATGCAAATCCTTTGTTCTCAGGCCTGGTTATTTAGTTGATGTTCTCTGTGTCTCTTTAGTGCTAATGTTAGTACACTGCCATTATGATTTTTTTTTGTATGAGAATGTAAATTTAAAAAATCACAATGATTTATTAAATGATTAGATGATTATGACAAGAACCTTACTAATATGATTATTGATGTATACTAGACAGTTTGATAACTTTTGATAAAATATATTGCTGTACCATAACTGCATTTCTTATTGGAGAAATTTGCCTTTTATTAATTGTGTTATGTGTAAAATAATTCTTCCAGTTATAAAACTATAATGAGGGTTTTTTTTTTAAACTGAATTGTGGTGATAAAGGCACATGAGAATGAAAATGCAGGCAAATGGTAGGAACTTGCAGCTGAGTCAGGAAACCTGTGAAATATTCATTGGTCACAGGCTGAATTTGTTACACTAGTACTGAAAATGCCTGAGGCCAGAAACAGGAAATTGATTAGAGGTCCTATAGGGAATATGGGCCTTGAACAGAGAAGAAATTTAGTTTTTTGTAGGTCCTTGCAAAGCCCAGGGCTATGGAATCTAGATTTTTGATAACAGTAGTTTAAGCCTTAGGGTCACTGTCCACATGGGTTTAGAAAGGACCAGGTAACCATATGATAATCTAGAGCAATAGGTGAAAAAGGAAGTTTCAGTTATAGGGAAGAACCTGACATGGCATATAGTGAATTAATTTCTATAAAACCAACCAGGACAAAAGAAACAAGAAGTTTGAACTTCCAAGAGCCAGAGTTACCAAAGCCTGTAGGATGGTAAGGGAGAAAGCCTTTAGATCTATGCAGATGGCCTAAAGCTGGAGGGAAGATTCTTTGGAGAATAAAAAAAAAAATCCTACAAGGTAGAGGTTCTTGTATTTAGGAAAGTGTGAAAGAGGCTGAAAATGCTGACAGCAAGGGCAATCTTAATTGACCTTTGATAGAAAACTTATGATATGCTCTAGAATTCAGCCCAGAAAAAATGTATCTGATAAGTTTGGGTATGATAATTGAAATAAATATGTTAGAGCCATGGAAAATCAGGATTAGCTTCCAAGACACCTACAACTTTTCTCTGTTTGCATAATGATTGATCTCATGTGAGCCTCTCTCCCCACCCCTAAAATCCACCTCAGGTTCGAAGTACTATGCATATCAGAATACACTTAAAACTATAGCTCATGAGCCCCTACAAATATGCTCACATTTACCAGTAAGGCAGATAAGTAAATTAACTAAAAAAGATGCCCCCTTTCATACACATGGTACTCTCCTCCACAGATTATCACAGTAATGGAAGTAGTTATGTATGGAGAGAATATGTGTGACCATAGAAACAGAGCAAACATTCACTGTAGGGGACATGTGATGAGGGAACATGTAGAAAGACAGCCTGTGTGGCAAGAGCATATTCATGGAAACCACATGTGGAGGAAACACACATAGCCAGTCAGTTCATACTTCCAGTGCTGTTGCTTATGCCCCATGATAATATCACATTGCTGCCTCTTGCTCTCTGCTGATCTCCTGTTTCTAGATAATTTTCAAAACCTGTTGGCTGGTCTCTCTATTTCAAATCCGTCCCCTCTTTAGTTCACTTAACCCCAATTGCCCTCTAAAAAAAAAGGCAAATAAAATGATGCTTGTATCTGTTTTTTTTTTTAAATAATATGTACCTCTCTTTAAATGAATGATTTTTTGTGGAATTTCTCTAGGAATCAGAAATTCCATATCAATAGATATTTTATGACCCAAATAACACCAGTACCTTGCATGGAAATGAAATTTAGCAACTGAGCTGTGACTTGAAAAACAACCAAGTAAACAAAACCTTTAGTCAATAGCATCATTAATTTATTACCAAGGAAATAAAAAAGCATTAAGCCAAGAAGCCAACCTTGAGGGAATACTTCAAAGATATGAGCAGATGCAGATCACCGCTCTTTACAAAATAGTTATTTTACTTCAATGTGATAAATAATCTCTGAGCCATTCTAAGGCTAACCCATGACAAGTAGCTACATTTATTTACTTGGAATTATCAGTTCACTGCAAAAATCTTTTGGGCTTAAAGAAAAATTCATCCAAAGAAGTGTTAAACGAAGAACATTGTCATTAGTCACCTTATATCTAGGCTTATATAATGTGGGGAGAATAAATCCATAATGTTACTAGCAATGGTATATGTTACAAATAGATAATTTTGCCAGCACAGTGATTTTCTCCAGACCTCTTGCAGCTATCAGGATAATGGAAATTTAATGATGATTGGCCATATCCTAATGTCATCAACCCCTAATGGAGACACTGAAATAATTCTCCCATCTATGGGAAGACTATCAATCAACCTGGACAAATCAAATACTTTAGATGAGAAGGGGGGGTGGTTTCCACAGCAAAGTCAGGAGATGTCTTTGGGGAATATATATGTCCCCATGCTCTGTATTTAGTCTTAGGAGATTTAAAATAAATCCATAGTCATTGAAATGGAGATGTTTTACTACTGGAATGCATAGAATTAATATGAGCAATATGGATATAATTGGTTCCACTATAAACATTCATGGATAATCACCTCAGGAAGATAACATATTTAGATAGTTAAAAGCACAAGTAGGTTTTGAAAGAACTCCAGAATTTCCATCATTGGCAGCATCCTTTTTTCAGAAATTCAAAAACTACAGGAGAAATTTAATTATTTACTACTTTTTTTTTTAATGGAAAGGTTTAGAAGTTGCAAACCATGTGATGCTATAGGAAGAAGATGCAGTAATTTCCTAAGCTTCTTAGAACATGAAATCTGTCTGATGCTTGGGACTCATATATTGCCAATCTCCTCTAAGCCACAGGGCTTACTGTGATAGAAGATGAAAACCACATTTAGCTTTCTGTGCATAGTCAATAATAGCAATTCTTTTCTTTTCAGATTATTGGCTACAAAATCCTATACACTGGGCACCATGAACATTTACTTGTATGGCATTACATACCTGTTTGTATAACAATATTTCAGTGATCAAATGTGGACAGGGACTAAGGAAATCTGGATAGCTCAAGGATAATGTGAAGAAAGTACTTAGAAAACTGCAAAGTCCTAAAGCAATGTGAGCTATTTAAATCAGACCCATAATTACCCAATTACCCAATCAGACCCATTTTTTTGTGTTAGCCCTTTCTAATGAAAATCCTCCTAAAATGTATTAAATAACTACCTGCCTAGCAAATATGGCACATACAACATAATTTAAATCTTTGCTTGCTGACTTATGTCCAACATTGTGATAATTTCTTGCATTTTTCCATAGACAGTGTAAGATACTAGGATGAGACTGTGTTGACTCCAAAGCATGACCCATAATTTCTTCCTTGAGTAAAGCCAATTTATCAGCTTGTTTCATTTTCTTTTTTCCTTTTTCTTTTTTCATTTTCACAAAAGGGAGAGGAGAATATACAGCTACATAAGTCGTCCTGGGTAAAAAAAATATGACTATTTATCTGCCAAAAATCATATTGAATAATGGTAACAAGGAATCTCAAAATCAGAAGTGTCTTCAAAGGTCATCAAATACAAACCACATTGTTATTGAGTCATTTGTGACCCCATTTGCAGTTTTGTTGGCAAAGATACAGGCATTGTTTGCCATTTCCTCCTCCAGCCCATTTTACAGGTGAGAAATTGAGGCAAACTTGAGGTCACACAGCTAGTTAGTATTTGAGCCAGATTTGAACTCATGAAGTTGTCTTCCTGATTCCAAACCCAGTGCTCTATCCACTGTATCACCTAGCTAACATAAACCATGCATTAAAAAAAAAAAAAAAACTCCTCACTTACATACTGAAAAAATTGGTACTCAGCTTTTGCTTGAAGACCTCAAATAAGGAAAAACTCTCCACGGGGGGAGGTTTCCTCAGTTTACTTTTGATGGAATTTTGTCAAGATGCTTTTTCCTTGGGGCGTCTGGGTGGCGCAGTGAGTAGAGCGTTGGCCCTGGAGTCAGAAGGACCTGAGTTCGGTTCCGACCTCAGACACTTAACGCACACACAAACAAAAACCTAGCCTTGTGACCTTGGGCAAGTTACTTAATCCCAATTGCCTCCAAAAAGCAAAAAAAAAAAAAAAAGATGCTTTTTCCTTTAAATCAAATTTAGACTCATGCCTCTATAGTTACAATCATCTCTCCCAGTTCTGCTTTCTTAGGTCAATCAAACCAAGCTTTTACCCTACAACCCTTCAAATACAAGGTGTCCCAAAAGTCTGAATGCACTTGTGTACTTGTAAGCTTTAGCTAAAGCTTACACCCTAATAACACTTTTGAGACACTGTATCTGAATACAGGAATCATGTTCCTATTAAGTGAAACTTTAAGTATTTGGGTGGCAACAGTAAATACTGAGGATTGGGGTACTATGAGCATATTGTGGTACATTAGAGGTTAGAGGAAGACTTTGAGGCTATCTGATCTGAACTCCTCATTGTATATATGGAAAAACTGAAGCAGGAAGAGAAAGAATGACTTATCCTAGATTACATAGCTATTAAGTGCTATTATTATAGGTAGTAATTGTACTCAGTTCTCTTGACTCCAGGTCTAGGACCCATTTTACTATATCCTACATGATTTAGAGGTGGATTTGATGTCATTTAATCTAACCTTCCCACTTTATAGTTGGAAGAGCTAAATCCTAGAAAGGTTAAATTACTCACCCAAATTTACTCAAGTAGTTTAGGTAGCCTTGAGATTTGGACCTGCTCTTTTGATTCCAAAGCCCATGTTCTTTCTACTATATTGCATTTCTTTCCATTCTACAAAACTGTAATCCCTGAAGATGAAAGAGTTTGTAAACAATTTAGCCTTACCTTTACATTATTTTCCTAGAATCTTTTTTTTTTTTACTGCCTACTCCCTTACTTCACACATCTACTCAGTTGCCAAGACTTATGTCTTATATTTCCAGGCTAAATTTTACATCAATCTTTTTCATGTCTAACTGCCTACATCCTAGCTATTCAAAAACAAATGCTGAAATACCTCATCAAAAGGACTATCCTTGTTAAATGGACAAATGCAATATAGGACTTAAAATTTTTAAAAATTAGTCTATACACTTCATTTATTCAGTCTCAGAGAAATGAAGTTTCTCACATGTTAATTTTCTGGATAATTGAAACTCACCATGTAAAGTATACATTTAAAAAATTAACCAGTAGGTTGAAATCTTTCTCTAACTGTATCTTGTATTTCCCCAACCTCTTAAACAGTACACTTAACCCTTTCTTTGACTTAGGGCAATAATGATGCACATCATTATTATTGTACTCTACTGGGACTAGAGGAAAAATATCAGCACAATCACTGAGGTTTGCAGGATTGTTTATTTTTAATTAAATGGTTATGTTTTTTTTTTCAGTTATTCTGTGTGCTTTTTGTATTATCTATTACTTATATTTTTATACTTTGTTGTCACTTCTTGCTGTTCTCAATGTTCCTACCAAAAGGAATCCCTTTATACCCAGAGTGAATAAAACTGTCTCAAATAAGCAAAAGGGTTTTAAATGAGAGAATGAGGAGTTTTCCCAATGAGTAAAAGGCATGACTCTTATGAACCTTATGACACCTATTTTGGCTGATCAAAAGCCTCTTTTCGGGGGCAGCTAGGTGGCGCAGTGAGTAAGAGCACCAGCCTCGGAGTTGGGATGACCCGAGATCAAATCCGGCCTCAGAAAATGAGCACCCATACATAAATAATGACTAGCCGTGTAACCTTGAGCAAGTTACTTAATCCCAATTGCTTAAAAAAAAAAAGCCTCTTTTCTTCCTTCCTTCCTTCCTTCCTTCCTTCCTTCCTTCCTTCCTTCCTTCCTTCCTTCCTTCCTTCCTTCCTTTCTTTCTTTCTTTCTTTCTTTCTTTCTTTCTTTCTTTCTTTCTCTTTCATCTTTCCTTCCTTCCTTCCTTCCTTCCTTCCTTCCTTCCTTCCTTCCTTCCTTCCTTCCTTCCTTCCTTCCTTCCTTCCTTTCTTTCATCTTATCATATTTACAATCATATTATCTGTGAAGAAGGATAGTTTGGTTTCTTCATTGCCTATTTTTATTTCTTCATTTTTTCTTGTCTTATTATCATAGCTAGTATTTCCAGTACAATATTGAATAATAGTGGCGATAATGAACATCTTTGCTTCATTCCTGATCTTACTGGGAAGGCTTCAAATTTTTATCCCTGTTACAGATTATGTTTACTTGTGGTTGTAGATAGAGGTTACCTATCATTTAAATAAAGGCTCCATTTATTCTTATGCTATCTTGTATTTTTTAATAGGAATGGGTATTGTATTTTGTCAAAGAGCTTTTTTTCTGCATTTACTGATTTTTGTTATTTGTTCAGTCATGTCTGATTCTTCATGATCTCATGGACCACAGCATGCCGGGTTCTTCTATCCTTGATTATCTCCCAAAGTTTGTCCTAGCTCATGTTCATTGTTTCCTTGATACTATCTATCTGTCTCATCCTCTGCCATCCCCTTCTCCTTTTGCCTTCAATCTTTCCCAACATGAGGGGTTTTTCCAATGAGTTCTATCTTCTCATTATGTGGTCAAAATGTTTAAGCTTCAGCATTTGACTTTCCAGTAAATAGCCTGAATTAATTTCTTTAAATATTGACGGATTTAATCTCCTTACTGTTCAAAGGACTCTCAAAAGTCTTCTCCTATACTACAATTTGAAAGTGTCAATTCTGTGGCACTCATCTTTCCTTATAGTACAACTCTCACAGTCATATATTACTACTTGAATAACCAAAGCTTTTATTATATAGACCTTCTTTGATATGGTGATGTCTCTGCTTTTTGGTATGCTGTACAGATTTATCATAGTTTTCCTTCCAAGGAGCAAGTATCTTTTAATTTCATGGCTGTAGTCACTGTCTATTATGATCTTTGAGCCCAAGTGCACAAAATCCGACACTGCTTTAATTTAGTTTCCTTCTATTTGACAGGAAATGATGGGATCAATTGCTATGATCTTAGTGTTATTTTTAACGTTAAGCTCCAAGCAAACTTTCACCCTCTCCTCGTTCACCCTCATCAATTCTTCTTAATTCTTCCTCACTTACTGTTATGAGACAAGTATATTGTCTGCATATCTGAGATTGTTATTTCTCCCAGCAACCTTAATTACAGCACTAAATTAATATAGCTTGGGATTTTTTGAGATATACTCTTCATATAAGTTAAATAAATAAGATGACAATATGCAGTCCTGCCGTACACCTTTCCTAGTCTTAAATCATGACTTGCATACTGGTTCCTCAAGAGAAAAGCAAGATAGTCTGGTACTCCCATTTCTTTGAGGATTTACCACACACTGTTGTGATCCACTGTAAAAACAATGCAATATTCAGAATGCCTACAGTGACTATAAATATCTTGATATAGTTATTAATTACAAAATATAACAGACTCTCTACATGGAGGACATAGCCAGAACATTTATTCAAATACCAGAAAGCTGAGTCCCAAAACCAGAAAGTCAAAGCCATCATAGTAGCCATGGAGTTGGGACACATAGTTAATGCAATAAACACCTGCATTCTCAAGCCTTCAAAACAAAACAGGCTCCCTCAGGCAAAGATCCTCCTCTCCTCACTCACAGGAAATGCTTAGCCTCACTCCCAGCAGCTCTGCCTCCCCCACACACACACAGTTCCCTTCCCTGGCAGTCCTCAGCAGAAGTGCTGGCTGGCTCTCAGAAGAAATTTGCCCTGCTGTCACCACTTCCAGTCACCAGGCTGGCTCCAGCACAGCCCCTACTCAGCTCTGGCTCCTTCCTGCCCCACCCCTTCCTGCTATATCAGCAAGTTCAAGGGGCATGGAAGATCTTTCAGTCCCATTACCATTATATCCACACAGTCAAAGACTTTAGTATTGTCAATGAAACAGAAATAATTGTTTTTCTGGAACTCCTTTGCTTTCTCCATAGTCCAGTTTATGTTGGAAATTTGGTCTCTAGTTCCTCTGCCTTTTTGAAAACTAGACTGCACTTCTATTTTTTCTCTATTCACATATTGCTGAAGCCTAGCTTGCAGAATCTTAAGCATAACCTTGCTGATGTGTGAAATAAGTGCAATTGTTCAGTAATTTGAACATCCTTTGGCACTGTCCCTCTAGAACTAGCATGTAAACTGATCTTTTCCAATTAAGTGGCCCCTATTGAGTTTTCTGAAATTGCTGGCATATTGAGAGCAACACTTTTACAGAACCATCTTTTAAAGTTTTAAATAGCTCAGCTAGAATTCCATCACCTCCACCAACCTGTTAGTGATCCTTCCTAAGGTCCTCTTGACTTCATTCTTCATTCTCCAGGATATATGACTTTAAATCAGTAAACACATGATCATGGTTAAGTTCTTTATATTCTTGCAACCTCTTCTTTATCTGCTTCTGTTAAGTCTTTTATCATGCCCATTTATGTGTGAGATATTTCCTTGAAATCTCTAATTTTCCTAGAGATCTCTCATCTTTTCTATTCTCTTCTTTTCATCTATTTTTTTTTTTTTTTTGCTTTGCTCATTTAAGAAAATCTTATCTCTCCTTGCTATTCTCTGGAATTCCATGTACAGTTGGGCATACCTTTCCCTTTCTCCTTTCCCTTTCCCTCTTCCTTTTTCTTTAGCTATTTGTAAAGCCTCATCGGATAGCCAGACTAGTTTTCTTTCTCTTTCTGTTTTCCTTTTGGGATGTTTTTGTTGCTGCCTCCTATAAAATATTGTGAACCTCTGTACATAGTTCTTTAGGCATTCTTCCAGATCTAATCTCTTAAAATTATTCATCATCTCCACTTCATATTAAAAAGAGATGTTATTTAGATCATACCTATGTGGTCTGTTGATTTTCTTATTTTCTTCGATTTAAGTCTGAATTTTGCAATAAGAAGTTCATGATATGAGCCACAGTTAGTTCCAGGTCTTGTTTTAGCTGACTTTGTAGAGCTCAGCCACCTGTGGCTGCAAAGTATATAATCAATCTGATTTTGATATTGACCACCTGATGATGTCCATGCCCTGCTTCTTTTTGTAGTCCAAGGCCAAACTTGCCTATTCTAATTATCTTTTGATTTCTTAATTTAGTATTTCAATCCCCTATGATGAATGTGACTTTAAAAACCCCCCACTTATTTCTAAAAGTGGTTGCAGATCTTCATAGAACTGATAAACTTTGGCCTTTTCAGAATCAGTGGTTGGAACATAGATTTGTTTTACTGTGATGTTGCACAGTTTGCCTTGGATTCAAACAGATACTATTCCATCATTTTTGAAATTATACTCCAGCACTTTTCTTACCCTTTTATTGACTCATTATGAGGGTTACTCCATTTATCATAAGGGATTCTTGCCCATAATAGTATATGTAGTGATCATCTGAGTTAAATTCACCCATTCTCATCCATTTAAGTTAATTGACACCCAAGACAGTGAGGTCAACTTTCTTTCCATCTTCTTTTTGACCACATCCAGTTTGCTTTGGTTCATAGATCTTATGTTCCAGGCTGCTGTACAATATTAAGGTTACAGCATCAGACTTTCTTTTTGTCACCAGATACATCCATAATTGAGTTTCCTTTTGGCTTTGGCATATCTGCTTCTCTCTCTCTCTCTCTCTCTCTCTCTGTCTCTCTCTCTGTCTCTCTCTGTCTCTCTCTCTCTCTCTCTCTCTCTCTCTCTCTCTCTCTCTCTGTCTCTCTCTCTGTCTCTCTCTGTCTCTCTCTCTCTCTGTCTCTCTCTCTCGGTAGCTATTTGTGGTTAATCTCCACTCTTCCCCAAGAACACGTTGGAAACCTTCTGACCTGAAAGGCTCATCTTCTGGTATCATATCATTTATCATTTTAATACTTCCAATGGCATTTTCTTGGCAAAGATACTAGAGTGGTTTGCCATTTCCTTCTCCAGTGGACTGCTTTTTGTCAGAACTCTCTACTTTGACCTATAACCCTTGGGTAATCCTTCATGGTATAGTTCATAGTTTCATTGAGCTATGCAAGACCCCACAACAAGGTAGAGATCTAGGAGAGGCCATCTATTGATATATTTGTTGTTTTTATTATTGTCATGATCAGCTATACTAATATTTTTCCTAATATTAATCTAGCCCTACATTTTTGGCATAAATCCCACCTAGTCATATTGTATAATATTTGTGATACATTTCTGTAATCTCCTTGTATTTTATTCAAAACTTTTTGCATTGATATCATTAAAGGAATTGGTTTATAATTTTCTTTCTGGTTTTTTTTTCCTTTTCCTCATATAAGTATCAGAACAATATTTGTGCCATAAAAGGAAATTAGAAAGATTTCTTCTTACCTAATTTTCTTCAAATAGTTTTTATATTATCAGAATTAATTGTTCCTTAAATGTTTGTTAAAATGCACTTGTGAATTTATCTGGTTCAGCAGTTCCCCCCCCACCCCAAGGGAGTTTGTTGATGGATTATTCCATTTATTTTTCTATGGTAGGATTAATTAACTATTTTATTTCTACTTCTGTTATTCTAGGCAGTTTCTATTCTCATAAAGATTCATCTATTTCACTTGGATTATCAATTTTACTGGTATATAGTTGGGCAAAATAACTTTTAATGGTTGCATAAATTTCATCTCCATTGTTGGTGCATTCAGTCTTTTCATTTTTGATACTTGTAATTTGGTTTTCTTCTTTTTAAAATCAAATTAAACAATGGCTTATTTATATTACTGTTTTTTTCTTTTATAAAAACAACTAATTTTATTTATCAGTTCAATAGATTTTTACTTTTAATTTTGTTAATCTCTCCTTTGATATTCAGGAAAAGTGGATACAATAGATTTTTAACTAATCTTCATGTGTCTCCTATCTCTCAACCAATTTATATAACTGATACCACACCAATTTCCATAAGGAACAGATCTGATCACATCATAAGTCAATCTAAAAGCATTTCACTGACTCCTCATTACTTACTGATTTAAGTCAAAACTCCTCAGCTTGGCTTTCAAGGGAAGAACATCACAATATGGCCTCAGTCTTTATTATCACCCTAATCTTTTCTTAGTATCCTACAGATATTTTATGTTCCAACCAAGCTGCTTTACTGTAGGTTCCTAGAACCTAACCTTTGGGGGCTTTCCCACCTTTGAGCCTTTGCTTATGCTGTTCTCTCTAACTTCAATTCCCTTACCTCAGGATCTTTATCTGTTAAATTCCCACTCACCTATTTTTTTAAGAGTGCAGTGCATAGAAGATAAGAGAGAGCCTGAAAGAATCATAGATAAGGACAGCTTCAAAGGTTACAGTTGATGTTGTGATATGATAGAAAAGAAAACTGAGGGGCGGCTAGGTGGCGCAGTGAGTAGAGCATAGGCCCTGGAGTCAGAAGGACCTGAGTTCAGATCTGGACTCAGACACTTAACCCACACAAACAAAAACCTAGCCATGTGACCTTGGGCAAGTTACTTAACCCAAATTGCCCTCCAAAAGGCAAAAAAAAAAAAAAAGAAAAGAAAAGAAAAGAAAACTGATTATAAAAAAAATTTACTCAAATTTTCAAAGTGCAGTTCAACTATTTAATGAAGCCTTTTCAGATACCCCCTGCAAATCTGGATGTCACTGCTTACTAGATGATGCTTTCAGTGATCCATCTTCAGGTATACTGCTATTCCTTATCTGTAATCAAGCCAATGTTCCCTTGCTTCTAGAAAGGAGTGTTAATGGCCTCCCCAATAGCTCTACACACCATATGACTTCCAAGCCAACCACTGTCTGTCTTTTTTTCACCTTACATACATACACACACACACACACACACATATATGCAGTCATTTTCATTAAAACTCCTTGAAGGCAGGTACAGTACATATACAATACATATACACATACAATACAATATATAGTATTATATTTTATTATATAATAATGTTATTACATATTTAATTATATATTGCATAGTATTCTGTTATATATTTATGTTATATAAAATATATAATATATTTACATAATATATTTTATTATATATAATATATTTCATTATTTATGCATGCATAGATTATGTATTATATATGACATATATATTTTATTATTCATTCATGCATAGAGTCAATCATTTATTCATTCCCTTTGTTACATTAGTTTCTTGGGTAGCATATTCTAATTTGATACTTGATTTGTTTGTCTCATTCCTCATATCCCTGTTTGCTTGTGAACCTTTTAAGATCAGGGACTATCTTTTTGTCTATGCTTATGTTTCCTGTGGCACATAGCTCAGTTTCTAGCATTTAACTGAAAATAGATATTTGATTAATTGAACTGAATGGAATTCTACTTTATAATGAATGGTGCTATTGTGGAAAGTTAATATATTTTGTAGAGGCAATCCATTTGGAAAAAAATATATGGAATAGTAGAGTATTGAACTTGGAGTCAGGAAAAGCATGATAAAATACTGCCTCTGACATTTCCTAGTTGTGTTACCATGGTCAAATCACAACCTCTTTGATCCTCAGTTTCCACATCTATAAAATGGACATAATAATAACTGTAGTACTTAACTCATAGAGTTACTGTCAGGTTCAAACAAGATAAAGTACATAAAGCACTTATGAAAAATTTATTGCATAAATATCAATTGGCTATGGAATTTAAAGAATATCAATGAAATAAGCTCTTTAAGAACAAAAGTTTCTTTTTTTTTAAATTCTATTTTTTTTAGTTACATTCCTAATTCTGAACTGTCTCCTTCTTTCCCTCCCCACATCATGCTAGAGGCCTCCACTTGACACAGATGAGTGTGTGTGTGTGTGTGTGTGTGTGTGTGTGTGTGTGTGTGTGTGAGAGAGAGAGAGAGAGAGAGAGAGAGAGAGAGAGACAGAGACAGAGAGACAGAGAGAGACAGAGAGAGAGAGAGAGAGAGAGAGAGAGAGAGAGAGACAGAGAGATAGAGAGACAGAGAGACAGTGACAGGGAGACAGAGAGAGAGAGAGACAAACACAAAGACAGAGAGATACAGAGACAGAGAGAGAGACAGAGACACAGAGACAGAGAGATAGAAACAGAGACAGAGAGAGACACAGAATGAGACAGAGAGATAGAGGTGAAAAACTATATAATAAATACTTCTGTTTTATCAGTTCTTTCTTTAGAGATAGATAGTATTTTCCTTCATAGGTGCCTTGTAGTTGATTTTAATATTTATAATATTCAAAATAGCTTAGTCATTCAGCTATCCTAACAATTTTGCTGTTACTGTATACAATGTTTTCTTGGTTCTGCTCATTTCACTTTTAATTATTTCTTGCAAATCTTTCTAAGTTTTTCTAAAATTATCCTGCTTATCATTTCTTAGAACACAACCATTCAGGGTTTAATAATCAAATCAACATTTCCTTTTCTACTGAGAAGGGTATGATGATCTACTGCCCTTTCACAAATTTTCATTCTCTCTTGCTCTCCACTCATAGATCCACCAACCTGGTGCAGGCTTGCATCACATCATGCCTGAACTTGCTGAAATAAGTCTTCTGGTTAATCTTCATGCTTCAAGCATGTCTTGTATCTTGGAATCCTGTCAATGAATTTTCTCTCTAACTAAGGCCTTGACTGTGTCCTAGCAGGAGATTGTTGTCAAATCTTTAAAGAATAAACAGAATATTTGCACCTCACCATTTCACTATCTCTTAAAAAAAATTAACACTGTGAACAAGTCCACAAATTCTATAAGATCCCTCAGCAATGGTACCAAAGATTGAAATACCATGAGGAGACTCAAACTGAAAATAATTTGCAAGTGCAAGATTAGGCTGTTTATTTTCATTTCTGCATCCTGAGGAGGCTAATACATGGCTTTAAATGGCCTAATTATTCCTTTCATGAGCCTAATTTTCATTATCACTAATGGAAAAGTAATATGGTAGGGGTGAGGGCTCTGTGGGGGAAGGAAGGCAAATCCAAGACACATTTGTGGGAAGGAAGCAATGTCTGCCCTTCATGTTCTGAGTGAGATTAGGATGTGACAACCAATTTTAAGCCTGTGAGAAAATGAATGTCCTGGCAATACCCCTTATGTTGTTCATGATAATGGTCTGTAATTTTTAAATAGTGAGTATATTTTAACCCTTAATTTTACATGGGTGTTAACCACCAAATGGACAGGGAGGATGATGAAAAGAAAAAAAATAGGATACAAACATTACATTGAAATTTGGGTCAGTTGTAAAATACATTTCTGAGAATGTGTTCAATAAGGAAAAAAAGAGGGAGAACAATGGTTCTGAACACTGAGGTCAAGTTTCTCCTTAGAAGTACATGAACCAAATAATCTAAAGGGACAAGAATATACAGAAACATAATGAAAAAAGGAGGAAAGGAAGGGAGCCAAGCACTACAGGATCTCAAAATATTATACAAAGCAATATTTATCAAAATAATTTGGTAATGGTTAAGAAATAGAGAGGTCAATCAGTGGAACAGATTGGGTACACAATTTAGAGAATCAAATGAACAATACAGCAAAGCATCCAAAAAATTCAAAGAATTGGGCTACTGGGTAAGTGTATTATACAAAATAATAAAAATAAATTTCCAGGAAAAGTGGAAAGCAGTCTGGCAGAAATTAGGTATAGACCAACATCTCAAACCATAAAAAAGATAAGTTCCAAAGAATATCACAAATGTAAATAGTGACATCATCAACAAATTAGAAGAGCAAGGAAGAAATTACCTTCAGGATTTATAGAGAGGAGCAGAGTTCATGACCAAACAAGGTATAGAGAGGAGGATCACAGAAGCTGAAATAGAAATTTTTGATCATGTAAAATGAGAAAAAATTTTGAACCAATAAGGTTAATCTAATTAAAATGAGAAGAGAAACAGGAAACTGGGGAAAAAGATTTACAGTAAATTTCTCTCATAAATGCCTCATTTCTAAGATATGTAATAAATTGATTAAAGTTTTTAAGAAAAACAGCCATTTCCCCAATAGATAAATAGTTAAAGGATAACTATAGCTAGTTAAAGTTAATTGATGTTTCAAAGAAAGAAATTCAAGCTACAAGAAATAAGTTCCAAATCACTAACATCCAGAGAAGCAAAATAAAGCAACTCTAAGGTTCTGCTTCACACCCATAAGATTTGAAAAAAAAAATGACAAAAAATGAAGATTGTAGTTGTTGGGGGTTGAGGAGCTGCAGGAAGACACAGAGTAATACACTGTTTCTGGAACTTTGAATTGGTGTAGTTATTTTGGAAAGCAATTTGTAACTATGTCTCTGAGATCACTAACTAGTACATCTATACCCTTTGCCCACTACTAGGCCTAAACCCAAAGACATTTAAAACAGGAAAAAGACTCACATACATAATAAATATATTCATAATAGGTCTTTTTGTAATAGCAGAGAACTGGAAACTAATGGGTATCCATCTATTGGGAAATGGCTAAACACATTATAATATATGAATATAATGGAATATATTGACTCACAAAAATGGTGAAAGGCAAAGTTTTTGAGAAACCTGGGGAGATCTGTATAGACTGATGCAGAATGATATGAGCAGAACTAGGAGAAACAATTTGTACAATAACGACATTAAACAAAACAAAATCCAAGCAAACTCTCAAAAACCTTGAGAATTCTGATTAGTGCAGTGACCAGCTACACTACTAGAAAACTGATGATAAAAAAAAAATGCTTGCAGAGAATAAAAGAAATTTTGAGTTACAGAGAAAATATGAAGGTTTTTCTAATTGATATGCATATTGGTTACAAAGGTCTTGTTTTTATTATCTAATTGGGAGGGGTTTGGTTACCTTGGAGGGCAAGGAAGAATAAGAAAAGAAAGAAAAGATGGTCATGAGGCATTCTCATAAAAAATGCATAGAAACAAGGCCAGGTGGTATATGCCTATGATCTCTGATATTATGGAGGCTGAGGCTAATAGAGCACCTGAGCTCTGAAATTATGAGTTTCAGTAGGGCTCAAGCCAAAGGGGTATTTGCACTAAGTCCTTTACCCATATGGTGAACCTCTTCTGCCTTTTCCTTCCAAGTAGGCTACCAAACTCCCTGAGGAGGGGTGAACTGGCCCAGGTTAGAAACAGAAGGTTAAAGTTTCTATGAGAATCAGTAGTGGGATCAAACCCATTAATGAATATTATTATTTCAGACCATGTGAAACAGGTATGCCAGCTCTCAAAATAAGATGAATTATAATAAAATAGTTCACATAAAAGAATAAAGGAAATTGGGAAAGCTGAACAGACAAGAAGCACAGCCTCGAAAGCTTTAGCTTTAATTTATATACTTAAAAAGGAAAGCAAGCTGCATGTGCATAAAAGAGATCTGCAGTTTCATATACAATCCTTTTTATGTTCTACTAAGTGTAACCCTAGGGGTGACTGTGTTAATGTCATCACTGTGTTGATGAGGCAGAATTGAAAAGACCCCCAGCCTGTTGTAAGTCTGCCTTTGGTAGTACAGTTGCAAAACATATGAATAGTTTGAGATGAAGCTCTTAGTTGAAAGCCAAAACTGCTGAAAACAACAGTCTGGGAATTTGGGGAAAGATTACTCTCTTCTATGTGGTTCCTCGGTCTATCCAGCTTCCTCATTCCATGAACAGAAGAACACCAGAAAATGCAAAGACAGAATCAAACATACTTGCTTATGAGAAAGAACATTAGATCAGTCATATGTAATCATTAGCAGAATAAAAGGACAACTGGAAATACCAGTCACACTCACCTGAAACTGTGTGTATGGAAAGAAGAAGAGTGAAGACCACATAGTTTGTTACTTCCCATTTGTCCTTTGCTTCTTGTGATCTCCCTGGGAAGATTTGGTTTGAGAAAGGGAACTGCTGATGTTTATGCCAGCAAGCCTGGGTCCCTGGTGCTCTTTGCATGTTTTAGGGGAAGAATTCCTTTTTTTTTTTTTTTTTTTGCTTTTTGGAGGGCAGTTGGGGTTAAGTGACTTGCCCAAGGTCACATGGCTTGTTTTTGTGATAAGTGTCTGAGGCAAGATTTGAGCTCAGGTCCTCCTGACTCTAGGGTTAGTGCTCTATTCACTGTGGCATCTAGCTCCCCACTGGGGAAGAATTCTAACACCTCTCTTTCCTCTCCCTCTAAAGAGGTCCTCAAGAACTCCCATGATAGAGGGAAAATCTACCTTCCAGTCATGATCTCAAGGAGGTGCCCTCTCTTCCCAAACTGGGAGAAAATACATTTCCCAGGATCTTTATTGGCTTAGCACCTTTTTTAGGCCACCAGCTGAAGCATTGTTAGAGGGCATTACATACATTGTGGAAATTATTATTTACTTGGTGTTTGTTATGTTCAGAATAAAATATTTTAAGTAATCCACGAATCTATCTAGATTTAATGGCTAAAATTAACCAAGGAGGTTACAAGTTCAGGTGAGGCTTTTGAGAAGTGACTAAGTATATTTTAGTTTAATTACTGTACCGTCTTTATATATTGATTCCAAACTTGCAATATCTTCTCTAGATTAAGCATTTGAAACTTCAAATTAGAATGCTATCAATGGTAGCTCTCCCCAAACTTCACTGATCTAGACTACACCAGTTCAGAGTTCAGGAATAATCAAGACAGGCTGGGGGTCTCCTGTTATAACTTTTGTTGGCAGTGGGGTGTGTTGTCTCCTTGTCTAAAGGGGAATATCTCATTTTGAGTGTCTCAGTTTTGATTCTAGCTATGTTACTAACTAGCTGTGAGAACTCAAGTAATTCACTTACACTAGTGTCAACTGAACCAGAACCAGCCTCTAACCTGTGGGTGGCCAGAGCCAAACAAACAGCAGGCTAGAGACAGGAAAGTCATGAAACAAACAGAAATTTAATTAATTTCAGAGTGAGGAAAATGACAGACACATATGAAAGTCCCCCTTCTTAAAAGAAGGGCTTAACATGCTGGACTAAAGATAGGTCTTATATACATCCTGAACTGGACCTTGACATAATCATTTTTATGTCTTAAATTACTGTTCCCACAGGCCCTGTGGGAATAGTATCATCTCAATTCTTGGAGGTATGTGATGGATGACCTTGGGAAATAAAGGGATCTAAATTCCTCAGTGAACAAATGGTATTGGTCCAAGAAATATACTTTGCCAGAGGGTAATATCATCCTGAGCTCAAAGGATTATTGCTATGACACACTCAGGACACAGCCTGCTTGCTGGGTCTTAGCTCTAGGAAACAGAATATCTTAAAAATATTTTGACACTAGCCTGTAGTTTCCTTATACAGAAAATGAGAGTGTTCAGTTAGACTCTCTGTAAGGTTCCTGATATTTCCAAAATTCTATAATGTACCTGGAAAGGTCCTCATATGCATCACTCCCCTACCTTTCCTCAACCCCACTCTCCTGCCAGGATTCGACCTCTGTAGTTAGGAGAGAAAAAGCTTTGTGCTAGCACTTCTCAGAATCAGGCCCAGATCTTCTCATCATTTGATTCCCAGAGGGACCTGAGGAGGGCCAAATCACACCCTCACTTGTAACCTTTGTCCATGAATGGACAAATGAAATATGACCCTAACCAGAGATGCCTGCTCTCCCAGAACAAAGTCATACATGATAAAACCCTACTGTTCTAAATCTCTCAAACTACCATCTATGCCTGAAATAATGGTTCTTCTTATCTCCACTTTTAGAATCCTTTGCTTTCTTCGAGCTTTGGCTCATAAAACACAGGCTTGAAGCCTTTCTTGATCCAATCCTGCCCTTCCCCTCAGCATTTAGAATTGTCTTCTTCCTCACATTAGTTTGTATTACCTATTTGGGCACATACTGTATACCCCTAATCTATCTGGATAGCTAGGTGGTGCTGTGGATAGAGCACCAGGCCTAAAGTCAGGAAGACATCTTCCTGAGTTCAAATCTGGTCTCAGACACTTAATAGTCATGTGACCCACTACAAGTCACTTAACCCTGTTTGCCTCAGTTTCCTTATCTATAAAATGAGTTGGAGAAGGAAATGGCAAATCACTGTAGTGTCTTTGCCAACAAAACCCCAAACTGAGTCACAAAGAATCAGATAAGACTATCTATCTATTCTTGGTGTCTAAGCGCTACAAAAATATAAAAATATTATTTACCTCTCAAGGTTGTTATAAGTATCATTAAGATAATATATGCAAATTACTTAGTGAATCTTGAAGTTCTATACAAGTATTAGCTATTATTAACATTGGTTTTAATATTTGTTTAATTAAATTTGTGTGTGTGTGTGTGTGTGTGTGTGTGTGTGTGTGTGTGTGTGTGTGTAAAGAGGGATGAAAGTACAAGTATAAATTCTAAGTCTGACACATGCTCATGGGGGCATTGTCTCTCCAAGTGGATATTTTAGCGAATTTGCTTCCAAAACAATCATGAAGATGCTAAGGAAAATGACTTGAAGAGTCAGTGAAGTAAGTGTAGACATTCTCTAACTGATTCTGACTGGGTGTCCACATCGTAAAGAGGAGGCTCTTTAAATGGCTATGACCTGTCAGTTTCAAGTCTAAGCTATTTGCCTTATTCACTTTTATCTTCTTTTGGTGACTCCTTAGCTCATGGCATCTAGTGAGTAAACACATATTAAGGGGAAAGGCCTTAGGATCTTCTCTTTGGAAGTCATAGAACTCCAAGAAACAGGTTCTGATTCTTGGTGTTTTCATTTAATTCCATTCTATGTGAAGAGATTAGAACCTTATGGTCCAGTGAATTTGGAAGACTTTCATGAGAGCCCTCTTATCCTGGCATTCCAGAATTAGAGTCTAGGTTGGGGGATGTAGACAAAATTGCTTGATGCTTCCAAAAGAACTGACTGACTCTTCTGATCTTTCTAAGTTTCCAAGTTAGAGATTCTAATCACTTCACCTAGAGTTTAAAAGAACAACAACAAAAAAAGGGCAAAGATCAAGGCCTATTTCTCAGTAACACATGGCCTCAAAGGGGAAAAGGCCCTAAGGTCTCTCACCCTAAGTCATGGTGAGTGAGGCAAATAGGAAATAATTAAAATTCATAGGCCCCTTTAAATGTCTCTACAGTCAAAGAGTCCTCTCTCTACTACATGGTTTGCTGATGAGAACCAGTTACAGAATTCTCCAGTTTTCTGTGATTTCATGATTTCCTGGTAATAAACTAGCCTCTTCACATGAAAAGAGACTGTCTCAGGGGTTCTATGCATGTTCCAGATTTCCATTACATATTACCATGAGTACAAGATCTTGGATCTAAGATCCTATCTTGATTCATTTTTCAAATAATATACCTCAAACATGCTACATGTTTGTTCTGGCTTCTCTGGAACTAAAATAGTTGGTTTGAGAATCAGAAAATATTATTCCAGTCTTATAGAGACCTCAATTAATGACTGGCACTAAAGTAGGATTATTAATTCTTTCTGTGACAATGACCTTACTAATGACAAACCTTGTGCATCCAGTTCTTATCTCTGCCATCTTCCATTCTAATGTATCATCAGGAAGGCTATTCAACTGCTGAAATTTCACCCAGAACTATGGTTACCCTATACCCCTTTAAGTTTAGCTCTAAACTTAATTCTTAGTAGCTTTGAAACTCCCAGGCCATATTTCTTCCTAGAGATGTTCTTTTAGAAATAGATACAGTGTGGTTTAAATGTAGACCAGGAATCAGGAAATAAAAGAGTTAAAATCATGATTCTAATGTTTACTGTAAGACACTACATGACCATGGGAAAGTGGCAACTTGTTTTCTATTTCAGTTTCATTATCTATGAAACAGAGATAAAATATTTGTGATAATACTGCAAAAAAGCTGCTATGAGTATAAAATGAAATAATGTGTATAAAGTGGTTTGTAAATATTAATTATGATCATTGCACTTGGTCTGGACATATGTCTGCCTCCTATGATCAGAGACATAACTCAACTAGACCACCAGGGTTTTCACTAGAAGCACTAAAATTTAAAGGGGAAAAGGTGTTGGGAAATTTAAAATATCAATTTTAAAAGACCATGTATTTTAAAATTTTGTTGCATTTAGATTTTGATAGTGCCTTTGCTCCTTTACTGTCATAGAAACATCTTAGTTTGGCACCCACTTATCAAGAATAAATCATTAAACAAGAAACAACCAGATGGAATTGCTCCTTCCTTTAGCATAAATATTGGGTGAGCTCTTCTCCATCCTGGCCCTGACCTGTTCTTTCTCAGGCAATGGCCGCACCAGCAACAGTCTCAGGGTGAGATGCAGTTTCTCCACACTGCTTCTGCTAGCTTTAGGTCTCTATGATGTGGGGAACCGTGCCCCTACCACTTTCCTTTCAACTGAATTTTTCTGACTTGCTTCATGTACTTGTTTTTACATCATGTGTTACAGAGTTGTTTAGAGGTTATGTTTTGTGCTGCTTATTCCAGGCCCCAACATTATTAGTTATGGCTGTGATGTTTCTCCTGCCTAATAAAAATCCTTTTCCTTTCCACACCAAATATGAGGAAGGGATACTAACCTAAATAACAGATATTATGTTTTTATACTGAACACTCAAGGATCTGTAATGCTACTACCTCAGAGGCTACCCAGTCAAACCCACTCCTTTTCTAGGTAAGAAAAGAGACCCAAGTTGATTAAATTACTTTCCCAAGGTCATATAGATTACGAGCTTCAGTGGTGGCATTTGGACCCAGTCCCCTTAATTTCAAAGTCTGTGGTTTTTCCACCATCATGATCTTAAAAAGGTGTTGTGGTTAAAAACAAAACAATCCTTAATGGTGAATAACTTCTCTAAACTTGGGTAGGCTTATCTTTAGAAAACAGGTAGTGTATCTCTAGTCCTATATGAAAATTCATCTGTGTGTGTTTTAGTGTCCTGAAGGGTTTCCTTCATATCATGATGAGGTATAAGAATAGGACCTTATTAGAGGGTTTAAATTTTTTTAAACTCTTCATTTTTATCTGTTCCTTAAAATAGACTTAAAGAAATCTAACTGGCAAAAGATGCTTAGTGTCAATGGGCATTTAAAAATACAAGATTTGGGGGCGGCTAGGTGGCGCAGTGAGTAGAGTGCCGGCCCTGGAGTCAGAAGGACCTGAGTTCGTATCCGGCCTCAGACACTTAACCCACACAAAAACAAAAACCTAGCTGTGTGACCTTGGGCAAGTTACTTAACCCCAGTTGCCCTAAAAGGGGTGGCTAGGCGGCGCAGTGAATAGAGCGCTGTCCCTGGAGTCAGAAGGACCTGAGTTCTGAGCCGGCCTCAGACACTTAATCCACACAAACAAAAACCTAGCTGTGTGACCTTGGGCAAGTTACTTAACCCCAATTGCCCTAAAAGGGGCGGGTAGGCAGCACAGTGAGTAAGAGCGCCAGCCTCAGAGTTGGGATGACCCAAGATCGAATCCGGCCTCAGAAAATGAGCACCCACACACAAATAATGACTAGCCGTGTAACTTTGAGCAAGTTACTTAACCCCAATTGCTTAAAAAAAAATACAAGATTTTACAATTGAGAGTTTTAATAATTTCTAACAGTTTCCTTTCCAATACATTATAGCTATACACAAGCTTTACACTTTATAAAAGGTTTAGCAGCAATAATAATGTATTAACCAAAAGGGGATGATTCTCTGTAACCTTGATCTAAGATCCAGAAGGGAAAGTCCTCTCATCATCATTAGAGGTTTGCTAACATTGTATTTTTAAAGAAATTACCTAATTGAGTAAATTCAGGGAGAACCTAATGGGGAAAGCAATAGGGGAAGCCTGTGCATTTAAAACAACAGCACTATTACTAGCAATAAGAACGAACAAGAATTGCAGCCAAACTCCTTACCATCTCTCACCCTCCTTTCAAAAAGACTTTTCTGAAACGATGATTATTTTCCCAACTTGGTGTCATGCAATTTTACTTCATTAAACTCACCAATACCCATGTATAGAAAGCAAACCCATCCTGGAATAGACAGGTTAGCTGTTACCCTAATTCTCCCTATTGAATAAGATTGTTCTGTTATTACAATTCTTTAATGTGATTATAATATTCTATGTTACATTTAGTTTATCTGTACATAGTTGATCTCATCTAATATATTAGGGGTAAGAATCAAGCCTTCCTTATTTCTGTGTCTTCTGTACTACCTTCCATAATTACTTGATTTGTATTGGAAGCGGCTGGTAGGGAAGGTGAGATGGGGACATTTTTTTTCAACCAGAACATACTGCCACCTTTTCCAACATTTCTAATCCTAGCTTCCAGGGGTGCTGAGATCTTAAGTGACTTGCCCAAGGTCTATATGTTAATATGCTTTAAAGATCCAACTTGAACCCAGGTCTTCTTGAACTGGAGGCTGGCTCTATATCTAGCCATAGTTGCCTGTTGTACATATTAAGTGCTTAATAAAATGTTTGTTGAATTGAAATTACATTATGAACTTACTTTGTACTTTTTGGCAATATAGGCTTCTTGCCTAAGATGAAGCAGGCACTGGAATTCACAGGTTTATCTTAAGAGGGATGATCATAGATTTTGAGCTAGAAGGTACTTAACACCTTTATTTGACAGATGAGGAAACTGAGGTTTTAACAGATTAAATGTCAGAGTCAATGGTGATATTGCTTATATGGGTCTCAAGTAGAATTTAAATTTGGGTTGTTTTAACCCTAAACCCATCACTCTCTCCACTGAGTCACCTAGTTAGCTTTGAATGGAGCAATGATAACTATTACTTTCTTCAACATTCAATGGGTAACCCTAAAAAGTTGGGATTTCCTAGTAGTTTTATTTATAAGCTCCCATATGGTTCACTCCATATTATTAATCTAGAACTCTATTAGCATTTTGGAAAGGGTATTCCAGAAAGAATAGTCACAAAAACATTTCCATCAACCGAATACTTCCCCTTGCACAAATAAGGTCCCTGGAGACAGTGGGCTCACACTTAGACTGTAGTAATAGTATCACTATTACTATATAGTACTGTTATATAGTAATAATAATTACCATATTATATAGTAATAATAATTACTTTATTATATAGTAATAATAATTACTATGTAATAGTGTAAAGAATGTGTGTGATCAAGGAGCCTCTGATGAATCTGATGAACCGTTAGGTCTCCTGGACCCTCCCCTCTCAGAATACTCATTCATCTAACATCAGGAAAGAATAAATGAAAGAAAAGGAGATGACATAATCTGATGGATCCATGGTGACTAGGTGGGAGAAGAGAGACTGCCCTATCTCCTACCCTAGCCAGAAGCTCATAGCACTTCTGACCTATTCCAAAAGAAGAAAAGAAGCAAAATGTTTTTTTTTTTTGCATTCATGCTGAGATCTAGTTCAGCAACTCATAAGCCATCAATCCTTTTAGCTTTGCAGTCACCCAGAAGACTGTTTGTTACTGGAAAGTTCCAGTGTCAAAGTTACATATGGCCAGAATAGGTACTTCAAGTTACCATGTGTTGTAATGGAGCCAGGCAAATAATATACATGCATCTTCTTTATAAGACACCAGGAAATGAATATCTTTGTATACTCCAAGGAATGAGTCTTTGCTGTCCAATATCCCCACAACTTATACACATATGCATATACATACATGTGACATAATAGAGAAAGCTGTCTTGGAAATCAGGAAAAATCATGTTCAACTCTTGACTCTGACACATATACTTAACCTCTTAGTGGCATGGGAAACTAAATCTTAAGTTTCAGAAATGGTATAGATTAGCATCAGTGGGAGGGATTTCTTTACATTGGTGAAATCACAAGCCTAAATCTAGGTCCCAAAGAAAATCACAACCAGAAATGATTGTATGGAATTACCAAAAATATATGTTTATTTTGAAAATAGTTCTACTCCATTAATTTCCCTCTGCCATGACTTTCTAGGGTAAGGAGCAATAGATAGTTATTTTCTGGGTATTTTATTGGTAGTTATAATCAGAAGTGGGGGAATGCACATATAGTTGAGTGCTATTTTCTCTAAGAATACCACACATCATGTTCATTAAGACACATCCTCCCATCCATATCTCGTCTACAAGTAATGTTCCTCCATCCATCTCCATATATTGCTTAACTTAGTTCCAAATTTCCCATTCTTCTTGTTCACCCTCTTTATAAAATTATTGTCATTTGTAGTCCTGTACCACATTCAGCCTAAAACCTGGAGGGAGGGAGAAAAGGAGTACTGTCTTCCATAATCTTGGTAATAATCCAGTGGTTTCTTATATTAGTAATTCTACTCATCTTTTGGCTAGCTCACCCTGGTATCTGATGATTTGGCATTCCTGTGCCCATCCTAGTGGCCAGGTCTCTTCTTGGAAACTGGCGAATCAGCTATATTGCCTCCTTAATATACTGTGCTTCCATCTGTCCCATCTTTAATCTACTGGCATTCATATACCCATGCTTATGAAAAATAATGAAGCCAATTGTGACCAAAGATAAAAATGAAGATAGCAAGGTTATTTTATGTTAATGGGATCAAGTTAATCACTGCCTAACTTGCCCTTTACTTCCATTTCTACTGTCCTCCAGTCCTTAGCTACTATAACAGTAAGATTATTGGAATTTTGAAGAAGTAGAATGCTGCTCAGCTAGTTCAAAGTTGACATAGGCAGGGTTAAAGGGAAGGGATATGGGATCTGACACAGTGTCAGCACAAGTAGGAATCACTGACAAATTCACAGAGTCACTTTGTTGGGGGGGGGGCAGCTAAAAGAGCCAATATAGATTAAAGATAAAGCCCTCATTGAACCTCCATCATTAATCATAGAAAGTGAGTGATGGGATTGATGAAAGCCAATTGTTTCTAGTGCCTTCCCCCTGAGTTTATCTCCAAGTTATCCTGTATTTATTTTGATTTTGCATTGTTATTTGTTTTTTCTCTCCTGTTATACTGCTATCCTTGAAAGCAGTGGATATTTTTGCCTTTCTCTGTATTCCTAGAACTTAACACAGTGGCTAGCACATAGTAGTTGCTTAATAAATGTTTTTTGACTTCACTTGATTTGGCCAATTGGAGTATAATTACAGGTAGTACTTTGGTTTTATGCAAGCTAGATTTTGGGAAAATATGACTTAAATTCAGATGATATTCATTGATATGCTTTTTGCTCCTAGGTCAGAACAACATTTCACTTTTTAAAAAATGATTGGGGGCAGCTAGGTGGCACAGTGAATAGAGCATAGGCCCTGGAGTCAGGAGAACCTGAGTTCAAATCTGACCTCAGACACTTAACACTTACTAGCCATGTGACCTTGGGCAAGTCACTTAACCCCAATTGCTCTGCCTTCACCCCTCCAAAAAAAAAGGGGGGGGGGAATGATTTTAATGTGATAGTAAAGGAAGTCCTTAGAATTCAGTTGTGGATGAGGACCATCCATAGTAGGAAATAATGGGACTTACTTTGGACCATGCAAAGAATCCCATTTTGTGCTGCCTTAGATGACTTCTCATTGGGTTTAGAATCCTGGCATTCTACTAGATACTAGTTGCAGGCCCAATGCCTTGGCTTTGTCTTATATTCTCATGGATCCCCAGAAGCACTGTGGTAACCATCCCCTTGTTTGAATACTCTTTTGGTTGCTTTCTAGGTGGGTTTCAAGTTAGCTTTTGGAGACACTAAATCATTTATTACAATGTTAGTGTTTCATAGGGTGAGAACAGGGAAAACTGTATAGTTAGAGACCATAGTTAATAAATGCTGTGTCTGGGGTGGCCTAATGACCCATTGTAACAACAAAACTTTTGAGTGGATAAGTGGGCCTCAGATTAAGGTAAGAAAAAACACAATAAAATTGTTCTTGTTATGTCCACATCCTCTGAGCCTTTTCTTTTGCATTTATAATAGTTACTTTCAGCACCAGAGGGCTTCAGAACCCTGCCTTTTCATGACATAGCTATCTCTAGGACAGCCAATGAAATCCTCCCCTCCACTCCTGGAAAAACAATTAAATTGATCAAGTTGTTTTGTCAAAGTGAGGCCAAAGGGACTTGACTATTCTTTCTCTACTAATGTCATTACCCTCCTCCTGTTCATACCATCAGTTGCCAAGTAGTGTCAATTCTATCTCTACAGCATCCCTTCCTCTCACACCACACAACTACCCTAGTTCTGGTCCTCTTCACCTCTTACCTGGATCACTTCAATAATTTCCTAATTGTTCTCCTTTCATAGAGTCTCCCCTCTGCCATACATTTTTACACAATAGCCAAGTTGACATTCTTAAAACGCAGGCCTGACTTCATCACTTCTCTTCTAAAGGAGCTTCAGTAGCTCCCCACTGCCTCTAGGATAAAATACAACGTCTTTGATATGTTCATAGCCAGGCTGAAGTCTGTTTTTCCAGGCTGATTGTATATCAATCACCATCACTAATTTTACTTCTTTGCCAAATGGGTCTACTTGCTCTTCTTTGTAGATGACCCTCTATTTCACATCCTCATGCATTTGCTCTTGCTTAATTTCTTCTTGGTATTCATTGTAAAATATCTATTTTTACCTCTTACCTTTTCTCAAGGCAAAATTACACTCATTAGCTAGTTACTTTCTCCTTCTAGGACAGATTTTTGCACATCTCTAGATTTATTTATTTTTTTAATTAAACAAATGCTTTATTAACTTCTGTTTTACATCATTCATTTCCGCCAGATTTTGAGTTACAATCATTTTCCCCCCATTATTCCCCTACCCAACCTCCCAGAATAGTAGTTCTACAAGATATCACTTCCTCCAATCTGCTCTCTCCCATACCTTCTCCCATACCCCCATCGACTTTTCCATTAGAGGAAGGTGAATCTTTGTGTCCCAATGCCTGCACATCTTATCTCCCTATTACAAGCGAAAGAGTATTAATAATAGTATTTATATATATTTGAAACATTTAATGTTACGACCTCGAATTTCGGATCCATTTCCTTCCTCCCTTGTCACCCGTTCCTTCTTGGGAGATAAGTAATTCAGTATATGTTGTACATGTCTAGCTATGTAAGACATTATCATAGTAGATATATTGTACAAGGCTGCTTATAATTCCCTCCCACTCATCCCACCCCCCACCTGGTCTATTCCCTACATAATCCTGTCCCTCTTCTATAGTGGGTACTTCCAACCTCCCCTCACCCCAAGGATGCCCTCCCATCCATCATCCCTCCTCTCATCCCCCTTCCCCTATCCTGCTGCAGGTTGAGATATCCCATTTAGTATGTATGTCATTTTCTCCCTGAACCAGATTCAATGTGAATGTGGTTTTGCCTTTTTAGCCTTCCTTATTCTCCCCCTCCTTTGCAACCACTTCCCCTTGCTTCTTCTACATGGGATAGTTTACCCTACCCTGTCTCTCCCCATCTCCTCTTGCCACTTTCCTCTCTCACCTCATAATTTCATCCCTTGAGTTTTCTCCCTTCCCAACAAATTCCAACCTATGCCCTCTATCCATATAACTGTAACCATATACACACACATTCACATATGTATTCATATGACCACACACCCTTCTTCCATTATTTTCATAGTGAGAAAAATATAATCAGTCACAGTTATTGATTTTCCATATAGGAGTGTAAATAGTTCGACTTTGATAAGTTCCTTTTGATTTCTTTTCCCTGATTACCTTCTCAGGCATCTCTTCCTTCTTGTGTCTGGATGTCAAATTTTCTATTCGACTCTGGTTTTTTCCTCAAGAATGCTTGAAAGTCCTCTATTCCACTGAATGACCATATTTTCCCCTGAAACAAGATACTCAGTTTTGCTGGGTGGGTGACCCTTGGCTTCAATCCCAGCTCTTTTGCCCTCTGGAATATCATATTCCATGCTCTTTGATCCCTCAGTGTAGAAGCTGCCAGGTCCTGGGCTATTCTGATTGTGTTTCCACAATATTGAAATTGTTTCTTCCTGGCTGCTTGTAGTATTTTCTCCTTGATCTGGGGATTCTGGAACCTGGCTATAATATTTCTGGGGGTTTTCTTTTTGGGATCTTTTTCAGGAGGTGGTTGGTGTATTCTTTCAACCTCTATTTTGCCCTCTGGATCTAAAACATCAGGGCAGTTTTCCTTGAGAATTTCTTGAAGGGTGATTTCTAGGTTCTTTGCTTGATCATGGCTTTCAGGTAGTCCAATAATTTTTAAATTGTCTCTCCTGGATCTATTCTCCAGGTCAGTGGTTTTTCCCATGAGATATTTCACATTGCCTTCTAATCTTCATTTGTTTGGATCTGCTTAACAGCATCTTGATTTCTCATAAAGTCATTAGCTTCCATTTGCTCCAGTCTAACTCTGAAGGAATGAATCTCCTCAGTGAGCTTTTGAGATTCTTTTTCCATCTGGCAAATTCGACTTTTTAAGGCATTCTTCTCCTCATTGCCCTTTTGGGCCTCCTTTGCCATTTGAGTTAGTCTATTTTTTTAGGTGTTGTTTTCCTCAGTCAGGCTGTTGACCCTCATTTCATACTTTTCCTGCATCCTTCTCATTTCTCTTTCCAATGTTTCCTCCACTTCTCTTATTTGATTTTTAAAGTCCTTCTTAAGGTCCTCTATGGCCTGCAACCCGCTCATGTTTTCCCCTGGGGCTTTTGGAGCAGGACTTCTGACCTCACAGTCCTTTTCCTGCTCTATGCCCCCAAAATAGGAGTCTAGGGTTGCATTTTTCTGTTTCCTTTGCCTTGGCATGTTGCCACTTAATTGCTTGACTTTTGGGCTTGTTGCCACACTATGGCTTTAAGGCCAGATAGAGGAATTTTCGTCCTGAACATGTGGGGGGGCAACTTCCGTTTCTGGCAAGCTGTAAACCCACCCACAGCTTCCACCCTAGATCACAATCCAGATCCAGGGAGGTTAAAGCAAGAGCGATTACCCCTCAAGACTGATCGCTGGATCTCCCCACGATTTGTAGGCTGGGAGCCGGAAATGCCTATGAAAACTACAAAATGGCGTTTGTCCTCAGCAGCTTCTAGCCCCCAGGGGAGGGAGCTGACGCATTCCCCAAATACAGGTCCCAAAGTCCATAGGACACTAACCTCTTACTTTGTCCTAGGCATGTCTATGTTGATAATTCTGGAATCGCCACAGCTCCTGGTATTCTGCGGTTCCTCCAGCTGGCTGCTGGCCCAGCCGCCCTGGGGCTAAAACCTCGGCTCACGTGGACCTGGGCTCGGCTCGGCTAGGCTCAGCTCCTGAGCTCTGCGCGCTGCCGGCTCCCAGACCACTGCGCTGGTCCTTCCTGCAGGGCTGCTGGGCTGTCCTCAGCGGGAGGTTAGCTTCTCTGTGTCGTTCTGTGGGTGCTGGCGCTCCAGAAGTTGTTCACAGTCCTTTTTTACATAGTTTGTGGGGAATCTGGGGGCAGAGAGGCTGGGAAGAACTGTTTCTACTCCGCCATCTTGGCTCTGCCCCCTCACATCTCTAGATTTATAATAAAAAAGATTAGTGTCTGTCTCTCTAGCCCTTGTTCTTGAATTGGGGCTTTGTGTCAGGACCAGGGGTGTTTGACCCTGCTTGGTCTTTCCCTGAGCCACATGTGCTCCTGTGTTGATTTCTATTATTCAGGGTTATGCTCCCACACCCTGGATCACTGAGGATCAGAATGCTGGTACTTTTGGATTCTCCAGGATGTTTCAGGACAGAGTTCTTTGGAATATGGTGCCCCTGTATGTGCCAGCTGTCCCAGTTTGTGTGCTGTTATGCCTCACTAGCTGATTTTCTTCCTGGTGACTTCACAATGACCTACTATTGATTTCCAGTAACCCTGGTGATTTTCCGATGATGCTGGAGCTTTCTCAGGAGAGTGTTCTGTTGTGCTAACTCTAGACTAAGAGCTTTATAAGCCATTGCTTCTTTTATTGTGGTCCACATATCTATTGTCCACAGGCCCCTGGCTGATTTTTGTGTAGTTTTGAGGTGGAAGAAATTACTGTACTTTAGTACAATGTACAGAAGTACATCACTGTATTTATTTTGGAAGAAATTACTGTACTTTTCATGAGGTATGGGCTCTGGGAGCCCCCTTGAGCTCTCCTTGAATCTTTGAGGTATAGGCTCTGGGGAAAACCACCCCCCCTTCCCCCCCCCCCCCACTGCCTTGAACTCTGATTAAATCATCCTATTTGATGAGGCACTTGAATGAGGCCATAAGCTCATTGTGGATGGGCCCAAACCTCAGTTACTAGACTTCCCACCCTTGAGCCTATCAAAATATCAATCCACCCTTGAACTGGCCTAACCCATCTTTATCTGTTGTCTCCAAGTAGCCTCTAACAGCTTCCTTCCCTTAATCACTCATTGACCTCATCTGACTCCTGAAGACCCTCCCCAAACTTCTCCTCTAGACCACCCTAGATTCCTACCACAACCTTCTATATATAAGACCCTATCTTGTCTCCATGTATGTGAGAGCACCATAGAATGACCTAGCACAGTCCTACCCTGTGTCCAATACAAGCAAACTTTTAATAAACTTTACTTTTCTTTGACTGAGAGAAGACTTGAGATGAATTCATTCAGCAGGACACAGCATGTTGGTATTTTCGGATCTCCAGAGCAACCCTAACCCTCTTTATGGGTAACCTCTTTACTTTCTCATTGGATTTCTTGATCATTATTTGGTCCAATACGAATTTCACGGTTTTAGTAGAACTAATATGTAGGATTCTGTCATGCATTTTCATGCATCAAAGCACCTTCATGCCTTCCTACAGGCATGTACCTCTGTGCTTGAGATATTCTCCCTTCTTGCCTCTATGTATTAGAATCCCTTTTTCCCTTCAAGGTTTAACTCAATTACTACTTCTTCAAAAAGTCTTTTCTGATTCTCTCTTGTTAGTACTTTCCAAAATAATTTTGTTTTTATTTTGTATGTATATTAAACTTTCTTGTCAGTAGATGTGATATATGAACACATGAATCCCCCTTCTATCTCCACCTTTGGGATCTCAAAAAAAAAAAAAGTAAACTTCTTAAAGGTAGGAACTATTTTATGTCTTTTTATTCCCAGAATTTAGGAGGGGATTTGTCAAATTGGTAATTCTTAGTAAATGTTTATTGATTTATTAAGTAATGCTCATGGGGTCATCTACAATTTTTGGTTCTCTGATCTCAGTTGTGTCCATATGGACACATGGATATAATTTTATTCCTCTCTGACTGTCAGATTCCTTACACTAACAATTCCAAACCATCTCTTTTCAAGGCTTGTAATCTAGCCTTTGCTCTGGCAATGTTATCAAAAAATCTTGCTGTCTATTCAAAATTGATTTCATCAGTTCCTATGCATTCAAGTATCATTAGAAAGTAGAATACCTCAAAATCTATATATTTAACTCTTATCTTTTCCCTGAACTTGTCATGCATCATATTTCCATTTGGATTACTTTAGACATGGCAACTCAACTTGTCATAAATAGAACTCATAATCTTTCCTAAATCTGCCATTCTACTAACCTTTCCTATTTTTTGTTAGAGTACCATCATGCTTCTAGTTGCCTAGTTTTATTACCTTGGAATAATAATAACAAATTCCTTTATCTTCCTCTCCCTGCATATCCAATCAGTTGCCAAATCTTATTAACTCTACATTCATCTTATCTATTGTATTTGTCATCTTCTTTCCACTCAAAAAACCAGCACTAGCCCAAGTCCTAATTGCTTCTCATCTGGATCACAGCAATTATTTCCTAGTTGATCTCTCTGCCTCCTGGCTCTATGTTTCTTCCAACTTTCCAATCCAACTACTTGAGATTTGCTTGACTATGCATCTGATGATGTTACTCTCCTGCTCAAAAATCCTTAGTACCTCCCAATTTATTTTATGATATGACCTAAGCTCCACAGCTTGCCATTTAAGGCTTCTCACAATCTACTGATAGCCCACCTTTTTCCAGCTTATTTCACATCACTCCCTTTCATCAACATACACATTCTATGTTCTCACCAAATTACCCTAGTTGATGTGTGATTAAAACAACATTTTGTCTTATGTTTCCATGCTTTCACAAGGTATCCCCAATACCTATAATTACTCCTGCTTTACCTCTGCCTGCTAGAATTGCAGGTCTCAATCAACAGAACCCCTACTATATGAAATCTTTTTTGATTCTTCATAGTGGTTAAGATTGTTTTCCTTCTCAAATGATGCTGTATTCATTCATCATTTTATTTGATATTTTCTCCTAAAAATTAGATATACATATATATATATACATACATGTATATATACATATATATGTGTGTGTGTATGTATGCATATATACATAATAACACAGGTCTCCATGTATGCACTAGATTCAGACTTATATATAATGAATGTTTTCTTCAAGAAGGGAGTCCAGTGGTTCTAAAGACATGATTTAAAATCATTTTAAAAAAATGAAATGGACTGTGACTTAACAGAGAAGAAAAAATATGTTTTGGTTAGACTAGATACTTCCCCTGGAGGCTGGGAGAAGAATAAAAGATGGATAGATCATATTTCCCACTGGTATGTGTGCAATAGCAAAAGAACTAGACAAAAGCTCCCAGAGCCTTAGGTAGACCTCCTATGGGGGATTTATGTGAAGACATATACAAAAGTTACATAGAATGAGAAGGCAAAGATAGGCTAATATCTACACTATTCACAGTGAACACACATCATGAATCTCACTTGTCCATTAAAGCAGTACCATTTCCAAGTGTCCAACACTATAAGAGAAACCAAGTTCCAGGAATTGTTGGGATCTTCAAGTACAATAGAAATTATTTCAGGTCCACAGAAAGTGAAATGGTGTAGAGAAAAGCACACAAGTCTGGGTTTTTAAAATGTTGCACAAGTGAAATGTCCTGTAAAAAGAAAGAATCAACAACTGGGAGGGGGTGGGGCTGTGGAGGCCCTAGCAGGGAGAATGGCAGTGTCTAGGAATCAGCTGCCAAAACTTAGTGTTTGTAGTATTTGCCAGAATAAAATTTCATTAACATATGAGAACTTTCCATTTTTTTAAATTTTGCCTTAAAAAATTAGATATTCCATGGCAAAAAAAAAAAAACAAAACCCAACAACAAAAACAACATATAGCAATATATTCTACTAAAAAGATTTAGATTGTTTCTGTATAGTGTTAAAACAACAAGATGAAAAATGAAAATAGTTTCATTTTCCATACTCGTAAAACAGCGGGTTTAACTGATTCTTCATCATTGAACTCATTTTAAAGAACACCAAAAAGTCTTCAGTGATTGAAATGAAAAAGTGTTCTGACATAATGCAGATGAAGCTCCAGTATTAATTGAAAAAAAAATTAAGAAAAAAGATGAAGATCTTACTTACAAAATATGACTATTAGATCTAAGACCAGCAGCCATTTAACATTTCTATGGCTCAGTGTTCTCATTATCTAAATGGGAATAACAATATAAACCTTTTCTATTTCACAGAGGTGTTGTGAATCTAAAATGAGATAATATATATGAAAAATTAAGTGTGCTACACCAAATGTAAGATAGTATTATTCAATGAAATGGCTGTGAGAAGTCTGTTGATTAAAGAACTACATGAGATTGTATGGGATGACATTGGAATGTAATAATAAATATTTTATTTTCTGTATGAATAATTACAAGAAGCAGTATTCCATAGTGCATAGAATGTTAAATTTAAAGTGAGAAAGACCTTAGTTGGAATCTTGTCTTGGACACTTACTAATTGTGACCCTTGAGTAAATCATTTGACCTCTCATGCATTAGACAACTCATTAGAATTTACCTACTAAGCCAAAGACAGATTGAAGTCTGTTTTGGCACAGGGAGTTCCCACACTAGAAATTTCCCCCACTGATAAAATGGAAGATTTTCATCATATTCATGCATGATGACCATAGGGACATATAAACATTCACTTTATATGAAAACAAGTCGATCTTTAGGTTGATTCAGGCTCTTCTTTTACATATACACATATGAATTTATATATAGATTATGCATACACATATATTTATATGTTGATACACATGTGTATATACACATATATACATACACACACATATATATACATACATATGGTAAGTATATGTACATGTGTGTGGTAATTTGTCTTTCATTCTGAATTCATGCTGGCTAATCTGAATGTCACCCTTGTGTTTGAAATTTGAGCTGCCCTAATGAAGTTTCTAGAAAATAATACTGTCAAATGCTCTTGGAGAACATTAAATTCACTTAAAAGTGGGGGAAATAATGAAGGAAAGAGTCAGGTTCTCTGAAATATTACAATAGCATGGGGAAAATAAATCAGAAATGATGCATATAACCTTTTTGTAATTATATTTCTAAAAAAAATTACTTTCATTAGCCAGACAGGGTGAAGGGAACAAATGAAACTTTTATTTATCTGGTTAGGCAGGTCATAGTCCCAGTTGTTCAGGGGTTTTTCCCCGAGGTGAGATCTCCGTTTAAAACTAGTGGTGCATATTCATTTATTTGCCTCTTCCCAGGCTCTTTTAAAGCTTCCAAGTGAGGTTTCTATTTGCGTATTCTCTTTCTGCTAATGAGTCAATTGAAATGTCTCAACCCATCTCAAACTCTCCCAAAGCCAAAGAACATATTGTAAGGGATAACTTAAAATATGGCACTTGCCACTTTCCTCATTAAAATTAACTAGTACATTTGCTTTTTTGCTGTCTCCGGGGTGGCTGTAGAAATATAACCACATAATTACTGTTTTTCATTATTATCGAAAATATGCTGTTCCCTCCATATTAAATTATTTGTTTTATAAGTTCTCCTGCTGCTACCATGCTTCAAAGGTCTAGATGGAAATGTCTTCAGAAGTTTATTGCAGATGTAGGCTTTTATACCTTTAGACCTGTGTTATTATTAGTAGCCTCATAGGAAATGTGTATGGATTAACTAAAGATTGTAAAGTGGTTTTAAAATCAATGCAATATTGATTTTAGTTTTTACAGATACTAATACTCTCATAATCATGTCACTGTGGTCACAAAACAACCCTGCCGACTTGAACAACCTTCTTATTACTTATAGATTCATCTGGACGTGTTAAACTAAACCCTATATTCTCCACAGAATATGTTCTTTGTTCTTTTTCCTAACATCTCCATCTGTGTTGGTGACATCACCATTTTATCTAGCCCTCCTACTTAAATTCATGGAATAATTTTTTTCTTCATCCCTTAAAACCAGTTTGTCCAAGTCCAATCCATTTTGAATATACCTCATTCCTTCTGGAAATAGATTCACACCATTTCAGTCCATTTTACATGAATTATAATGATAATTTTAGCATCTCCTTCTTAATTTACCACCTCTACCTGCTCAAACCTCTTAGATGTTTACCTAGTTTACAACAAAATCTAAACTTTTTAGACTGGCATTCAGGGTCTGTTTTGAATGTTATAGGACCATAGTAACCTAACCCAACTTCCCTGGCTTCCCTGATGCGACCTCCTCCTGCATGAAGTCTTAGTGTTCCCAGCTTTTCTAATGCTGCTTCCAGGTCTGGGGACATAAACTGCACTAGCCCCATGTAGTCAAGGCTTCTCAGAATAGGTGGGTGCCCTACAACAATGCAAATCGCTATGTCCTGATGCCTCACTTAGATGCCTTTCTAGATTGAGACAAGGGAGGGGGGTCTTGCCCAGAAAACAAAAGTACAACTGTCTTCTTGTTGCATATTCTCATTGTATCAGGGCAAAGTTAACCACCTTTGTTAAATGTTAAATGATTTGTGAGTGCCTTATTTAGTCTCAACGTCAAACTTGAACTAAGAGGGAACTGGAGCCATGAGTATAATAGCAACCAAATGTTTTTGCATTACTGTTCTATACCATTGCCATATATCCATTCTTCAATCCTGTCAACATATCCCACTTAATATTTCTCAAAGTCATCTCTTCCTTTATCACTTCTGTCTTTGCTCAAAAAAATCTCCTATGCCTGGAATATATAATCTTTCCCTCAACTTTGTTAACTCATTCTTTGTTGTTAGTCCTAGTGACATACCATGTCATAGATTTTACTTTTGTCCAAGGCAATTTGGACAAAAATGTGATTAAATAATAATACATAATTGCTCACAAACTGGTTGTTTTATTGTGTCATTTTCAAATAAGGGTAAGGTTGTCAAAACACCATTTTAAAAAAGACAATATTTATTGGTTTCAGTGGATGGAGGGGGCATATTATTTCCCTAAAAACAGTAGTATGGAATAATGTATATTACCCTCTCATTTAGCTTAAAAGGTGTGCTGGTATGCTATTCTAATAATTCTATTCTTTAAATATGTGGCAAATCTGCATAAGTGTGCTCTCCCTCTCCCTCCCTCCCTCTCTCTCTCTCTCTCTCTCTCTCTCTCTCTCTCTCTCTCTCTGTCTCTCTGTCTCCATAAGTGTGTCTATATCTATGTTATAAGGGACTTGGGAAGTCATTTGGAAGTGATAGAGATGAAGAAAAAATTAAATATAATAAAGGACTGGGTGCCAAAGGGAGAACAGGAAGAAGACTGAAGCCTATGCCCAGAGGCATACTCAGATCTAGCTGTGTTACCAGTGACATGTACATGAGAAGTGTTATAAAATATATCACTAAAACATGTATGACTAGAAAAGAAGTATGTTGTCTTTAGCACTGAGAGGGATAGCTGAAATATTGGTGCTTCTGAGTTATGAAAAAAAACCCCACCAATAATAGTACAATGGGAGGATGTTCAGTAGAGCGGATTATGGAAAATATGAATAAGAATTGAATTTCATGAAGAGGCTTAGAGAAGCTCTCTCATTAAAAGATCTACTCTTTCATCAATAGTACTTCTTCCTTTGTTAGTGTATATTTCCTCTACACCTCAATAAAGAGATGAATGAATATGAGTGACTCTGGGAATACTTGTTAACTACCTAACAAATAACTTTCTGATGATAAACTTCTCTGAGATTAGCAAGAATTGTCTTAAGACCCATAGTACATCACAGAATCTGCTTTCAAATTCCAGCTTGACAGGACCTGCCTGTCATCTTTAAAGAATCCAGAGTCTATTCCATGCCAATATTGAATTCAAGAAGAAATTTTTACTTTGCCATTCAAGTACCAATCTGGTATGTCATTTCTAACTTTAGCATATATTTTTAATTTTCCTATTTTCCATACTCCAGACTCCATCTACTGGCTCTAAAATTTCTTTTTTGACTCTTCCCCATGCCTGCACCATTTTCCCTCCTCATAGCTTTCCTGACTTCCTTTAAATTTTAAATTTCTACCTTCTGCACGGTCTTTTCTACTTCTCCTTAATAAATGTCTTCCCTCTAGAGTACAAGCAATTTATCATATATATCTTGTTTGTACTTAGTTGTTTGAATGTTGTGTCCTCCATTAGACCATGAGCTCACTGGGAACAGGGATTGTTTATTTTTCTTTGCATCCCCAGTGCATAGCACAGTTTTTTTGCAGATAATAGATGATTAATAAAAGCTAGTTGAATGACTTAATGATTTGCACTACGCAGTATTTCTTAGCTGCATTGATTTTGTTTGTGCAAAAGTTTTATAAATCTATGTAATCAAAATTGTCTTTTATCTTGATAATCACTTCAATCACTTGCTTGGTTAAGGTTTCTTCTTCTGCCATAGTTTTCTTATATTCTTTTCTATTTTTTTTTTTGGAGGGGGTAAGGCAGGGCAATTGGGGTTAAGTGACTTGCCCAATGTCACATGGCTAGTAAGTGTTAAATGTCTGAGGCTGGATTTGAACTCAGGTCCTCCTGACTCCAGGGCTGGTGCTCCATTCAATGTGCCACCTAGCCACCCCTGTTTTTCTAATTTTTTTTAAAGTTATTACCTTTTATATTTAGGCCATGGATTTATTTGAAGCTCATTGTGTTAAATGGTATGAGATGATGTTGGTCTAGCACTAATTTCTTTCTTTTTTTTTTTTTTTTTGCTTTTTGGAGGGCAATTGGGGTTAAGTAACTTGCCCAAGGTCACATGGCTAGGTTTTTTTGTTTGTTTGTGTTAAGTGGCTGAGGCCGGATCCGAAGTTAGGTCCTTCTGACTCCAGGGCCAGCACTCTTCTCACTGAGCCACCTACCGGCCCCCTAGCACTAATTTCTGCCAAACTATTTTCCCAATTTCTCAGATGTTTTATTGAAAAGAAAATCCTTACTGAGTAATTTGTGTTCCTGGACTTAAGGAATGCTAGGCTACTACTAGCAATATGTTTAGTTGTTTTGCAATCAAAATTAAGGCAAACTGAGACACAATTTCCATTTATTTTAGTATCTATCAATCTATTGACAAAGTGCAAATTTGCTAATGAGCAGAGACTCAGACCCTTCAGAAAACCCTCAGAACCTGCATGAAGGGGAGAGCTTTCTTTTATGAATAATAGGAGGAGCATACAAAACAGAAGCCAGCATCATAGGAAAACAATAGGATTGGTTATAAAACTTGTAGCAGCAAAGGCCTGAGAAACAATATGATTCGCTGGAAATTGGGAATTTTGGGTTAGCAACAACCTCTCCCTGTATCCTATTATTAAGAAATATTAATTGTTTGAGTCCAACTTCAAGGACAGTTTAGTGACAGTGGACCAAACTACCTTGGATGACAGAACAGACTCTCTGGTGTCCACTTGCATCCTTCAAGGGATAGATTTCCTTGAGGCAAGAATAGGAGAGGAAAGGGGGAGCAGCTAGGTGGCAGTGAATAATGGACCTGGAGTGAGGAGGACTTGAATTCAAATCCAGCCTCAGACACTTAACACTTACTAGCTGTGTGACCTTGGACAAGTCACTTAACCCCAATTGCCCCTCCAAAAAAAAAAAAGAACAGGAGAGGTATTTGCAAGAGAAATGAAATTCTGATCTTAACTCAAGACGCAATGAGCGATTTACAGGAAAGCTGAATTTCCAAACTTAACTCTGAGTCCAGTGAAGCATGACTCAGGCAGTGACAAAAACTGTCAGCAGTGATAGGGAATGAAATCAATAACAATATATAAATTCTGGGTCTTACCTACCTAACCTGTTCTACTCTTTAACTTTGTTGATTCTTAACAAATGGCAAATAGTTTCAGTGTCTTCTTTAACATATATATACATATATATATATATATGTATATATATGTTAATTTTCCCCCTAAGATTCTTAATCTTTTCTATTTCCAGATGAATTTTATTATTATTTTGTCAAAGTATATAAAGTAACATCTGCATTGTTTGATTGGAATGGGTCTATTTGTAGTTGAAACCATTAATGTGATTTAGTTAAGCTGGATCTCACATAAATTGACCTTGACTCTTCATTTGACAAAGACATTACATGTTTACCTGGTTGGCTAAGAGAGTTTCTGGGTTCTTTGCACCGAGTGTGCATCAATTAAATTTGTTGAAGAAGTGATAATAATCTGAGTCAACTCCTTTGTTTTTGTCCATTTCTTACATTTTTTATATTTTATAGCTTGTTTAAACAGAATGAGTTGGAGCTTCTATAATTGTAAGCAGTGTCTTGTCATAGTTATCCTTCTAATTTGCAATTTATTTTGCCCTTTCACTACCCAGTTGATGATCTGACTGCACACAGACTACTGATTCTTTAATGCTTGCTAAGCCTGAACTAGTTATTTCTTGCCTGTTAAGATTAACATAATTTCCTTTTTGTGTGTCATGTGTTTTGGTGTCAACAACTTTTGTCTTCTTGAATACAGACTTAATAATGTGCTAGCTTTAGGTTCCTGAATAATTATCAAATGTGTGGCCTTTCCTTCCTTTCCTTTCCCTGTCCTTACTTCCTCCAGTCCCTCCCTTCCCCTCCCCTACCTTGCATTTCCTTTCCCTTTCATCTGAGTTAGACATATATTCTCCAAACGTGATTTTTTACAATCCAAGTAAATATATTTCAGCAAATGCTTATTAAGCACCTATTATGTCCAAAGCACTGTGCTAGGTACTGCATATGGAAAGACAAGAACAAAATACTACTTTTGTTTAAGAAGCATTCTATCTGCTGAATAGGGGAGGTGAGATATCCTCAGAAAAAAAAAAAACACATAGTACAAAATACATGTAAAGAATTTTTTTAGGTCAGTTCAGAATTCTAACAATTTGAGGTATCAGGATTTTAGTCAATCAAAAAGTACTTAAACATATACTCTCTGCAAAGCACCATGGCTTCTCCATGCCTATCTACATATGAACACACACACACACACACGTTACTATCCCAGTATGTGAATACAAGCAGGGACTTCATGTAGTGATTTCCAAAAGCTGAGCTGAAAATAATGAACAGTACAGACATAATGGATTGGGAAAGATAGTCTATACAAAGATCCTGAGGTAGGAAATAGAGTGTCACATAAAGGGGAAAGCAAGCTGAAAATCAGCATATAATTCATGAAAAAGTTTTACGCACGGTCAATTCCATAATTCTATGTTCCATTGGTACCAGATTGTGCCCTTATACCAGGCATTCAAGTCATTTCTCCAATTCTCCATTTGTTTCTTCCTTCTACCCAGTTACTTTATAATATAATTCAACAACATGTCACTACTGTTTATGCTTTTATTGAGACATTTTCATAAAAATGCCTTCTTTTCACCTAAAAGCTCTCTATATTACTCATATATATAAATATACAATATATATTATTATCTTTTTTAAAAATTGTTTACTTTTAATTTACAAGATTCAGTTCCACAATCCCTTGAGTTTCAAATTTTCTCCCCCTTCTTCTCCTCCCCACCCCATGGTGGCATGCAATCAAATATAGGATCTGCAAATATCTTCACATTAAACATTAGTCAGGTTGTAGAGAAGAATTATAACTAATGGAATGAAAAATGGGAAAGGGAAAACAAAACAAGAAAAGGAAAGAGAGCAGGTAGTCTGCTTCAGTCTGCATTCAAATTCTGTAGTTCTTTCTCTGGATGTGGCATCTTTTTCCATCATGAGTCTTTTGGAGTTGTCTTATAACCTTGCATTGCTGAGAAAAGCCCAGTCTATGAAAGTTGGTCGTCACACATACGTTGTGTCTGTAATTGTGTACAGATTTTATTTACCTGTTTTATATGCAGGGTGTCCCAAAAGTCTTAGTGCAAAAAAAACTTAAATGCTCCTTTCTAGTTAACCTTCTTCTCATAAATCAGGTATATACTAACAAAGTTATATTGAGCAAGAAATTAGAGACATTCAACCTGGAGAAGTGAAAATTCTGAAAAGGTATGATAACTGCATCCAAGTATTTGAAGGGCTCTTAAGTGGAGAAAACATTAGATTTGTTGTTTGGCACCAAGAAGTTAAACCAAGAGAAATGAGTGTAATTTTCAAAGAGGAAAATTTAGATTTGATGTCAGGAGAATACTTGCTAACTTCCAATGTTTATTGGGCAGTTTCAAGATTGTGTCGATCCCTCAGCTTGAAGATCTTCAAGCTGATACTCAGGGGCAACTCATTGTGTATTTTATAGTTAGGATTGCTTTTCTAGGTTGTTTAGTTGGCTGCTGTGTTCACTTATTATTTTCAAATTATATTATCCTGACTCACCTCCCATCCCTTACTTTAAGACTAAAGTGAAGGGACAGTTAGTGCATGATTTTTGGTTCACAGATGATTGTGCATTTAATGCAGAGAGAGATTCAATAAAATATGGATCAATTCTCTACACCTTGTGCTAATTTTTGCCTAACAAATAAAAGTAAGAAAACAGGTGCTCTACCAGTCAGCACCACACCATCCATACATGGAAATATTAGTTAAAGAAAATGGAGAACTTCTGAATACTGAGGATAAGCTCACTTACTTTGGCAGTATACTTTCCAGGGATGTACACATTGACAATGAGGCTGATGTACGCATTGCCAGTGCTAGCTAGCTTAGTGTTTGGGAAATTCTGAAGCAAAGTGTGGGAGAGAAGAGGTATTAGACTGTCTAGCAAACTGAAGTTCTACAGAGCTGTTGTGCTGACCTCATTGTTGTATGCTTATGAAACCTTGACAATCTACCAGCTCCATCCTGGGAAACTGAATCACTTCCATTTGAATTGTCTTAGGAAGATTCTGAAGATCACCTGGTAGGATAAGGTACCAGATATTGATGTCCTTTTTCAAATTAAACTGCTAAGCATTCAAATTCCAGGAGTGCAAATGTGATGGGTTGGCAAAGTTTTTTGAATTCCAAATATACCCTTGACTAAAAGACTGTGTTACAGAGAACTCACACAAGAAAAGTGTGCTCACATGGTGGTCAGAAGAAGTGATAGAAGGACACTTTCAAGTTCTCTGTTAAGAACTTTGGAATTGATTGCATGACATGACAGGCACTGACAGGACTGTCAAGCATGGCAGGCCCTAATCAAAGTAGGTGCTGTGCTCTATGAGGAAAGCAGAATTGAAGTACCTCAAAAGAAACAAGAGATGCATAGATTTAGAGAATTTATTCCAATTGTTCACATGGACTATTTGTGCCTGACCTGTGGTAGAACATTCTGAGCTCGTATTGTTCTGATTATGTACAGTTGGACACACTGTGATTTGACTGTAGCCTAGTGATGTCATTTTGGTCCTCTTTGAGAATTAAGGACAACAACCATCTTATATTTAATGATTTTCTATTTATTTTCTATTTATTCTGTGTATATTTGTATGTTCCATCCTCTAGTAGAATGAAAACTCACTGAGAGTAGAGTTTTTCCTGTTTTTTTTTCCATTTGTATCCTTATCACCTAGGATATCACTTGGTACATAGCAGGTACTTAGCACATGCTTGTTTAAACCAGCTATATAAAAACTTAAATTAGAAAAACATTTTTGTCATCTATGATCTCAACGGATGTCTCACTGTGAGCCCACAGAGAGTGAAATAGTATTCTCCTTCCCCTTCATCATGTTATTTGAGAGACTGGAAAAGTGGCAAACAATTCATCCAGAGGACACAAGAAGATCAAACACAAGTAGTCAGCTTAAAGGAATATGGACCTTTTGTACCAGAAAAAAAATATTGGCAATGGGTTAAAGAAAAAAATTCCATTAAGAAGGATATGTGTTGGGGCGGCTAGGTGGCTCAGTGAATAGAGCGCCGGCCCTGGAATCAGAAGGACCTGAGTTCGGAGCCGGCCTCCGACACCTAATCTGCACAGACAAAAACCTAGCCGTGTAACCTTGGGCAAGTTACTTAACCCCAATTGCCCTAAAGGGGCGGCTAGGTGGCGCAGTGAGTAAGAGCGCCAGCCTCGGAGTTGGGATGACCCGAGATCAGATCCGGCCTCAGAAAATGAGCACCCACGCATAAATCAAATGACTAGCCGTGTAACCTTGAGCAAGTTACTTAACCCCAATTGCTTTAAAAAAAAAAAAGAAGGATATGTGTTACCTCTTTTTAATATCTATTATCTACCTATGTACCTCACCATTATTGTATTCTGTAGTTAGAGCCAACATTCCCATTTGATGGGAAATACTTGTGGAATAGTGTTTTCTAGACTTTCAGGGAGATGTTTTATACTGACTGTTTTTACTTTGCTATAGAATCTTCATAAATATCCCTCTGTTAAATTCAATTGGAAATTCACTGATTGGTAATCAATAGGATGCATTTTGAGGATTCATTAGCAACAGTTCTCAATTACTCTCTGAGGAGCTAGCCTGCTCATGCAAGTGGGAGTGGAGGTAATGCCCTCAGAGCAACTCTTGTATGGAGAAAAAAAAACCCTAAAAACTAAAGTAAAGGCTTACTTACTTGATATAAATTAATGAATGAATAGAAAAGCATTTACTGAGTGATTACTATTTTCCAGGCACTGTTCTAAACTCTAGGGATTCAAAAGCAAACAAGGAAGACAATCCTTAAGGAACTTATTTTCTAAAAGGGAAAGACAGGGTATATATATATATATATATATATATGTAGGGGAGTGGTGGTCAGGAAGAAAGAAAATTAGTAAGATTGGGAGTGAAATCACAGAGAAAATGGCTAACCTTTCAGTTGGTCAGTCTTTTCTTCTGTTGATATCATACATACAAAAGTTATATATATATATATATATATATATATATTTATACACTATGTGTGTATATATGTAAATATGTATGTATGATATATATATATATATTTACATAGTTATTTGAATGTTGTCTTTCACATTAGACTGTAAGTTCTTTTAGGATAGGATTTTTTATTTTTTGTTTGGCCTTTATGTCACCTTTGATTAACACAGTGCATGGCCCATAACAGGCACTTAATAAATGCTTGCTGACTGACTTTTTCAGGAATGATATTGTTAATTTCATTGATACTCTCAGAGCTGGAGAGGGATGTGAGTATGGACACAGTGAGGAAGTGATCCAGAAACCAGATTTTCAATGCTCACCAGTCAGAAACCAGGATGAGAGGGGTTGGAGACCAAAGTTTGAATCATAAAAGTTCAGAATTACACAGTCTTTAGGAGACTAAAAACAACCAAGGAATTAGGGTCATTCAGTCAAATAAATAGCCAATTCAATAAAAATATTAATTAAGTTTATTTCCAGGTGTTTGACTGAATTTACCAGTCATTTGAGCCCAAATGGTCCATTCAATAGCTACATGTAACACACTTCCAAACTCTTTCTATCTTAAGTGTCCTACATTTCAAAATTGAAAAAGTAAGATAGCAAACAAAAATTAGTTTCTAAGGACTTAATGCTAACCAAAGAGAGACCTATTTTTAGAATTAAAAATAAATTCATAAAATTCAAATTCCCAATGAAAATTCTTTCTGCTGTGAAAAGCATTCAAAATTATCTCCCCTAGGCTACTCTGGAAAATCTTGTCAGTGTGAACAATTGTTTCTATTTACATTTATGGGAGACTATTTCTTTACTCAGATAGCATGATCACAAATAGATTCTTTAGGTTCATCAAGATGATTAATCTTTATTTAATCTTGGGGAGAGTTAACTGCCCTCAAGCCCATTGAAATGTATGATGAACCAGAATTAAAAAAAAAAAAATCAGGGTAGTAGCCTGGTTGCTGTAGTATCAGAGATGGAGTGGATGGATAAACAATGTTAATGGGCAACCAGTACTCCCACTTATCTTCGAGGTGGGACTAATGGGTCTGGAGAAAGGAATCTGAAAGGAAATAAACAGATGTAGAATTTGACTTAAAAGTACTTTTAATAAAAATTATAGCTTGGAAGCCATTTGGAGAGCTAATTATTCTTGTACTTCCACCAATTAAACAGAGAATTATTTAATCCATTATTGAAATGCTGTCACAGCTTGCTTATTTTTTCCCATTCATTTCATTTTTAATTCTTGTATTGGAATCAAGTCACTTAGTTAGCTGTTGTCACAGGTGTTTCTAGATTAAAGTGTCATAGGCTTGGATCTTGACCAGGAAGTTTGACTTGATAAAAAACACATTTATCTAAAGGCCTCACCACCTGTTTTTGTTTTTGATTTTTTAGAAGCTAATGTGACTACCACTATATTAAAGTATTGTAGAACCTCAGAAGGGAAATTAGAGATTCTTTCTGTTCATTGTCTGAAACCTATCTACAAAATTAGTATCTTGTACAATAAATTTTTGGTATCTAATTATATGCAATAGAACACTGTTTTTTTGTTGTTGTTGTTGTTTGTTTGTTTTAATTAGACACCTGCCTCTAGCATCAAATCTCTGTGACTCAAATCCAAATCAATGTTCCCAATCCAATAAGCAATAGCAATTTCTTATAAATAATAGTAATAATCTATTATAAGACTTGTAGTAGTAATTCACATTTACAGAGAAGTTATAGGATTTAACAGGAGCTTTCCTTATAACAGCCTTGTGATGAAACAGTGTAAATTGCTTTCATGTCTTTTTTTATGGATGATGAAACTGAGGCCTAGTTTTGAACCATGATTTTTCCAAGGTCATACAGCTAATGTATCAAAACCAGGACTCTAACTCAGTCCCCCTGACTTACAAGTCCTCACTACATACTATGATGACATAACTAGTTGTTTATTTATTTATTTTTTTGTTTGTTTTGTTTTAAGCAATTGGGGTTAAGTAACTCTCCCAAGGTTACATGGCCAGTGTTTTTGTGTGGGTGTTAAGTATCTGAGGCTGGAATGGATCTCCAGTCCTCCCAACTCTGGGGCCGCCGGCACTCTTACTTACTGTGCCACCTAGCTCTGTCCCTACTAATTTTCATGTTTAGAATTACCGGTAACAAAAATGTAAATTAACATTAACATAGTTCTTTCCATTCCCATCTCTGTTAGTAATGTTACAAATAATAATAAGTTTCATATATGATCTCATATAATCCTCATTGCTATGCACTTGTGAGGTTAGCACTCAAGAAAGTCTCCTTTTGGTATGTTTGATATTGAGACACTTGCAAGTCATTTGCTATTTAATAAAAGGAGATTTGTTTAGTTTCTGTAGGAAAATAGATGTGGATGGCATTTCAAGCTGATTCAGCTGAGCAAAGCTTCCCTGCCTAGGAATTGCCATCATGGTCCTACAGCCAAGCATCAGAGCATAGCTAGATCCCCTTGTGAGTATTTTGTAGTTAGGTGACAAGGAAGTAATGTCAATAGCCTGAGCCTTTAATCCCCTGAGCTACTCAAGTCTCAATGATGCTTTTAATCCTTTTAAAGCAAAACAAGATTACCATACATGGATGATAAGCAGTTAAGATGGTGATCCCATCAAAAATAGCTTCTACAGGTTGTATTATCTCCACTTATTTTATGAGGAAATAAAAAACCTAGAGGTTTTTATTCATAGTTATATGGTTTCATGTGAAATATGAAGACTCTAAATTCAACACTTTTTGTACTACACTGTTGCCTTAATGAGGCACATTTCCAAAGTTTTGTGAAGAATTTGAAAGGTAATTTATGATATCTCCACTAGCTTGATATTTGCAAAATATCAAATAGACTCACTAAAGTGATATGTTTGTTGTCCTGTTATACTTCCACTGGTAAGATCACTGACTCTTTTGTTATTTGGGTACCACAGACTTCTCTTCATATACTTACCCCTCCTTTTTGGAGGGCTCTCTCCTTTAGGTGTCTAGAAATTTTGTGTTTTCCTCATCACCTTTCCTTATCAAAACTTGCTTTCTTATGGAGCTTGGTTATGCACACCTGGCATCCCTACTACAAGAGACACAGCAGCTACTGATCTTGAGAGTTTATAGGCTGTGCTGATTAGGTAACTGCAGAGGGTTCAGCAAACATGTTGTGAGCCTTTCGGTTCCCAGGGCTACCAGGATTTTCAGGAAGAGGTAAACCAGTTCAAATCAGTGGAATCAGGAGACCTAGTTTTAAAACAAATAGACCTCTGTGGCAGAGCTCAGATGGTGGAGAACAGAAAGCACTTAGTCAAGCTCTCTAAACAACTTTAAAATAATACCTCAAATCAAATTCTAAAATGGCAGGGTCAACAAAAGATAAGAGTAAGACATTCTTCCAGTCAAAGGCAATTTAGGATGTTGGAAAGAGAGAACTGTGACATAGGGGTGAAGGCTGGCATGGAGGTCATATGGATAAAACACAAGTGGTGGGACTAGGGAGTGGTGACAGAAGCAGCAGCAACTTTAGGAGGTCTCAATCAAGAGACATAAAGTTCAGAATCAAGAAATAGGTTAAAAATGGACAAACAACAGCTACAAAAAATGTGACTATATAAAGCTACAATGGTGACAGAAAAGACCAAGCTACAAACTGGGAAGAATATGAAGTCAAAACAGTTATAAGCAAAGAAATCATTTAAGAATTATTGGATAGTTGAAATCCATGATTTAAAATAAAAAGAACTAGACATCATATTTGAAGAAATAATCAAGGAAAACTGACCCAATATCCTAGAACCCAAGAGTAAAATAGATTCTAAAGAATCCAGAGATCACCACCTGAAAGAGATCCCCAAATGAAAACTTGCAGAAATATTAAAGCTAAATGCAAGAGCTCCCAGGTCAAAGAGAAAATACTTCAAGAAACCAGAAATAAATTATTCAAATACCATGGAGCCCCAGTCAGAATCACATAAGTTTTAGAAGCTACCATGTTTAAAGGAGCAGAGGACTTGGAATATGATATTTCCAAAGACAAAAGAGCTAATATCATAGCCAAGAATAACCTACCCAGCAAAACAGAGTATAATCTTTCAAGGGAAAAAATGAATAAAGAGAGAATAAATGGAGTCTTTCTTCAAATGATAAGAAATAGCTACCTAAATTGAGAGCAAGCATTATCTGTATAGGCATAAACTTGAAGTCTTCCCAATAAGATCAGGGGTGAAGCAAGGATGCCCATTATCACCACTATTATTCAATATTGTCCTAATAATGCTAGCTAGAGCAAAAGAAATTGAAAGAAGAAAAATAGGCAATGAGGAAACAAAACAATCATTCTTTGCAGATTATGACAGTATACTTAGGGAACCTTAGAAAATCAACTGAAAAAGTAATTGAAGCAATAGCTTTAGCAAAGTTGCAGGATATAAAATAAACTTAGATAAATTACCATCAGCAAGAGATAGAAAGAGGAATTCCATTTAAAATAACTGTAAACAATATGAAATATTTAAGAATCTACCTGCCAGCACATACAGTAGGACTATATATTCACAATTACAAAACATTTTTTCACACAAATACAGATCTCAACAATTAGAGAAATATTAATTTCTCTTGGGTAGGCCAAGTCAATATAAGAAAAATGACACTTGTAGTCAAGTTAATTTACTTATTCAGTGCATACCAATTAAGCTACCAAACAATTATTTTATGGAACTATAAAAATAATAACAAAATTCATCTGGGAGAACAAAAGGTCAAGAGTATTAAGGAGGTCAACAAAAAAAATGTGAATGAAGTTTGCTTAACAGTTCCAGATTTCAAACTATATTACTAATTGTTAATCATCAAAACTATCTAGTTACTGGCAGGGAAATAGAATGGAATAGATCAATGGAATAGATTAAGTAGACAATACATAGTAGTAAACAGCCATAATAATCTAGTCTTTGATAAATTTAAAGATCCAAGACTTTTGGGTAAGAACTCAATTTTTGACAAGAATTTCTGGGAAAAAAGGTAGCTTAGTAGCTTAGGAATAGACCAACAAGCCACACTATAAAAATTGATAAAAGGTTTGGACATAAAGGGTGGTATCATAAGTAAATAAGAAGAACATGGAAAAATATACCTATAAGACAGAGGGATAGGAGGGGCAGAGCCAAGATGATAGAGTAAAGGCAGGGATCTGCTTAAGCTTTCCCCCAAGCTCCTGAAAGCACCTATAAAAATGACTCTAAACAAATTGTAGAGCAAGAGAAATCACAAAATGACAGAGTGAAACAGATTTCCAGCCCAAGACAATCTGGAAGGCTGATAGGAAGGGTCTATGGCACTGTGCTCACAGTGGAGCACAGCCCAGTGTGAGCTGTGCCAGCATAGATGGGACTGGAGCTGGCCTCAGGGTACTGATTCACTGGCAGCGGTGTTGGTTTCCAGACTTCTCAACTCATAAATGCCAAAGACAGCTTCAAAGGTCAGTGGGAAAGCTTCTCAGCTGGGTGAGGGAGGAACGTGATCTGGTCCCAGCCTCAGCTTCAGCATGACTGTAGGCACTGCCACAGCTTGTCTGCTTCTAGAGCTCTTAGTCTACAGATGATGGGAGAATCGAGAAGCTGATCTGATTCAGAGTTCTGGGTGGCAGTCCTGGGGTGTGGAGGAGCTCTGGAGTGGCAGCTGTGGAGAGGGAATACTTCTTGCTGTTCCAGAAAAGAGGGCTTGTGGTTGTTCACAGACCAGAGCACAGGCCAGGAGAGGAGTCATCACCTCTCATTTGATTATAACACCTTGAAAGAATTGAGAATTTGTAGGTCACTAGAGATATCTCTGAAAACAGTTGCACAAAACCCCTGAACCTTGAGGAAGTACACTTTCCACTTAACAAAGAGCTCAAAAGTCAAGTATTTAGGAAAATGAGCAAACAGGGAAAAATAAGACTGTTAGAAGCTAACTTTCTTGGTAAAAAGGTATTTTCTTACATTCTTGGTGATGAAGAAGATCAAGGCATACAACGAGAGGAAGATCAAAGTATACCACTGGAAGAAAATCAAAGCATAAAACTGGAGGAACACAGCAATGTCAAGGCTTCTACGTGCAAAGCCTCCAAGAAAAATATGAAATGGTCTCAGGCCATGGAAGAGCTCAAAAAGGATTTTGAAAATCAAGTGAGAGAAAGAGAGGAAAAATTGGGAAGAGAAATGAGAGTGATGCAAGAAAATAATGAAAAACGAGTCAACAGCTTGCTAAAGGAGACCTGCAAAAATGCTGAAGAAAATAACACCTTTAAAAATAGAAACCCAAATGACAAAAGAAGTCCAAAAAGCCAATGAGGAGAAAATGTCTTAAAAAGCAGAATTGGCCAAATGGAAAAGGAGGTCCAAAAGCTCAGTGAAGAAAATAATTTCTTCAAAATTAGAATGGAGCAAATGGAAGCTAATAACTTTATGAGAAATCAAGAAATTATAAAACAAAACAAAAAGAATTAAAAATAGAAGACAATATGAAATATCTCTTTGGAAAAACTACTAATCTGGAAAATAGATCCAGGAGAGATCATTTAAAAATGATTGGACTACCTGAAAACCATAATAAAAAAAGAGCCTGGACATCATGTTACAAGAAATTATCAAGGAAAACTGCCCTGATATTCTAGAACTAGAGGGGAAAATAGAAATGGAAAGAATCCACCAATCACCTACTGAAAAATATTCCAAAAGGCAAACTCCTAGGAATATTGTAGCCAAATTCCAAAGTTCCCAGTTCAAGGAGAAAATATTACTAGTAGCCAGAAAGAAAAAATCAGTATTGTGGAAACATAATCAGGATAATACAAGACTTAGCAGCTTCTATAGTAAGGAACTGGAGGGCTTAGAATATGACATTCCAGAGCTCAAAGGAAGTAGGATTAAAAATAAGAATCACTTACCCAGCAAAACTGAATATAATACTTCAGGGGAAAAAAAGTGGAATTTTGATGAAATAGAGGATTTCCAAGTAATCTTATTGAAAAGACCAGAGCTGAATAGAAACTTTGACTTTCATAGAAGAATCACTAGAAACATGAAAAGGTAAACAGGAAAGAGAAGCCATAAGGGGACATATTAAAGTTGAACTGTTTACATCCTTACATGGAAAGATGATATTTGTAATTCATGAGACCTTTGTCAGTATTATGGTACTTAGAGGGAATGTGTGTGTGTGTGTATGAATATATATAGATGTATATGTATATATGTATATACATGTGTGTGTATGCATATATATATATATATATATTTATGTATATTGTGTATAACACACACTTAATTGGGTATGGAAATATATCATACCCCATAGGAAAGCAGGGATAAGAGGATAGGAGAGGGGGGATAATAGAAGGGATGGCAGATTGGGGGAAGGGGTAATCAGAAGCAAACAGTTTTGTGGAGAGACAGGTCAAGGGAGAGAATGGCATAATGGAGGGCAGGACAGGATAGAGGTAAATGTGGTTGGTCTTTCACAATATGACTGTTATGTAAGTGTTTTGCATGTATGACCTATATCAAATTGCTAGCTTTCTCAATGAGGGTGGGTGGGGAGAGAGGAAGGGAGACTATATGGAACTCAGAACTTTAAAAATGAATGTTAAAATTGTTTTTGCATACAACTGGGAAATAAGATGTTCAAGAAATGGGTCATAGAAATCTATCTTGCCCTACAGGGAAATAGATAGGAGGAGGATGGAAGAAGTGGGGATAGAAGGGAGAACAGTTTGGGGGAAGGGGTGGTCAAGGTACATACTGTCCTGGGATGGGTGGAGGGGAGCTAAGGAGAGAAAATTTGGAATTCAGAATATTGTGGAAGTAACTGTTGAAAACTGGAAATAGATAAATCATATACATACACATATGTGTGTGTATATATATATATGTATATACATGTATATATGTATATATGTGTACACACATATGTATATATGTATATACATGTATATATGTATATATGTGTACACACATATGTATATATGTATATACATGTATATATGTATACATGTGTACACACACATATATAAAGATCTTGTAAGGGATAAGGGATGGATAAGGGAAGAGTTTATGATCAGACAAGAAATAGAGAGGATCATAGGAAGTAAAATGGATATTTTTTTGCATGAAATTAGAGTTTTTGCATAAACAAAAGCAATGCAGGCAAAATGGGAAGAGAAGTGAGAAACTGGGAAATATTTTTTACAGTAAATTTCTCTGATATAGATCTAATTTCTTAAATATATAAGGCACTGAGACCAATTTACCAAAATAGGAGCCATTCACCAGTTGACAGTTTTCAGAAGAAATCAAATCCATCAATAGATAACAAAATATACTTAATAACTATTATAGAAATGTAAATTAAAACAATTCTGAGATACCACTTCACACCTATCAGATTGGCTGACATGACAGCAAAGGGAAATGACAAATGCTGGAGGGGACATGGGAAACTTGGGATACTGGGAGGGTGAAACCAAGATGGAGGAGTAGAAATAGGACTTCCATGTGGCTCTGGCTTCCACCTCCTCTAATACATATAAAAAATGACTCTAAATAAACTTTAGAGATAAAGAACCCACAAAGTGACGGAGAGAAACAAATCTCCCAATGAAGGAAGCCCAGAAGGCAGCAGAAAGGGTCCATTGCAGCATGCTGGGAACCAAGCACAGTCTGGCCTGAGCCATGGTTTTAGCCTCAGGGCAGCCCTGACCAGCTGGGGCTGGAGCTGACTTCACAAGAGTAAACCACCAGCAGCTGTAGTGGTTTCCAGACTTCTCAATTCACAATGCCAAAGACAAGATAACATGTCAGTGTGGAATGTTATTCAAATGGGGAAGTGTGTTCTGGCTGCTACCCCCAGAGCAAGAAACTGAGGAGACATGGTGGCTGCAGCCACTGCACATGGCTGCTCCTGGAACTCCTGGCCTGCAGATTGTAGGGGGACCAAGTGACCATTCAGAAGGTAATTACTCTAGCTTTGACCTGCTTGGATCTAGATCATGGTCTAGGGTGGTGATCCTGGGGTATGAGACCCATGAGCCAGAGTGTGTGGGGACTGTAGAGAGGGTTCCCATCTAATAGCTTTGGCAGCTGCAAAAACACCAGCAATTTGGGACATAGCTCTCTCCATTCTGGAAGCAGAGTTCTACCATGGACAAGACCTCAAAAGTCATGTAATTGGCTATCAATATGAGCAAGCAATGGAAGCACAAACAGATATAGAATCCTTTTTTGGGGACAAAAAGGATCAAGACAAGGAGCAGGAGGAAGACAATAAAGTCAGAACTCCTGCATCAAAATCCTCCAAGAAAAATATGAATCATTTATAAGCCATGGAGGAGTTCAAGAAGGATTTTGAAAATTAAGTAAGAGAAGTAGAGGAAAAATTGGGAAGAGAAATGAGAAGGATGCAAGAAAATCATGAAAAGAGAGTCAACAGCTTGCTAAAGGAGACCCAAAAAATACTCAAGAAAATAATACCTTAAAAAATAGACTAACTCAAATGGCAAAAGAGCCCCAAAAAGCCAATGAGGAGAAGAATGCTTTAAGAAGCTGAATTTGCTAGATGGAAAAGGAATTTCAAATACTCACTGAAGAAAATAACTCCTTTAAAATTAGATTTGGAGCAATTGGAAGCTAATGACTTTACAAGAAATCAAGATACTATAAAACAGATCCAAACAAATGAAAAAATAGAAAGCAATGTGAAATATCTCATTGGAAAAACCACTGACCTGGAAAATAGATCCAGGAGAGATAATTTAAAAATTATTGGTCTACCTGAAAGCCAAGATAAAAAAAAAAAAGAGTCTAGATACCATCTTTCAAGAACTTATCAAGCAAAATTGCCCTGATATTCTAGAACAAGAGGGCAAAGTAGAAATCAAAAGAATTTACTGATCACCTCTTGAAAAACATCACTTGTTCTAACTGATCATTTTACATAGGAAGTTTCTCCAAGGACATTGAAACTAAGAAAGTTGGAGATTCGACCAAGTTAATAAGTAGTAGATCAATCAACAAAAACAACAAAAACCAATTCTTTCATTTTAGATACCTTGTTTAGAGTGGGTAACTATGACTTTTCTCCCTGCCATACTGATCAACTGCCATTACATAGATGATGTACACAGACTTCCCTCCTCCTCCACTGCTTTTGCACAGGTTGCTCTTCTCTCCAGTCCTCCCTCTCTCTCTCTCTCTCTCTCTCTCTCTCTCTCTCTCTCTCTCTCTCTCTCTCTCTCTAGATGAATGATTCATTTTCTATGAAGGGGCCCAGCTCTATTCTTATCTTAATTTTGAAGTCTTCTTTTATCTGTTCAGACCACAGGATTTGCTATCTCCTCTGCACTCCCTTCGTACTTAAGAACTATCCTACTCATATGATACTTGTATCTGTTTCCCTTCCAAGTTTCTTCATGTTGGGAACCATATCTGGTGCTTTTTAGTACTCAGTACCTCAATATAGGTTCTCAGTATATTAAGTGATTGATTATTTAACCTATCCATTTTGGCTAGAAAACAAAACTGCACATTCACTTGGTTTTTTCATTTGTCACACCAGATTCCTATTCTCAACTCACATGACTACTCTAGACTCAAGGGGTAGCCTACATTCCTAAAGTAGTAATTCATAGCCCTGCTAGATGGGTTTATCTTTAATGTTCAACCAGTCAACACTGTTCATGGAAATGACATAGTAAGAGGGGCAGCTAGGTGGTGCAGTGAATAGAGTACCAACCCTGGAGTCAGTAGGACCTGAGTTCAAATCTGATCTCAGACATTTAACATTTACTAGACGTGTGACTTTGAGCAAGTCACTTGATCCCAATTGCCCTGCATTCCCCCCTCCAAAAAAAAAAGCAAAAAAAAAAAGACATAGTAAGAAACAAAATACTTCTACGTAAAAACTGGTCATTTTCTTCTAAAAAACAAAAAAAAAATGGGAAAATCTATTAGATCCTCTTATAACAGTTGATGAGTTTGTGGAAAACTCAGTGTTTGGTTCAAATCCAAATGAACCTATTCCTTTCCCAAATCCAGTCTCTCTTCCCCTATTACTCCATACCTCAAACCATTACTCAGCAAACTCCAGCATCAGTGGGGAAAGTAGATGCACAGAGAACTCATAAGCAGAAAGGCACACATGTAGGGAGAATGTGTGATCATAGCATATTGGTATAATGAGAGGCCACTTATACATATGATGCTAAAGGACTTCTGAAGTTCTCATGCTTCTCTTTTTGGGGGAAGATGTCTCTATGAGATGACTCATTCTGCTAGGTGATGTGTTCTATAAGGCCCTGTGACTTATCTTGACTGGAGCATAATATGATTTTGATGGTTGGTCATAGTCACTGTCATTTCTAGCTTTGGCATACCTCAACTGGTCTGTTACTTCTATTGTCTGTCAGAAAAAAAAATGAAACCCACACAAATCTCCATTCTGGTGAGAGAAATGATTCCTTGAGGATCCCAACTCAAATTCTAATTATTATTAATTATTTCATTATGATTTTGTAAGGGGTAATGATTTAGTCATTATTTTAAAATATTCATCTAGTAATGCATATCTAGTCAATTGCCTAATAACAGGTATATAAATAAGCAATGTTTTAATCCATACTTTGTATAAGTTACATATGAATATAGATTCTAATAGACAGAACCTAGGATAGTCCTCAAACTTTAATGTAATGTTCATTACTTGTTTAACACCAATGGAGCTCACTTGCATAACTATAAGAATTCTGACAAAGATATCTCCATCTTGTTTTGCTCGAATTCCATGAGCAAAGTAAGCATGTGGAGGTAGTGGTGGCATGGTATGGAAATTCCTTTCCATATGTTCTTGAAGTATGTGTATGGTTTGTACCATCTTCTACTCCCCAACATAAGGAGGAGCCTATCCATCTTGTGACCACCTAGTCAGCAGAAATATTCCTTGCTTTACCTAACTTGTGACTGCTGACATACCAATTTTGTGAATTTTAGCTTATATATCTTATGTCAACCAATAGCACTCTGTATTTTGTGTAAATGATTTAAAATGTCCAGGTAATTAATCTGGCATTAAACCCTATAGAAAACAGGGTCCTGGAAGAAGGGGGCATCTTAGATTGTGATGGAGATCTGAGGTCCACTTCACTAGAGGATACCATGGACCCTCTAAAAAAGCTCCATTGGCCCACCACTTTGCCTCAGTCTCTTTTATTGTAGGTTGGACAATTTTAATCCTTACACTAAGACCTATGATGCATGCACTGAGAAGGGTCCTACCTCCAGATGCAACTCTCTCAACACCTTTTGCTTCTTTGATTCAACTTCTCAGATGGATCACTGTTCCCATGAGTTTCTACTGCAAGATGCCATTGCTAATATGTAGTATGAAAAGAAATATTCTGCCCACCTTGCTTCACCTTGCTGTAAACAGAAAGATGAGGAGAGAACTGATTTTCTTTTCTCAGGAAAAAAAAATCTTTGGGTTAGGTCAGCTTGCTTGCTATAAGTGTATGGCTAATCTCAGCTGATCATTGGGAGTTTCTGCTGTTTTTCAGGTACCTCTATCTAGTGGCCAACACTGTATAATTAAAGCAGGCTGACTGAAGAACTTCTTCCTTTTATGCCAGGTTTGGAAAAATTCATTAACTTAATCATGGACTGAGCTAGTTCCTTTGCACTGTTAATAACTGGAGGCTTTAAATACTAGTGTATTTAAAGACTAGTGTAAAGTTTAGTAACTCATCACTTTTCTGAGAGGTCATAATGGGCATCACTCCCTGATCCCATCCAAGAAAAACTGCTCCATTCTAGATTACATTGTAGTTGGGAGGAAACAACTACTTATGCGACTTTGGGCAAGTCATTTTGACCTTTTCAGTCTCAGTTTCCTTCTCTGTAAAGTGAAGGGACTGTAGTAGATGATCTATAAGATTCCTTAAAACTCTGACACATGCACAAAAATACAGTACTAAACCCTAACTATACTGCTGAACAGAACATGAGTAATTGAGAACTCCAAAGTACAGTTCAGTTGGGAGAGAGGCTGATTGTTTCTGTTTTGGAGAAGAGGGAACACTTCCATGGAGGAGTTGGCATCAGAGCTAGACCTTGAAGGATGGGCAGGAGTTAAAAGGGCAAAGATAGGGAGGTGAAGTCATTAGGGCACAGCATGAAAATCATAGACCCCAATGTGCTGGATGCATCTTTATCAAGATGATATTCAAAAAATTTTTTTTCTGATGTCTATTGGCAATTTACAGATCCTTATACTAAAGGAATTGTTCTCTGAGAACTTAATTCATAGATGACTTGGATAACCTGAGTTTTAAAAAGCATATGTTGGCCTGGTTGTTTTTCATGTCCATATCCTTCTCTGCATCTTGGCCTTGACTTGTGGATGCTTCAATTTATTTTGCTGAAAGTTATTGCCATTTTATCATGGGCCAAAACCTTATCCCTGATATAAATCAACTCCTAGATATTTCTATTTGTTAAACCACACTTAATCTCTCTAACAAAGGCAGACTTAAGGTCAACTATGTGTTGATGGTACTTTTTCCATAGTTATTGCTCAATGTTTTCAGGTTAAAAAAAATCAGAGAAACTACTCATTGCTAGATCCTTAAATCTTTTGACTTTGCTCAGCTGTAGTTGCTGGTAAGTTTAAAGAGCCTAATACTGATAATGATCATATTGTCTGAGGAAGAAGAAAAAAGTCATGGGTTCCTGGAAGTGCTTGAGCCATAAGTATGTGGTTGTAGTTAAGGAAGTGAACAACAGACTCATTGGCCATGATCTAATTCTTGGATGATAAGTTTGCTGAGCTGTCATTTTTCTGACATCAAGTCAGTGTCATTTCAGTAAGCTCAAATTTTGTACCACTGTTCAAGAGGAAGAGTAGCCATTGGAGGAAAACTGGTGAGTAGAGTGCTAGATCTGGAGACAGAAGACCTAAATTAAATTCTAGCTTCAATATTTGCTTGGTATCCAATTAAATAGAAAAGTCATTTAATCTCTATAAGTCTCAGTTTCATCATTTGTCAGTGGCAGCTAATAATAGTAGGTTGTTATGAGGAAAGTACTTGGTGGTCCTTAAAATAATATGTATGAGTATTATTGGTGCTACAGGCAGCATCACTACCAGCAGTAGCAGCAGAAGCATCCTTACCCTTATCCTCATTATTGTTGTGAGTTGATAGGCATTAACTCTTAATGGTACTTAGATGGTATAGCAGTCTTGGAGTGAGGAACACCCCATTTTATATCTTGTCTCAGACACTTAGTAGCTGTGTGACTTTAACAGTCTATTGTTAAGCTCAGATGAAAGAATACATGTAAAGTACTTTGTAAAACTTAAAGTGCAATATAAATTCTAATATTACTACTATGACTACTACCACTACCACCACTACTACCAATTGTTCTTATTAAGTGCTATATAAATTCTAATATCATTACTATGACTGCAACTACTACTATGACTAATACTACTACTATTACTATTGCTGCTGCTGCTACTACTACTACTACTACTACTACTACTACTACTACTACCACCACCACCACTATTTATATCACTACTACTAGTTGTTCTTATTATTAGCCTACAGTCACCAGGCCTCAAGTCTGGTGATGATGTCATTCCCTGAACCTTCTATTATACTGCTGATGTGCTGAAGCAATATTTGAAGAGCAAAGTAGAGATGTGATGGTAAATGTTTAACAACTGGCTCTCAGAAGGAGGAAATTGGGGACAATGTTCAACTCTGAATCACTGGGAAAATTATTTTTAGTTTAATCTGAATTATTAATGGTTTAAATCTATAAAATCAATAAAACTATATCAGTATATCAAACTCTGATTTATAGGGATTGATGATTTCTGAATTGTAAATGCTCACAGGGAAAGTTTAACAATTGACCCTCAAAAGTCAGTTGGAATTGGTTTCAGTATACCTAGACACTAAGCAAATGACTTGACCTCTATCAGTCTCTTTTTTTATTTGTTAAAAGAGAATTATAATGACACCCACCTCACAGAGTTGTTATATCATTGACCAAATGATATAACATACTTTGAAAACCTTAAAGTACTATATAAATGCTATTATTTTTATTATTATTGGTGCAAAATAGACACAGCCATAATGCTGGTAGATAGACTACCTCTCCAAAGGAAATCATTCACTTTATAGTCATATACAAGAGCCTGCTAATTTTGTTGAAAATAAAATTGGTTGTGCCTTAATTTATAAGAACCCAATAGAAACTATTCAAACTTTTGCTGTTAAGTTGTTTTCAGGGGTGTCTGACTCTTTGTGACCCCATTTGGGATTTTCTTGGCAAGATACTAGAATAGTTTGCCCTTTACTTCTCTACTTATTTCATTTTACAGATGAGAAACTGAGGCAAACAGGGTGAAGTGACTTTCCTGGTATCATCAAGAAACAATCAAAAATACAACAAAAGAAAACATGACCTTTTGAATTTCTGCTTTTCCCAATAGCTAGTTCAGTCACTCAGGTTCTTAACCTTAGTGCCATCCTTCATTCCCCACATATATTAAATTAGTTTATCAGCCTTGCAATTTCTAATCCCACAATGCTTCTTTCATCATTCCCCTTCTCTGCCACCACCCTATCTCCAGACATTCTTTACTTCTTACTGGCTCTGTTATAATAGCCTCCTAACTAATCTCCTCACTTCACATATCTCCACACTCCAATCCATCCTTTAAACTGTTGCCAAATTAATTTTTCTAAATTAAACTGAAGTCTAAGTACCTATAATTGCTACTTGTTGGCTTGGGGCTAAGCAAAAGAAAATTCTTGCTTTAGGTAAGTTCTTTATGTAAATTCCTTCTTTTATGTTACAACCATTCGAATATTTGAAGATATTAATCTTTCTACTGAAGTCTTCTCTTCACTTAGATAAGCACCCCTCCTTTCTTCCACTGATCTTGATATGACATAGTTTCAAGTTCCATTCACTGTTGTTTTTACTTGTGTTTGGAGGTATGGCTTATTTATGTCTCTTCCAAAATGTGCTGCTCAAAGGTGAATGCAACACTCTAGATATGGTCTGAATAGAGTAGAGTACATTATAGTGTACCAGAATAACCCCACTGTTTGCATAACCTACAGTCCTGAGATGTTCAGCCTGGTGACATGATGACTTATGATGGAAATAATAGCAATCTTCCATAGCTGCAGGACTGTAATGGCAAAAAGGAATTAGATTTTTTTCTCCTTATCTCCAACAGGCAGAACTGGGAACAATGGATGAAAGTTGCCTGAAGGGAAATCTCAGTTTGATGTCAGGAAAAGATTTCCTAACAATGTGATAATAGTGGAATTGGCTATCTTGTGCAGCGGAGGATTCCTTCTCATTGGAGGTCTCTAAGTAGAGGGTGGATGATCCTTCTCAGAAATGTTTAGAACATTTTTTTCAACTAACAAGAACATATTTACTCTACCTTCCACTTCTGCCACTGGGTCCCCCTCCCAGGAAAAAATAGAGCCCTTGTTTTGTGACATTTGCAAATTTGAAAAGCTTGTATTGTTACTCTTTACCAACATTATTGATCAAAACTGTTAAACATAACAGAAGGAAGTAAAGAGCCCCATGGCAAATTACTAGTGATCACTTTCAAAGCTGACTCATCCATTAATAAACACTCCTTGGATACCTTTGAATTGAATACATTGCATCTAAAACAAATTAAACTTTTATTTAATTTACAAGAAAATCTCTGTAGTCATAAAGAGTAGAAAGTGTGAGATTTGTGAATTTGAATACTAACTAGTCAAAGTATTTCAGATAAAATGATAAGTAAAAATCATTCAGATTTTCTACTTCATGTTTCAAGTCTCACAAGTAGTTTTATCATCTCCATGACTTTGGAGATAATACAATTGTGCCTTAAAATACTAGAATGGGAGAAGCTAGCTATGGCATAAGGAACATTAGGTATAAGGTGGGTTCTAAGGTAAAAAGGAGGTTGCTTCATGCAATTCTTTAGATTTGAGATCTAGAGGTAGATCAGGGTAGCCCTCACTTTATCCAGTTTTGGAAGAAAACTGAGAATGATTCAGTCACAAAATACAAGATTATTGATGGTATATTTGTTGATAGAAATATATAAAAAGTAATAGTGAGACTAGTGGCACACAGTAGCAGAATGATAAAAACAGAAAATACCCTGAAAGACTCAGCTTCCTAGAAAATTAGTATGTTATGATATAAATTGGCTTAGAGTTTAATTACACTGTTTATAAAAATTATAGAATGTATAAGTCAAGAAGCCTCAATTGATTTTCTATTTGAATAATAGGTCTATAGCTGCTCCCTCCATGTTCTTACCATATTCACCTCATCATATTTACATTTATGTTTATTTCTTTTTTTAAATAAAATTTATTTATTTATTTATTTTTAGCTTTTGCCATTCACTTGGCATAGGATTTGAGTCTCAAATTTTCTCCCTATCCCTCTCCTCATCCCCTCTCAAGATGGCAATTTGATATAGGCTCTACATATGTACTCACATTAAAAATATTTCCATACTAGTCATGTTATAAAGAAGAATTAGAACCAATGGGAGAAATAACAGAAAAGAAGAGAGACAGAGACAGAGACAGAGACAGAAACAGAGACAGAGACAGAGAATAGTATGTTTAGATCTGCATTTAGTTTCCATAGTTCTTTTTCTGGATGTGGAAAGAATTTTCCATCATGATTCATTTGGAGTAGTCTTGGATGCTTGCATTGCTAAGTAGAGGTAAGTCTATCAAAGTTAGTCATCACATAATGTTTCTGTTTGTACAATGTTCTTCCGGTTCTGCTCACTTCACTCAACATCAGCTCATGTAAGTCTTTACAGGTTTTTCTGAAGTCTACCTATTCATTTCTTATAGCAGAACAGTATTATATTACATTCATATGCTACAACTTTTTCAGCCATTCTGTGATTGATGAGCATGCCCTAAATTTCCAGTTTTTGGCTACCGTAAAAAGAACTGCTATAAATATTTTTGTTTTGATAATCTCTCTTTAGAACAGAGACCTAGAAGTGATATTACTGGGTCGAAGGGTACACATAGTTTTATACCCCTTTGTGCATAGTTCCAATTTGCTCTCCAGAATGGTCGGATCAGGACACAACTCTACCAACAATACCTTATAGTTCCAAATTTGTTATTTCTTTAAACCCTATCATTTTGACTCCTGTCCTACAATTTCATTGAAACTGTCTTCTAAAATCATACCTGATCATGCCTGAAACAATCCTTTATGAGATTTTAAGAACTGTATTATAATTATTCTTCACATCATTGGATCCAGCACTATTCCGTGCATATAGAAGGCTTTCATCAAATGTTTGTTGACTTTTAATTTGCTATTCATTGCTATTTTTATAATTATTGATTTATAAGGAACACTAGACATTATTGAGAAGAGCACAGATCTTAGAACAGAACAGATTTGGGAGTTGCAGCTATGGCATTTAGGAATTAAGTGATACTTAGACGTATCACTAACTCTGAGCATCAATTTTTTCATATCCCATGTAGTGCTAATGATACACTATATGTAGTTCTTGTAAAGAAAGTTTTTTTTTAATCTTAAAGTATCATATAATGTAAACTTTTCTAGCTAGGTGTATTATTATATTTTGTATTGTTGTTATTGACATTACTATTATAAATCTTCGAATGATGCTCCACACAATTCTCTGATTACTTGTATGCATTATTGGTTCTTCCCATTGCTTCATATACTTATATATCATTACCTCAATATTTAATTCTTAATCATTAATTTGCTTTCCTAGGCAACTCATCTCTTATAATGTTTCTCCACATCTTGTGCTGCACCACGGCCAAGGACAAAATCTGTTGTTGATTGAAGCATGTGGTACTCTATGGTGCCAGCTTAAGCTTCTGGTTCAGCACACATGAAAAAATAATATCCCAACCACCCAGATAAATTTCAGAGGCTGTGCTTTGAGGTGAGAACTCTTTAGAGTTATCCATTGTTCTGAAGGATTACCATCCAAGACTATAATAAAACATTTAGCATATAGATAGTGCTTTAAGATTTTCAAAGCACTTTACAAACATTATTTCATTTTCTCATCATAGCAATCCTGAGAGGTAGCTGCTATTACTTATCACCATTTTATAGATGATAAAACTTAAGTGGACATAGATCAGGTGACTTGCACAAGGTCACACAGTTAGTAAATGTCTGAACTACATTGGAACATGGGTATTTTCGACTTTGGGTCCAACTTTCTACTTACTGTGCTGGTAAGTTTCCTCTAGCATTGTGCCAAGATCAGTAACTGGTGGAGTAGGCATAGCTGGAAGTCCTTCCATGTTGTGGAGAAGCCCAAAGGAAAAAAAAATTAATCTAGCTTATATGGAGGATGGAGTTTTAGAAAGAGGTTTGGAGTGATTTATGTTGTAAGTTGTTAGAGAAAGAGTAGATATATTACAATTATGAAGCTGAGGGAGTGAGTCAGGAGATATAAGAAGGGGATGGTGTTTGGGCACAGAACAGACAAGAGATGGAAATTGTCACCTACTCCTTCCCCCACACAAACCTATCAGCTTTTATAGACTTATATTTTTATAGATTAATGTTAGGTCACTCTAATACTTGGAAAACTGTAATGACCAAACCCTGACAGTTATGATATCTGATTGGCCTAGTTTTGTGCTCTCTCTAGCCTCTGAATGAGAAAAGAAAGCATCGGAAGTGCCAAAGTACCCAGAATCTGAATGTGAGCATAGTTATTGATAAGTGGACAGTGACTGGGCATGTGGAAGGTGGTTTCTCAGTTCTCAGTCAGTGAGAGACTAAAGGTTTCTCTTTGGTCTTGAAGAACCAAGATGGTTTACTAATCTTTGACTGATAAATATAAGGGTCAGACACAAATGATGAAACATAGATCAGAGGAGTATATTATATTTATGGGAAAAGATGAAGAAATATGTTTTAAAATTTAGATATTATAGAAAATTCAGAGTTTGAGTTTCCCAAAGAGTTTAAACAATTGTCAGCACTTGTAGAGTAACTGGTGCTCTGTATATGTTTATACCTTATCTGGAAAAGGTTCAGTTCCACCCTTAACTTTTCTTTAAATGTACTGGACAGCCCCATGGTCTGCCTGTAGAATTACCACAGGGGAAATAGCTATCTGTAAAACATAGCAGATATTCCTAAGGCATAGCATTAAAAAAAGACATTGACAAACTAGAGTACATCTGTAAGAAGATAACCAGGATGGTGAGACTTAAAACCAAGATAAATTACTTTAAGAAATCACCTATACTTTAAATTATCCATTCTTAGCTTATTTTCTATAGGGATGTTGATTAGAATGTTCTTTCAAACTCATCTCTTTTATTCTTTTGACTCCAAATCCTCCAGTGGCTTGTACTGATCCACCAGGGTTCAAGCTAGCTTGTCAACAAAATACTTACAGAGTATTTCCATAAAAGCAACCAGCAGTTTTATTTTCCTGGTCTACCTATAGAATTAATAAAGATGAGGTAAATAAAAAGATCAAATATCACAAAGCTCTATGATTAATATCCCTAGTTCCATGATGCCATTTCTCTGCCTCTTGTTATGATGATGATATTAAACCCAGAGCTGTAAGTTCCCTTCTACATTTGAAACATACTCTCTTCCTTTGCAAAAGACTATAGGCAGACCAGTAGCTTGTCAGTTATTTACAGAATCTGACTTTTCTCTCTTTGCATCAACTCCATTCCATTTGGTTTTGGCAAGGATCCAGATAACAGCCCGAATATCCATCTCACATATTCATTCTGAAACACCATGTCAATGATGAATTTTAGACCTCAGTCTTAAATAGCCAGGACTTTTATGCTCCAGTTAATTCAGATCATCATTTTATGCCCCCTTCCCTTATTCATAGCCATACCTCTTTTTTTCTACATCCCTCACAAAAATGTAAGACCTCCTCAAATCCCAATCTTCCCAGTATGCAACTAACTTTCATTCATAATACTGTTAACAATATCTAAGATAATTATACTGACTTAAGGGTTTCATAGCTCTTCACACATGGCTAAAATAATCCTCATAATAGAGCTATAAAGTAGGCACTATAGGCAGGTATCACCCCATTTTGTAGATGAGGACCTGTGGCACAAGTGAGTTAAGTGACTTGCTCATAATTGGTGGCCATACTAGTGGAAGCAGGAATCAAATCTATATCTATTCTAATTATAAGTCCAGTACTTTTTCCACTAAACCACACCACCTCTTGCATATAGCTATTTTCCTCTTTGATGGAATCCTCAGGTTCTATTCTTTCTGTCTTTTATTCAATTTGATAAGGAGAAAATGTTGAGAGTTTACAAACTCCCATTCATTAACTTCCGTCTACTTTTTGAGCTTGTGCTTGTATTAACTTTATTTATACAAGTGATGGGGGAATGGCCCTGTCTCATGATGAGCTAGACATCTAGAGTTGATAGAAAGGTCTCTCTAATGGGCCTAGTCTTTATGGGAAAAGTTCAGAGTGATTAGCTGAAGCAATTGCATAGAAGTGGTTGAGAATCCATAGAAGCTTGATAATGCTTAATTCAAGTGTCTTGGAGAGATTTAGTTTAATGGCAGTGCCTTGGAAAGATGTGGTGCATAGACATTTTTTAACTGGTTTTGGTCAGCATCATTGCTTGGTTGTATGTCTAGAAGTAAAGTACATTCAAAAGGCAATAGTCCAAAAGAGCCCATTCATTCTCTTTGATATGATTCCTTGCCTGGTTCTGTTCTAGTGATAAATGGAGCAATGTTATAAGAGGGGGGACGATAGGTGACCTGTGAACATAGATATACCTTAGTTCCTTGCCTTGGAGTTGTGCTTTCATTGTAGGTGAAAGAAACTAGAGATAATTATAACCTTGTGAGCTTTGAGAAGCCGGAAGTTCAAGGCATTTATAGTACAGTATAAACATCTATGTTTGGTTTGCCATCCAGCACAACATCAAGGCCCTGAGGTAAGGAATGACCTTCAGGATCTAGTCATTTTGTAGCTGAGAGAAAAAAAAATCCAACAGTAATATCACTTTTCAAGGTAAGTTAGTTGGGACCAATGCTTTATAGAAAATACTTTGTCTGTATCTTCTCTTTTTGGAGATTGAGGTAGTGCTGATGCAAATGTGTCTCCCTAGTATTTGGAAAGAAATGTTTGCAATTCCGTTTTTAACTTTGAAACAAATGATCCTTCAGAAAAGCAAATTGATGTCAACTGGTTAGATGGAATGGGAGCATTAATCATTGACAGCTACCAGTGGGAGAGAATATACCAAAATAGGGGACTGAGCCAATAACATTAAAGGAGAGATACTCAACCCTCAGGTATACCCTCAGGTTTTGAGGAATATATGTAGCCAATCTTTTTCTGGGAGAATGAGGACTGAGTGCTTGCTCCACAGAAAGTTGATTATTTCTCTTAGAGCTCTATGCTACTAGCAATGATGTGAAATATAATCTTGTCTTAAAGTATAAAAAGCAGAAATTTTTTAAACATTCATTTTTAAAAATTTTGAGTTCCAAATGATCTTCTTTCCTTCATTCCCTACTCTACACATTGAGAAAGTAAGCAATAATGCCTATTATTTTTTAAATCAAAAGCAGGACATTTTTTTTTTGGTAAGCAATTGGGGTTAAGTAACTTGCTCAAGGTTACATGGCTAGTCATTATTTATGTGTGGGTGCTCATTTTCTGAGGCTGGGACTGATCCCGGGTCATCCCGACTCCAGGGCCGATGCTCTTACTCACTGCGCCACCTAGCCACCCCAAGCAGGACATTTTAAATAAACATTTACAAATTAAAAAACAATAATTTTGAGCAGATTTAATTAGCTTCCATAATGCTTCTCAACTAACATACTAAAATTTAGATGTCTCATGGAAAGATTTTTTTTTACAAATACTACAAATAAAATGAATTATGCTTAATATATTGCAAGAGACAAAAATGTAAAAATAATGGTTAATATATAAAATCAGTCACCACACTAAAATGTATAGTAATTCCAGATTCTGATTCCAGAGACTGGCAATTGATAGGGAAATTAAACATATGTTATCCAGCCAGAGGGGAAAAAATACTGGAACTTTCTTTTTTTTTTTTTCTTTAAACAAATACTTTATTAACTTCTGTTTTACATCATTCATTTCCGCCAGATTTTGAGTTACAATCATTTTCCCCCCATTATTCCCCTACCCAACCTCCCAGAATAGCAGTCCCACAAGATATCGCTTCCTCCAATCTGCTCTCTCCCATACCTTCTCCCATACCCCCTTCGACTTTTCCATTAGAGGAAGGTGAATCTTTGTGTCCCAATGCCTGCACATCTTATCTCCCAATTATAAGCAAAAGAGTATTAATAATAGTATTTATATATATTGAAACATTTAATCTTAAGACCTCGAATTTCAGATCCATTTCCTTCCTCCCTTGTCACCCATTCCCTCTGGGGAGATAAGTAATTCAGTATATGTTGTACATGTCTAGCTATGCAAAACATTATCATAGTAGATATATTGTACAAGGCTGCTTATAATTCCCTCCCACTCATCCCACCCCCCACCTGGTCCATTCCCTACATGATCCTGTCCCTCTTCTATAGTGGGTACTTCCAACCTCCCCTCCCCCCAAGGATGCCCTCCCATCCATCATCCCTCCTCTCATCCCCCTTCCCCCTATTCTGCTGCAGGTTGAGATATCCCATTTAGTATGTATGTCATTCTCTCCCTGAACCAAATTCAATGAGAATGTGGTTTTGCCTTTTTGCCTTCCTATTCTTCCTCTCCCTTGCAGCCACTTCCCCTTGCTTCTTCTACATGAGATAGTTTACCCTACCCTGTCTCTCCCCATCTCCTCTTGCCACTTTCCTCTCTCACCTCATAATTTCATCCCTTGAGTATTCCCCCTTCCCAACAAATTCAACCTATGCCCTCTATCCATATATAACTGTAACCATATACACACACATTCACATATGTATTCATATGACCACACACCCCTCTTCCATTATTTTCATAGTGAGAAAGATATCATCAGTCACAGTTATTGCTTTTCCATATAGGAATGTAAATAGTTCAACTTTGATAAGTTCCTTTTGATTTCTTTTCCCTGATTACCTTCTCAGGCATCTATTCCTTCTTGTGTCTGGATGTCAAATTTTCTATTCAATTCTGTTTTTTCCCTCAAGAATGCTTGAAAGTCCTCTATTCCACTGAATGACCATATTTTCCCCTGAAACAAAATACTCAGTTTTGCTGGGTAGGTGACCCTTGGGTTCATTCCCAGTTCTTTTGCCCTCTGGAATATCATATTCCATACCCTTCGATCCCTCAGTCTAGAAGCTGCCAGGTCCTGTGTTATTCTGATTGTGTTTCCACAATATTTTTCTTTTGAATATTTTCCCCCAGTCGAGTGGGGGGTGGTGCAGGAAGGAGAGAAAATAGATTTCTGTTAATTGAAAAGAAATGCTTGAATACTGAAAGTTTGGGGAAGGGCTGTAGATAGGGAATGTTGAGTGAATTTTCAGATGATATTATAATACTGAATTTCACTTTGCTATAAAGAGAGCACTCACTTGATAGTGGTAGTCTGAAAGTCTTTGCAATGTAAAAGCAAAACATATCAGCAAACCCTCTTTTTAAAAATGTAAGAAATGATGAAAGTGATGAATTCAAACAACACCTGGGAAGATTTCTACCAGGTGAAGCAGAGTGAAATAGGCAGAACTGAGTACAATTTATTCTATAATGACATTATAAAGATAAACAATTTTGAAAAACTTAAGAATTCTGACTAACAGAGTAGTTCATCAGCAGCTGTGGCAGTTTCCAGAATTATCAACCCATAAATGCCAAAGACAAAGTGAGAGGTAAGTGTGGACTTTGTGGTAACAGGGGGTTTGGGAGTGTGATCAAGCCTCTGCCCCCCAGAGGGAGAAGTCAATGAGGTACTCAAGCAGTGTAGCCGCCCCCACGTGACTGCTTCAGAGCTCCTGGCTTGCAGATTGTAGGGGGAATGACCAGTCTGAGGTGTAATCACTCTTACTTTAACCTGCTTGGATCTGGATTACTCTTTGGGGTGGAAGTCCTGGCATGTGGGGCCAGGTGCCAGAGCTGGTGGAGGCTTCAGAGAGGGCACCCAACTAAAAGCTCCAGCAGATATGAAAACCCCATCAATTTATGACAAAGCTCTCCTCTCTGGAAGAAGAGTTCTACTGTGGCAAGAAGCTCAAAATTCAAGTAATTGAGTGGCAACATGAGCAAGCAAAGGAAGCAAATCAAGCACAGCAATCCGACTTTGGATTCCTTTTTTGGGGATAAAACAGATCAAAGCATGGAACAGGAGGAAAACAATGAAGTCAGAACTCCTGCACCAAAAACTTCCAAGAAAAATATGAGCTGGTTACAGGCCAAAAAGGAGGTTCGAAGGATTTTGAAAACCAAATAAGACAAGTGGAAGAAAACTGTGAAGAGAAGAGAGAATGATGCAAGAAAATCATGAAAAGAGAGTCAACAACGTGACTAAAGAAAATAACACCTTAAAAAATAGACTAATTCAAATGGCAAAAGAGACTCAAAAAGCCAATGAGGGGAAGAATGCCTTTTTAAGGCTTTTAAAGCTGAATTTGCCAGATGGAAAAAGGATCTCAAAAGCTCACTGAAGAGAATCATTCCTTCAGAATTACATTGGAGCAAATGGAAGCTAATGACTTTGTGGGAAATTAAGACACTATTAAACAGATCCAAACATGAAAAAAATAGAAGGCAATGTGAAATATCTCATTGGAAAAACCACTGACCTGGAACATAGATCCAAGAGAGATAATTTAAAAATTATTGGACTACCTGAAAGCCATGATCAAAAAAAGTACCTAGAAATCATCCTCTAAGAAATTCTCAAGGAAAATTGCCCTGATGTTTTAGAACCAGAGGGCAAAATAGAGGTTGAAAGAATCCACCAATCACCTCCTGAAAAAGATCCCAAAAAGAAAATTCCTAGGAATGTTATAGCCAGGTTCTGGAGTTCCCAGATCAAGGAGAAAATGCTGTAAGCAGCCAGGAAGAAACAATTTGAATACTGTAGAAACACAATAAGGATCACACAGGATCTGGCAGCTTCTACACTGAGGGATCGAATAGCTTGGAATATGATATTCTGGAGGTCAAAGGAGCTGGGATTAAAACCAAGAATCACCTGCCCAGCGAAACTGAATATAATGCTTCAGGGGAAAATATGATTATTCAATGAAATACAGGACTTTTAGGCATTGTTGATAAAAAAACCAGAGCTGAATAAAAAATTTGACATTCAGATACAAGAAGAGAAGCATGAGAAGGTAAACAGGGAAAAAAAATCATAAGGAGCTTGTCAAAGTTAAGCTATTTACATTCCTACATGGAAAAAATGTTAATTGTAACTTAAGAAACTTTTCTCATTATGAGAATAGTTGAAGGGAATACAAATATATATATATATATATGCATATGCATATGTATATATGTATATGTACATATATATGTCTATATAGGAGGATATATGGGCATATGAATACATATGTGAGTGTGTGTATATATGTGTACAGGTATACATAGACAGAGGGCACAGGACCAATTGAATAGTAAGGGATGATACATAAAAGGTGAAATTGAGAGGTGAGAGGGGAATATAATGAGAGGAGATGGGACGTGACAGAATGGGGTTAAATATCTCATATAGAAGAGGCAAGGGAAAACTGTTACAATGGAGAGGAAGAACAGGAAGGCAAAAGCAAATAAGTCAACATTACTCATTGAATTTGACTTAGGGAGGGAATGACATATACACTAAATAGGGTATGTCACTCTATAGGAGGGTAGGGGGGAAGGGAATGAGAGGGGGAATGATGTAGGGGAGAGCAGGTTGTGGGGGGAGGAAAGTTGGAAGAACATACTTTTGAAAAGGGAGAGGGTCAAAGTAGAAAATAGAACCAAGTGGGGGGTGGGATAGGATGGAGGGAAATATAGTCAATCTTTCACAGCATATTCAGTATGGAAATGTTTTGTGTAGCTTCAGGTGTACAACATATATTGAATTGCTTATGTTCCCAGTAAGGGTGGGTGATGAGGGAGGAAGGGAAAGAATCTGGGATTCAAAGTTTTAAAATCAAATGCTTTAAAAAATTATTATTATTTTTCCATGTAACATGTATCTCTATACCCCAGGCACTGGGGTATAGAGATACATCTTGCCCTACTCAAAAGTCAGAGGAGGGGTGTGGGGAAATATAGCAGAGAGTAGATTGGGGGATGGGGCATACAGTGGGATCACTGTTTTTGGGTGGTGGGTAGAGGAAAGACGGGGAGAAAATTTGTAACTCAAAATCTTGTGGAAATTAATGATGTAAACTAAAAATAAACATAAAATTTAGTTAAAAAAAGAATTCTGATTAACCTCATGATCAACTGTGGTTCCAGATGACTAATTATGACCAATACTACTTGTCTCACTGTTGAGAAATTATGTACTCAGGAAGCAGAATGAAACAAAAATGTTTTGGAGTATGCTAGCTTAGGAATTTTCTTTGTTTGATTATATATATAATCAATTGGATGGGACAATGAAATGAAGAAACAAATAGATTTTTGTTTATATAAAATACAAAAAATTCTTTATTTAAAAAAATGCATGTCTTTCCCTTATTGTGATCCTCACATATTTGGATTCCCAGTTTCATTTCAGTATAAATGAACACTTATAAAGCCTTAGTCAACACACAAACAGGGTAAAAAACAATAACAAAAAACTGGTATGTACTTTTTTAAGGCTAAGATCTCTTTCCCTGCTCCAATGAACTGAGTTGAATCCTTAGAGATGGTATGTTTGCCATCTGAGAGAAAGGGAAAGTTAAGAAAATAAAATCCAGAAAGACACGAGATAATAGAGGACCATGAGATTGTTTCTTTAAAGTCTATTGAGTATGCGGTGACTAGGTGGCATAGTGAATAGAGCACTCGCCCTTGAGTCAGGAGGACCTAAGTTCAAATCCGGCCTCAGACACTTAACACAAAACTAGCTGTGTGATCTTGGGCAAGTCACTTAACCCCCATTTGCCTTACCTTACCCCCTCCAAAAAAAAAAAAAAAGAAAGAAAGGAAAATCTAGGGAGAGAACATGGTTGTTATTCTCCTATTAACAAAGAGTCTTTTGACAGGAGGGTATGGGGCAGCGTAATGCAGTGAATAATGCTGTTTTGGAATCAGAGATTCAACTGGGAGCTAAACTACTAACTAGTTAGGTGACCTAGAGTAAATCACATAACTTCTTTGGGACTTCATTTTCCTTGTGTCTTCTGGTTTTCCCCTTCACTCATTCTTGGCCTCCTTCTTACTGCAACCTATGTAGGCACATTAATTTCTACTTGGTGTTCACTTATGCATATACCTTTGCCTTTCATATTTCATATTTGAATTTTCATATTTTGGGTTTCTTCTTGAATCCCTGCTTACTGTCCTTGAGCTCCCATGACAACAGCAGTTCCTTACAAGAACTCCTTATTAACTTTTGCCCTTCAGGTATACTTGATGTATCTCCCATAAGAATAAAAGTGGGAAAAAAAGTGTAGAGAAACAATCTCTAGTTAATAATATTGACTTTGAAACATGACTGCTGAGAAGTGCATGTACTTAAGCATTATATTGATGCCCTATGTAATTTGTTAGCAAGAGGCCCAGGAGGATATAGACTGGAGTCACCCCTTTGGAAGTTCTATCTCTAACTAATTTTGGAAGGAATGGGCAAGCATTTCAGTTCTTTTAGTCTTGGTGTACCTTGGGTAGATTATAGAATTAAAAAGAAAACTAAAACAAAAATAGGATTTTAGAGTTATATGGACTTCATAGGTCATCTATTGTAATTTATATTTGATAAAGAAACTTTCCAGAAACATATCTTATAGGAAATCATCCAACCTTCATTTGAAGACGAGGTAGAGCTAAGGTTTGAATGAGTAACCATTGAATGAGTGAGAAGTAACCATTTGAGGGTTACTTTTTAAAAAATAATGTTTTCCCCAATAACATGTCAAAACAATCTTAACATTTATATTTAAAGTTTTGAGTTCTATCCTTCTCCCCTACTTTGAGATGGTAAATAATCTGATAAAGTTATACATGTACATTCATGTAAAACATTTATCTGTATTAGTTATTTTGTGTAGGACAACTTAAAGTAAGAAATAAAAAGAGAGAAAGAAAATGCGAAAAATATGCTTCAGTCTATATTCAATAACATCAGTTCTTTCTAGGGAGGCTAGTATTTTTCGTCATGAGTCTTTTATGATTTTCTTAAATCATTGTATTGCTGAGAATAGCTAAGTCATCCACAATTCTTCATTGTACAACATTGCTATTGCTGTTTACAATATTTTCCTGGTTCTGCTCACTTCACTCTGTATCAATTCATGTGAGCCTTTCCAGGTTTTTCAGACCAAATGTGTACTACTGTATTCAGTTCTGGGAATTTCAGTGTTGAAAGCACAATGAAAAGCTAGTGAGGATCCAGTGTAGGTCAACTAGGAGCCTAAAGGTCCTTTAGTACATGCTTAGGAGAATCAGTTGAAGTACACGAGGATTTTTATACTTGAGAAGCAGTCATAACTATCTTTAAATTGTTGAAAGACTATGGAATTAAAGAAGAATTAAACTCATACTGTTTGGCCCCAAACAGCAGAATGAGTAGCAATGGGTATCAGTTTCAATGAAGCAAATTTAGACTTGCTCTCTGAAAATAGAAAAATCCCTAATAATTAGTTATCCTTAAGTGGAGTGGGTTGCCTTAAAGGTAACCCTCAGGGGATGCACATCAATTGGGAAATAGCTGAACAAGTTGTGGTGTATAATTTTAATGGAATATTATTGTGGTATAAGAAATGGGAAGCAGTATGATTTCAGAAAACCCTGGAAAGACTTACATGAATTGATACAGAGTAAAGTGAACAGAACCAGGAGAACCTTTGAGGCAACTCATTACACTTATGGATAACTCTAATTGTCAGGGATTTTTCTGTTTTTAGAGAGCAAGCCTAAATTTGTTTCCTTGAAACTGCTACCCATTGCTCCTCATTCTGCTCTTTGGGGCGAGACAGTACAAATGTAACTCTTCTTTAATGCCACAGCATTTAGAACACTTACATGTCTGTCAAGATATTTTTGGAGTCTGACTTCATTATTCCTCACATACAGGCAGTAGTGTGGATAGAGCGCTGGACCTGGTCAAAAAGACCTGATTGCAAATCTGGTCTCAGATCCTTACTAGCTGAGTGACTCAGAAATTCTCTCAAGTCTCAGTGTTCTCATTCTGTAAGATAATGGAAAAAATAACCTCCCAGGGTTGTTGTGAAGGTAAAGTAAGATATTGGTAAAGTAATTTGTTAACCTTAAAGCACCATATAACTGTTCAGTATTATGATCTTCTAATTGCATCTATCTTTGACTGCTTTATGTTGAAGGAAGGCAGTCAGTAAGGGCACCCTGTGACATCTTCATGGTCCCCTGAGCATCTTGCATGGTCTGTGATTAAGTTCTATCTTTATTATCTGTAATGAGAATAAACTAGATGCTTTCCCAATCAGATCAGATGTAAAATAAGGATGTCCTTCACCACTATTATTCAGTATTGTAATAGAAATGCTAATTATGGCAAAGGGAAAAGAAAATGAACTTGGAGGAATAAAAATAGGCAATGAAGAAACAAAATAGTCACTTTTTAGGTGATATGATGGTATACTTAGAGAAATATAGAGAATCAACTAAAAAAACTAATTGAAACACAACTATAGCAAAAGTACAGGACATAAAATAAACCCACATAAATCATCAATATTTCTATATATTAACAAACAACAGCCACCAAAACAACAATAACTCAGCAGCAAGAGATAGAAAGAGAAATTTCACTTAAAATAACTGCAGACAATGTAAAATATTTAGGTTTATATCAACCAAGTTAAACCGAGACTATAAGAACACAATCACAAAATATTTTTTTCATACAAATAAAGGCACATCTAAACAATTTGAGAAAAATTAATTGCTCATGGGTAGACCAAGACAATGTAATAAAAATTACAATTTTACCTAAGTTAAATTACGTATTAAGTATCATACTAATCAAACTACCAAAAATTATTTTATGGAAGAACAAAAGGTCAAGAATATCAAATGAATCAATAAAAAATGTGAATAAAGGTAGCATAGCAATACTGATTTGAAATTATATTTAAAGTCATAATCATAAAAACAATCTCCTGCTGGCTAAGAAAGAGAATGATGGAACAGTGGAGTAGAGTAGGCATCCAATGCACTGTAGTAAATGACCATGGTTTCCTAGTGTTTGATAAACCTAAAAACCGAAGTTTTTGGTGTAAGAATTTATAATTTGACAAAAATTGCTGGGAAAACTAGAAAGCAGTTTGGTAGAAATTAGACATAGACTAACATCTCACCCTGTATACCTAGATAAGGTCAATATAGATGAATGATTTAGACATAAAAAGTAATATAAGTATATTAGGGGAGCATGGAAATGTGTACTTTTCAGATCTATGGATAAGGAAAGAGTTTATGACAAAACAAGAGAGAGGATCACAGGAAGTAAAATGGATATTGATTACATAAAATTAAAAAAAAAAGTTTTTGCACAAAGCAATGCATCCAAAATTAAAAGAGAAACAGAAAACTAGTGGAAAATTACAGTTAATTTATCTGATAAAGCTCTCAGTTTTCAAATATATGGGGAATGGATCCAGATTCATCAAAACAGGAATATGAAAAATAAATAGTAGAATCACATATCTAACCCTCTATATCAGAGCTCATTTCCATAAACAAAGATTGACCACTAGTTCTTGGATAGATACAACAGTTCTAATGAAGTCATCTCTCCTTTCCTGGTTACCATGGAAAAGCAATAAATAGGTTGGTGGAGTGAAAAATAGAGATATAGATAATAAGTTCCCATATAAAATGTGGTGATAGTATCCAGCCCTCTATCCCTCAAGCAATGTCTCTATGTATTCTGGAATGTAGAGGGAGGAGTCTTTTGCTTTTCTTGATCAGTATGAATTGGTATTTAAGATGCAGTCTGAATCTTTGCAACTTAAATGTACAAGTAGTATTTATCAGAGGAACTTAGAGAGGGCTGTGTTCATTTGAGACATCCAAATGGGGAAAGGAAATTCCTTGTTAAGGAACAATTCATGATTTCAAGGGGAGTTCCTTGTAGCATGGTTTGGCTCAAACGGAAGAGGGTTGTAACAACCTTGATATTTGGATTAAGAAAGGGAAATAGGTTATTACTTAAATACATTAATCAGTTCCAAATACTGAGTTCTTCTTGGCTCAGAGAAGACAGTATCATTAGAGATGCAAAGGTGAAGTCTAAGTGAATATCTGAAACAGCACTTAGTAGGGGATTTGGGGATCATAGAATCTAAAATGGATAGTTCATTTTAGTAACTGACTGGATGGTGGAAGGAGGGAATACAGTTTTGTTAGAGAAATCGGAAGTCAGACGGGGAGAAGGAGAAAACCCAATCTGATGTATCAATTACTCAATACGTGCTTATTAAGTCTTTCCAGGCATTGCATCAGGTTTTGAAAATACAAATTAAAAAATGAAGCAGTCTCTGTCATCAAGTATCTTACAGTCTATTGGAGGAGACAACATGTACATGCTTAAGTATACACAAAATTTTAGATGAAGAGAAATTAATTGGAGAGGATCAATTAAGATTTTGTATTTAAGATGATTCTTTAGCTGAGTTTTGAAGAAAAATGTAATTCCAAGAGACAAAGGCAAGCATGAGGAACAGCAAGGTCAGATTGTCTGGACTATAGATTTTGTGAAGAGGAGTAATGTACAATAAGACTAGAAAGACAGGTTGGGGTCAGAACATGAAATCCTTTGAATGTCAGAGTTTATATTAAAACTTAGAGGTAATAAGGAGTCACTGTATTCTATTCAGTAGGGAAGAGACATGGTCAGACTTTCACTTTAGGAATATCACTTTGGCAGCTTTATGGAGAAGGCATTGGAGGGTAAATAAATTTGAGGCAGGGTTACCAATGAGCAGGTGATTTCAGTAGTCCAGGCAAGAGGTGATAAGAGATTGCTGATGACTGATTGTAAAGAAGGGGCACAGATGCAAGAGATGCTGTGGAGTTAGAAATGAAAAGATTTCTCAAATGATTTTGATATATGGGTTGGGGAAGAGTGAATAGTCAAGGCTGATGATAAGTTTTACATCTGAGTAATTGAAAGGAGAGTGATACCCTTCACAGAAGTAAAGACTCTGAAAAGAGAGGGCATTTTTGGCGAAAATGAGTACAGTTTTGACACCTTGAATTTGCTATGCCAATGGAATATCTAGTTCAAAATGGCAAATAGGCAATATGTGATGCAGTACTATACCTCATAAAAGAGAGCGAGCATGATTGGATATGTAGACTTGGAGTAATTTCCAGAGAGAGAATAATTTTTAAATCCTTGTGTTATGATGAAATCACTAAGTGAGAGGGTATAGAGGGAGAGAGAGAGAGAAGAGAAAACAGCCCAGGATAGAAAGTTGGGAAGCACCCACAGTTAAGGCACTGATATCAATGATGAGCCAATAAATGAGAATGAAAAGAAGCAGTCAGACAGGGAGGAGAAGAAACAAGAGGATAGTGTCATGGAAAAATAAGAAGGAAAGAGCATCCAGGAGTGTGGGGGGGGTATTAAAAAGTGTCAAATATTTTTAAAGAGGTCAAGAAGGAGGAAGACTGAGAAAAGGCCATTAAATCTGGCAATAGAGAAATCACTGGTAAAATTGGAGAGGACAGTTTCATTTCTATGGTGAGGTCAAGAGTTAGACTGCAAAGAATTGAAAAGGCCATGTAATGGTAATGGGATTTGAAGATCTTCCATGCCCCTTGTATAGGCAGGCTGGCAGGTACTTAGCACTTAATTTTGGGTTCATAATTGTGTCAGGTGTTGAGACCCAGAACTTATAAATCCTCCTGTGGGATGAACGTGCTGACATGGCAGAAGGGGGGGGTGGGGCAGGGAGGAGCCAGAGCTGAGTAGGGGCCAGGATGGAGCCATTGTGGAAAGCAAAAGTGAATGAGTGGCAGTGGCTGGAGACAAAAACAGTGGTGGTGGTGGTGGCAGTGGAGATACAAGTGTCAGCTGTGGCAGAGCTTCTTTGGATAGCCAGCCAGAACTTCTGCTGAGGACTTCTGCTAAGGACTGATGGGGATGGGAACTGCAGGGGGTCAGAGCTGCTGGGTGCATGCTATGTGGAAGTTGAGCAGTTACCATGAACAAGGAGAGGAATATCTTTGCCTGAGGGAGCCTGTTTTGTTTTGAAGGCTGGGGGATGTGAGTGTTCACTATATTAACTATGTGTACCAATTTCGTGGCTTCTGTAATGGCTTTGACTTTCTGGTTTTGGGAATCAGCTTTCTAGTATTTGAATAAATGTTTTGGCTCAATCCTCCATGTGGAGAGCCTGTTACACTTTATGATTCACAACTATACCAGCATATTTATAGTCACTGTAGGTGTTGTGAATATTTAATTGTTTTTATAGGCCCTCATTGCCCAAGGGTGGAAGTATAGAGAACCTCGTAGACTTGGTTTCATGTGTGGGTAAATCACCTGCATCAACAATCTAGGTTAAGTCCAAACAGATGAAAGGACAGGGAGGCAAACCCAGTGGGGAATGAGAAGGAAATATTTAATTTGGAAAGAAGAGCTTACTAGGAATCAGGAGAAACACTTGAGGGGATAGAGAAATTACACTGCTGTGCTGACCCTCATAGGAAAAATGCTTTGTGTCCCATAAATAGGGGCAAAATAGAACATCCTAGAACTTTACCACATTATGTGCCAATTCATTCCCTAAATGAATAAAGGAGGTTAGCACTGTGGATTTCTGTTAGGAGAATACTTACCATTTACTCAGAGCCTACTATATACTTGGTACTATGCTAAGCATGTTATAATTATTATCTCATTTCCTCACAGCTCTGGAAGGGAGTTGCTATTATTATTATTATTATTTTACAGTTGAGGAAACTGAGTGAAAAGAGAGGTTTGAGTAACTTGCCAAGAGTCACATAGCTAGTAAATCTGAGGCCAGATTTGAACTCAGGTCTTCCTGACTTCAGGTCCTATGCCCTGTCCACTGAATTTAAAATGAATAAATGAATATAATAATGTAAATACAAACATACTAATGTAATAAATAAATAAATGTTAATATTCCTATGAATGGAATAATAAATATGATAAGTACAGAAAAGCATGGGAAGATATATATGAACTGATAGAGTGTGGAATAAGCAAAACCAGGAAAAAAAAAAACCCTGGACTATGATAATGTAAGTGGAAAGAATGACAACAAAGAGATAATTGAAAATAAATGTCAGTAAATTACAATGACCAGGCTGGTCATAGAGAAAAGATATGAGAAGACGCCTTCTCCACTTATTTGCAGAGGGGCAGTGGAGGCACTGTATGGAAGACTGCTATAATATCATAAATTTTAAAGAAAATGATAGCTTTGCTGAACTATTTCCTCTTTTCTTTTTTATTCTTATGTGGAGCTACTTGGAGGGGGTAGAAGGAGGGAAAGGGCAGAAAAAGTAGGTGATATAATTTTTAAAAATCTATTTTTAAGCACTGGACATTCAGCAAAATGTGAAGAAAAGATTAATCTGGCAGTCCCAATTGCTGGCAAGATTGCCCTTCTCTTTCCAAGAAAAAAGTTGTGTTCCTGTATTGATAATGGCAGACAAGTCAAATAATGGTCCCAAGGTATTGCACACTATTGCTCATTTTCTACTCTTGGAAAGGTTGTAGGGAGTTCACATTTCTAGCAAAATGAATTGACAAGACACTCACACTATTGGAAAAGTGTTGACTAGTAATGAAAGGAAGAGATTTTTACACTATGTCTTTGCATTGCCCAATGCCCTGGCAACCTTTCAGCATTTCATTAATGATGTTCCTACTGACCTTGTGGATCAATTTGTTACTGTGTGCCTCGATGACATTTTGATATTTTCACACCACAAACAGGATCAAATCAGCTATTTCAGAGAAATGTTAATATGGTTGTAGCATCATGATTTATACGAATGATAAACAGGATACATTCTATCAACCCCAGGTTTGGGAGGACTCATTTTAGGACCAGATGGATACAGGAAATATGGAATCTGTATGAGATGGCATTGAATCCCCTGGAGAACAGATCTTACAGAATTTCTTAAATTAATTGTTATTAGCAGGGAACTTGATATTCACAAATAGAGCTCCTGTTTTAGCTTTTATGAAGGGTCTCTACTTCCCAATGTGGATTAGAACAATGATAGAAAAAGAATCATTGACTACGGCTCTTAAGACAACACATGCAAAGAATCGCAAGGGAAGAAATTTTTACCAATTTTTATACCAATTAATCTCTGTTAAAAATGATATTTTTAGAGCTATTGTAGAATAATTTAAATACAATCCCTTGTGATTATCCAAGGGCTATACAGTTATCCCTTCCACATCACAACTTTTCCCATTATAGTTTTGATGTTTTGTGTGTCAACATAGGAAATTAAATGAGAGATTTTGGGTGTTTTGCAAAAGCTGCAGATTATATGCAAAAGCCAGCAGATAACACAGAGCCTATGACCAAATGCTTAACCCAAATTTTATAATAAGGTACTGTTAAATTCCCCATAAAAGAAAAATCAGACTTCTTCTCTGGTACAAAGGGAGGGTCAATATTTTGTATGGATTTTCCAGATTGTGGGGGCACTATACCCCTAACCCCTGCAATGTGGAAATGAATACATCCATTTAAAAATAATCACCCGACATGAATGTCTATTGCAGATGGTGTCAAGAAGTTATAGTTTGCAACTAAATATTAGAAGTTATACCAGAAAAGATGAGGGTTTATTCATTCCTCAAAAATGTATCATATATACATTTATAAATTATATATATATATAGATATATAGATATACATATATACACATACACATATATATGTAGATAAAATAGCTAACCCTTAACAGCTAAACAGCCCCTCAGCACTAGAGAAGAATGCCTAGAAATGACAGTTATTTCAAGCATGAATAGCTCTTGATAATAGTATACACACATATATACACACATACATATATACGTGCTAAATGGATTTATATATGTTAAATGCATGAAATTAGGCTGTCATTTTAAATATCTTTATGTATTACTTTACTTTTTCCAATTGCTTCAAACATTTGTGTTTCATTTATCCAACTAGGTTAGATACTTCTTTTTATTTTATTTTTTACTTTTTAGAAGGGAATTGGGTTAAGTGACTTGCCCAGGGTCACACGGCTAGGTTTTTGCCCAGGTCTTCCTTATTCCAGGGTCGGTGCTCTGTTCACTGTGCCACCTATCAGCCCTTAGGTTAGATACTTCTTTTTTTTTTTTCCAAATGCTTTATTAACTTCTGGTTTACATCATTCATTTCCGTCAGATTCTGAGTTACACTTTTTTCCCCATTTTTCCCCTACCCACCAGCCCAGAATAGCAGTCCCACAGGATATCCCCTCATCCAATCTGGTCTTTTCTATCTCTTCTCCCATACCCCCTTCGACTTTTCCAGAAGGGCAAGGTGAATCCTCGTGCCCCAATACCTGCACATGTTATCTCCCAATTATATGCAAAAATATTATTAGTCATAGTATTTGTACATTTTTTTAAATTTGATTTTAAAAGGAAGATAAGCAACTCAGTATATACTGTACATTTATAGCTATGCAAAACATTACCATAGTAGATATATTGTGAAAGACTGACTATATTTCCCTCCTTCCTATCCCACCTCCCACCTGGTCCACTCCCCACATTGGTCCTGTCCCTTTTCAAAAGTGGGTGCTTCCAACTCCCCCTGCCCCATCTGCCTTCCCTTCCATTGTTGCCTCTGTCATCCCCTTCTCCCCCATTCTCCTGTAGGGTTAGAAACCCTATTTAGTATGTATGTCATTCTCTCCCTGATCCAAATTCAATGAGAATAAGGTTTTGCCTTTTTGACTTCCTGTTCTTCCCTTCTGTTGTAGCCATTTTCCCTTGCTTCTTCTATATGAGATAGTTTACCCCATTCTGTCTCTCCCCATCTCCGCTCATTATATTCTGCTCTCACCTCTTAATTTCACCTTTTAAGTATCATCCCTTCCTATTAAATTCGACCTGTGCCCTCTATCTATGTATACCTGAAAACATATATACACACATTCACATATGTATTCATATGCCCATATACCCTTCTTCAACTATTTTCATACTGAGAAAAGTGTCATCAGTTACAGTTATCATTTTTCCCTGTAGGAATGTAAATAGTTCATCTTTGATAAGTTCATAATGATTTCTTTTCCCTGTTTACCTTCTCAAACATCTCTTGCTTCTTGTATCTGAATGTCAAATTTTCTATTCAACTCTGTTTTTTTCCTCAAGAATGCTTGAAAGTCCTCTATTCCACTGAATGACTATATTTTCCCCTGAAACATGATACTCAGTTTTTCTGGGTAGGTGATTCTTGGTTTTAATCCCAGGTCCTTTGACCTGTGGAATATCATATTCCAGGCCCTTCAATTCCTCAGTGTAGAAACTGTCAGGTCCTGTGTTATCCTGATTGTGTTTCCACAATATTGAAATTGTTTCTTCCTGGCTGATTGTAATATTCTCTCCTTGATCTGGGAATTCTGGAACCTGGCTGCAATATTCTTAGGAGTTTTCTTTTTGGGATCTTTTTCAGGAGATGATCTGTAGATATATTTTCCTTTCCACCTTTCTTTTGCCCTCTAGTTCTAAAACATCAGGGCAATTTTCCTGGAGAATTTCTTGAAGGGTGATTTCCAGATTCTTTCTTTGATCATGGTTTTCAGGTAGTCCAATAATTTTTAGATTGTCTCTCCTGGATCTATTTTCTAGGTCAGTGGTTTTTCCCATGAGATATTTCACATTGCCTTCTATTCTTTAATTTGTTTGGATCTGCTTAATAGCATCTTGATTTCTCATAAAGTCACTAGCTTCCATTTGCTCCAGTCTAATTCTGAAGGAATGATTCTTTTTTTTTTTTTTGGAAGGCAATTGGGTTTAAGTAACTTGCCCAAGGTCACACAGCTAGGTTTTTATTTGTGTGTGCCTTAAGTGTCTGAGGCTGGATCTGAACTCAGGTCCTTCTGACTCCGGGGCCGACGCTCTACTCACTGTGCCACCTAGCCACCCCAAATGATTCTCCTCAGTGAGCTTTTGAGATTCTTTTTCCATCTCGCAAATTCAGCTTTTTAAGGCATTCTTCTCCTCATTGCCTTTTTGAGCCTCTTTTGCCATTTGAGTTAGTCTATTTTTTAAGGTGTTATTTCCTCAGTCAGGCTGTTGACTCTCATTTCATACTTTTCTTGCATCTTTCTCATTTCTCTACCCAATTTTCCCCTTACTTCTCTTATCTGCTTCTTAAGTTCCTCTATGGCCTGTAGCCAGCTCGTATTTTAATTTGAGGCTTTTGCTGCAGGATTTCTCACCTCACAGTACTCCTCCTGTTCCATGCTTCGAACCTCTTTGCCCCCAAAATAGGAGTCTAATTGAATTTTTCTGTTTATTTTGTTTCCTTTGCCCAGGCATATTGCCACTCACTTACTTGACTTTTGGGCTTGTTGCCATAGTAGGACTCTGCCACCAGCCAGGGGAACTTCCGTCCTAAACACTGGGGTTTTCTAAACTTCCAGAGGTATTAAGTTGGGTGGCCTCTCTGAAGCCTCCACACATTCTGGCAAGCTGGTCACATGCCCTAAGACCTCCACCCCAGACCACAATCCAGATCCAAGAATGTAAAGAGCGATTACCCCCAAGACTGATCACTGGACCCCCCTACAGTTTGCAGGCCAGGAGCTGAAGCTGCAAAGTGGTAACATGGTGCAAGCTGCGCTGGCTCCTCAGAGGCTTCTCCCCTGCAGGGGAAGAAGGTGACATGCTCTCCCAACCAGTCCCAAAGTCCATAGGGCACTGACCTCTCACTTTGTCCTAGGCATCTATGTGTTGATAATTCTGGAAATGCCACAGCTGTTGGTGTTCTGGGGTCCCTCCAGCCTGCTGCTGGTCTGGCTGCCCTGGGACTAAAACCTCAGACTCAAGTGCTGCTCCCTGCTGGGCTTCTGGGCTGCCCTCAGCAGGACGTTAGCTTTTCTGGGTCATTTTATGGGTTCTGGAGCTCCAGAGTTCATTCAGAGTCCCCCTTTTACATACTTTTGAAGTGGTATAGGCAAGAGCTCCATGGAAGTGCTGTTTCTACTCTGCCATCTCAACTCTGCCCAGGTTAGATACTTCTTAAGGGCAAATATAATGCCTTATATTTTCCTCCCCAAAATATTTAGGGTAACACTGGAAAACCAGAAAGTCAATCATTCAATATTTATTAAATTGATTTAGGGAAGATTTAATTAATATACACTTATAAAATCATAAACTGAATTTTAATATCTCATCAAATCAGACCTTTAGGTTTTACAATACATGAAGTAATCAACAAATGCAAAATATTAAGTCCAATGCTATGGGAGAATAAGAGATGACAGAGAGGCATCACAGATGACAGAGGCATACAAAGGATAAAGCAAAGTTCCACAGAAGGGGATGATGGTCTCCTTCTTGTGTGCTGAAATTGTAGTGGTAGTAGATATTCCTCTCCTCCCCTCCTTATACACAGTCCCAAAGACATAGCCAGTGAAGTTTAACCTGTCTTATAAGATGGATCATTCTATTTATCATCTCCAGGAAGCTTCTTCTTCCAACATATCAATTTTACTTTGCTGACACATCAGAAAGACCTGAGGAAAATTCTGCTAAAGTTTTGACTTTTCCCCTCAAGTTCCATTACTATGGCAAATCACACACTCAATAAATACTTGTTGACTTCTTTGTTACGACAATAAAGACTAAATTCAAAGCTGAAGGCTGAAGATTCTTGCAGCTTGGCTGTTGGATTCTTTAGCTCAGGAACAAATGCTAAGGTTTTTCTAGGTGCCATATTCAGCAACATGAAATCCTTACAACAATAAATATTTCATATAAGTATATTATTTACTTCTGTATACACAGTTGCATATATCAGTATCTACATATAGATAATGGACAATAGTCCATTAAGTCATTCTAAGATGAGCAATTATCATTGTTATAACAAAGTCTGTCATTTAATAGTTTTTTCTCTCTTATCCACTAAACTGTTATATTTTAGTGTAGCATAGTGAAAAGAGCACAAGATTCAAATCATAAGAGTAGGGTTCTAGGCCCACCTTTGATGGGCTTAGTCACTTCCTTCCTCACATGGTACATTGATCAAGTTACTGCCTATCTCCAAGCTTCAATTTCCTGCTATAAAACAAAGTAGGTGGACTAAAATACAATTACAATCCTATTCAGGCCTAACATTCTATGAGATGTTCATCCTTTTTAAATCAGATGAAAGTAGGCAAGAAGTACTTCAAGCAAGGGTGTGCCAGAGCCAACCCTAACTAATTCAGGAAAGCCAATGCTGAAATCAGAAGATGCTTCAAATCAGGGCTCGATTTAGCCTTTTGTTGACATAAGAGGCAGAGAAAATGATAATAATGCAGATTAAACTTAAAAGTGTGTTATACAAACAGCTTTCCCCTAGAGAGAAGATAATTAAATATTTACTAGAACACTGCTGAGTATAATTAGAAGAATGTTAGAAAGATGTATCAGGCCAAGTCTCACTCAGGTTGGTCTTATAGTTTGGGTTAAAGTTTGGAGAGAAGTGAGACACTATTAGATTTAATAGTCATGATCAACAAAAAGTAAACTTACTTAGTCTTAGTAGAGAAAGGATATTCAGGGAAGATAAAGTATATGAAGTCAGTGTGCAAGAATTAAATTCTACTCCATTGAGCTTATTTTCCCTGCCCTGGTATTACTGAAGAGGTTACCCGTAAAGAGGGTTAGGGTTGTACTGGAGACCCCAAAATACCAACACTCCAGGTCATGCCAAATGAGTTCGACTTGAGTCTTCTCTCAGCCAAAGAAAAGTAAAGTTTATTAAAAGTTTGCTTGTATTAGACACAGAGTTAAGTCTGTGCTAGATCATTCTAAGTCTATCTCGCAAACATGAAGACAGGATGGGTCTTTTATACAGAAGGTTGTGGGAGGAATCTATGGGTGGTTTAGAGGGGGAGTTCGGGGAGGGGCTTCAGGAGGAGTTAATAAGGTCAATGAGAGATTAAGGATGAGAGGCCACTCAGAGAGCAGGGGTAGGGGGTGTGGATAGGGGATAGGGGGTAGGAATAGAGAATAGCAGGTGGGGAAAGGTATCAAGTATTTATTATGTATCTGTTATATGCCAGTAACTGTGCTAAATGCATTACAAATAATGCCTCAACTGATTCTCACAAAAACCCTGTTGATGAGGTATGGGCTCTGAGAGCCCCCTTGAACTCTCCTGAAATCTTTGAGGTACAGGCTCTGGCAACCCCCCTTGAACTCTGATTAAGTCTGTGAGGCATTTGTATGAGGCAATAGGCCTTAACTGTGGCTGGGCCCAGACCTCTGTTACTAGCCTAGCCCTCCATGTCCATCTACTTCCCACCCTTTCGCCTATCAAAATATCAATCCACCCTTGATCTGGCCTAGCCCACCATTGTCTGTAGTCTTCAGGTAGCCTCCAGCAACTTCCCACCCTTAATCACTCATTGGCCTCATTTGACTTCCCTTGAAGACCTTCCCCAAACTCCTCCTCTAGACCACCCATAGATTCCTCCCACAACCTTCTGTATATAAGATCTCATTTTCCCCTAATGTGTGTGAGAGCACCATAGAATGACCTAGCACAGACTTACTCTGTGTCCAATACAAGTGAACTTTTAATAAACTCTACTTTTCTTGGGCTGAGAAGACTTGAGTCGAATTCATTCAGAAGGAGCGGGCATGTTGGTATTTTGGAGTCTCCAGAGCAACCTTAACCCTCTTTATGGGTAACCTCTTCACTAGGGTTCAGAATACCTGGGATGTGGAAGGTGAGAGGGGTGTAAGTATTTTAACCAATGAAAAATGAGTTCAGGTGGGTTATCATTCCTAATGGTTCAAGCTCAGAGTAAAATGCTCCCAGAGCATCAGGTAGCCATTTGCACCTAGAAAGGATGAAGCAGTTACCACCAATGTAGGCAGCAGATTCAGGCAAGGCATATAGTAGAGTCAGAGTTATAGGAATGAACAAATGTGGCAAGGAGGGAACTCAGTGGAAGGACTGACTCCTTTGTCTGTTCAGGAGGAACAGGCTCCCCTGAGGGGTTCGTGGGGGCGAACCAGAGGTTGTAGTGGGGCAACCGGAGGGGAATTCTCTGAGGGGTCAAGGGGTTGTAGTGGGGCCCCCAGAGGGGTCGTAGTGGGGCGACCAGAATCCTGGAGACGATTGGACAGTCTGAGGCGGCTGGAGTGGTAAGTTTGGCATCAGCCCGGTAAGGCGTGATCCTTACAGGTTGACTCCCTAAGTATAAGTGATGCTTCTTTGATAAGCAGGGCCAGAACAATCTGACAGACTGAGTCTGAGCTAGATTAAATCTGCCCCCTCTTTGGGGGGCGATACAGAGAGATTGTGGGAGGGATCTAGGGGTGGCCTAGAGAAGTGCTTGGGGAGGGTCTTGAGGAGGGGTCTAAGGAGAATGTTTGGAACTGAGGTCAGACTCCAGGAATGGGATTAAGGGCGGGGAAATAGCTGAAGGTTACCTGGAGATGACAGACAATAGACCTCTAGGCTCCTTTAAAGGTAAGCGCTTTGGGTATAGATATTTTGATAGGATCAAGGATAGGAAGTAGTTGGACAAAGGAGGGCTAAGCTAGGTTAAGAGTAAGGTATTTTGGCCTAGCAATAATGAAAGGCTTATGGCCTCAGGCAAATGCCTCATCTGGTGGGAAGATTCAATCAGAGTTTAAGGGGTTTCCCAGAGCCTAAACCCAGTCACAACCATAGAAAATTATTATGGGAATATTGCTGACTAGGCTTCATCTTCAGAGGAGGATATTGAAGTAAAGAAATCCCCAAAGAGTAACATCAAATGATCACCTGCCCAAAAAGAATTTATTATGAGACCTTAAAAAAGACTTTAAAAATCAAATGGCAGAGATGGAAGAAAAACTAAAAAAGAAAATAAGAATAATCCAAGAAAAACAAGAATGGTATGAAAGGAAAGTCAGCTAGAAAAGGAGATCTAGAATCTTAAGGAAGAAAATAACACCTTGAAAATTAGAATTGGGCAAAGTGAAGCCAGTGAAATTATAAGAGATCAAGAATAAACAAAATATGAATAATGAAAAAAATAGAAGAGAGAGTAAAACATCTTATAAGAAAAACAACAGATTTGGAGAATAGATTAAGAAGAGAAAATATAAAAATAGTTGGACTAACTGAAATAATTAAAGAAAATTGTCCTGAAGCATTAGAACAAGGGGGGAAAGTAGAAATAGAAAAAATCCATCCATCACTACTAAAAAGAGAGCCTATGAGGAAAACTCATAGGAATATCATAGTCAAATTCTGAAACTCCCAGCTCAAGGAAAAAATATTAAAAGCATCAAGATTAAAACAATTTAAATGTGATAGTGCCACAATTAGAATTATATAAGACCTAGCAGCAGAGACATTAAAGGACTGCAGGTCTTAGAATACAACATATTGAGGAGCAAAAGAACTGGGGCTTGGGCCAAAAATATAATACCCTGCAAAGTTAACTCTTATCTTAAACAAACAAAATGGGCATTTTATAAACTCTCAGACTTTCAAGACTTCATTAAAAAAAAATCCTGAGTTGAATAGATGATTCAACATAAGACCAATATAAATATAAGGTATATAACAAAGACTAATTAGAGCTTAGAGCAGAGGTTGAGGGAAATAGTTTAGTAGGAGTATAGAAGGTTGTTTAGAGTTATGGGAATGGGAGGATAGGGGGAGGGATCCTTGGAGAGTGGGAGACAAGTCATAGGAGGGCAAAGTAGTGGGTAAAAGTAAAGTAGAGGAGTCAGGAGGGATAGGAAAGAGATATGCATATACATAAAAACAAAGATCAGAAGAATAGGTTTGGGAAAGTATATGTCTATATATATGTATATGTGTATGTATATATCTATAGGTATGTAGAAACATATCTAAACTTTATTGTAGCCTCCTGGGGGGGTAGGGGAGGGTATGTATATATTTATAGCTATAGAGAAACATAACTAAACTTTATCTTGGCCCTCTGGGGGAGGGGTTGAGGGAAGGAAAAAAAAACAACAAAGTAAAGCAGTTGCTCAGCAGAGAACAAAAGAAAGTTCACAAGGAAGCAAAGAATGTCCAAATTCACAAGGAATCAAAGATGGACAATTCTCAACACAATGAGTTTTATTTGTCATATAGGTTTTCTTGAAATGAATATTTATTTTTATATATTTTGAATCCTTATGTTCTGCTATGCACATAACATGCTTTTTTTTTTCTTTCTAACTTTGTATTTAAGTCTATGATATGTTTTTTGTTTCTTTTCTCTTTGTGTTCTGGTGTTTGAGTCTCAAATAAAATTTTGGAAAAAAATTTAAAAAGGAGAGGGAGAGAAAGGGGGGGGGGTGCAGGGAAGAAAAAACCTAAGGATTGTGCTCAGGAATCTCTGCTAAAATTTTCCTAACAGTCAAACTCAGAAATTTGACAAGTAGTTATACAATTTATGTTTAGCTAATTCCAATAACAGGGAGCTCAACTACCTCACAAGGTGACCCATTATACCCTGGGACAGCTTTATTTACTAGGAAATTTTTCCTAATATGCAGTCACAATTTGTCTTCCACCACTCATTGTTCCTGTTTCTCTGCTGGAGCTGTTGGGGGAAGGGTAATAGGTTCTACCAGGGACCCTGATCACTATCAGTGACCAGAAACCCTGAAATTCAGTCTGGAAAGAATTCACCAGACTCAAGCAAACTTGGAAGCCGAGATTGTAAAAGTTTGTTACGCTGTACAGCACAACGGGCAAGGGTTCTTATGGAACCTGCAAACTTACAGAAGTCACAGATATAGTTTTAAGGAGTCAAGACAGTAAATCTGGTATCAATCATGCTAACTAAGTGAGTAAGGGTGGGATCAGGGAGGAGTTAAGGAGTGGTCAGTGATTAAAGGAACATGAACTTTTAATATCAACTGCACAAGCGTATTGCCCATAATTCACTGGGAAATAGCCCAAGTGGGGGCTACTTGGAGGTGTGGTTTTAGACCTGAAATGTCACTAAGTCAGCCAGAGGTCAGGACCAACTGAGGAGTGCCCAGTCTGCCACCCATCAGTGTCATGTTTGACAAGATGGATGTTGGGAACCAAGGCTAATGGAGACTCAGTATGGGTATAATTGGCTAAGGAGTTAACCTATAGATAGGGCACTGAAGGATTCATAGTGCATCTGGCCACTCTATTAGGGGAGATAACATTTGCCTAAGCTAAAATGTTTATAGATAGTTTAGCGAAGGATTCATAGGTAGCTTGTTATTGTTCCAAGCAGAGATAAACAGTTCATGAATTGTTGCTGGGAAGAGTGCTGGCAGGGGGAAGGGGCAGAGCTAATGCTCTGAGGCTGGGGAGGGGGAAATGTGATTTTACAGACTGGTTTTACAAATTGGTTATACAGACATAGATCCCAAGCACCCCATGTACAAACTGATGTTACAAACTGATACTACAGACATAGACTGATGTTACAAATATATATCCCAAGCACCCCATCAGAGCAATAGTTGGAGATGTGTGGGTGACAAGGGAGGAAGGGAAAGAATCTGGAATTCAAAGTTTTAAAATCAAATGTTTAAAAATATCTATATTATTATTATTTTACATGTAACCAGGAAATAAAATATACAGGCACTGGGGCATAGAGATCCACTATGCCCTACTGGAAAGTCAGAGGGGGGGATGTGGGAAGATATGGGAAAGAGCAGATTGGGGGAGGGGATATTCAGTGGGATCTCTGTTTTGGGATGGTGGGTATGGGGATAATGGGGAGAAAATTTGTAACTCAAAATGGCAAAAAATCCCCAAATGACTTTAAATTAACTGTGGCTGAGAACAATAATACTTTTTAAAAAAAATCAATGAGGGAATGAATAAATTAAAAAATTATTTAAGTACTTATTACTATATCCAAAACACTATTTTGAGTTCTGGGACATGAATAGAAAAATAAAACTGAAATAAAATAGAAAAGTGAGACAGTCCCTGCTCTCAAGGAGTTCACATTTGAATGAGGTGAAAACACAAATAGAAATTTTCAGCTCCACGGTCAAATAGAAAGGTCTCACCCTCATTAGAATTCTATGGAAAAACACATGATGTCTTATTTTTAATGTCATTTTTACATTACGGTACTCTTGTTTAATTCCACTAATAAAATCATATCAGTTCATGATGGAACATTTAAACAGTACCAAGGACTTTGGTAGCAAGAACTTCCTTTTCTGGATCTTCAGGTGCTGTGGCTGTAGCATCCAAAGAAGCAACTGGCATGGGGGTTTCCTTACAGGGGTAATGATTGTAGGATTTGGCTTCAAAGAAGGACAGAATGGTGGCAGGAGGTGGCCTGTCACTTCATGAGCCTGTGGGCCTACCTGTCTATCAGTGTCCATAGTTGGTGACAGTAATGAGACCAAATAAGGTAGACCTCTTCTCCAAACTTTGAAATCATAAAGTACTACATAAATGTTATCTGCAATTACTATTTTATGGTAACTTTACCTTCCTATCCTGTCAAACCTTTGCATATACCTGGCAACAAGAATTCTAGCAAACTTTAGGGGATAACTCTCCATCCCTTGTCAATCCCTGAACAATAAAAGAAAAAGATTAGGTGAGGAAAATCCATAAATTGGATAAGTAGTCCCTGAATAACTGGAAGATAGTTATAAAAAATTCAATTCAACAGACTTTATTGCAACTTTACTATGCTCATTGCATAAATCTGAAAATGCATTGACTTTATCTGAAATTTCTTTATTCCAAATTTAACACCCCCCAAAACAATTTACACATTCAAGATAGTACAGAAGAAGAGAATTTCATTTTTGAGGACTCAATGAACCATGAATCTTTATCAAGCATTGCTTGCTTAGAAAATATTTAACAAGTTCAACATGTAATATTCAAAGCTTTCTGGCTTGTCTGAGTTTCCTTCTAAAGTTACTTCTGTTCTCATTTGAGCTCTTTAAGTGCTTTAACGACTCTCTCTCCATTATTATTCTGCCCTTTTTTAGCTTTCTTTCAAACCTGTCTTTCTAGTTTCATTACATTTAGAATCTCAAGCAAAAATTTTTATGTCTTTTGACACTGTGTAGTTCACTTATTTAACTATAATAGAAAATTATCACTCCTTAGATTAGGATATGATGTTCTCTTTAACAATATATTTTTGATTGAATAAATTGCTCTTTGGTTCTGTTCACTTCACTTAGCATCAAATCATACAAATCTTCCCCAGGTTTTTCTGAAATCATACCCTTCATCATTTCTTACAGCACAATAATATCCCATTGTATCCCACCCTAACTTCTCTAACCCATACCTCAACTGATGAGCATACCCTCATTTACCAGTTCTTATCATCAGTAGATTCACTTTCATTTATTCATTATTCACCATCCCTTTCTTTATCCACTTTTCTCTCTTCTGGCCTCCTGAGATGGAACATCAGCTGGAATTACTTTTCCTTTCATTTTTTACTTCTCTAGCTTTTAGAAGAGGTATAAGGGAGGGAATCTGATAGGTCAAAATCAGTTTTTCTTTATTTGGAAATTTGGAAAGTACAGGTTTCTGTTCCTTCACATTTGGATTTGGAAAAAAAAAAAAACTAAGCCTAAGTGAGTTACTTGCCACAATACTAAAAACTGATTCCAAGGAGATGCACACTGTTTCTTAAAACAGACTCAAAAATCTCCTGTCTGCCTATCGCTACAGACATCCTGATTGATTCTTTGAAGGAGCAATTACTGTGCCTGAAGGGACAAGCACCACTTCCAGGGTCAGGTTGCTTGAAAAAAATGGGGCATCAAAGAGATTTATTTTTTTATGAGAAGTTGAATAGTCAAGGGAAAGGGGCTCAGGACCTCTGGGTTATAACTCCATATCATTTTTTAACAAGGACTTTTAAGTTAAGTGTAGGACACATGATGGGTCTGACAGAGGTTTAGCATTAACCTTTACATAGAGTAATATTATTGCCAAGGTTCTGTCATTAGGCTAGAATCATAAATTTTATTCACCATCTATAGTCTTTCAAAATTTCCCAGTCCCTCAATTAAGTGCCACTGAGGTATCATCAATGAACAGCACTAAAATCTGATTTTCTCTAATGGGAATTTAGAGTCAATGATAGTGCATCTGTGTAATTCCTTAGGAAATAGATGCTGGTTTAAACTCATTATTGTCAAGGACTATTGACCAATTAGCTCCAATTCAATCTAATTGTGTAACATAGAAATTTAAGCTTTCCTGGATTGATAATGAACTAAGGCTCTTCATGGGATACAAGAACAAATCAGAACCCAGCTGGCTATTTACAAGCTGAAGCCAATTTTCAGATATGAAGAGAGACTTTAGCCATAGCAGCTGGCTGTGTCTTGAAGGAAAATGAACTTTTCCCTCATTCCACATTTGGACAGCTCTAATTGTAAAGAAGTTTTTCTTTGTACTGAGGCACAGTTGTTGCTTTGTGACTTTAACACTTTAATTCTATTTTTAAATGCTCTACCTAAATTTTGTGTTAAGTATATCCAAATAAGAAGTGGGAAATGTTTAGACAGCGATATTTCTATTTTACATGTTAGAAATTCAATCACATAGCTTTCTTTTTCTCTCTCTCCCTTCCTTCCTTCCTCTCTTCTTTCCTTCTTTTGTTCCTTCCCTCCTTCCTTTTTTTTTCTTTTTGCTCTAGAGGCAGTAGTAGGAAGTTAGGTTTAGGAAGTCAAATATTAGTAATAATTTGCTATTAAATTTAGATTTAACCCATCTCTAAACCATATTAAAGGCATCTAGTTGGCACAATAGATAGAGTGCTTAGTCTGGAATCGGGCAGACTCATTTTCCTGTCATCAAATCTGGCTTTAATAGCTGTGTGACCCTGGGCAAATCACTTAACCTTGTTTGCCTCAGTTTCCTCATCTATAAAATGATCTGGAGAAGGAAATGGCAAACCACTCCAGTAACTTTATCAAGAAAATCCCAAATGAAGTCATATAGAGTCATACACAATTAAAACAATGACATGACTGAAATGATTTAATAATAGCAAATGACTAGCTCCCAAGCAGATAAACCTATAATGACCCTATTAAGACAAGGTAAAGTGAGTTAGAATTTCACAAAAAGCCACAACATAATGAGTAGCTATTATAATTTGAAGGAAAGTGAACCAAAATTCTTCTGCAACAAAAATGATACCATAAATTCTAAGGTTTCCCTAGAGATCATGGAACAAAACTTCAGTAAGAAACTCCAAAACAGGCAAACGAAAAATAAAACTCTTAAAAAATGAAATCAAGGTGAAAATTATGTTGAAAAACAAAGTTTTTGAAGCATATTTAAATGAGATAAATAAAAGAGTAGACTTTAGAACACATGATAGGTAATCTTTCCAAAGCAGTGGAGAATAGTAGAAGCAACGGACCATTTGACAGAAGATAAGGAAATAAAATAGCTTTGAAAGAACAAAGTAGTTTTTCTGCAAACAAAATCCTAACTGACCCTTAAGAATATGCTTGTAGAGGAAATATAAAGATCAGAGATTTCCAGAATAAACAAATCTGAATAGTTAAAAGACCCAAATACCATACTGCAGGGAAAAAAAATACCTCTCACCCCAAATATCTAGTAGTTTTAATGGCAGATCACAAATTTCTAATGTCAGTAATTCATCCCTAGCTTGACAGTAGAGGAAAATACAAGGCAGATTTTGGTGTCAAGCAATAATATTTCTCCAAGCAGCCAGGGGAAATGCCTTCAGCAAGAGGGAGAGATAATTTGAACACAAAAGGGTTACTCTGAAGAAATGAGAAGTAAAGAGATCAGAATCATCTACTACTACTACTACTACTACTACTTTTACTACTATTTATTAATGTTTATATCACACTTACCATATGCCAGGCACTGTGCTAAGTACTTTATGATTAATATCTCTTTGATCCTCACAATGGTGTTGAGAGTTAAGTGCTACTATGATCCCTGTTTTATAGATGAAGAAACTGAAGTAAATACCATTTGAGTAACTTGTTCAAGGCCATACATTTAGTAAGTATCTGGGAGTGAATTTAAACTCAAGTCTTCTTGGTATGTTAGGCCTTTGCTACCTAGATGCCCCATGATATTCTAAAGGACAAAGGAAATGGAGATGCTTCATAAAATAACACATCCTGCTCACCTTAGCAGGTAGGTGATAAAGATAAACATGCTAAGAATTGAAGTAATTGATACAAAGGGAAATAAGTAGACCCAAAGAACTGCACCCATATTGCCCACAAACTTGTACTGACCAATCTTGTCCCTGGAGAAAATGAACATTTTTGTGCCTCTAATTTAATCATTAACTTTCAAATCTAAGGAAAGGGGAAAAAATTGTGACAAAACAAGAGAAAAAGAAGATCATTGGAGGTAAAAATAGATCATTTTTAATGAAATAAACTTAAAATGATTTTGCATAAACAAAATGAATGCAGTTAAAATAAGACAGAATGCAGCTAATTGGAGACAAAAAAAATTGCAAAAGTTTCACTGACAATAGGTTCATTTCCAAATATATAAATAATTCAGATTTATAAGAATAAGAGCTATTCACCTCTTGTGAGCTTTCCTTTGTGAGCAATTGTCATCCTCCAATTTTATTTGTTTTTGTTTCCATAAATAGTGTTTTTTTAAAGTAGTATTTATATACTTTATCTCTCTTGACAGGTAGGCTCACAAATCTTTTGCATATTTGGTAGTTATTTTAAATGAGATTTCTCTTTTCTCTCTTTCATACTGTGTTTTGTTGGTAAGCTATACAAATATGGGGGATTTAAATGCATTCATTTTTTATCCTGAAACTTTGCTAAAGTTATTTCAATTAATTTCAGTTAACTTTCTATGATTCTCTGAGTACAATATATCATCTCCAAAAAGTTATAATTTTGATTCTTTTTGCATGTGTGTATTCATTCAATCGCCCCCTCCCACTTGTCTTATTGTTATAGCTACTGTTTTTACCACTATATCAAATAATAATGGTTATAATGGGCATCTTTGCTTTACCTCTTATCATACTAAAAAGGTTCCTAACTCTAATTTTATATTGGGCTGGTTCTTAGATTTAGAACTTTGCTACTTAATCACATTAAAGAACAGTGAATTTATTCATATATCTTTTAGTGATTATAAAAGAAATGGCTATAGAATTATTTTTTTAAAATCCTCTAATGAGCCTATTGATATACTCATACTAATTTTATTTTTTTGTTATTTACATGATATTATATTTATATTTTCCTAAGATTAAATCAGTCTTTTGTTGATGACATATTACCTATATTACCGTAGTGTATAATACATTTTTGTACCTCTTCATGTGAAACAATTTACCCCCCTCTACCTCTCCGTTCCTTTTGCACTCAGTGTACTCCTCCTTTTCATTCCTTAATTATTTTTATGTCATTCCCTCAGATTCTCTGTATAAACTCTGTGTATGTATATTCCTTCTAGTTGTACTTTTAGCTATGCAATTTTTAAGAATTTCAAGTGTCATCTGCCCATGTAGGGATGTAAACAGTTCAGCTCCATTGAATCCCTTATGTTTCTTTTCTTCTTTTTAGGATTCTCTTCATTCTTGATATTGGATATCAATTGTTTTGTTCAATTCTGATCTTTTTATTAAAGCTTGAAATCCTTCTATTTCATTAAATAACAATTTTTCCCCTTTGGAGCATTATGCTTAATTTGACCAGGTAGGTGATTTTTGGTGGTAGTTCTATTTCTTTTGCCTTCCTACATATCATGTTCCATGACTCCAATCCTTTAATATTACAGCTGTTCAATCCTATGTAATCCTGATTGTGATTCCCCTATATTTGTACTGTTTCTTTCTGGCCACTTGGAGTATTTTTATCTTGACCTGGTAGTTCTGAAATTTTGCTGTAATGTTCCTTGAAGTTTTTATTTTGCGATCTCTTTCCTTCCATGATCAGTGGATTCTTTCAATGTCTACTCTTTCCTCTTGTTCCAGGATACCAGGATAATTTTCCTTGATAATTTCTCAAAAGATGCTGTCCAGGTCCTCCTTTTCATTAAGGCTTTCAGGTAGTCCAATGATTCTGACTGACCATCAACACATAAAGGACAAAGTGATGAGAGAAAACTGTGCTTAGCACCAGTGCTATCTGATTTGTATGGTCTGTTCTTCTTCTATTTTCTTCACCTTACTAATGCCCCAATCACAGCTTCTACCTTTTCTTTCTCTTTCAAATCCCCCTTCTGTCTCCTCCATCTGAGGTTAGGGGTTGTTTTACTTATGACTAATTCTTCCTTGACTCTGTTATCCCTCTTATTGCCTGTCTTTTCTTCCTGTTCGTCATTTTTTCCTGTTTACATTACACTAAACTATGTGTATATTCTACCCTCATTTGAATAGTTCACATGAAAGTGGATTTCAGATATCACCCACTTTCCCTATACTTTCCTTCATATATATGTGTGTATGTATGTATATATTCCCTTCCCTGCCCTTCCCTGCCCTTTGTGTTTCTTTTGGGAGGTAATAGATTGAGTCTTGCTGTCTTAACTTTGCCCTCTGTTTCTAATAGATACACATACACATACACAAATTGACCAGAAATCCCCAGACAGTAGGGTGAGAGAACAATAGTAAAAATAATACTACTGAAGTCAAACAAGACATATTTATCAAGTACAACCAAAGTAAAAACAGAACTAAGTATAGCCAGCAGATTTCCCTGAGTCGACCAAGCAAAGCATAGAACTCCAACAAGGAAGCCCCAAAATGTTTGGAAACCCATATTGATATCCCAGGAGCAGTATTGACTAATGTAAGTGAAGCTTCCATGTTATGACAAGGCTCCGAGATCCTTATTTTGAGATATCCTAGAAGGCCTTTAAGAAACATTACTCAGAACCTCAAAGGGATATCTAAGGGATATCCAGGGATATCTAAACCCAGGAGATGGAGGCTAGTATACAGGAACCCAGATACACAGGTCTGGCCAAGCAGTTTATTACCACCCTAAAGCTTAACAGGAGGTCAATCTGGCCTACCACAATGCCCTAATTCAGCAACTAGAATTGGAGAAATATCCAACCATTATCAAAAATTATAGCAAGTCTAGAGAAATGTAGGAGTAGCTTTCTGATATCTGTAAGGAAATCCCTAAAATATATATATATATATATTTTTTTTTTCACGTGGACTAGAAGAATATTTATAAGAAATGAAACAAGAGGAAAAAAACAGAAACAAAATCTCTTGAGGCAAGAAATAGAAACTGAATAAATACCTTAGAAGGAAACATGGTAAGCATTGCCCAAGAAATGAACTCCCTGAAAACTAGAACAGACTAAACAAGAATTAATATATCCATCACAGAGCAAAAAAAATCATCAAAAGATGGAAAATGGAGGAAATTATTGAAATATTTGATTTCTAAAACAAATGACTTAGAAAGTAAAACATTTCAAGAAAACCATGATTAAAAAAAATTCAGGACACTATTATTCAAGAAATCTTAACTGAAAACTGCTTATATCTATAAGAACCAGAAGGCAAAGCCTCCTCAAAAGAACTCTAAAAGGAAAAGTTCCGGAAATATCATACACATAAACTTCAAGTATCCAGAAAGAAGCTATTTATATACCAAGAGACTATATGATTATTTCTCCCACATCATGGATTTCTCCATAGAGGTTTTAATATATCACAGGTCACCATAAGAAATTAAATGGGAATTTTGGGGGAGTTTAAAGAAGCCACAGATGATATGCAAAGATGAGCAGATGACACAGAGCCTATAGTGAAATATTTAACCCACATTTTATAATAAGGTACTGTTTTAAAAGAAAAAGAAAAAAATAAGTCATCTTCTCTGGTATGAAGGGAAGGCAAAATTTTTTTACATGGATTTTCCTGATCAGGGGGTGTCATGACCCTAACTTCCATGATGTGGAAGGGATAACTATAGTTGGAATGACAAAAGCTTCTACAAAATATTAAGGGAGATCTTGAAATAAAATATTCCAAAAGGAAAAAAGCTTAGATTTAAAAGCAAAAATAATATTTTGAGCAAAACTGAATAAAATCTTACCAGGGAAAAATGAATATTTAATCAAATAGAGGACTTGCAAGGATTTCTGATAAAAAGACCAGAGCAGAATAGAAATATTTGAAATACAAATACAAGAATCTGGAGAAATCAAGAAAATAAATCTACTTGAATAATTGGGAGGGAGCTTTGATAATGTAGTGTTATCATTCAAAAAGGTAAGAAATAAATATATCCCTTTAGACTCTTAATGCCTTCAAAATATATTTGAGGCTTAAATAAGAAAAAAAAGTAGTCTTCGGAATGGATTGGTTCTGTTATGAGGTTTAAAGAGGAGAGAGATATACAAATGAATATATTAGTGTAAAAAGGAGGGAGAAAGGGGTAGGACTTGCTATTTCTCATAATTGTAGTGTGTGAGAAGTGTGTATCAAGATAAAGGGTGGGGGGAACAGAAATAAAAGCCCATCTCCTGAAATTAACATGTGAAGTTTGAACTCAAGCAGTTACATGCACAGACAGAAACACACATATACACACACACACACAGAAATACACACAAAGTCTGGTGTAAAAATACATCAGTATCAACAAGAAAAAAGGAGAATGGAGAAGTTGAGGTGAAGCGTTAGAAACTCCACTGGGATACCAGCCAGGGTGGGAATTATATCAAGCCAAGCAAACTTTCTTATCATTAAGGAAGGAAGAGAAAGGGAAATGGAAAGGGAAGGTACTTCAAGGAGGTTATATTCCCCTGAGGGAATAAAAATATAAAGAAACAAGTGTGCACATGATAATTTGAAGACAGAGAACTAACAACTAAGGCAATCATGGAAGGATTCCCATTAGGAAATAGCACATGAACTAACCTTTGGAGAAAATTGGGAACTCTAAGAGCCAGGATAGGGAAAAGCAGACCAGAGGCAGGAGACAGACTATATGAAAGCACAGAGGCATGAGTGAAATAGATTATTTTGGCAAGGATGGATGGATTGGAAGGAAGAGAGACTAGAAGTATGGAGTCCAAATAGAAAGCTGATCTAAAAGTCCAGGCAGGTAGAGATGAGAAGTCTTGTAGCTAATTTTCTTTTCTTTTTTTAATTTTTAAAAACTCCAAATACCCCCAAAAGATTATTTCCACATACTGGCAGAACATAAAAAGAAGATTGTTTATAAAACCAGAAATCTTCATTTTGTTCTACTTGCTTTTTTTCAAAGTGTGTAATAAATCCCAATATTAATTTCAAAACTACCTTGCTTTTTTGTTTCCTTTTGAACTTCTTTCTATTCTCTTTTTCTATATTTTAAATAATATTTCAATGATATTTTGGCATTAATATAGGTAATTCTAGCCTCTCTTTTTGAATCTCACATTCTCAAATAAAAAAAATTTTAAAACTTTTTTATTTTTTAAACAAATATGTATACTCAAAGTCCAGGCACACAGTGGCCACACTAAAATAGTGTTTCTGCACCTTAAAACAATCATCCTTCTGTCAGGAGGTAGATGACATTTTTAGTTATAGTTCCTCTGGAGACATAAATTGTTTTGGTTTGGTTTTTATAGTATTTTCGTGGTATCTGAGTTGCCTGTAAAATATGTAAGCAATACCTGGAGATTTGAATTCACAACAGGTTCCTTTTGAACCAACAATTTAGCAATGGCTAAAAATGATGATGCATCTTAGGCTTCAGGAATTGATCAATAAATGCATTTATTATGTAAATAATAAATATGTTTTATTAAGTTATTTATAAATTATCCTGGTCCCTTCACTTTATGACTTTATACTAACCAAGAATTTCTGTATTCATTTCTTTCACCATTTCTTAGTACAAAATAATATTACCTTAAATCCATTATATATACCACAATTTGTTCAGGAATCTTTCGATTGATAGGCACCTCCTCAGAGAAATAAGTACAAAGGAATGTACAATGAAGAGCTAAGTAGAAGGTGATCGAATGGCCAAATTCACATAATAAGTACTACAGATAGTGAGGAAAGGTAGTGACCAGTGTTGACTGAAGTAACTACTGTCAGCTTCATCAAAGGAGCAAGATTTGAGGGTGAAGGAGGACTGGGACAGCAGAGCTAAACAGCATCACAGTCTCTTCAAAAATGTGCACAGCTTATGAAACATGTCTAATAAATCTAAAGGTTTCAAATTGAGAAACTGAACACATTACTCCAGGTGTTGTCTGACTAGCAGAGAGTAAGATGATTATTACTCCTCATCCTAAACTCTATATATTTATTCATGAAGCCTAAAACGACGTCAGGCAGATAGGTAGTGAAGTGGATTGAGTGCTGGGGTGGAGTCAGGAAGACTCATCTTCCTGAGTTCAAATCTGGCCTCAGATACTTACTAGCTGCGTGACCCTAGGCAAATCACCTAACCCTCTTTCTCTGTTTCCTCATCTGCAAAATGACCTGGAAAAGGAAATGGCAAACTACTCAAATATCTCTGCCAAGAAAATCCCACATAGAGTCATGAAGAGTAGGACATGACTGAAGAACAAGATAACATCTGTTTTGGCAGTTTCACTACAATGTTGGTGCAAGGAAAACCTGTTGTGAATTCAGACCTCTAGGCTTATGACACAGCCTACAGTTAAATCAGCTCCTCTCTGAACTTGTCTAATTCCTTTTAGAACTGACAGGGAAAATTGTACATTTGTTCTGGGTAAACTAAATCTTGTTTTCAATCCCTTATTTCATTAGGAAAAAAATTAAATATTGTTTCCTATGACATTATGTATCCCACTCAGTTTTGTTTTGTCTCATATCCCTGGAATGCTTTCCCCCTTCATCTTTTCCTTTTATGGTTTCTCTGGTTTCTTTCAAGTCTCAGCTAAATGCTGCTTTCTTCAAGAGTCCTCCCTATCATCTCCACACAGCCCCTCACAGTTGCTAGAACCTTCCCTTCTCAGATTGCCTTGCATATCTATGTCTTGTGTGTACCTAAGGTATTTATATACATGCCATCTCCTCTATTAAGATTTAAACCCATTCTGATAGGCATCTCTTAAGAGACTGATTTGAATTTCAAAGGATGAATAGAGGCCTTTGGGAAAATTCATAAAGTTCTCAAATATTTTTGCCAAGATGAAACTATTTATAACTGTGCTGTGTAAGCCAAAAGTGAGGTAAAGAAAGTTATATCATGCTAGCATATAATTTTGTTAAAATATGATTCTTTTTGAAAAGTTTTAATGTATAGTTTCAATTAAAATCTGTTTTCTTAAATATAGAATGACTGTACTTAATTTAACAATTTGAGTTCAATTTTTAAGATAAAATCCCAATCTAACTTTCCCCTTTATTATTTATTATGAAATATTGGTGCCCTGTTTTAATCGGTTTATTTTAAGTAGATTTTTAAAAATACTAATTATCCATGGATAATAAAGACAAGGCACTATTTTTCATAGAAAATAATAATATAAAACATAGATAAATAGGATTTATAAAGGGAAGGAAACCTGGAGAAATTCTAGCCCAGTTTTCTCATTCTATAGATCAGAAAATTGAGGTACAGAGAAATTCCCTGACTTCTCCACAGTCACATAGATAGTAACCAAACTGTGAATTGAACATAGGTCTTCTCTTTTCAATCTAATTCTCTTTATAGTATGCTAGAATGTTGTTCCTCATTTGGAATTTTCTTGGCAAAGATATTGAAATGGATTACCATTTCCTTCCCCAGCTCATTTTACAGATGAGGCAACTGAGGTAAAGAGGATTAAGTGACTTGCCCAGGGTCACACAGCCAGTAAATGTGATAGGCCAGATTTGCGTTCAGGAATATGAGTCTTCCTAACTCCAGGCCTATCCACTGTACTATCTAGTTGCCTCAGCCTACGCTATTTGGAATTGATTAAAAGTTGGTGTTTACATTTAAAGTTTTCCTTTCTTTTCAAATTTCAGATCAGTAGTTTAAGTAAGTTTGATTTTGGAGAAGAAGAAAGAGATAGTATTCTTGTCTCACTACGAAGATTATGAGGTTCATTGAAGGAAAAGAAAGAGAGAGGGAGAGAAAGAGGCCTGAAACCCTAGATAGGAAAGAGGAAGGTAGAAGAAGGATTTTTGATAAACTGTCTCCTGCTCTGCCACAGGCAAATAGTTGCTCATACCTGTAATTTAACTTTTTGGCTAAACAATTTCTTTAGAGAAATTTATGCCATAGGAGTAATTTCTCTGTCTTACTAGAAAGAAAAAAATAATAATATGAGTCATGTAGAGGAGGATTTATGTGAATAAAATATTTTTCTTTATTTTCTTCTAAAAGGATTATAGAGAGGTACCATGTGCAGAGCAGAGGACATATTTGAGTAAATAAGGTATAGTTAATTGTCTTGGATCCAAGGAGTAGCCAAACAGTCATGAGTACAAGTGTACATTAGCCTTGATAATCTCTAAATCACTGAGAAATCAAATTCAATTGATAATGTCAGGGAAATGAAGCCAACTAGAGTCACTGTAGGGAAATAAAGTTTAATTAAATGCAGTATTAAAGTTAACATGTACTCTACTGAAAATCTGTCTCTGAATAAATGCCACACAACATTTGCTCCTGGCTATGTTCAAACACTTTATTTTTGAAAGGAGACTCGTTAACCTGTAAGGATTCTGGGATAAAATGAAAGTTCATGGCCTCTTGGCTGCTTTGAGTTTTTTACGTGTTAAATCTAATACCCTTAATCTTCTCTGCTTTCAGGCCTACAAAGAGGATAAGTGTTAGGCACTCAGAACTTCTTAGTCAGAGGTGGTGTGTTTCTATAGCAGAATATTTCTTAGAACATTGCTTAGAAAACAGTTGCCTTTTCTACTCTGTTATTCTAATTACTAGTTCTCCTGAACTACCTAAGGGTACTCAGTGACATATGACAGAAAGAATTCTGGATTTGAAGTCAGGAAACAGCTTGAATTTTAGCTGTGATACTTCGTAGCTGTGTAGAAAAGGACAGTGAATTTACCACCTGTGTCTTGGTTTTCTCACCTGTAAAATGGAGTGGTAACAATGCCAACCCCACCTCACAGGCTGGTTGAGAGAAAAGTACATTATAAAACTGCAAGGTACTATATCATTGTGAGCCATAATGGTGCAAAGAACAAATCTGGAGACAGAAAACTGTTATTTGAATCATAGCTCCGTATGACATGGAGTAAATCATTGAACCTTTTTGGGCTTTCAATTCCTCATTCTTTAAGTGAGAAAGGTGGCAGTCAGACTCTAAGGATTGTTCCATCTCCTTCCCAGATCCTGTTATGAAATGATTCAAAGAAATCATGATTCAACTCCACCAATATGACATCTATGAGCACATTGCTGCTGTGCCAAATTATTTTCTATTTAGTGTTCAGAGAGATAGGCTAAGAGGACATGTCAGTTTGCTTACAGCAACATATTCACTTTTTCCCTTACAAATTCTCAAGGAAATTAAATCCATTAAAACTTGGAGCAAAGAGAAATGGAGGATACTGTTTCCTAGATATCTATTTCCTCACTTACATTAGGTCAGCTTGGATAATATTAATGACAACAACAATAGTTAAAAAAACAATAATATTTCAGGTCTACAAGTGCTTTACTAAAAATAAACTTGTAAAGTAGGTACAGCAAACATTATTATTACCATTTACACATAAGGAGATCAGGGACTTTTTTTTCTCCCTTTCTTCATATCCCTAGTGCTTAGCACAAGGCTAGGCACATAGTAGGTGCTTAATAAATACTGACTGGCTAACTGAAGGAAACTGAGGCTCTTAGGAGTGAAGAGCTTTGCTTACAGTCACATAGCTGGTAAGTTTCATAGCTGAGAGTTGAGCCCATGTTTCCTGACATTGAACTTAAATATTTTTTGTTGTAGGGGTGGTGCAGTGAACAGAGCACCTGCCCTGGACTCCGGAGGACCTGGGTTAGGATCTGGCCTCAGACACTTAACACAAAAAAATAGCTGTGTGACCTTGGGCGAGTCACTTAACCCCAATTGCCCTCCAAAAAGCAAATATCTATCTATCTATCTATCTATCTATCTATCTATCTATCTATCTATCATCTATCTATCTATATATCTACATATCTATATCTATAGCTATATCTATATATATATTGTTGTAGTTACTTTAATCATTGCCTATGCCTGCTTGCAGAATACATTGTTAGGATTTGCATGATATAGCCTATAAATATTTTTTCCCTACAGGATGTAAGGAGTCTTCCCCAGCATTCCTTATAGAGGTTTAAGTAGCCATATTTTGGAATGTAAATGAATTTATATACACCTATCTGTACAGTTTTCAAGAAATCACTTTTCCATGTCACCTCTAGAATTCAGGAATGGATTATATATACCTGGCTTTAATGTGTAAGAAAATAGACACTTATGGTAAATGATACAAAAGCTGTATCTAGAGTACTAAATGTAAAAGTCAGTGATTTAGTAAACCAAGTGTTTTGGGTTATTTTAATAGTAAGCATATCATTCACCTGTTCAATCTGATATACCTATACACACACATACTCTCACTCTCTCTTTCTCTCCCTCCCTCCCTCCCTCTCTCCCTCTCTCCCTCTCTCCCTCCCTCCCTTCCTCCCTCTCTCCCTCTCTTCCCCTCTCTCCCTCTCTCCTCTCTCCCTCTCCCTCTCAGTATATATCCCTGGTCAATCAAATATTGATAATTTGTGTGTAGTGTATGACTCAGAATATATAGATATGGTCAACAAACATTTCTAAATAAATGCATTTCTTATTTTTATCTTTCTTATTTTTAATATATTTCTTTAATATTTCATTTTCTCTTAATTACATGTAAAAAACATTTTAACACTTTAAAAAAATTTGAGTTCCGTATTCTTTCCTTTCCTCCCCCCAGCATTGAGAAGAAAAAGCAGTTTGTTATAGGTTATATATGTGCAGTCATACAAAACACTTCCATATTAGTCTTGTGAAAGAAAACACAGACAAAAAGCAAACAAAACAAAAAACAAAACAGCCCCCAAACAGACGCAAAAAATAAAGAAAATAAAAACTATGCTTCAATTTGCATTCAGACTCCGTCAATTCTTTCTTAGGAGATGGAGATAATACTTTTCATCATAAGTCTTTGGGAACTCTTGTGGATCTTTGTATAGCTAAGAATAGCTAAGTCATTCACTGCTGATCACATAATATTGATGTACAATGTTCTGGTTCTTCTCATTTCACTTTGCATCAGTTTGTGTAAGTCTAGGTTTTTCTGAGACTATCCTACTTGTCATTTTTTATAGTACTATAGTATTCTATCACAATCATAAACCACCACTTTTTAGTTATTCCCCAATTGATGGGCATTCCTTCAATTTCTAATTCTTTGCTATCTCTAAAATAGCTGATATAAATATTGTACATATAGGTTCTTTTCACTTTCATTTCTAATCTTTTTGGGATGTAAACCTAGTAGTGGTATTACTTGGTTGAAGGATATTAATGGTTTTATAGCCCTTTGAGCATAGTTACAAATTGTTCTGTAAAATGACTGAACTCCACTAACAATTCATTAATGTCTCAAATTTTCCACATCCCCTCCAACATTTGTCATTTTCTTTTTCCAATATATTAGCTGATAGGTATGGGGTGATATCTCAGAGTTGTTTTAATATAAATTTGGCTAATCAGTAGTGATTTAGAGCTAAATGGATTTCACTTTTAAAATAATATTTCCCCGATTACATGTTAAAACAATTTTCAACATTTTTTTTAAAGTTTTGAGTTCCAGTTTCAATCCCTCCCTTCCTCTCTGCACATGCCCTAACACAGTAAGCAATCTGATATAGGTTATATATGTGCAGTCATGTAAAACATTCCCAAAACTTAATGCATTTCTTCATATATAATACACAAACATCTTTACTTATATGTAAACCATTTCTCCTGCTAGACTTTTCCTTTCTACAGTTGAACCTGCTCATATAACAAAGATAGGTAGTTTATTTTAAAAAAATCAAGATAGTGACTGCTTTTGACAATTTATATAACAGTGTGCCTCTGTAGTCCTTCATCTTTCAGCTGTATTTAATTTTTTATTTTTCTACAGGATCATTGGTTTTTCTATGACTCAGAATTTACTTTCATTTTAGTGTTCATTTTGTTCACATTGTTATAGTTATTGTGCATATTGTTTTTCAAGTCCTATTAATTTCATTCTTCATCAGATTATATTAATCTTCCCATTTCTTCCCAATTTATCATATTCATTATTTGTTATAATACAATAATATCTCATTTCATTCATATATCACTCCCCCCAACCATTCTGATTCAAAAGAAACTTCCTTTGTTTTATGTCATTTGCTATTGCAAAAGGGACTACTACAAACATCTATCTATCTGTGTGGTCAACCTTCTTGGGGTATATTTTGGATAGTAGAATCACTAGGTAATAGGTTATGAAAAGAGTAGTGCCTTTCTTCCGATCATTATGAAATTTCCCAATTGACCAAATTAATTCAGGGGCTCCCCCCAAATAGTTAATAGTAATAATAATAATAATAATAATAATAATAATAATAATAATAATGATAACAAACATTTATATAATGCTTACTCTTTGCCAAATACTGTGCTAAGTGTTTTAAAAATATTCTCTCATTTGATCGTCACAAGAACCCTAGGAGCTTATTTACCCACCTCTCCACAGGTCCTCCAACAAGATGGTTTTCAGTTTTATTATTGTTGCTAAATTGGAAGTTGTGAGAAGTAGCATGGAAATTTTCATCATCATTTCTCTTACAAATCACTCGTAACATGCTTTCATATGGTTATTGATAGCTGGCAAATCTTTTAAAAACTCTTAATATCATTTAACCACTTAGAATGCCTCTTAGTCCTATAAACTTCTGCCAATTTCCCATGCCTTAAATATAAACATTTTAACAGTGATATTTAAAGCAAAAAGAAAAAATCCCTGCTCAAAGGTTTCTTTTCTTATTTTAATGATATTTTATTCATCATTATACTTTTAAATTTTGCATAGTTAATATTGTTTATGTTTATAATGATTTTTCCTATCTCCAATTGTGTTAAGAACTCTCTACTTAAATAAGTGTGGAGAGTGCCTTTATTTTTCCTCTTATTTTTGTTATGACTATTTATATTCAGATACCATATTTATTTAGCACTTACTATCAAATATAATAAGAGATTCTGTTTAATCCTATTTTCTGCTAAACTTCTTTCCAGTTTTCTCAGTCGTTCTTGTTAGAGAGTCCTTATCATAGTAATTTATGTTTTTGTCTTCAGTGTCAAACTCTAGGTTACTATTTTTGGTTGTCCCTCTTACCTTGTCTGTTATACTTAAGTATTTTTCCATTTTTTGACGAATAAAAAATAATTTGTGAAGATTGCTGTTTTAGAAAAGCAATATATAGTTTGAAATATGGTAAAACAATGCCCCATTCATTTGAAATATTCTCCATTATTTCCCTAGAGATTCTAGACATTTTCTTCCTTCAAATTAATGTTGAATTTTTTCTCTCATTCTATAAGATATTACCTTGTTGGTTTGATTTTTACAATATAAAATCATTAATTAAACTAGGAAGCATGCTCATTTTTAAAAATTACATTGGGATGACCCAACCATAAGCACTTAATATATCTTCAATTATTTTTTCATATTTTATTTCTAAAAAGATTGCTTTGTCACTCTTATAATAATGCCATATGTGACCTAGAGGTTAACATTAAGATATTTTATATACATTATTATTTCATATTAAATATGATATATTAAATATATATATATATATTTATATTAAAAATAGACCTTTCAATCTGTCATTCTTTTCTTTTCCTTCCTTTCTCCCTTCCTCCCTTCCTTGTGAATGAAGGAGTGCTACATCTAGTTAAAGGGTTTTTTCTTTTTCTTTCTTTCTTTTTTTTTTTAGCAATAATAGTCATATGGATTTTGAGGTATTTATTTTCTTTCTTACTAATTGTGTTGATTATTCCTATTACTAAGGTACTCTTGTATCCATTAAATGAATCCCATATGCTCATAGTGAATTAGTTTTTCATATATTGCTGAAGATTACTTTTTTTGGTGGATGCTATTTAATATTTTTGCATCAATATTCATTAGCATAGATGTTTACTTTTTCATGTCCTCCTTCACATTCTTCGTAGAGGATCTCCCCAATGTATTGGAGGTCTTTCTCTGAATCTTCTCACATGCACTGTTTACCAATGCTATATGTAGCATCAACTTCTATTCCTTTTTATATACCATCATCCCACCCTTTCCCCTTTCCCCCTATCAAATACATTAAGAATCATAACCATTGTGCTACTTCATGCTTATTGGTAGTATACTATTGACTAAGCATACTCATATTTCTATCACCCTTTGGTCTACCTGAAATTTTGATTCATCAAAGACTTGTAACTTGTAACCAAATAAAATCAGAAGTAGAATATTGTTCTTAAGAAATTGTGTGGGGGCAGAGCCAAGATGGCAGAGTAGAAGTAGGAAAATATGTGAGCTCCTACACCAACCACCTCCAATACCTGTAAAATATGACTCTAAACAAATTTTAGAGCTACAGAACCCACGAAGTTACAGAGAGAAACAAATCTCTCACTGAAGGCAGCCTGTAAGGCCAACAGGAAGGGTCTATTGCACCAAGCTGGGAGCCAAGCACAGTACTGCACGAGTGAGCCATGTGGCCCAGAACCCAGGGCATCCCTGATCAGAGACACAGACTGATCAGAGCAGACTTCAGGAGAGTGAATCACTAGCAGCTGTAGTGGCTTCCAGATTTCTCAACCTATAAATGCCAAAGACAAAGTAAAAGGTCAATGGGGAACTCTGTTGGACCTGGGTGACTAAAGAGCAGAGTCTGGCCCCTGCCCCCAGGGCAAGAGGTAGTGGAGGCACTGTGGCTGGAGCTGCTGCCATATGGCTGCCTTCAGAGTTCCTAGCCTGCAGATCATAGGGGGACCAAGTGACCATTCAGAGGGTAATTGCTCTTGCTTTGACCTGCTTGGATCTGGGTTGCTGTCTTGGGAGGTGGTCCTGGGGTGAGAAATGCTAGTGTGCCAGAGCTTGTGGTGGCTGTAGAGAAACCATTCTTCTCAGACCTCTGACAACATTGGTGAAAACCCCAGTGATTTGGGACAAAGCTCTATCTACTCTGGAAGCAGAATTTTACCCTGGCAAAGGGCTCAAAGGTCAAATAATTGACTGGCAAAATGAGCAAGCAGAAGAAGGACAACCAGATCATAGAATACTTTTTTGGGGACAAAAATGATCAAAACATGGAACCAGAAGAAGTCAACAAAGTCAAAACTCCTGCATCAAAAGCTTCCAAGAAAAATATGAACAGGGTACAGGTCATGAAGGAGCTCAAGAAGGATTTTGAAAATCAAGTAAAAAAATTGGGAAGAGAAATGGGAATAATGCAAGAAAATCATGAAAAGTGAGTCAACAGCATGCTAAAGGTGACCCCAAAAATACTGAAGAAAATAACACCTTAAAAATGAACTAACTTAAATGGGAAAAGAGGCCCAAAAAGCCAATAAGGAGAGGAATGCCTTAAAAAGCTGAATTTGCCAGATGGAAAATGAATTTCAAAAACTCACTGAAGAGAATAATTCCTTCAAAATTAGATTGGAGCGAATGGAAGCTAATGGATTTATGAGAAATCAAGATACTACAAAACAGATCCAACAAGTGAAAAAATAGAAGGCAATATGAAATATCTCATAAAAACCACTGACATGGAAAATAGATCCAGGAGAGAGAATTTAAAAATTATTGGACTACCTGAAAGCCATGATAAAAAAAAAAAAGCTTAGAAATCATCCTTCAAGAAATTCTCAAGGAAAATCACCCTGATATTCTAGAACCAGAAGGCAGAATAGAAATTGAAAGAATTCACTGATCATCTCTTGAAAAAGATCCCCAAAAGAAAACTTCTAGGAATATCATAGCCAGATTTCCAAGCTCCCAGGTCAAGGAGAAAATATTACAAGCTGTCAGGAAGAAACAATTTGTATATTGTAGAAACACAATCAGGATAACAAAAGATTTAGCAGCTTCTATGTTAAGGGATCAACAGGCTTGGAATATGATATTCTGGGGGTCAAAGGAGCTAGGACTAAAACCAAGAATCACCTACCCAGCAAAACTGAGGATAATGCTTCAGGGGAAAATATGGTCATTCAGTGAAAGGAAGGACTTTCAAGTATTCTTAATGAAAGAACCACAGCTGGATAGAAAATTTCAAATACAAGAAGCAAGAGAAGTATGAGAAGGTAAACAGGAAAAAAATGATAAGGAACTTATTAAAGTTGAACTATTTACATTCCTACATGGAAAAATGATAATTGTAACTCATAAGACTTTTCTCAGTATGAGGATAATTGAAGGGAATGTATGTATATATGTATACATATATGAATGTATATGCATGTATAAATATATATGTGAGTGTGTTTATATGTGTGTACATGTATACATAGAGGGCACAGGACAAGTTGAATATGAAGGGATGATATCTAAAAATAACATTAAGAGGCAAGAGAGGAATATAATGAGAGGAGAAAGGAAGAGATAGAATAGGGTACATTATCTCATATAAAAGAGGCAAGAGAAAACTGTTATAATGGAGGGGAAGAGCAGGAAGGTGAAAGGGAATGGGTCAACCTTACTCTCATTGATTTTGGCTTAAGGAGGGAATAACATACACACTCAATTGAGTATCTTACCCTACAGGAAAATAGGGGGAAGGGAATAAAAGGGGGGATGATAAAAGGGAGGACAGATTGGGGGAGAGGGCTATTAGAAGCACACACTTTTTAAAAGGGAGAGGGTCAAAGCAGAAAATAGAATAAGTGGGGGTTGGGATAGGATGGAAGGAAATATATTTCATCTTTCACAGTATATCTAATATGGAAACTTTTTCTGTAACTACACGTGTACAACTTGTATTGAATTGCTTATTTCTCCAGTGGGGGGTGAGTGTGGAGGGAAGAAAGGAAAGAATCTGGAAATTAAAGTTTTAAAAACAAATGTTAAAAAAATTTTACATGCAATTTGGAAATAAGATATGCAGGCATTGGGGTATAGAAATCCATCTTGCCCTACTAGAAAGTTAGAGGGGCGGGGGCGGCTACATATACATTCTTATTAAACACACGAATAAAAACTTAGCCGCGTAGCCTTGGGCAAGTTACTTAACCCCAATTGCCCTCCAAAAAGCAAAAAAAAAAAAAAAAGTTAGAGGGGGGAAATGGGGGAGGATATAAGAGAGAGCAGATCTTGGGAAGGGGTATTCAGTAAACTTGCTATTTTTGGGTGGGAAATAGGGGAAAGACAGAGAGAAAATTTGTAACTCAAAATCTTGTGGAAATGAGTATTGAGAACTAAAAATAAACAAATAAAAATTCTAAATAAAAAAAATTGCATGTGATCCAGAGAATGAACTATGGAGTTTGAATGCATAACAAAAATAGTCTATTTGCTTTTTAATTTTTTTCTCATGGTTCTTCCAATTCATTCTAATTCTCCTTTACAACATGACTAATATGAGAATATGTTTATTTTTATTTTTTTGTGTGTGTGTATGTCTGAGGTCAGATCCAAACTCAGGTCCTTCAGACTCCAGGGCTGACGCTCTACTCACTGCACCACCTAGCCACCCCTGAAAATATGTTTAGTAAGAGTGTATATGTAAAACCTATGTCAGACTGCACATTGTCTTGGGGAGGGCATGAAGAGAGGGGGAAGAAATTTAAAACTTATAGAAGTGAATGTTGAAAACTAAAAATTAAAAAAAAAATTTAAAAACAGAATAGTTAACTGTTAGTTTACCATGTTCTCTGAAATCTTGGATTTCAATTCCCATTTGTGAATTTATGTATGATCTTTCTTAGTCTCCTCTTGCTACAGAAGAGAGAAACATAATAAAAGATGGATTATTTCTGCAAAAAAAAATTTGTGTGCATATGTGTAGAGGAAGGAGCATCTTGGGATTGTTAAATGCCCTGTGAATTTTTCTAAATATAAATTAAAAATCAAGCTATATGTTAAATATATATATAAATCATATGGGCTGAAATTCCATCATTAGAAAATAATTTTCTGGGGCAGCTAGGTGGCGCAGTGAGCAGAGCGCCAGCCCTGGAGTCAGAAGGATCTGAGTTTGGATTTGGCCTGAGACACTTAACACACACACACACAAACAAAAACCTAGCCGTGTGACCTTGGGCAAGTTACTTAACCCCAATTGCCCTCCAAAAAGCAAAAAAAAAAAAAAAAAAGAAAGAAAGAAAGAAAGAAAATAATTTGCTGGGGGGGATAAATATTTTGTAGATCACTCTAAGACAATTTCTTGTAAACAAAAAGCATAATCCAATGTTACTGTTAATTTGTCTGTTGTTAATAGAGTTGTATCAGAAGCCACAAGAATTGGAAGAGAAAAAAAAAACTTTAGGGGAAATAGAATGATAAGCTTTTATGGGAGGCTTGAGGAGCAAAGGGAGAGATTAAGAATATGAGGTATTGTTTAGGAAGATATGAGTGATGTGTTTCAAATAGGATTTCTGCACATCATAGAGTTTTTGACAGAGAGTACATGCATTGAGTGTGCATGACAATAAGACAGTGTGTTTAAGAGTTTTAAGGATGTTGAATAGGGAATGGATGCACCACTGATGATGCATTTCACTGACCTCATGATTTTATGTAATCCTGCCTTGCTCAGATGAAACAGAAAATACCTCCAAATGAAGACAAAAAAACAATCAAAAACAAATAAGTAAAGAAATTACTAGAAACAAAAAATTTAGCCTTTAGGTCAATCAATGACACTAGGTGATCAATGAAGAAAAGGCCCTGTCATGATGAGAGGATGGACAAATATGACAGAAAAAAAGTCTTATAGGAAGAAATTAATAGAAATAGGGATCATTGAATGTCAGTGATAGGAAAGCACTATAAAAATGTAAGGAATTAATGAAAAATGGACAAAAAGTAGATATGTGATGTTTTAGATAAAAATATATCACTACAGAAGAACTGGTTCTAGTCCCAATGTGAGAATTGCATGTCACTTAAAATCTCAAGTCACTTAAAATCTCAGTATCTCAAATGTCAATTGAAAATAAAAAAAATATATTTATGAGAGTATCTCTATGGTTTCTGAAAGAAGCAACTTTCTATAGGTAGTCTTCTGATGTGTTACCTTATCATGCAACTTCTGGCACCACAATAATGAAAACAAAGACCTTGGATTTAATACAAAAGAAAGAGAAAGATTACTCTTACCCATCCAAATGCATAATTCTTTTGTTTGATACATTTAATGATGGAGAAATCAACAACAGAACAAAAAGATTGAGTGGGCAAGGAGAGAAGAATAGAACACTCTACTGTAATTATATCTTCCACTGAAAGACAGCAGATGTTCTTTGAGAAGCCCCTAATGGTCCATGCTACTTACTATGCTGTGGCTCAGAACATGACAGCATGTGTTCTCTTTCAGAATTGAACTCTTGTGAAAAGAGATGGCAGTCATCAATTTTTCTGTGATTATTGTGACTAGAATCCACTAGCAGTGCCATGAGAGGTAAAGACAGAAGATTCCTTTCAAAGTCTCTTTCCATTCCCAATCTAGGTGTCATATTTCACTCTAGAGATGATTCTGCTTTATTTTTAAATTTAGATGCCAGTTATACTACCTAGAGGCTCCTAAACATGCCCATCAGTTTTCATCCTATGTTCCTGAGACATTGGCACATAGTGTGTTTTGTGAGGCATGCAAATGTTGAGGACCCAGAGGAGTTTCAAATAGTGATGCAGTCAGGCTTTAGGTTTTAGAAGGAAGGTGAAACAGGAGTCAGACAAATGGTATATTTTCCTTTTAAAATGAATAAGCAAAAAGTTTATTTTATGGAAAGTAAGAAATATTGTTGTTCTGTACTAATAAAATCCATAATCCTCCTTATTTGTTCACAAAAGAAAAGAGATTACTTACTAAAGAATGGAGGAGATGTGAGACTGGGGAATTGCTTCAGGGTAAATGTGAAGTTTAAAAAAATCATTCAAGCAGGAATCTGTAATGAAGACATATAAAAAATTGAAAAGGGGATAAATAGAGGAAAGAAACAGTGTCAAACAAGCCCCAGGTCCCTCTGGTACTGAATAAAAGCAATGTGATAATCCAGAAGAGAGAGCTAGGGTCTCTATACCATACACAGTTCACAAAACTTACTATGGAAGGGGAGCAGGGATGTCCTGTTCTACTGGGCTTAATAAAAGAAACAATGGCTCAAAGCAGAGAAAGAAATAGTTATGAGACTTGCTCAGCTATTTTACAGAGACCTATATTGTCAAAGAGCAACCTTCATGGGAGAAACATGATATTTCATATTGGTTCTAAAAAGAATCAAACTCTGGACTAAATCAGGGTGATGACCTCATTTTCATGAGTAGTGTAAATCTCATAACTCACTCTTTTTAACATAAGCATCAAAGAGAAATGCCAAACATTTTTAGGCTCCTATCAGCTCAATAAAAAGTGGAGCTACCCAACTTTTGGAATATATAGTGAAGATTATTCCCTTTGATTCATGAAGTTTTACCAAAAATGAATCTTACTGGCATAGTAGAAATGTGTCTACTTGGTTTCCACCTTCATGTCCCAACATCATATTTAAATAGAACTGTATTTATTTATCCATTCAACATTGGGCAGTACCCTTAGTTTAGTCATAGAAGGAACACTGGACTTGGAGTCAGGTGGTCATGGGCTTGAGTCCCAGCACTAGTCTTGTAAACTTTATGGGCTAATCACTTAAATCTTCTAAACCTTAATTTCCCCATTTGTAAAATGGGAATAATAATACATGTACTATCTTCCTGAAAGGGTTGCAGTGAATAAAACACTTTGCAGATCTATGAGGCCTATATATTTTTGAGTTGTTCTTATTAATAAATAGTAATTAAGTCTTAATTATGAACACATAATGCACTATACTAGACACTGTGGAAAGATTTTTTTAAAAGATAAGGAAGATTTTTGTTACTGTCTTGAAGACCTTGAAATCTAGTAGGACATAGAGAAATATAAAAATAAATATAAAATTATAAATATAAAATATAACTGTAAAACTACAAATTAATATTTTGCAAATGCATGAGGATTAAAATGAAATGAGATGAAATATCATTTTAGGTTGGGATGGATTCATTAAAGCTTCACTAAGGAAGTAACATTTGATCTGGGTAGAATGTCAGTAGGCAGAGATGAGAGATGGGGAGAAAATTCTTGTTTTATCAACCAGCATGGATATTTAACAAAAATGTAGAGTTTGTGAGAAGGAAGAATGTGAAAAATGATTTGAAAGGTGGGTTTCAACTGGCATGCAGAGTACTTTGCCTAGGAAGCTATTGAAACATTTTGAGTAGTGGAATAATATAATCAGAACTGTGCATTAATAAGATTCTTCTGAATTGACTGAAATATTTATAGTAGTATTTTTGTGGGGTTCTTTTTTGGTAGTAAAGAGCTGGAAACAAAGTAGATGCCCAGCAATTGGGCAATGGTTAAACAAATCATGGTTCATGCATGCATGTAATGAAATATTATTGTGCTCTAAAAACAATATATATGGTGAATATAGGGAAGCATGGATAGATTTACATTAACTGATGAAGAGTTAAATAAACAGAGTCACAAAAATGATATATGTATATAATGATTGCAACAATGGGAACAGAGAAGAAACAAAGACAAGAGAACAAGTGAAAATTAAAGTTGAAAAATTGCAAAAATAAGTGTAGCTCCAAAAAAGATAGTTGAGAAGACTCTTCCTTAGATGCTTTTGCAAAGTCAAATATCCATGTAATTGGAACATTACATAATTAAAATTTTTTTGATGTATTAATTAGTTTTATTAATGGTTTTTTTCTCTTTCTCTTGCTTTTTTGTGATATGGGATGGTTATTTGGTAAGGTAAAGAGGGAAAGATACAGGAAGACATTTAGGCAATGGAAAAACAAAAAATCAATATAATTTTATTTTTATATGATTAATCTGACATCACTTTGTAAAATGAATTGGACATGAAAAACTAATTGAATAAAATAATAATAATGATAAAAGTTGATTGAACTGTTTCTATTTGCCAAGAACTTTTTGAACTCTTGAACCATTGAACTCTTTCTATTTGTACTATGCTAAAAACTGAAGATACAGATGCTATAAGACAACATAGGGGTTCCTAAAAATCAATGCACTATGCAAATTCATGCAATAAAAACCACAGTGCTTTTGGGGAAAATAGATTCATGGACACAACACTCAAAACTTCATCAATGACATGTAGAAAGACAGGAAACTAATGAAAATGGTAGCACAGATTTACACATGTTAAATGGTTAAGAAATACATAGTAGTAGTGCCCTTGGCCTTGGGCTACTACTCACTTAGTTCCTACAGGGCCCAGGTTTGCAAAATCTAATCACAACTGAGGGAGGGGCTACCTCAGTGAACCTTAGCCATTGTGGAAGGTCAGAGAGGGAGTAAGAACAGATCTACTCTACTCAGTCCACCTTTTGTACCAGAAGACATACAATAAATATGGTACATATTTTCCTTCACCTCAAATCCATTTCTCTCCTACTACTCTCCTACTACTACTCCTATCTACTTATTCTAATTGAAACATGGTTTTCCTCTGATGACACAGCTTCCTTTGACCACCCTTCTGAGAACTCGATTCACCTTCAATCATCATCCTTGGCTCACTGGTTGAGTCAGGGGAATTGGAATAATCCTTGTTCCCTCTTGCCATTTCCAGATTCTTCCCCCTCTTCCCCTTCATTCAGTAACCCCTCTTCTTTTTCATGCTATTCGTATCTACCACACAACCAAAATTTGGATAACTCTTATCTATGTAACCCCACTTCACTTTACTTCCTTCTTTAGTGAGGTCAGTATCTGGCTTATAATTTTCTTTCCTCCCCAACTCTAGCCCTCATACAAGGAGACTTCATCATACATATTGATTCTCTCTCAAATACCCTAACCACTCAGTCCCTCAAACTACTCACCTTTTATATGCCAAGATGGTCATAATTTTATCTTGCCATCACCCTCAAATGTATAGCCTCAATGTTCAAGAATTCTGGAATTCCCTTATCCAACCATATTCTATTGGTTTTTCAGATCTCCTTCTGCTTTCCCTTATATAAACCTACTCTTTATCTTTGTCATGACCTCCATTTCCTTGAATCCTCAATTCTCACAGGCCATGTCCCCTTCATTAATCATTCTATCCTCTTCTCATCTTTACTTCTTGGTAAACCAATTCATCTCTACACTATCCAACTCTCTTGAATTCCTATCTTCCTTCTCATATCACCACTTACCCCCTAGCCAAGCCTCTGCTTTGGATTACTCCCACCATTTGTCACTTTCACTCCTATACATGTGCTGATGAATGATGGTTCTTACTAGATCCACTACAAATTTATATTATGTAACCTCAACTGGGTCCTGACTACTATTACGTAATCCTACTACATATTTCTTAACACCTCACTATCCTGCTCTTCACAGTGGTTCTTCCGAACCTTTTCATTCCTCCTCAGCCCTCCCATGTCTCCCTACCTCCATTCTCTCAGTGGAGAACCTTACCTCATATTTTATAGGAAAAAAATTAAGACCATTCACCATGAACTCCCTCTTCTCCCCTCTTCCTCATCTCTTGGCTAGGTATAATTGGTAATATGACTCAAAAGCACTTCAGGACTTAGCCCTCTCCTACCTTTTCAGTTTTTTTGAACCTTAATGTGTATTCTTCAACCCAAGGACACTGACCTCCTGCTTGTCACACTAACAAAATACTCTACTTCTGCTTTGGCCATTTTCTGTGTCTGTCCTCTAGGCCCGGATCTCTCTACTTCGTCCACTCTGCATCCTGATCTCCCTGGCTTACTTTAAGTTTTAATTAGACTTCCACCTTTTAAGTTCTGTGAGGCAAGATAGCAGAGTAAGCAGTAAATCAACATAACTTTCCAATGATCACTTCAGGAAAGAGATGCAAACTCTCTCAAATTCACTTCCAAATAATAATAAAATGACTTCCCAAATCAAATCCTAGAATAGCAGAACCAGCAAAAGGATGGGATAAAGCAATCTTTGAGCCCAAGAAACTTAGAAGATTAGCAGGGAAGTTTGGCTAAAAGAGGAATGCAGTCCAGGACAGCAAGCATCCCAGTAAGCCAGCAATAAGCCCCATCTCAGTAAACCAGTGGTAGGAAGCCAGAACCGGTACCCCATATTTCCTCAGCATAAGCAGGAGAATGTTCTCTGAGAGCCACCATGTGCTTCAATACAACCCTGGGCAGACAGGTAGCCTCCAGTGGCTAGACCTCTCTATGTTTTAGTGTTTCCACCAGGAAATGCAGAGAAACCCTACTGGCCTCAACACATGACAGACACCACCACTAAGACCCCAGCTTAGCACCAGATTAGCTGTCAGACCCCTATGGCCTCTAGTAGCACCAGTCACCCCACCCCACCCCATTCTTCAGCACAACACCAGACATGAGGGTCTCTCATGGGCCTCAGGCAACATTAATGTGGCACCAAGTAAATAGCCAAGGCCTGCAGCTCCTAGAACAAGAAGCCTGAGACAGCGTCCCTTCCAATCCAGAAGAAGTTCACATTTAAAAGAAAGGAAAAAGGCAAAAAAAAAAAGATGAATAAAAAAGCAACAAAGAATAATCTGACCACAGAAAGTTATTATGGAGACAGAGATGATCAAGACACAAAATCAGAAGAGGGCAACAATGTCAAAACACTTATGGGCAAAATCCCAAAGAAAAATGGGAAGAGATTTCAAGTCCAGAAAGAACTCATGGAAAAGCCCCCAAAGCTTAAAAATCATATAAGAGAGGTAGAAGAAAAATTGGGAAAAGAAATGAGAGTGATGCAAGAGAATTATGAAAAAAAGGGTCAACAGCTTGGAAAAAGAATACAATTGCTCAAAATGTAGAATTAGTCAAATGGAAAAGGAGATTAAAAAATTCACTGAAGCAAACAAGTCCTAGAAAAACACAATTAGTCAAATAGAAAAGAAAGTACAAAAGCTAATTGAAGAAAATAGCTTCTTAAAAGTTATTGTTGGGCAAATGGAAACTATCAAATAAATTTAAAAGAATGAAAAAAAAGTAGAAAAAAGCACGTAAAATACTTCATGGGAAAAACAACTTACCTGGAAAATGGGTCCAAGAGAGACAATGTTAGAACCATTGGACTACCTGAAAGCCATAATCAAAAGCAAGACCTGGACAGCATTTTTCAAGAAATTATCAAGGAAAACTGCAAGGAAAAATGGTTATGGTGGAGGGGAGGAACAGGAGGGCAGGGGGGAATGGGTCAACCTTACTCTCATTTAATTTGGCTTGGGGAGGGAATGACATGCAAACTAGATGGGGTATCTCACCATACAAGAGAGTGGGCAGGAGGAGGATTAGGGGGGCATGATGGAGGGGAGGGCAGGCTGGGAGGGGAGCAAAGTGGGCGGCACCCTCTTTTGCAGGTGGACAGGACCAAGGTGGAGAACAGAACAAGTGGGAGGTGGGATAGGAGGGAGGGAAATATAATCAGTCTTTTACAATATATCTACTATGGTAATGTTTTACATTAGCTGCACATGTACAACCTATATTGAATTGCTTATCTTTGCAGTAGGGGTGGGTGATGAGGGAGGAAGGGATTGAATCTGGAATTCAAAGTTTTAAAACCAAATGTTTAAATATATATATATATATATATATATATATATATATATATATATATATACTATTATGAATGCTATTTTACATGTAATTGGGAAATGAGATGTGCAGGCACCACTGGGTTATAGAGATCCACCATGCCCTACTGGAAAAGTTGAAGGGGCTATGGGGGAGGATATGGGAGATAACAGATTGTTGGAGGGGATATCCTGTGGGACCACTATTTTGGGGAGGTGAGTGGGGGAAAATGGGGAGAAAATTTGTAACTCAAAATCTGGTGGAAATAAATTATGTAAACCAGAAGTTAATAAAGCATTTGAAAAAAAATCTGCTTTGAAACCTAGAAAACAAAAGGACACAAACTAGGTATAAGCCAATATCTCACACTGTTTACCAAGATAAGGTCCAAATGAGTGCATGATTTAGACATAAAGGGTGACACCATAAGCAAATTAGAAGAGCAAAAAAATAGTCTACCTGTTAAATCCACAGGGAAGGGATGAATTCATAGCTAAACAAGAGATAGAGAACATTAGAAAATGTAAAATAGATCCTTTTTATTATGTTGAAATAAAGATTTTGTACAACCAAAATCAATGCAACCAAGATTAGAATGAAAGCAGAAATCTGGGAAATAGCCTTTATGGCCAGTATCTTTAATAAAAACCTCATTTCTCAAATATATAGAAAACTGAGTCAATTTTATCAGAATCCATTCCCCAAAGAACAAATAGTCAAAGGATAAGAACAAGCAGTTCTCAGATGAAATAATCAAAGCTATCTATAGTCATATGAAGGAGTGCTCTAAATCACTATTGATTAGAGAAATACAAATTAAAACAACTCTGAGGTACCACCTCATACCCATCAGACTGGCTAATATGATAAAAAAAAAGGAAAATAATAAATGCTGGAGAAGATATGGGGAAATTGGAACACTAATGTACTCTTGGCAGAAATGTGAATTTGGAATTATGCCCAAAGGGCAACCAACTGTTAATTCCCTTTGATCCAGCAATACCACTACTCAGACCATATCCCAAAGAGATCATAAAAAAAACATGAAAGGACCTGCATATGCAAAATTATTTATAGCAGCCACTATGAAAGTGTCAAAATATTGGAAATTGAGGGGATACCCATCCATTTGGGAATGGCTAAACAAACTGTGATATATGAATGCAATGTACTACTATTGTGCATTAAAAAATGATGAACAGGCAAACATTAGAAAAACTTGGAAAGACTTGTGTGAACTGATGCAAAGTGAAATGATCAGAACCAGGAAAACATTCTACATAGTATCAACAATATTGTGTGATGAACAATTATAAATGACCCAGCTCTTCTCAGAAACACAGTGATCCAAGACAAGTACAAAAGACACAAGAAGGAAAATTCTAGCCACATCTAGATAAAGGACTGATGGACTCTGAATGTAGATGGAAGCATACTCTTTTTACTTCATTTTTGTGTGTGGTATTTTTCCTTTTGTTCTGTTTCTTTTTTCACAACTGTGGCTAATACAGAAATATGTTTTACATGATAGCATGTGCATAAACTATATCTAATTGTCTACCGTTATGGGGATAGGAGAGGGGAGGGAGGGAGTGAGAAAAATTGGGGACTTAAAATCTTGTAAAAGTGAATGCTAAAAATTGTCTTGACAAGTAATTGGAAAAAATTAAAATGCTATTTAAAAAGTCTGTTTTTCTTCTGAAAAAAAAATCTACCTCCTAAAGGAAGCTTTTCCTAATCCCTCTTAATTCCAGTACTTTCCTTCTTTTAATTATTTTCTGTTTACCCTGTCCATAGCTTGCTTTTCATATATTTGTTTGTGTGTTCTCTCCCTCATTAGATTGTAATTGAAGGGCAGGGGTTGTCTTTTCCCTCTTTTTGTATCCCCAGTGCATAGTTTAGTGCCTAGCACATAATAGGTTCCTAATAAGTGTTTCTTAAATGAATCTTGAAAAAACACCTGGTTTGCTCATGGATGAAAGTGTCAGAAGGGTTGAAATTTGTGAGTTATTGTTAAGTGATGTGGTTTTCTGTCTTCTCTCATTTTTTTCATGAAGGAAATTGCATATAAGCAAAGACAAAATTCATGTTATACTCAAGTTATTCCCAAATATAGCAATTGAACTGAAACAAATTTGTATTTTTTAAAACAAATGTTATAGGAGAACTTGTGTAAAAAATAAGATGATCTCTGCCTTTGAGGAACTTACATTCTTATAGAGGTAGACAATTCATAAAGATGAGCTAGAGTTGAAAAGAGGGAGATTCCAGAGCATGCAAAGCATGGCATGATTTGGCCAGAAAGTTGTAGTAGTGGCTTGTCTTCCTGGGCTCACTTCTTAGAACCTAGGGTTGCAGGAGCAGAAAGTTCTTGTGGGAGGAGAAGGAGGATTGCTAGAGTACAAATGGTATGGTGTGGGAATAGCTAGAGAATGGAAGCAAAGATCTTTTGTAGGTAGCACTTGCAATAATCAAGGTGAGAGGCAGGAAAGGTCTTATTCTGTCTTACTTGGTGGGACCAGGGACAGAACCTGTGGCATGGGTCTTCTATTGGTAGTAAAACATCATGGTACAATGGAAATAACACTAATTCCAGAGTTAGAAGAAATATTTAAAGTTTGATGCTTACTATCTGAGTGACCTTGAACAAGACATGTAACTATCACTGTCTTATTTTCTTTATCTCAGAGAGGAAGGGGCATAGACTAGATGACCTCTGCAGTTTCATTTACTTCTAAATCTCTGTTCCTGTGATCCAGGGTAGAACATACCTTACCATGGTAAGTCTCAGACTGGGTGGGGTAACATGGAGTAAAGAACACAAGCTGAGAATTAATGGTAGAGGCTCACAATGCCTAAGTGATATAGGTAAAATTACTTAATAATGATTTTTGATATTATTTGCATTTATATTTATTCAGTACTGAAGTTCCTGGGCCAGGAATGAGGTCACAAGCAAATGCTCAGGGGCAGGAGCAATAGACTTGTCCAAGGTATAGCTATGAAGTTGGCAATATATTAACATCAGAGGGACTAGAAACAAAGGTACTCTCTGAGTAACACAGTAAAGTTACAGTAAACACAGTTAAGTAAATTGTGATTATTTATTATAAGAAATGTTATATCAGGGGGCAGCTAGGTGGTGCAGTGAGTAGAGTGTCAGCCCTGGAGTCAGAAGGACCTGAGTTCAGATCCGGCCTCAGACACTTAACGCACACACAAACAAAAAAACCTAGCCGTGTGACCTTGGGAAAGTTACTTAATCCCAATTGCCCTCCAAAAAAGCAAAAAAAAAAAAAAAGAAATGTTATATTAAATCTTATAATTATAAATTATAAGAAATTTGAATTCAAGACTAAAGTCAGAGCAAATTAAAGTTAAGATTAAAGTAATTTTCTTCTTGGAAGAAAATGAAGATATCGAGATCTACATCACTATCTCATGGCCAGGAGATAATAGATTTAGTTCTATCCATTTGAACACAGGTTGCCTATTATTCTGGGAACTTCAGAGCTATTCCATCTTTCTAATTTGCCTCACTTCTGAATGAGAAGTTCTTGTGTTAGAGTTCCTCACCTAAATTAGACCATGGGAATAATAAGGAAGGCTAATGAAGGAGAGAAAAAAATTGATAGTGTTTGGCAATTGCTTCAGTATTGAATGAAGGAATTTGAGTAGTCAAAGATGACAATAAAGTTATTAATATGGATTAATGGGAGAATAGAAGAATCACTGAGACCCAATTTAGTAAGAGTTTTTTCTTTTTTTAATGATGAGTTCATCTTTAGTTATATTGAGTTTGAAATGACGGGACATACATGTAAAGATGCTTTTCTATTCAGACTATTACCTCCACCTCCTCCCCAACAGTAACCTGTACTCCAACCCAGAAATCTAGCTTCTAATAGCCTCATTTTTGATCCAAAACTTCCACATCTTTCTCTAATCAATTCTGGCCATGCTAGACCTGCCCCGCCCCCCCCTTCCTGCTCTCTTTTATGTCTTCTTTCATTAGAATGGAAGTTTTTGAGGGGATTATCTTGTTTGGTTGTTATTATCTCCAATACTTAGCATAGGACCTAGTACATTGCAAGTCTTTAACAAATTTTCATTCTCTCTCTCTCTCTCTCTCTCTCTCTCTCTCTCCCTCCCTCCCTCTCCTTTTCTCCCCCTCCTTCCCTCCCTCTCTCTCCCCTTCCACATGTGTATGAGTTTACAAACACATACACATACACACTTCTGCACCTCAATTTTTTAGAAATATTGTATAAGCTTTTCCTACACTATTATAAACCTTTCCCTCGTCTTCTTTTCCCTCTACTTTAATGCTTACCATTCCATTCTTAGGATCTGGTTGTTTTTTTTTTTTTTAACTGCCTCAAATATACTTTGGAAACACTGAAATTCTGAAGGGACCTTTGTTTCTTCTACATTAGAATGTTAGCCCTAGACCATCATGCAGTTCAACTCAGTTACTGAAAAAAACTTGTTGTATTTTAAAATTCTAAATCAGTTCTTTTGTTTTTATCAGAAAATGATTAAAAGTCCTCAGTACCACTAAAGGTCCATTTTCCCTCATAGGATTATATCAGCTCTGCCAGATAAGTTAATTATTGGTTTTAAATCTATCTCTTGTGCATTTTGGAATATTATATTCTAAGGTACTCCTGCCATTTTTAGTTTAGGCCTGAGCTGCCCAGGTTGAACCAGGTCACTGCTGTACCAGGCACTAAGATATCTGATAAGTGTTTTAGCACTTCCTAGGTCACTACATAGGGGCTTTCTAACCATCCCAGGACCTTATCAAGGTGGGGCTCCATTCTTGGGTCAGGATACATAGCCTTGCAGGCTACTTGTGTCTTTGATTTTCTCTGGTCAAGGTGGGAAGCTTTGACAGTTCTCTCTCTCTCTCTCTCTCTCTCTCTCTCTCTCTCTCTCTCTCTCTCTCTCTCTCTCCCTCCCTCTCCCTCTCCGCCCTCCCTCTCTTCCTCCCTTTCTTCCTTCCTCTTTTTTTCTTTTTCTCTCAGGCTTCTGGCTAGATTTTGTGTACTTCTGGGATTAAAAAAGTCATTGTAGTTTCTAATGTGAAGTTGTGTGTGTGTGTGTGTGTGTGTGTGTGTGTGTGTGTGTGTGTGTGTGTGTAGGTGTGTAGAAGCCCCTGCTAGGTCAGACTGAGACCTTCTTAGAGCAGAAGCTGCTGCCTCCTGGTTGGCTGAAGAGGAACCCCCTCCCCAAGGCTAGAGAGAATGGTTTTGATTTTGGGAACCTGGGTGAAGTGATTTTGATTCTGGGAACCAGCTGGAGATTCTGCTGACCTGCTGCTGAGTCCAAGGGCCAGTTGGAGCTTCTGAGAGCTGCCAAAGATGTCCAAGGCCCAGCTGGAGCTGCCACAGACTGGGGAAGCATGACTGTGATGCTAGTACTTTGAATGAACTTTTTTGTGGCTTTGTTAAGCCTTAACTTCCCAGGAACAGAGACTGTGAAGGATTTAAGGTGGACAGGATGCTGTGGGTTTCAGCATGGAATGGGAAATGCTCAGTGACAATTTGGTGAGTCCAAGTAGGATCTGGGACCATGGAAGGGGATCAAGGGAATCTTAGAGTCCACCCCTGAGTCAAGCTGAAAGAAGACTTTACTTGGATACTGTGTACTGACTGAAAAATTATAATTTACTAGTGACCTAGGGGTGGAGGGCTTGTGTATTTTCTGATGATTGAATAGTGACTAAGTGACTTATTGAGTTAACTTAGTGTGCCCCATGAGTGGAGAACTTCGACTATTGTACTTTGTGTCTCTTAAAGAGGCAAACCTCCTTAAGGATTATTGAATGATTGAGATGATTGAATGACTGAATTACTAAATGATTGTTCTTTGATCAAAACTTTGTGACCACTGTGGTGAAAACCATGTGGCCATTTTAGTGATAAGCCGTTGTGAATGCTGTATTTTGATTTTCTGTGATAAATTGTAACAATGTGAATGCTGTACCTTGATTTACTGTGAATGTTCTGCTATGATTTGCTATTGAATAGAGTGTTCACTATACTATGTAACCAGAACTTTAAAAGCTGTTCATAGTAACATTCTTCTGGAAAGCTGCTTGTGGGTGGCATTACACTTTTGAGTCTGGAAGCCACAGGAGCTAATACTCTGGGCCTCAGATTCATCATTTGTAAGTGGGTGGTTAAGTTGTATTATCACTAAGGTCACTTTTAGTTTGGACTCCTATGAGGAAAATTACGATTTATGTTTGTTAGAAGATCAAAAGATAAATGAGTCAACCATGTGCTTCAATTGCTACCCCCTCAAAATAAAAATCTTATTAGAACTTAGGCTTCTTTAACAGAAGTAATAAAAGTTATCAATATATCAAGAAAGTCTGAAAATAAGTGCAATGTACCATTTTCATAAGTCTTCTACCTCTACAAAGGAATGGGGTAAGAGTGTCTTCTTATGTCTTCAATGGGATTGTGCTTGTTTTTTTTCTAATTCTGCAAGTTCCATTGTTGTTCTTTCCCTTTATAGTGTTGTTGTCATTGACATTGTTTTCTTGGCTCTGTTTCCTTACCTCTATATCAGAATCTGCAAATCTTGTGAATTACTTCTTTACTATATAGTCTTATTCCCTTACATTCATCTACCACAATTTGTTTCATGTATTCATTATTAAGGACCTCCAGGTTGAGAAGGCTCAGAAGGACCTTCCTAAATGAGATTTTATTTCTTAGCACCCTTGTTAGTTTCCCTATTTACTTGGGTTGATACGACTCAACTTTATGTCTTCCCTTCTATTCTGGGTCTTTCAAGCTTCTCTAGCTATGCCTGGCTCCATTTTGCCCTAACATACTTTTAGTTTTCACAGGTATATCTTTCTTGCCAAAATGGTAAATACAGTTCTTCCTCTCTTTCACTTTTTTATTTTTATAGAAGTGTTTTTCTCCTACACACCTGAAACATTATCCTTGAGACACACCATATACTAATAATTTCTTGGGCTACATCCATAGCATGTCTTTGGTTGTTCCCTCTACCAGTAATAATGAAAACCACCTGGAAGATAATTAAAATTCCAATATTATCTGCCCCTTTTAACACATTACTAACTGTTAACACACGACAAAGTCTCTAACCTGGTTATTATTTCTCCTGTATCCTCAGTTTTATTCCTGAATAGAATGAAACATGAATAGCATCTTTGGTTCACTTGGGCTAAGTAGAATTACTGAAAGAATTCCTCCAACAATTCTACTCCTTGTTCTCTGGATGCTTTCTGCCAAATAAATTCAATTTCTCTGTTAAGCTGAAACTCCTGTCCAAGTCTTTACTTCCAGGGTTTTAAATGGTTGCAAACACTCCCTTTAGGATCATCTCAATTGAAATGACAATTAGAGTCTCCGTTTCATCTTCCAAGGCTGGGTAGCTGTTGTATTCATTCTATCATTTATAGAGCAGATCCTAGCCATTAATGCTCATTTGAAAGGATACTTCCATTGTCTTCATTACCCTATAGAAGCAATACACATTCTTTTCTCTCTTCTATTTGCCTCACCTATGTACATAATGTGGAAAAAAATTTGGCAAACCAGCTATAACTGCTTTCTTTCTTATTATGCTTCAGTCTTCATTATTTCTCCCCTTCCTTCATTTTGTTTCATTTTCTATCAGTCAGTCAATAAACATTTATTAAGCATTTACTGTGTTCCAAGCACTGGGGATACAAAGAAAAGTAAAAATGAAGTCCCTGCTCTTGGGAAGCTCACACTCTAGTGGAGAGTACCACATGCAAACAGCTATTTACATGCAAGGTGCAGCTTAAATGAAAGGTAATTTAATGGGGAAGACACTGGTACTATGTATGTCTGCCTGTCTGGAGGTGTGCAATGTAGGGGTTGGTTAGAGTGAGGTGGGAACAAAGATACCAAAAAGTCTCCTGCCAAATATGGGATTTTGACTGAGTCCTAAATGAATCCAGAAGGCAGAGAAGATGAAGAAGATTATTCTTGGTATGGTAAACAGTCAGGGAAAAAGTTTGGAATTGGGGTTTGGAGTGTTTTGTGTAGGGAACAGCAAACCCCAAAAGGTCAGTGCTACTGGATTATGGAATACAGTGAGGAGAAAAAGGTTTAATATAAGTGGAAAGGAGTCAGTTCCTTTTGAAATTCCTATTTGTGGTTGACCTAGTATTGTGTTGATCTAGCTGTATTGCTTAGTTACAGGGCTATTCTCAGAGTGTGTGGATCCCTAGGCAAATTACACACACACACACACACACACACACACACACACACACATATGTTTTTTTGTGGAAGCTCCTGTTCATACCAACAATTTGATGTAAAAATATATAATAAAATTTATGGACCCGTGTGAGGCATACTTATTTTTTTTGATGAAGATTTGGAACATTTGCCTTTTTATAAGAAGTATTATGATTTAAAACAGAACTATACAGAGCTGAAATGACTGTCTAAATTTGGATTACTCCAATAGTCCACATGAGCACTTGAGTTACAATCCTATGCCTAGTCTCAGGAGTCATCATCACTTGAAAAGATTACTGAAATAGCCTCCTTATTGGTCTCCCTGCATCCACCTCTTCCTTTCTCCAAATAATTCTGCAGATAGCTGTTGAATTCATATTCTTAAAGTGTAGCCCTGTCATTCCTTTCCTCAAGAAGCTTCAGTGGTTTTCTACCAGCCTTAGGAGCAAATGCAAAGTTTTCTTTTTAGCAATTAAAGCCTTCGAAATTTGGTTCCAGCCTATCTTTTCAGGCTGGTTATATATTCCTCATACATGACATCCCATCTCTTCTCTCTGTGTCTATGCATAGGCTGTTCCTGATGCCTATAATTTTCTCCTTCCTTACCTCCACCTCTTAGACCCTTAGTACCCTCTAAGCCTCAGCTCAAGTCCCACTTCCTTCAAGAAACTTTTCCCAATTCCTCCAGTTATTAGCCTCACTCCGAATCATTGTTTATTTTTCAACATAACCCATGTTTACTCATCTGTGAACACATTGCCTTTCCCCTTCCCCTAGTAAAATATCTTTGCTTCTTGAGGACAAGGACTGTCTCACTTTAATCCTAGTATTTCCCTCCAGTACCTGAAGCATATGTTGTTTTTCGGTCATGTTTGACATTTTGCAATGCCATTTTCGGTTTTCTTTGCAAAGATATTGGAATTATTTGTCTTTTCCTTCTTTAGCTCATTTTATAGATTGAGAAACTGAGGTAAATAAGGTTAAGTGACTTGCCCGGGGTTACATAGCTAGTAAGTGTCTGAGGCTGGATCTGAATTCAGGAAGGTAAGTTGTCCTGACTCCAGGCCTGGTACTCTATCCACAGCACCACCTAGCTGCCTGAAACATAGCATGTTCTTGATACATGTTAATTGTTTGGTCTTGAAATCACAAAGATAAAGATACAGTTCTTGACTTCATGTGGGTTGTGCACAAATAATTATATTACAGGGTATGTCATGACAGTTCAAGGGTAAGATACAAAGAGCCCAAGACAAATTTAATTAGTAAAGAACACAGAGTAGGAGGATTGGGGAAGAGGTGACACCTAAATTTGTAGAATAGAAAGGTGGCAGGAAGTTCCTAATTCCTAGTTTAGGTGGATAGTTATTGCTTCTGGTTGAAAAGCTTAACTAGGCAGTGGTGAGGTCTCTACTCCTACTTCCTTGGGAATGAACAATTAAATTTATTTTAATTGGATCTTCCAAAGTGTCTGGCCCACTGAGGTACAGAGCCCTGGTTTGCCAAGATTTAAGGATGGCACTGCTCATTTAGTTCTTTCATTGGATTCTGTGTAGTATGGGTCTACCATCCTTTGATAATCTTCCATTGTTCACACCATTCTCTGACAATCCTCCATGATCCCTATCGCCCCCTGACAATCCTGTATCCTCTGACAATTTTTCATGGTCTCCGCCATCCTCTGAAAATCCTCTACTGTCCCAACCTCTTCTTGAAATACTACCATGATGGCAACTTCTTTCTTTCCTACTCCTCTTAGTAGTCAAACAATTTGCTTTTTTTCCAACATAAATGACCCAATTGAAGAATGCTTAACTCTCTCTTATATACTGTACACATGTTTCCATGGAACCTCAGAGCTAGAAGGAAGGTGACAAAGTATCTGTTTCAACTCCTTTGTTTTTATAAGTGGTAAAGCTGAGGCCTGGAGAGGTGAGATGATGTTACTAATGCTACTAAAGATGATGTTACTAGTTATTAACCTAGTTGTTTCTTAAAGTTACTAAAATCAGGATTCAAGCCCTAGTCTTTTGACTCTAAATCCAGGGTTCTTCATTTTTTAAAATAATATTATATATTTTCCCAGTCACATATAAAATAATTGTTAATATTGATTGTTAAAATTTTTGAGTTCCAAATTCTCTCCCTCCCTTACCTTCTCCCATCCCCAAGATGATAGTAATTGGATATAGGATATATATATATATATATATATGTATATATATATATATATATATATATATATATATAGTCAAGCAAAAACGTATTTCCAATTAGTCATGTTAAAAAAGAAAACATAGATTAAAAAAAATGAAAAAATAAAGTGACAGATATTATGCTTTGATCTGCATTCAGACCCCATCAGTTCTTTCTCTGGAGGTGGATAACATTTTCCATCATGAGTCCTTTGGAATTGCCTTGGATAATTGTATTGCTACAACAGAGGATGTGGAACTCAAACAAAGAGAAGGTAGAAAGAAGAGATAACAGGGATGAAATTTCATATCAGCCTTTTAAACTCTGTTCTTTGCTTGAAGCCACAATCCGCATCCTATCACTTCTACCAAACTTTCCAGATCATTCAGCCAGAAGACATATTTTCCTGTTCTTGCATTCCAATACCAGTTTTTGAAATGCCATTTATCTGCATTTACCTTATATTGTCCAATACCATAGTTACTTACATTCATGTCTTATCTGTCTGTGTAGACTGAAAACACCGATGGTCTGGCTTGGGACCAGTTCTTATACAGCTTAGAAAGTCACTAACTCTCCCTCAACTCTTAGCATGTAACATAATGTTTTGCCCCTAGAAGATGCTTGCCAAATATTTGTTGAACGAGTGAGTAATATTTCTATTGCCTAGTTTTCATTAGACCCTGAAATTTATCCTGAATCTTCACCATTTTTAGTGCCTCATTAGGTGGACTAGAGCTTATTGCAAAGGTAATTAATAGTGAGTCAGATAAAAATCATTAATTGCCTAAAATGAAACATTTGTAGATGTAAATTATTTAAATTAGTTATCTGAAGAGTCATTTCACACACTTAAGTTGAAGTTTTACTGGGTATAAATGTAGACCACTAAATGATCCATAGGATTGCCTTCTGGGATATTTTATCTAAATGTTCAGTCTCTTGAAAATGTGAAATAATGGTGGTAATAACATAGACTGATATATTTTCCATTAGTATTATAAATGTTTTAAGGAGTTTTCTTGATAATTTCTTCTCTGCTCATGAAATTTTGCATTAGTGACTTATTCTCACACTATTAATTTTCTCTTCATATTCTTTCTTTAGTAGATAAATGAAATCTTCATTCTTCTTTTGGCTGTACTCTTCAATCTCCTTTTTTTTCTTTTCTAACAATGCCCTTTTCCTCCCCCTCCCTTTTCAGGTTCCTTCTAAGTGCTGTTTCTCCCAGTAGAATGTAAGCTCAGTGAAGGCAGGGACTCTTGCATATGTATTCAAAGGATTTAACACATGGCATGGCACTCAGTATGCACTAAATAAACACTTATTGACCTGACTAGTAGAAAATAATACCACCTCAAATTTGTAGTTTAAAAATATTGTACTGACAATAACTTTGCAAGGTATTCCATATCAGTTTTATTATTCCAGTTATACAAATGGGGAAATTGAGACTCAAAGAAGAGACTTTTTTTCTTGAGCCCATCTTTAGAGATATTCACTGGTAGTAATGTTATTACAACTGTTTTCACTCATATCTTAAATTCTAGGTTGTTTTGTATTGCCTCGGGGTGTTCTTTTCCTTACATACAAAGCAGCATGTTCAGAAATACATCATTTAGATAATGCAGAGCCTGATCGGCTTACCTGATCATTCTGTTGCTCCCAACTGACATTTTAATATTGGAGGGCATTGGGACATAATTCCTCCAGGTCTAAAAAGCAGGTAGGGTATACCAGCCTCTGGACTTACTTACTTCAATGGCTTCCTGTTATATTTATGATCAAATATAAAATTCTCTTTTTGGTTTCTGAAGCCCTTTACAATCTGACCCCTTCTTAACTTTCCAGATTTCTTCAACCTAATTCTTCTCTAGGACTCTGTGATGTAAAACATTATACTTTTTTCTGTTCTTGTGGACAATATGACATCTGACTCCATGTCTTTCTGTTAGTTTTCCCACACACCTGGAGTCTTCTCTTTTTTTTTTGTCTCTACCTCCTGACTTCCTTCTGGATTTGGCCCAAATCCTACCTTCTACAAGAGGCCTTTCCTAATCTTTCTCTATATGCTTTGAGATTACCTCCCATTTACCCTTTGTTGTTTGATATATACATAGTTGTTTAAATGTCTTTTGCATTTGAATGTGAGCTCATTGGTACTAAGGATCATCCTTGCCTTTCCTTGTTATCCCAAGTGTAATGCCAACATAATGACTGACACATAAGTGCTTAATAAATACTTGTTGACTGACTCATGCTCTCTCAAGGTTCCTCAAACCAAAGCTTAAAATTCATGGACAAAAAAAAATCAATCAATCAATCAAGAAGCATTTATTGGGTACCTTTTATGTGCCTCTATGTTAGGGATTAGGGATTAAAGACAAATAATGAAAAAATTATAAATAATTATATATCTATTATATATAAGTAAAGATAAATAATGAAACAGCCCTTCCTTCAAAGAGCTTACACTCTCCAAGAGGAGACATAAATTAATGATTTATAAAAGTACATACAAAATAAATAAGTAATTTGGTGTGGGAGGGTAGGTGCAAATCAAGCCTTTCAAGCTTCACTCAATGATTTTCTTTTCTTTTTTCTTTTTGGAAGGCAATTGGGGTTAAGTGACTTGCCCAGGGTCACATGGCTAGTTTTTGTGTTAAGTGTCCAAGGCCGGATTTGAACTCACAACCTCCTGACTTCAGGGCCGGTGCTCTATTCACTGCCACTCATTGATATTCATTCATATTACTGTTCTCCCTTATTTTCTCATTTTGCACACTCTATAACTCCCTTCCCCATACATTGAATCACTCTCTACCACAACCCTTTTCAAATACAGGATCATAGACGGAACTAGAAGAGGCCCTTGAGACTATTTAGCTCAATACTCTCATACAGATGAGGAAACAGGCCCAGAGAAGTAAAAGACATCACTGGATGTCATACAAAGATAGTGAGTGTCAGAGACAAAATTTGAACCCAGACCCCCTATCTCTAGACCTGGTACTTTCCCCATTTTATCATACAGTTACAATAAAAATAATTGAAGATAATAGTGTCTTTTGTAAGAAAATTGTATATAGGAGCATCTCTGATGATTTATGGAACAAAGGTAGCTATTTAAACAAGGATCCTTTCTAAAATGATTGTGTGGGGTTAGGATTTTGGTTATTGCAGGAAAACATCTTAAATTAAATATTTTCAGACTTAAGTGTTCCAGTATTGTCATATTTTCCAGGACAATTTCCTAGAAATCTCTCAGATTAGTTCCAAGAGAATGTGGTACATCTTGGATTATCTCTTTAGAACAACCACTAAGTGAGTGATTGGCTCTGTGATTTTCAGTGAAGAGCAGAAATGAATGTTCTATTTATTTCAGATCCACCTAAGAAGCTTGAAATACAATAAGACTAAATCACCAGGAAGGTTTATGAGCTGTCATGCAATCATTTTAACCCTTATAGTTTTCAAATAAATACTGTACAGCATTACAGAAGTTTAGCATCTTTTTTTCCCCAATGACAAATATAAAAGAATGTAGATGTAAGATTTGCAAAGCATTTTTCTGAAAAAAAAGAAAAAGTATCTTAGATAGTAAGGAAAGTATGATTATCCCTAATATTCTCTATCTGGGCAGGAATCCCCTTTGCAACATCCCAAATAAGTGGTCCTTCATTACAATGTTGAACTGTCCTGATAGAGGATGGATGACAGATCCATGTGTCTCTTACAAAGGACCAGGAGGTATGATAGATCTTGATATAAAATCAGTGGTCTAAATCTCAAGGCAGCCTCTTGCTGGTCCATTGTGATTCCCTTCTTTCTCCTTCTAAAACCTGAAAATGATAGTGTCTAAGGTTTCTTTTTTTTTTTACATTTTTTTATTAATTTATTAGTTTAGTTTCAGTTAACAAGATTCAATTCCATAGTTCCTTGATTTTCAAATTTCCTTTACTTCCCTCCCCCCTCCCCTCACGACAGCATATAGTACAGTATAGGGTCTGCAAATGCATTCATATTAGACATTATTCCAATTACAAAGGCGTATTGTACTAGGTGGGATGAAAGATGGTAAGGAAGAAATAAAACCAAACAATGAGAAGAACAAGATCATTTAGTTTGCTTCCATCAGGATTCAGGCTCAGTTCTTTCTAGTTACATCTCTGGATGGCGCATTTCTCACTATCTTAGTGTCTAAGGTTTCTTAACTGTGTCCTTGATTGTCTCTGCCCCAACCTCCCTGCCAGGTGTTTCCTTGTTTGGCTTCTCCCATTCTTAGGCATCTTACTTTTGACATTATGCCTTCCCTTGTGTTGGCTAAAATGGGGCTAGCATACCTGCCAATTGATTTTAGTGTCACTGGTTGGTGTGCCTCTTGTGAAATGCTGTGAGTCTCCAAGAAAAACTTCAATTCAATGAAATTAAATTCAATGCAATACAACACAGTTCAATAAACATTTATCAAGTACTTATGTAGAGGGCACTGTCTGGGTGGGAATACCAAGAAAAAAATATTACAAAGACAAAAATGAAATAGTCCCTGCTCTCAAGGAGCTTACATCTTACTAAAGAGGGAGAAAGAGCACACAAACAAATATGGTACAAAGAAAATTGAGGGGGTGGCCAGGTGGCGCAGTGAGTAGAGCGTCGGCCCTGGAGTCAGAAGGACCTGAGTTCGGATCTGACCTCAGACACTTAATGCACACACAAACAAAAACCTAGCCGTGTGACCTTGGGCAAGTTACTTAACCCCAATAGCCCTCCAAAAAAAAAAAAAAACACAAAAAGAAAATTGAGAAGAAAGAGACCTATAATAAATGAGTGAATAAGAAAGGTTTTCCATAAGAGGTGGCATCTGTGCTGAACCTTGACATGATTCTGAAAGGGGGATATAAAAGATAGTGCATCCCTGGTATGAGGAATGGCTTGGGCACAGAAACAAGAGATTGCATTTTGAGTTCAAGGATGGATTGAAGAGGGGAAAGAATAGAAGCAGGAAGACCCTGTGGAGGCAATTACACTTATCCAGGTGTGGTGATGAAGAACTAAACTAGGATAGCATCTGTGAGTGGAGAGGAGAAAGAAACAAATTGAATCATACTATTAAAATGTTTGGAGAGAATTTATAAAGTTATGAGCAATCATTAAGATATAACTTCAGTAAGTCTTGCCTTGCTGAAGGTCTTGACAGGATAACCTAATTTCCTTTTTGGACAATATTACTAGACTGTTAGATCAGAGGAATTCTGTAGACCTACAGTACATATCTAGGTTCCTTCAAAGAAGATGACAAATTTGTTCACGATATCATTTTGGGCAAGACAGGGAGATATGAGCTAAGTTAAAGTATGGTTAGGCAGATTCAAAGTTAGGTTGAATAACTGGACCGAAAGAGCAGTCATTGATGGCTTCTTGCCAGTTTAGAGGGAGATCTCTATTGAAGAGCCCCTGGGATCTCTCCTTGGACCTATACTATTAAAACATTTGATCTAGCACTTGGATAAAGAATTAAGAAAAAATGCCTGTCAGATGAGCAGATGACACAAGTATGATGGACAAGAAATAATGTTGAACAGCTGAACCAACATTTAAAATGGAATGGTTGGGCTATGAAAATGGGCTACAATTAAAAAGATGAAATTTAATAGAGCTAAAATCCAATACAGGTTCAAAACATAAACTTCCTAAGTGAAAGAAAGGTGTTTAGATAAACATTCCAATAAAATACAGATTTTGGAGGGGACAGGTATCAAGGACAAAGTTTCTTGGGGGTAGGCTGGCCCTATTATTTCATTGGTTGTTTCTGTTATTTCATCAGGGAACTCCTAATGAGGAAACATTCTCCACCAATATAGGTCCTTACCTGAACTTCAATTTACAGAGATAGAGTGCTTTCCATGACATAGAAGGGAGGGAGGGAAAGAATAAGCATTTATATCGCACCTAGTAAGTGCCAGGCACTATACTAATTTTAACAACATTATTTTATTTGGTCCTCACAACCCTGCAAAGTAGGTGTTATTATGATCTCCATTTTATAGATAAGGAAATTGAGGCAAACAAATGTTAAGTAACTTGCTCAGGGCCACACATTGTCTATTATCTAAGGCTGGTTTTGAACTTAGGTCTTCCTGATTCCAAGTCCAACACTGTATGTAAGAAGCAGTACTTGAACCCAGATTTCCTCACTCTCAGACCACTTTCAACATGCCTTAGCATGGCAGCTAGAAGAGCTAATATGCTCTTAGTTTATACAGTGAGATACACAGTACCTGGAATGAATGCTACTGTGCTCTGATGTATTGATTTGACCATATGGGGAATCTTTTTTTTTTTTTTTGCTTTTTGGAGGGGGGAAGGTAGGGCAATCAAGGTTAAGCAACTTGCCCAAGGCCAAATGGCTAGTAAGTGTTAAGTGTTTGAGTCCGAATTCGAACTTAGGTCCTCCTGACTCTAGGACCTAGCTGCCACATACATAGTGAATCTTATATTCAGTTCTGGGCTGCCACATTTTAGGATGAGCATTGAATTCTTGGGTATTCCATTAGAATGCAAGCACTTGTTTTTGGTTTTGTTTTTCTCTTTGTGTCTCTAGGGCTTAGCACAGTGCCTTGGAAGCACTTAAAAAGTGTGTGCTGAGTGATTGATTGATGGGACAGTGATGAATCTAGCTGAGTTTGGAGGTTCATTATAGGGTGGATTTTGTTTTGTTCTGTTTTGTTTTTGGCTATTGCAACTCTTGAAGACTATTTCTTAAATTGGAGAGGGCTTATAATATGCAACTAGGGAGAGGGTATACATAATAAAGAAATTTCAAATCCATAATGTTTTGAAGAGCTGGAGGAATATCCCACAGAAGGAATATTTGGATGGTGAAGGGTCTCAAGTTCAATTGAGGGCTCATTTGACATTTGAGGGCAGTTTGAAGGAAATAAAGATCTTCAACTTGGAGAAGAGGAAACTCAGGGGAGGTACATGTTAGATCTCTTCAAATACTTGAAGGGCTTTTATATGGAAGAGGAATTAAGTTTGTTTTACTTAGTTCAAAAGTGATAAACTATAGCAATGGGTAGAAATTACTGATAGAGATTTAGACCCATACTAAGCAAAGCTTCCTAAATGTTATGGTTGTCTGAGAGTGGAATGGGCTCTTCAGTCATTGGGGAGTTTCAAGTGGAGACTAAATCTTGTAAAAATTGTTTCCTATTCAGATTTAGTTTGCATTGATTGCCTTCTGAGTTCCCTTGCAATTCTAATATATTATAATAGTAAGTGGTAGAGCAAAATCTGAACATTTTTCTAAGTTCAAAACACTTTCTATTTCTACTACACTACACAACTAACAAATATATCGAGTGGTCCCATCTCTTCATCTATGTTTTGTTATATGTAAACTACCACGAAACCACTATGTAGTTTTTTTAATAACCCCCTTCTTTAGCAAAAGAAAATTATTCAATTGATATTATATAAAACCAGAATTATTCTTAAATAAAACTTTTAATTAGGTGGCATTTGACATTATTGTGACCAAGAAATAAAGCAGCCCTAACTTAAAGAAGTGTTGAGAGTGTATTTCTCTTCCCTGATCTATACTCAGACTCTCTTAGAAAAGCAAATAGTTTAGGGGGTTCTGGAAGAGAACACTGGTTCTAGGTAAAATTGTTCTGTAGGATAAGGACTCTTTATTTTGGGCATCCTCAACGTGCTTTTCCTGTACCTTTTTCTTCTTGTCTTTCCATCATTCATTTGGTGAGAGCTTTCATATTGTAATCTAACTATCCCCCAACAAAAGGTGCTACCAGAGGGGCGGCTAGGTGGTGCAGTGAGTAGAGCTTCGGCCCTGGAGTCAAAAGGACCTGAGTTTGGTTCCGGCCTCAGACACTTAATACACACACAAACAAAAACCTAGACGTGTGACCTTGGGCAAGTTACTTAACCCCAACTGCCCTCCAAAAAAAAGCAAAAAAAAAAAAAAGGTACTACCAGAAAAGATAGCACATTGCCATTTATAACCTTGCAAAATTTAAGTCAACACTTTATTTCTTCATGTAGTATTCATACCATAAGTCCTTAGCTCAGGCTAGTTCTCTAATGCTATACTTTAGACCTTTCTGCTTAATCCTGCAATCTTTATTCACATACTCAGTCAACAAGCATTTCTTAATAGGAGAAGGCTTATTACATGCCAGACACTGAACTAAGTTCTGGGGATACAAAAAAAAAAAGGCAAAAGACAGTCCCTGTCTTCAAGGATTTTATATTCTAATGGGAGAAGCAGCACTTAAATGACTAGGTACATACAAAGTGTATACAAAACAAATGGAAAACAATTTGAGGAGGGAAAATATTAGTGTTTGAAAAGCAGCTAAGTCCTACAGAAATTGATATTTGAACTGAGTCTTGAGAGAAACTAAGAGGCAAAGGTAAGAAAAGGCAAGAAATTTCAGGCAGTGGGGATGGGACAAAGCTGAGTGAGATAGCCAATGTTGTAAATAATAGAATCAAGATTTTAAAATTTCTCAACCAGATAAAATGGAGCATTGAAAATAGCAAGAGGAAATCTACCGGGTCAGATTTGTCAGGGCCAAACTTAGAAGTTTTTTGTGTAGCATAATTCTAACAGGAATTAAACAAGTCATGGAGAATCTGACTTGATAGCAAACCGTATCACAATGATATAGATATTTGAATTGATTATAGACTTCACTTGATCCCCAAACTTGGTGTACCTGCTAAAAAATGTGATATCATCTTGGGATATGAGTACATACACACATATACAAATATACCTACACACATGTATGTACACATGTGTGTACATATATATATGTATCTCTATGTGTGTTTGTGTATCCTAGGTTGAAAACAAGCAATAGTCTCCTTCTATTCTATAATGTTCAGACTACACTTGGAATACTGTGCTCAATTCTAGGCACCCACTTAAAGTAGGATTTTGATAAATCATTCATACTACATGTCTCCCATCTCCTTGCCTGTGATAAAAAGGAAATCAAATGAGCCCTGTTCTTTTCTTTTGGTGCTCTTGATCTTGGGGGAAAAGAATCCTGAAATATCACACTAACACTAAGGGTAAATCTACATATAGCCACTTGTTTTTTATCACAGGTCTGCAGAAGCAAAAATATTTTCTAGGGAAATAATTTTCTTTAAGGGGGTGGACCCATCCATATGCTGGAATCATACCTTTGGGTTGTCAAGCCTGAGTAAACAGTCTGATGAGTATCAGGTAATTGATGTATTCACAGAGTCATTCATTGCTTTTTCCAAAGATCTTCCCTGAAGGTGTTAGGCATACATGTCAATCAAGTTTAGCCACTGGTTAAGCAGATGTCCAGGAGCCTAAACCAAAGAGAAAAGGAAAATAAATGATCAGAAAAGATTGTCTGCCTTACAATCCATGATAATCAGCTGCTGACTTATCCATTCTTTATTTTCAAAAGGTTTTTGAGGGTTTATATAGATGTATCTTCAGAATTTAGGGTCATCCTCGGAAGGAAGGTTGCATTTTCCTACTGTGGATTGATGCAATTTCTGAGAAAAGCCCATTTATTGTTCTTGAAACAAAACTTGCTTTGTTATTTATATCCTTTGCAAGCTCTTGCAATAACCAATGTCTATTTATTAGCAATTAAAATATGGTTCCTAAACTATTTGATTTTTTTGTCAATATCTTGTATAGATATCAAAATGTTATTAGTTATGCTTTCAGTATATTCATTAACTGAGAAACTACGTGGTGACCACTTTATTTCTGGAGAGCTAGTCTTGGATTTATAAGTACTTTGGTTCAAGTCCTATCTCTAACACTAACTAATTTTAAGACCCTGGGCAAGGTTCTTGAACTCTCAGTGCTCCTTGCAACTCTGTAAGATTATATATTGTTCAACAGTTGCTGATCTTCTTTAATAGAGGGAATTTTCACACTGGAATTAGATAACCCTTCCCCTTATTCACTTATTAAAATATGCAAGTCACTTGCGTTCCAAGAAAAAAAATTTAGTCTGCCCTCAAGGAGTCTATATTTTCTTTTAAGATGTTAAAGTTTTAAACTGCACCAAGACTTATGGGACATTATACTTTCCACTGAACTGCCACAGTAGCAAGGTAATCCTTTTTAACCTCCCTAATCAATTCACTATCCAAACTATCACAGTGGTTATACAAATTTTGATTCCTCCCCTAGTCTCTCTGGGCATTCCTTACCCCCACCCCTACTTTCAGGTGAAAAGCTTGACTCATATACTTCAATAGAAGAAAAATGAGACTGTTTACCATGATGTTCTTCCTTCTTACTTGTCTCACTTCTCTCAGGTGTCTTCCCCTATTTTCTCCTCCCTCCCCCTTTTCTCACAGGAAGAATTATACCTTATCCTTGCCAACATAATACATCCCTGATCCCTTCTCATCCTGTCTTTTCTAACAGACTGTTCTGTCATTCCCACTCTCTTCACTAACCTCTCCCCATCTGTTGACTGCTTCTTTGTTGCCTACAAATAGGCCCAAGTCCCCACCATCCTTAAAAAACAAAAGCAAAATATCCTTAATCAATGTGACCATCTCCACTCTCTATTTTCCTAAATCTTTACACTGTTTTGTGACTCGATTCATTGAGAAAGCCATTTATAATCAGTTCCTCCACATCTTCTCTCACCCTCTTTTAAATGTTCTGGACAGTCTGGTTTCCAACCTCATCATTCAACTGAAATTGTTTTTTTTCCCCCAAATTACTGATAATCTCTTAATTACCAACTATAATGAGCTTTTCTCAATGCTCAACTTACCTACCTCCCTGTCTCCTTTGTCATTGTTGATCACCCTCTTTTCCTTGGTATTCTCTCCTCTCTAGGTTTTTGCAACACTGCTCTCTCTTCATTTTCCTACATGTGTGAAAGCTCCCCCTTCTCCTTTGCTAGATTTTTACTCTAGATCATTCCTATTAACTGTGGGTGTTCTCCCAGAGTTTTCCACCTAAGCTCCCTAGTTTAGTGGTTTCACCAGTTTCCACAGATTTAATGATCATCTCTAGGCAGAGTATTCTCAGCTCCTTTGATCCAGTCATTACTGTCCATAGGCTGTCCCTCAGTCTATGGAATGTGGTTTCTCCTCACCTCTGCCTCTTCTCTGTGCTAATTTTTGTCAAGTACTTAGCATAATGCCAGACACATAATAAATGATTAATAAATGCTTACTCAGTTGTCCATTCCTGTCCCTATCTACCCTATCTTCCTTCAAAACTCAGCCAAAATCTGCCCTCTGATGAGATTACCTCCCATTTCCACTAGATATAATATAATAAAATATATTATATAGTGTATATATCACATAGTATATACATCATATAGTATAAATAATATACTATATGTGGTGTATATAGTTATCCCTTCCACATGATGGGGCTTAGGGGCAGGGTGCTTTGCTACCTGGAAGATCTATGTAAAATTTTTTGCCTTCCCTTTGTACCAGAGAAGAAGTTTCAATTATTATGGTATTAAAAGATAAAATATGTTGATACTATGCAATACTATACATATATTTTATGCATATTTGAGTTTCTCATTTTTATTTTCTGTCATCTGTTGGCCTTTGTGTATTATCTATGGCTTCTGCAAAATTCCCTCCAAATTTTTATTTAATTTCTTATGATGATGACCTAAGATATATCGAAACCACAATTGGCAAAGTTGCAATGTGGACAAGGATGACTGTACTATATAGAAAGGGTAAGGGAGTATTAACTTTATTATGACATATATTTACCACTTACTATGTGTCAGGAATATATACACGTATATATGTATATATATACATACACACATACACACATTTGTTTGCATGTTGTCTCCTTCAGGGCAGGAAGAGTATTTAGCCTTTCTTTTTTTATCCCTAATAGTTAGAGTAGTGCCTGGCAAATAACATAGAAATACTTTATAAATGGTTATTGTTGACTGAAAATAGTTGTTGACTGACCTTGGTAGAAGATTTTTTTTGCTGAGAATTACCCACATATGTGAAGTGAAAGGATCAGACCTTTACAATTCTCCAATTTAAGGGGAAAAAAACCCTGTATTTTATAAATCACAAGAGAATTTGGAAGTAGTAATGCCTAACATGCAGGGTGCATTTATTCATTCTGCAAAAAGGTTTGTTGGCTTATTTATTATACTGAGTCACACTGCATATTTCATCAGGGCTAAATAAAGCTTCTAGTGGCAATGTTTGGTGAGTATATGGATTGGAGTACCTCTTGTACCAGCTTTCTCTCCTCCATGGCCCCTTAGGGAGTGTTGGCCCAGAGGTCCAGAGCTACTGCTCTTAAAAAAATAGCCAATAGTCATTTCCTTTTACTCTGAAAGGATACGTTCCTGGGGGTTGTGACAAACGAGAGTAGACTAAATGAAATAATTAACAATGCTACTGGGGCAGCTAGGTGGCACAGTGAGAAGAGCATCGGCCCTGGAATCAGAAGGACCTGAGTTCAGATCTGGCCTCAGACACTTAACGCACACAAAAACTTAGATGTGTGACCTTGGGCAAGTTACTTAACCCCACTTGCCCTCCAAAAAGCAAAAAAAAAAAAAAATTAAAAAAAAAACAATGCTACAGGGAATTTATTTCTGCTTCTATAAGCGGAAAGATTTCTCTGGGGCATAGGCTGAATCTCAGCTGGAGCCACTACATGGCAACAACTTCATGACAGAATGTAATAAGAATATACTACAATGAAAAGAATATTGCTCCAAGAGACAATGTTAATCTCTATTCTCCTAATTATCAAATGACTCCTTGGCAAGCCCATTGAAACCTCTGGACTTCAGATGTCTATATGTTAAATGAGGATGATAATGCCTTACTTGCCCAATGGCAACATTCTCATCAAGGAGGTAATTTACCCTAGGTCCCTTCTAGCTCTAGGATGTTACATCACAGATGTAACTAGGAGGGACAGCTAAAGCTTTGTCCCAGAGTGCTAAAATTCACTAGGCATATTTCTGCTTCTTTGTAGCCCAGATCCTCATATCCTCAGGAGTTATACATTGTGGTTATTTACTTATTTGCATCACCCAACTCCAGGGGTGTGCCAGCTGGAGCCAGCTTGTAGTATTTTTAGAGAGTCAAAAGTTAAATTTTTCAGTGTGAGAATTTATACCTTGGAATTGGCAAACACTATAAATTTGGGCTTGATTTATTGTTTTGTTGAATTCTAGACTTAATAAAGTGGTGAAGAAATGTCAATAATGCAGATTAAATTTAAAAATTTTGTTGTGCATATATTTTCTTTCTTTTTTTCTTTTTAGAAAGCTGCTTGTTAAACATTTACCAGCCCATTCCTGTCAGACTCCCTCCCTAAACTCATTCCCAGAGTATATTCTCCACAATGCCTCTTCCAAGGGATTGCCTTCCCCACTCATAATCACAAGTGTGCATTTTGGCTCTTTTGGCAATAGACTACTTCTCCTATCATGACTGCACCAGCAATTGGACCATTTTTGCATTGTTATAAACACTTTACAATTGTTTCTGTCCAAGTTGAAAGACATCCTAGTTATAGATCTGTGATACTTGCTACAACAAATTTAATATTATTTGTTTTATTATTTTAAAGGACATCTGCTTTCATGTTTTTATTCCCAGAATGTTGTTGTATCCCTTTGGAGAATTTTGATTGAAGTGAAACATTGTAGGATTCTATACATTCAAAACCTGCCAAGATTGACTAGGAGCTAACTTTCCAGAGACAGTGAAAAGTTCATTCCTTAGGGCAAACCTATCATCCATTTAAGGAGAATTCCCTTTTGAATGGCAGTCTGGAGAGGATGATTTCCTATGATTTTCCTCTAATACAACACAATTTTCTTTTAACACCAGTGAGATGACGCTCTCCTCTATCTTTTTGATCAGGTGTGATCGTACCTCTTCTTTGTTGTTCACACTCTAGCAGGGAAATGAAAGTTCTGGCCAGACAAGACTAAAGTTGCCAGTTTTTTATTGTGTTGAGTTAGCAGGCTATGTGTAGAGAGGAAATTGTAATTGTAACACAAGGGAGCACAAAAATGGAAGGGATTGAGGGAGCTGTTTGTGCCCCAGCGAGAAATAAAGTGTGACGTATAGAGGCCACGATGATTAAGTTACCCAGTCCAGCCTTCTTCCAGTGAAGTTAGGGATTTCTCCTAGAAAAAAAAAGAAGGTAATTGGAAACAGATACATGTCCAAACACAAAAGTGTTTACTGCATGCAGAAAATAGCTGAGAATGTATGAAGCTGGAGCCCCAACAAAGCAATTTCTAACCAATTAATGTCGAGTAAATACAAGAGGTTTTGATTTGTTATTAGGGCAAGGAGAAGAGCCTGTGGAAGCTTGAGCTTACCTCTGTCAGCAGCAGCCACAAGAGGAGAAAAGAAGTTGGCTAAGGAGTTTGGCGGTGCCATTCTTCATTTTTATGTACCCATGGGTAGATGTGTATTTCCAGTTTCTTAAGCTTTGTTACATTTACAGTAGTGCCTTTTGGGGTCTGTAAATCTGAAGTTTGGAAAACATTTCCCTTTCACCTTTCTCCCTTAAATCTGCAGATAAACATTCTTTCTCTCCCACACAGTTCATACTGAAAGCTTATAATTATATCATTTGTAGCAAAGGGAGATTACAAGATATTTGCCAATTGTTATGGAACCAAATGCTATATTGTCACGCAGGCAATTCCTCCCAAGAGTATAAGTGGTAACAGTCATAAATCACATATAATTAGGCAAGTATTCTCTGTCATATTCAATATAAAAATGAATAAAGTAAAATGTGATAGATGTTTTTTCATTTGTATATTTTCCCCTTAGCATAAAGATTACTTCTTAACTCCTTTATCTATATCTTTGCTGTCTTTGTGAGGTATATATAATTGATCTTTAGCTATTTTTACAAAAGAATAAATGGACTAGGGAGGAACACTTGTCTATTTTTTGTGTAGAACCAATATATATCAATTTATAGTTTTAGGGAGTCACCTCAGTTACAAGGTTAATAGATTTGTCCAGGGACTCCCATTCAGTATGGGTAAGAGGTCTTCTGGATTCTGAGATTAGCTTTCAATCCAATAAACTACATTTCAATATTATAGGGAATTTCAAATCTATTAACATGATAAATGAAAAAGTCTGAATATCATACTGCAAGAAACAACACAGGAAACTTCCCAGAAGTTTCAAGAACTGGCAATAAAATATTATTGACTGATTCTATATTTCATTAACAGAGAAAAAAAGCAACAAAACAGACTTGACATTCCAAGGCTTGTAGTGGTTAAATTTCAAATTTCCAATATAAAACAACAAATATTATAAGTGGTGAGCAGAAAGCCTTCCCTTCATCTATGAAGCAGAATAGGCCAAGATGATGCTGAACCCATAAAAAATCAAAATAGACATCAAAACTGAGTATTCTAAAAAAAACAAAGAAGATGAAGATGCATCCCTATATAGCATATCTTATAAAATTGAGCCCAGTCCCAACTGAAAAATGATGAGCCTTAAACAAAAGAAGTCATTTGAGTTCTTGAAAAAAGAAACCAATGATGAGACAAGCTCTTGACTTGAAAACCCCACCTATCTGAGAAGGAAAAGTAAATAGATCCCCTTTCAAGAAAAGACTAGGCAATGAAGTCAATGTTCTCATTTTTCTAGGCTATTTTTTAAAAAAAAGGCCTGTATGTGAGCAGAGCAGGAAACATGTTTTCTTTAGTATGTATTCAAGCTTATGGAGCTTTGGGAAAGAAGGATAAAACTAGTAGAAAGGAAGGATTGAGGTATGTGTGTGGGGAGGAGGGATGCTAAGCTATTATTGCCTCAGAAGAAAGCAAACACTCTTTAGAGAAATAAAGTAAGACTTAAATAACAGAAGGAGTATTTATTTGTTCATGGTTATGCTGTGCCAATATAATAAAAATTATGACACTACCTAAATTAATGTATAGATTTAGTGTTATAACAATCAAACTACCAAGGGATTACTTTTAGAGAGCTAGAGAAAATTATAGCATAATTCACTTGGAAGAATAATAGGTCTAGAATTTTAATGAAAACAATGGAAAAATAAAGAGGAATGAAGGGGACATAGTACTTGCAGACCTCAAACTACATTATAGAACAGAAATCATCAAAACTATTTAATACCAGTTAAAAAATTGAAAAGGACACCAGAATATACCAGGAAGGCATATATTAGAAAAGATCAATCATAGGAACTCAGCATTCCATTAAGTTAAGACATAAAGAACTTGGATGAAGCCCCCTTAAAAGAACTATTGTAGGAACTGGAAAAGAGTTTGGCAAAAAATAGGGTTAGATGAACATCTTATAATATGATGATTTCCAAGTGGGTTTATGATGTAAATATGAAAGTTTACATTTTATAAATAAAGCAGAGAAATGAAAGGCAGTACCTTTCACAATTATGACCAAGGGGAATATTAAAAACAAACAAACAAACAGTGAATATAAGAAACTATAAAAGGTAAATACACATAATTTTTGGAATTGAAAAGTGAATGGTCTAGTTGAAAATGGTCTAGTTGAAAATATGCTGGGTTTGTAGTCAGGTTGCTTGGGTTCAAATCTTTGATATGCCACTATACAACCTTGGGTAAGTCATGTACCATTTCTAGGCCTCACTTTCCACATCTGTAAAATGAAGGAGTTATAGTGGATGGCCTGTAATATCTCTTCCAACTCTAAATTTCATAGGACTTGATTATATGAAATGTTTTTTCATAAAAAATACAACTTGAATAAGAAAGGAATTTGTCAATCAAAAAAATAATTTTTGTACAAGGTGTGGTAAAATTTTTATATCCAAAATATGAAGGAAATCAACACAAACATATGAGAACAAGGGCTAAGGGTGGTTGCATATATCTAATCTCTGTTACCCCAGGCTATAGATGCAGGGTCCATTTTTTGAGAATTCAAAGATGCAGCTGGCTAGGCAGATCAGGAGTCCACATTACTTCATTAAGTCAGACATCAGTATATTGAAACTTTGGGAACAGGGACACCCCAGGAGGGGCAAACCAGTCTGGATAGCTCTTTTGCTATTACTAGGAGGGATGAGTGGCCCCTCCATTTTCATTCTGGGTTAGATAAGGAGACCCGACCTCAAAAACAAACAAAAACAAATACACTAAAAACAAGAAGAAATACCTGGGTTTGATGGAAGCATATGATAGCCACCTTCACACATTTGAAGGACTGTTATATTTAACAGGCATTAGACTTGTTCCATTTGGCCCCAGAAAACAGAACCAGGAACAAATGCATAGAAGTTATAATGAGGCAAACTTTGGCTTAAAGTCAGAAAAAAACAAAAACAAACAAAAAAATCCCAAACAAAACCTAACAACTAGAACTATCCCAAAATGGAATGAGCTGCTTTGATAGATTTCCTGCACCTATTTCTAGAAGTCTTCACTCAAAGGCTAGAAGAGTACTATTGTATAGAGGTTGGACGATGTGGTTGCTGAAGTCCCTTCCAAATCTCCCATCCTATGATTCTGTCATAGTTAAAGGAAATAAACAAATAACTGCAATGAACTGCATTTTTAATTTGACCAAAGAAGTGCAAATTATTACCAATCATAAGAAAAATTACTCCACATTACTGCTAGTGAGAGAAATGCAATGTGAAACAATTCTGAAGGTTCTTTCTCATTTATCATGCTGATAAAATGTTATGTCAATGGCATAGAGGCAGCATGGCATCATGACTAGAGTAAGATCTGAAACCAGGAATGCTTGGGTACAATTTGTGCTTCTATCATTAACGGGTTCAATGCTTGGATAACAGTAAGAATCTGAGCTCTTGAAAGTTCACATATTATTGGCACTCAAGTTCTTGTCCCGTTAATCATCCCTGCCTTTTAACCTGGTTCAAATTAGTTGTAGCTTCCACTCCTGACAGCTAACTCTTACTAACAAGCACTATTTTAACCACTGTACATACAAGGTCACAAACCTAAGTCAGTTATGTAAGTGCCCTGACAATCACATAGCTAAGAAGTGACTGGGAATCAAATCCACATTGTCCTTTAGCAAATCATGTTCTCTTTACAGTAATTTAATACTTTATACAGTCAACTTCTTCAGAAGTATAGTCATTTCTTAAGGAATCACTGAGATCCACTCAGTAGAGAGCTAATTTTAGTGCATTAAATAAACTCATTTTATTAGCAGGGAATGTGCTGGAACCAGCTTTGGTGAACTCAAAAGAGCTGATTATTAAATTTCCAACGTGATCACTTACACCTCACAAACTGGCAAACACTACAAATGAGAATTTCTTGTACTGTTGTTTGTCTAGACTCAAAAAAGTGATGGGAGAAGATGTTAATAATAGGGATTAAACTTTTTGTTTATAATATTTTCCCCAACTACATGTAAAGACAATTTTTAACATTCATTTTTAAAAAATTGTGTTGCAAATTTTTTCCTCCCTTCCTTTCTCCCTCCCTAACATGGTAAGCGATTAGATATAGGTTATACATGTGCAATCTTGCAAAAGATATTTCCATATTACTCTTGTTATAAAAGAAGAAACATACCTAAAGAAAAAAAATGAAAAAACAAAGTGAAAAACAGCATGCTTCATTCTGCATTCAGACTCTATCAGTTCGTTGTCTGGAAGTAGATACCATTTTTCCATCATGAGTCCTTTAGAATTGTCTTAGATCATTGTATTCCCAAGAATAACTAAGTAATTCACAGTTGATCATCATATAATATCACTGTTATTGTGCACAGTGTTCTCCTGGCTCTAATGATGATTAAGCTTAAAAGCATACCAGGTACATATATGCATACATACATACATACACATAGGGATGTATGTATGTATTTGGAGGGTTGGTTGTTAAATGTTTACCAGCACATATTTGCCCCTGGACCAATTCTCTTTATTCTGTCTTCAGACTATTTGTATACTAGTATAGGTGGCTCAGTGGATAGAGTGCTGGACCTGGAGTCAGGAAACTCATCTTCATGAGTTCAGACACTTCCTAACTATGTAACGCTGGGCAAGACACTTAACCTTGTTTGTCTCAGTTCCTCATTTGTAAAATGAACTGAAGAATGGAATAGTCAACTACTCTGGTATCTCTGAGAAGAAAACCCCAAATGGGGTCACAGAGAGTCAGAGACAACTGAAAAATAACAACAACATTAACCCCTATGTCCAGTCTAGTTACTATGTTCTCTTTTTGTCCTCTTTCTTTAACACCTCAGATCCATGACCATAGCCTCTGTTTTTTTCAACAAACCATTCTTTGCTATTGGAGCGGGAACTCTTGCAGCAGCTATAGTCTTCTTTAGCTCCCTTCACCAGGAAAGCAGTGCCAGCTCTGTCCTATCCCCAGCTCCATCTCAGAGCAGGAAAAGAGGAGCAAGGGAAGGTTTCTTATCTCATGGGATTGTTATGAGGCAAATTGTAAAACTATGTAAATGTATTATTGTTACTTCCTACTTGGTTATTGCTACCAAAATGAAGAGGCTCGCCACCTAGTGGTGACCTGCTTGATATGCACATCCTCAGTGACTGGTCTTTACCTCTGCAAATTATCTTTTATGCATTTATAGCCTTTTAGTAGAATAGAAATGCCTTGAAGGCAGGGAGTGTTTCATTTTTTCTTTCTATGCACAGTGCCTAGGATAGTTTCCAGTATGGCCTTTGTGGCATGATAGAGTGTTGGGCATGAAATAGACCAGGAAGACAAGTTCAAATGCTTACTGAGTTATGTGATACTGGGCAAGACCTTATTCTCTCCCAGCTTCACTTTCCTCACTTATAAAATAAGGATAAAAATAGCACTCACCTCAAAGACTTGCTGTGAGAATCAAATGAAATTATATGTGTAATATGTTTTGCAAATTTTAAGGCACTTTGTGTGTATGATGCTGTGAGTTATTATGTACAAGTTATTATAATAATGCAAATTCCTATTATTAATGAACATAGTAGATACCCAATAGTATCTGTAAATTTAATTCAATACTTTGTCCCTCAAGTATAGAGAATTAGAGGTTTTGGCACAATAGTAAAGCTGCCTAATGTGACACTAATTATCTAAGCACACTCCCTCAAAGCATCCTGAATCTTGTCTTTTTACTATTAATCTTCTCCAGCCTCTCATCTAGAGTCCTCGACTGGATTCTGATTGTTTCTTCTCACTATACACTTTATGTTCCTGCTATTATCCTAATACAACACTTGAACATCTAAAAACCTAGACTGACTTCCCATTTCTCATAGTGCTTGCCTCTGTAGCAGCAAGCACCCCAATATCCCCAGGGTGACTGCCAACACAGGTTCTTAGATCTGCTTTTCAAAAGGAAAGCAACTCAAAATGGGTTAACAAGCTTACTTTAATCAAACAAACACACATTACCTAGTTCAGGGGAAAAAGGTCAGCACCCCAAACTTCAGAGTTACAGAACTTACAGATCAAACAGACAGGCTTCCAAACTGTCCTACCATCATATCAATACCAAATCACAGTTACCAGAAAGGGAAGCATCAACATCTGGGTTTTCAAAGCCGGGGGGCTCTCAACAACGGCTTCCCAGAGTCTCATCTGGTCAAATCACACAACACTTCTCAAAGTGAGCCCCAAAGCAAAGTCTCTCCTCAGGGTTTATATAGTCTTCTCCTAGCTCAGAGATTGTAACAACCTCCTTGACCCACTGTATCACAAAGTATCAAGGTGTGGGCTTTCCTGAAAAACAAGCCTCCCACCACAGGCTCCAGGTGCACTTAAGCTAGGGGCAGGGAAGATCTTTAAATCTGCATTTCCATTACAGCCTCTTATAATATCAAACTTCCATTTCATTTCTTTCTGTGCTGTCCCTTGTAATGAGTAGCTGAATATCAGAAAAGATAATGATCTCTATAGTTAACTATAAAAACACATTTCGAAAACAAATTCATTTTTTCTTACTAAGGATCATCTGGTCATACGTTACTATAATTCTTATCAATAGTATCTAAATTTTCCTCAATCATGAAGTCTATAAAAACCACAATAACAAACAATATACTTGTTCCAAATTTTTCTGCTATGTGGAATTTTGCAATAAAATCTAGCAAAAAAAATGCTGTTCTTATGAGGTTCAGGCACTGTATGACCACTGAAAATGTCTGTCCCATTATTAGTACCTCTATGCTCACCTGTTCAGGCACAAGGCCTGCTGGGATTTAATGAAAAAAAAATGATCCAGACAAACAACATTACTAATGCTGAAAAATCAGTTCATGGAAAAGTATTCACTGTGTTAATAATTATGACCATGTTTGGTCCCCAGAGAAGGAGTAGAAAACGTACTTCTTTGCCTTCTTTGCTAAGATGGTAGACTATGAGTATGGAACACTGCATATACTGTCAAATATCATTTATGTTTTGGTTGGTTTTGCTGAACTGCTTTCCCCTGAACTCCCAAATTTTGTTTCTTTGTTATAAGGCACAGTTTACTTGATGGGGGAGGGAAAAAAGCCACATCGAGAAATAGGATGATGTTAAAATAATCCATGGAGAACTTTTAACTGGAGACCATAGTCAGAATTGCTTGTATCTCTACTTTCAGGAAGGCCCATGGGGACACAGATCTACAGGGTATGTCTAAGTAGAAATGAAAAAACAAACAAACAAACATATAATTAGATAAATGAATGAACATGTAAACAAACAAATATGTAGACAAATGAACGAATGAGTAAACAAACAAATCTAAAGGCAATTACCAGAAATGAATTTATAGTAATTTTATCATTATTAGCAATATTCAATGAAAAATGGTCAGGGACCCTGAAGTTGAAAGAGACATGAAATTAGAAGAGCTGTGTTTGATTCCTTATTTTGTTGTGCGATTTTAGAAAATTCCTTTAAACTCCACAGATTTTACTTCATCTGTAAAATGACATATTTTCAAGGACCATCTGCCCCTCTAATGGGAGGGTGTAGCCTTGAACTCCCAAACCTCCCTTGTCTGTGGTAGCTGAGTTCCATTATCTCCTCATTTCTCATCTGGCTACACTACCCTAGGACTTTTCTGACTTCACTATTCTCCTTTTTCTACTTCTTCCCCCAAATCCCCTTGCTTTTCAGATTCTTTTGTTTGTTATCTATCCCCATTAGATTGTAAGCTCCTTGAGAGTAAAGGATGTCTTTTTTTTTCATATTTGTATTATTAATACTTAGCACAGTGCCTGGCACATAGTAGGTGCTTAACAAATATTCATGGACTATTTTTGCCTCATCTCTAAAAATGGCTGTCCTTGGACATCTTGGCATTTATAATCGGTTTATGATTTATATACTTTTTATTTATTTACTTTAAATTAATTTGTTTATCTATTTTTAGTTTACAGGATTCAATTCCATAGTTCCTTGAGTTTCAAATTTCCTTTCCCTCCCTCCTCCCACCCCCCACGACAGCATATAGTCCAGCATAGGATCTGCAAATACTTTCACATTATACAATGATTTATATACTTTATCATCTAAGCTTGAGAAACCATTGCTGGTTTACTATTGGGGTATGGCAGTCTACCCTCCTTGTTTTGAACCCAGGTCTTAGAAGACACTGCCTCTAACGAGATGTGTTAATTTCCCTGTTCTAACATTTTTCAGTTCAGGTCCATCTCATTGATACTTAGGCTTGGTTTTACTTATGATAAATTAGGTGATAGCTTACATGTAAGTTTTCCCCAAAATGGGGAAAGGAAAAAATATTTGATGTATACTATATATCAGGTATGAGGCAGGTCATTTATTCCTACACACAGAAGGAATACTAAACATAGTATGCTCACAAACTTGCATTTGACAAAGACAAACTTAAAATGGGGTTTAATAATAACTTATAACTACTATTAAAATCTGTTTGGGGCAGCTAGGTGGCACAGTGAATAGAGCATCATCCCTGGAGTCAGGGGATCTTGGTTCAAATCCAGCCTCAGATACTTAACACATACTAGCTGTGTGATCTTGGGCAAGTCACTTAACCCCAATTGCCCAGCCTTCCCCTCCAAAAAAGACCAACAAAAAAGTTTGCTGAGATACCAATATTCAAACATCCTTAGAATACAAAGCAGTTTCCTCAGGGTGCCTAGTAAGGCACCTTACATTTAACCTTGCTCCTAGACTGTTTAAACTGCATTCCTACTGGTAAAACAGCCAGGTTTAGATCAATCTTCCAGTCACTGATGGCTTCTTTGATATAAAAATGTATGCCCTGCTATAGGCTACTAATGGTTCAGTGGATTCTGACATTATTGTTCCACTGGACACTGTCACTGCTGCATTCACACATGTCTCAAAGTTACACTGTTACAAGATCACCTTTAAGCCTGTACAGGGCCATCTCAAGGTGGATGCTCCATTGCCTACACAGGAAAAGAACACATAAGGGGAAAAGGTATCCAGAGACTCAGACACAAGCTCATCTAATTTATTCTCCTTGAACTAGCCACCCTGTCTGCATGGTCGATCATAATTGTGTTTGTCCTTCGTTTTGTTTGTTTGTTTGTTTGTTTTTGCTTTTTGGAAAGCAGTTGAGGTTAAGTGCCTTGCCCAAGGTCTCACGGCTAGTTTTTGTGTTATGTCTGAGGCCAAATTTGAACTCAGGTCCTCCTGACTCCAGGGCTGGTGCTCTACTCACTGTGCTACATAGCCACCCCTGTCCTTCATTTTTGAAGAAGACTGTAGCATCAAGGAAATGATGACATGACTTGCAGTTGACTTTGATTTGAGTGAAGGAAGGTTGTGTAAGGTCACTGGTCTCACTTTCTTCTCCAGCGTCATCTGGAGCCAGTGACCAGATATTCATTAGCATGGCTGGAAATGACCCAGGGTTTTTCCCCATCCCTCATTTGTACTCAGTGGTGTGTTGGTTCATGCTGGCTCCCTAGAACTGATTGCTAAATTTTCATTGTGAGTATTTGTACCTTAGAAATAGGAAAATTCTACAAACAAGAAGAAAGCAAGGAAGGAAGGAAGGAAGAAAAGAAGCAAGGAAATGAAGGAAGGAAGAAAGGAGGGAGGGAGCAGGAGGAAGAAGGGGAAAGAAGAAGGAAGTGACTTATTAAACTACTATTACATGTCAGACACAGTGCTAAGCCCTTTACACATATTAACTCAGTTGATCCTCACAACTCCAGAAAGTAGGTGTTATAATTACCCCCTTTTACACTTGGGGAAACTGAGGTAGACAAAAGTTAAGTGACTTGTCTAGAGCTAAAAAGTGTCAGAGGTAAAATTTTGATTCAAATCTTCCTAAATTCAGGCTCAGTGCTCTATCCAAACTAATACCTACTTGCCAGAAGTATAGACTTAAGAAGGCAATGGAGAAAATGTAAATTAATCACATTAAACTTAAAAGTATGTTGAATGTATATTTTTTTTTTCCTGGAGAGCCTATTGTTTAACATTTACCAGCATAATCCTGCTTGCAGTCTTCAAGTTACATGATGTCACCAGAGGAGTTCAAAACAGAGGTTGAGTTAGCCTTGGGATGGCTAGGTGGTGCAATGAATAGAGCATTGGCCCTGGTGTCAGGAGGACCTGAGTTCAAATTTTGCCTCAGATACTTAACACACACACAGATACATACACAAAAAAAACCCTACCTGTGTGACCTTGGGCAAGTCACTTAACCCCAATTGCCCTCCAAAAAATGCAAGAGAGAGAGAGAGAGAGAGAGAGAGAGAGAGAGAGAGAGAGAGAGAGAGAGAGAGAGATCATCTCCTCCTTTAATTGACATAGCATTGGGACCCCCTGTCATGGTTCAGTTTGCCACATCATACCAAAATACCAAATTTTCTCAGTGGTAGATCACCATCTATTTAGAAAGATGTGATAAAATTTCGATGTGATCCCATAGAACCAGGAAAAGCAATTCTGCAAATAGTCCTTGTTACATTTATGTAGGAACCTACAGTAAAACAACCTTGAAAATACTTGAAAAGAACATATTTGCAAATTTTTTTGAATGCAGAAAAAAAAGTTTCACCATACCCATATTCAAATATAACCATAAAAATGCATGCCAAATTCATGAAGGCATGTTTTTTTATTATCTGACATTTAAATTTGCTATATGATTTAGCATAGGAATAGAGGCTGGACTTGTGAATTCATCGGTATAAGGGGCTTCCAGATAGGAAACTTTTTTTAAACAGGGCAGGTTAAGACTTTCTCTGCAATGTTTAGTCTTAGAGAGTTGCCCAATACAGTTAGCAATAAAATGAATTTCCCAGGGTCATATAACTAGTATGTTTCAGAGACTGGACTTGAATCCAGGTATTCTTAGCTCTAGGGTTGACATACACACACTGTCGCTAATGGAAAATTGTCAGTAATTTAACTTGATGGAGGTAACTTTTTTCCATGAATACAAGTTTGTAAAAGTAGTGACAATAAAGAATTAACTTCTTACTTGACACTTCAATCAATCAGTGTTCTCAGCTCTGATCTGGTAGGATCTATTTCGTCTTTGTCTGTGTATCTCCAACACCCATTACAGTGCTTAGTACAGAACAGGTACTTAATCAATATTTATTAACTGACTAATTGATTGCTTTCTTTTTCTGGGTAACTCGTGTCTTTGTCATCTAATAAAGCCTCCAAGGGATGACCACTTGATGTGTCCTGAGTCTTTTCCTAGATCTTTTGAGATAATGTGTATGTGTGTGTGTGTGTGTGTGTGTGTGTGTGTGTGTGTGTGAGGGAGGGGCGATAGGAAGAGGTAAGGGAAGGAAACTAGCATTTATTAAGTGCCAATCCTATACTAAGAGCTTTAGAAATATCAATCATCTCATTTGATCATCACCACAACCCTGAGAGATTAATGCTATTGTTATGCCCATTTTACAGTTGAGGGAAATTGAGGCAGACAGATTAAATGACTTGCTCATGATCATAGAGGTATTAAGTATCTGAGGCAAATCTTGAACTTAGCTTCATACACAGAACTCTATCCACTGTGCCATCTAGATGACAAATGGATACCAAGGGAACACATGCTGTCCATCTGGTGAATGTCACATGCTTTACATAGTTGACTTAATCACATTAAACTTAAAAATATGTAGTGTGTATATTCTGCTGAGATACCAATGTTTAAACCTCCTTAGAACATAAAGCGTTTTCCATGCATTTCAGCTTCGCCCTGTACTTTTAAAGCCTCTCTCTGCACATTTCTCCTGGTAAAACAGTCAGGCTTAGGTCAGTCTTAAAGTTATTAGATTATTTCTCTGTTTTAAAAAGTATACCCCCGGGGCCGCTAGGTGGCACTGTGAGTAACATCGCCGGCCTAGGAGTTGGGATGACCTGGGATCAAATCCGGCCTCAGAAAATGAGCACCCACACATAAATAATGACCGGCCGTGTAACCTTGAGCAAGTTACTTAACCCCAATTGCTTTAATAAAAACAAAAACAAAAAACAAATTTAAAAAAGTATATGCTGCTATAGGCCTTTTCTGATCGTTAATTTTTTTAATGATATTTTCGGGCTCCTTGTATACAATTCCTAGAACCCTAAGATCATAGCTCCAGAGCTAGAAGAGTCCTCAGAATCCAACTAGGCTAATTTTCTTGTTTTAAAAATAGGGAAACTAAGGCCCAGAGAATTTAAATGAATCGTCCAATGTCATGGTCAGGTAGTAAGCATCAGAGACTGGATGTTTCTCTTGCTCTAGAGACATTCATTACTCTTTTCACTGTACTATGTAATTCTTTGTTAGTCATACACTGCAGGGAAAATAGATATACATACATATGCATATGTGTATATGTATGTATACATACATATATATGTATGTGTGTTTATTTATTTGAGTAACTTTCCACTTTAATTCTTTGTAATCAGTGTTATTAAATGATACATACCAATACAGCACAAACAAAATAATTATTTTTGGTCATATGTCAGAAGTGGAACGTGAACTCAGGTATTCCTGACTCTGAGGCCAGCTCTGTATTATCTATGCCACATTGTCTCTCATAACCAGAAAAATATTTGGATTAACTGAAGGCAAATGGTTTAAAAAGATGGGTCTTTATTTTAGTGAGAAGTTTAGGGTGACTCAAAGCACTATGCAAACTCCCAAATGCAATCCAGTCCACTTACTACCTTCTATGAAATACTGGCCTTGTGAGAGATGGCCAGCACAGAGTTTAGAAACAAAAAGGATTCTCTCCAAATAGTGAGATCCTCCAGATGCTCCTGTTTGTGGATGACAGTTTGCTAATTAGATCAAGTGCCAGAATTTTTTCAAGCATAGAGGAATTAAAATGGTGATATTTACTAGGTCAAAAAGTCAGACAGCTTTTTCAGAATCATCCTTTTTAAGGAAGCCAGAGAAACTAAGCTGTGGGCAAGGAAGTAACTATTGCTAATAGTTGTGAGGACGGTGTATGTTTCTCTTGAATATTGGAACTGCCTGCACCTGGCAGGGAAAAAAAAATAAGGAGGAGAACTCTTTGCCATTTTATGAAAGCTTGCTCCATTTTACTGTTTTTATTGACCTGAAGGGAGAGAGGAGAGATAGCAGCCAGGTTCTTTCTTTCTTTCTTTCTTTCTTTCTTTCTTTCTTTCTTTCTTTCTTTCTTTCTTTCTTTCTTTCTTTCTTTCTTTCTTTCTTTCTTTCTTCCTTTCTTTCTTTCTTTATTTCTTTTTCTTTCTTCCTTCCTTCCTTCCTTCCTTCCTTCCTTCCTTCCTTCCTTCCTTCCTTCCTTCCTTCCTTCCTTCCTTCCTTTCTTTCGTGTTGTGTACAAACCATGCAGCTTCTGGGATATGATGCTTCTCAGTGTCTTTCTCTGTGTATCTGTTTTGTTGTGGTAACTTAACATTTCCAAGATTCATTTTCCATTTCTGTAAAAAAGGGAATTTTAATTACATGGATGAAATAATATATGTAAAACCACTTTGTAAACCTTAAAGCCCTACATAAATGCTGGGTGTTATCAATCCTCATCATAATCATCATCTTTTCCTGAAGAAGACTTATGTGCTAGGCTGTCCTCTGAATTGACTAAGGCCTTAGACATAGACAATAGGAAGTCTTTGGTGGTAATTAATCAATAGAACAATATCAGTGATAGCTCCTTGACAACACTGCATGAGCTTTTCAATCTTCTCTTGGGTGTCCTTGTATCATAGTCATGGATAATTAGCTATAGTTGGCACCATGTTCTTAGTGAATCAGCTGACTTCTTAATTGATGCAATATATAGGCTTCCTGTAGGTATAACCAAAATCTCCAAAGGAAATTCATAGTTATCACTCATAATTTATATCTATAGCATCCTTGTTATGTTAATGGGAATTCATATGAATTTAAATGAAATTTTGAGAGAGAGGTTTCATGAGTTGAGACAAATGATTATATGCAGTTTCATATATATCTATTTATATGTGTGTGGGGGGGTAGGAATGTATATACATGTAAATATATAAATATCAAGTGGTCATATGATTTAGATAAAATTAGAAGTCATAATATTTGTCTCAACGACATAATGGGTAAATAGGGAAAGTGAGAATTCCTTGGCTTTTTGAGTTAATCACAATTTTAAGAGAAAAAGAATTGTGTTAGCCCTGATCACCAAATCCCCATTTTATATTGTGCTTTCATATGCCAGATCAAGAACAGGCCAAGAACACTAAAGTGTTAAATTTCAGTGACCTCTGTGCCAGACTCAAACCAATCGATAGAAATCATTGTTATTTACAGTACTTTAATGATCCAGTCAACGCTCTGAAAAATGACTGCATTTCTGTCATCTTCCCATGAAGAATAAAATAAATGAACTCTTCAGAATCACAGCTTTAATGACAGCCCTACAATTCATACATTTTAAATAAAGTCCCTAATTGGCTGTCTGTGAAGTAAAAAGTGCACTGGTGCACTGAATGGCTAAATGTGGCAATTACAATATTTCTTATTCTTTGCCAATCTAAAATTAATGAAAAACCATTCCTGCTATGACCTTGACAATGGTGCAGCAACCTTTTTAAATCCACAGAGGTTGCTAAATTTTCCCCTGTGAAAAGAGTGATGTGAAAAAGTTGCTACTGAATATTTTTAATTAGTCACTAGAAGGAAACTCCAAGACAAGCAAGAAATCTGAAAGTCATTGATTGTATTTCATTAGGGATTAGGGAAAAAATGTATTGGCTATTTTTTTTTTTTTTTTGCTTTTTGGAGGGCAATTGAGGTTAAGTGACTTGCTCAAGGTCACACAGCTAGTTTTTGTGTTAAGTGTCTAAGCCCGGATTTGAACTCAGGTCCTCCTGATTCCAGGGCTGGTGCTCTATTCGCTGAGCCACCTAGCCATCCTGTGGCTATTTCTTAATGACCGGATTCTCCAGTCTATCTTCTTTTAGTGTGCCCCAAACTCTTCTTAGTGGGTTACCATTCCTAGTTTTCCAAGTTTCCAGAAGAAAAGGGTATATTTGGGCTTGCCACCTCTGATTGGCACAAAAAGGTTTCCCAATATTTTTAGGAAAGATGATAATCCTTAAAGATTTTGATTTCAGCAGTTCTAACTTAAACCATGGGTTTCTGTCTGTAAAGAAGCTCTGAAGGTACTTTTAAGATGTGAGCGATTCACCAACCTAAATTGGGCACTTTTTAATGTTATTTATCAGGTTAATTAAATTTAATTAATCGGTCAATGATTTGAAATGTGCAGGGGATTGTAAGTTCAACATAAGCCAACAGTGTAATATGACAGTCCCCAAAGCTAATACTATTTTAGCCTGTATTATTAGGGGGCATGGTGTCAAGAAAGGTGAAGGTTCATTTCTGGCCACTATGTCATGTAGAGTATTCTGTTCCAGTCAGAAGACATTAGGAATGCCATGTTTACTTTGAGGTGACACATTTTAAGAAGGACAATTGATAAACTGGAAAACATGCAGAGAAGGGTGATTAAAGGGTCCTTGAGATCATACAATAATGAAACCCAGGTCATGGAACTAGAGATGTTTAACTTAGAGAAGATGTAGAAGGAGGACAACAAGGCTGCCCAAAGTATGTTGAGACTTAATAAGGAAGGATTAGAATTAAAATGTAAGAATGACAGACTATTGGTAAAGGATAGAAGCAACTAGCAAAGGTTAGTAAGAATGTATTTTTCTAAACTCGAAAATATAATTAAAAGAGCTTTAAAATGAAAAGGAGCAGTGAGCAGAGTGATTACTTACTGCCTGTATTCACCAAGTTGAATTATTTTTTTTCCCCAGGTGGGGAGGAGGGTTTGGATCTATAATTTCTACAAAGCTATATACAATAAATAATACATTTAATGTAGGAAGAAGGATATTAATAGAGATGCCCAGAAGCTCACAGAAGATAAAAATCTAAGAAAGGTGTCAGTAATAAGATCCATGGTCTCAAATATCTATACACAAATGCACCAAGTATGGATAACCAACAAGATGAACTATACATCCAAAAGCAAGGAGAAAAAATACCTAATTATCATCACTGGAACACGGCAGGGTCAGATCCATGAAAGAAATATGACTCTGGAAGTGCTTATCCAAAAGAAACAGGATAGAAAGAAATAATGAGGTAGGGGAGTAGTGGGGCATACTATTTATTAAGAATATATGCTCATAATTATGCCCAAAGGGCTGTGAAAATGTGTATACCCATTTCACCTAGCAGTACCACTTCTAGGGCTGTATCCCAAAGAGATCATAAAAGTGGGAAAATGACACAAATCAACAAAAATATTTGTAGCAGCTCTTTTTGTGGTGGCCAAGAACTGGAAATTGAGGGGATGCCCATCAATTGGGGAATGGATGAACAAGTCGTGGTATATGAATGTAGTGGAATATTGTTGTGCTATAAGAAATGATGAGCCAGCAGACTTCAGAGAAACCTGTAAAGACTTATATGAAGTGATGCTGAGTGGGGGGAGCAGAACCAGGAAAACACTGTACATAGTAACAACCACAGTGTTTGAGAACTGATTTTGATAGACTTAGCCCTTCTTAGCAATGCAAAACAATTTAAAAGAACACATGATGAAAAATGCCAGTCACATATAGAGAAAGAAATATGGAGTTGGAATACAGAATGAAACAGATTATTTTCTTTTTTATTTTGTTTTATTTTTCTTTCTCATGGTTTTCCCTATTTGTTATAATTTTTCTATGCAACATGACTAATGTGAAAATGTGTTTACTAGGGATGTATGTGTAGAGCACATATCAGATTGCAAGCCATCTTGGGGAGGCAGTGGGGAGGGAGGGAAATTCTAAAACTTATGGAAGTGATTGTTGAAAACTAAATATAAATAATTAAAAAAAAAACATGGGGTGGCTAGGTGGCACAGGAAAGAGAGCACCGGCCCTGGAGTCAGGAGGACCTGAGTTCAAATTCGGCTTTAGGCTCTTCTAGCTGTGTGATTTTGGGCAAGTCACTTAACTCCATCTGCCCCTCGAAAAAGCAAAAATAAAAATAAAAAATAAAAAAATAAAATTTTCATGCATCCCAGGTTCAGAACCCTCAATGTAGAAAGATATTTCTGCTTATCATTTAACTCCTTCCTCCTTCACTGCTCACCTCACATAAAGCATCTTACTGAACGTTTTAGTAAAATAAGGGTCCACTATGAGCTCTAGTGATTCCTTCTTAGAATTGTGATTTGGACTACGAGGCTTCTCAGAAAATAGCTTGTGATTCTTTATCAGAAGAAGATGAGCTTGGAGTCCTCACCAGCTGTAATGTTATGGGAGAAGAACCCTCTGCCATATGTAATTTTTTGGTCAGCCTCTGATGAGAATCAGAGAAAACATCTCATAGATCTGTTCACTGTAATGGGATCAGTGCTATGCAGTTCATGGCCCACAAAACATTTCTCAAGCTTCCAATTATCTTTTTTCCTTTTTTTGTCTCTTTGCTCTACCTTCCTGGAAAAGGGGTCCTGGGTCAAGAATGGTAATTATATGACAGAGAAGAAAGTTGGGAGTAGGGCCACACAAAGAATACTAACTTCAAAATTGCCTGAGAATAGTGGACCCAGAATAAACTACCTTTCTACATTAGGTGAATTTCTAAAAATCTGTATAAATAAAAACAATATGTAGGAAAAAATAATATATGCTCATGTAAGGAAATGCAGTTGTAACAAGTATGCTCTGGTTCTCTTTCCCAGAGTCAAATAAGCTTTATATCATCATAGGGTTCTAATTCCCTGTAAAGGCAGGACTTTGCTTCCAGTGGGTGTGGGTGTGGGTGTTGGTGTACCATACCAGGCTTCTGGGGTTTTATATCAACCACTGGATCCCACACTGTCTGTGGGCCCACAGAACTGGAAGTAGCTGTTGCTAGTGCTGCCGCCACTGCTGCCACCTCTACCACCCTGGGGCTATGGCCAGACCATGTGTTCCTCTTTCACACAGGTCCCACAGAGATCCCCCACTGACCTTCCACATTGTTCTTGGCATTTGTGGGTTGAGAAGTCTGGAAATTGCCACAAGTGCCAGTGAGTTAGTCCCCTGATGCCTGTTATGACCTTATTGTGCCCAGTGCTGGACTTCGCTCCACTCCCAGCCCAGTGCAATAACACCCTTCCTGTGGATCTTCCAGGCTGTTGTGCTGGAAATCTTTTATTTAATTTTTTTTTTAGTTTTCTCCATTTATTTGTAAACATTTTAATATTTTTTTAAAGTTATCTTCCCAGGGGCAGCTAGGTGGCGCAGTGAGTAGAGCATTGACCCTGGAGTCAGAAGGACCTGAGTTCGGATCCAGCCTCAGACACTTAATGCACACACAAACAAAAACCTAGCCATGTGACCTTGGGCAAGTTACTTAACTCCAATTGCCCTCCCCCGAAAAAAGCAAAAAAAAAAAGTTATCTTCCCACCCATAAGTACGTACTTACAGTTTGTTGAAAATATATAGCCATTTCCCCTCTACCTGCTATGAATCACCTTTAAACTAGATAAATAGTAGGAGGAAAAATATTAAGAAATGGTTTGTGTAGGCTATGCCACTAACTAGCAATACCAAAAAACATATTAGGAAACTTCAGCTTTAGTTCACATAACCATTCTGGAGCTTACAGTTCCCCATTAAATGACACTTGAGTCTATTGATTTGATCTCTTCAAGGGTCAGAAATTAGATTTAGTAGCACTATTAAAACCATCCATGGGGCAATGTAAATTTCTGCCCTTCTGGATCCAAGTTTTTGGTTAAAAGAGATCAGTATTTCAAGGTTCCACTCATGTTTTCACAAGAAACTGACTCGTGCTCAATTTTTCCTTCTCCCTGAGGTAAGGAAGACGTTTATATCTTTGTCTCGAAGTTACCTTCAGCCCATACTTCTCCTCTGGTGTATCTGCAACCAATACAGGTCCAGAGTCTGGGCTTTTAGGAGGGTCCATTAGTAGGGGGCAGCTTCTTCTCATATGCTGCCTCTGGTCTGTGGGAATATGCCCACTGTCCTTCACAGGGGACTGTTCTGGGGTCTGGAAATCAGGTGGGATAACCATGTAGCCTAAATTTTCAAGGTCATGAGAAGACAATTCCATACATCTTTGAGGACTTTGAGGGATCAAAGAACTTCTGGCAGTGTCCTTTGGACACTATAGGGGAAAATCCATAACTGAGAGATTGTCCAAAGCAGCTTCACTGGAAGAAGACACTGAACTCTCAAAGGTCTAAGGTGGAAACCTATTCTTGGCTGCTTTTCAACGTGAAACTTTTTCCAGATTCCAAAGATTGTAAGGCACCTGGTATTGTTTCTGGTAGACTGGCAACCAGTCTCCTGTATTCTCAAACTGAGTAGACACCCAGGAGGTGATGGTCTTGTGGTCTATTGGTTTGACAGGAGCATGCCTTGGGAGAGCTGCGGCTGGTTGCGAGGATCCTTAGGGATGTTTGGGTCCCTCCAGAGGCCCTTCTCAGAATACCAGTTGTGGTTTCCTGGACTGGCTTTTGTGTTTCTTCCTGGGAGGCATCAACAGTAGAGGAGGGAAGGACATTGAGTAGCCTCATGTTGCCTGGGGAAATATGTTGTGGAGACTGGCAAGGATCCTCACCCATCCCTGAAAATGCAGGAGGGACTCCAGGCAACAGCATAGATTAAGTGACTACTATGTATCAGGCTTAGCACTGCAGTAAAAGGAAGGTGATGCTCTAAAAAGGGGTGAAGGTGGGAGGCAGTGGGGTAACTTACACTGGGTGAGTGCAATTCCTCCAATGGAGAAAGCACCCCAGATGCTCCAGCCCCTCTGCCCCCCTCACTCTTTTATTTTGTGGGTTCTACAGACATAGAATTTGTTTAGAGTCATTTTTACAAATATTAGGAGGGATTTGGGAGTGAGATCAAGCAAGTCCCTGCTTTTACTCTACCATCTTGGCTATGCCCTCACCTTGAGGCTCTAGAGTGTCCTAAGGGATTTGTAGGGTATCTTCTCCACCAGTACCTTGAAGCCCAAATGACTGTGTTCCTCCAGTTATTAGAGGTTTGGCCCTAGTGCCCCAGTTTTTATTTTAATATTTGAGTAGCTTTTACAAAATTTCAAAGCTATAATATAAACAATTATGCAAACTCTTTCCCTAATACATCTAGGGATGTACTCTCTGCTGTACTACCTCAAACTCTGGGGTGTAGATTCAAACTTAGTTCATTTACTACATAGCATTGGTCCTACCTGGTTCACACTCAAACTTTGCATTACTCCTGGAAAATTCCTCATTTCAGTTTTTGATGACATGAGTCTAGAAGGTCATTTCCTAAGATCATTACTTAATCTTTGGGTCATCAATGTTGACCTAGTTGGAATCCAAATCTTGGATTCCTGTGGCTCACTCTCCCATGGTTGGAGACTCCATTCTCTGTGAATGAAAAAAAATGAACAAAAAGGCCAATGACTCAGATCCCATTTCTTAGGGACACATGACCTCAGAGGAAAGAAAGTCCCAAGGCCAAAATTCTTATTGCATGTCTCTCCCTGAACAATTTGAGTGAGTCACTGAACTCCCTTAGACATGAATAGAAAAAAGAGAGTGCCAGCCAAAGTTGACTAATGCTTTTTTGAAGATTTTAAGAATCCTGGTTGCATATTTAGAGACTCTCCCTTTTTCCCAATCAAAATTCTTTTTTCCTCAGAATTTCATTCTTAAATGTAACTTTTCTCTTCCTAGATACAGCTAATCAAGAGTGGATCTTCTCAAACATAGGGTTAGGTAATTGGAAACAGTTGCAAAATGTACCCATATTTTCTACACTTTCTCCAAGGCACTTCTTTTATATATCATCATGGTTCTCTTAGAAGAAACAAGTGGATGGAATTTGAACATATGCCAGACTTCTGTTATATAGCAAATGAAAGGAAAAAGGTGGTGAAGAAAATATAGATTAAAATCAATAAAAGAAGGATCAGAAACATTTTTTTCTATCAGTAATATACATAGAGCACTTAGAGCAAAATGATGAAGAGTTCAAGAAACATAACATCTGCCACAGAGGTATCACATAGAAGTGACTTGGGACTCCAAATATCTGCTAGAGCATTTCCTACAAAACCACCACCAGCACCACCACCACAACAGGACGGTCAATACTTTCAATACTTTTTAATTTTCTTAATAACAGTTTAGTCTTTTACAAGGAAGACCCAACAAAGGGAAATTCAGTTTAGATTTAGTTCTTGTTGACAAGAATTGGTGTAGACAAAACTGGAATTTGTGGGGAGGGGGAAGGAGTGACCACTAGATCTTAGAATTTTTCAAGAGAGGTGAAGAAAATCAAGCATATTCTGACACTGTGCACTAGATTTCTGAGAGAGCATGTTTCAGAGGGATTAAATAAAAGATATGTAAGGATCTTCGGACTAAAATTCCATAGTTTAAGCCAATCTAGGAAGAGAAAAGCTACATTTAAGAATGAAATTCTGAAGAAAAAAGAATTTTGATTGGGAGAAAGAGAGAGTTGTCTAAAGTGACTAATGTATATGCACAAAGAACTCACTAACCAACACAGCTTTAAAAAATTGTATATAGAATGTGTAAGTGTAGGGAGTCTTTTTGCCCATATTGGTCATGTCCATGCTTACATGTTTTGTTTAAATGTGACTCATAGGAGGCAGAGCCAAGATGTTGGAGAAAAGGTAGCAACTCACCTAAATTCTCCCCCAAACTCCTCTGAATACCTTTAAATATTGCCATAAAACAACTTCTAAAGTGGTAAAACCCACAAAAGGAGAAGGTGAAATAATTTCCCAACTAAAGACAGTTCAGTAAGTTGGCAGGAATGTTTTGTCAAATCTGGGTGAGAACAGAGTATAGTCCAGCACCAACCAGGCCCTAGCAAAATGGGAGCTGGCATTGGAAGCTGAGGAATCAGCAGTGATAGTAGTTGGTTCTGGAGCTCTCAGCCAAAGGGGGTTGAATAACTGATCAGAAGGAGATTACAGGGATCTCTGCTGACAGTGAGAGCAGGACTCTGTTGCTTTGCCCAAACTCAGATCTGGATCACAGTCCTGGGTGGCAGTCCTAAGGTGAGGAGGAACACTAGCACAACAGAACTTGCAGCTACAGTGGAGTAGGGACTGTCTTCATAGTTCCAGGGCAGAAAAGAGTGCTTGTGGTCACTTACAGACCAGAGCCCAGGTCAGGAAAGTGGTAAACACACATCTCCTTAGATCATACCATGTTGGAAGAAATAAAATCTTACAGATCTCTAGAAGTATCTCTGAAAATAGCTACATAAAACTCCTAAAGCTTGGGACAGTGCACCCTCTACCCTAGAAGCAGAGCCCCACTTTAACAAAAAATTAAAAGTCAAGAAATAGACTGAGAAAATGAGCAAACAACAGAAAAAAATTCTGACCATAGGAAATTGCTGTAGTGACAAAGAAGATGAAAATACACTCAGAACAAGAAAACAAAGTCAAAGTTCCAAAATCCAAAGCCTCGAAGAAGAATATGAATTGTTTTCAGAAGATGGAAAAGCCCAAAATTCATTTGAGACAGAATAAAAATTGGGAAGAGAAATGAGAGTGATGCAAGAAAATCATGAAAAATAAGTCAACAGCTAGGTAAAGGAGATATAAAAACATACTGAAGGAAATAACATCTTAAGAAATAGAATAGGCTAAATGGTAAAAGAGGTACAAAAAGTCAATGAGGAGATGAAAGCCTTGAAAAGCAGAATGAAATGGGAAAGGAGGTATAAAAAGTCATTGAAAAAAACAAGTCCTTAAAAATTATAATTGTGGGGGAAGGAGCAGAGTGAAGATGGTAGAGTGAAAGCAGGGACTCACCTGAACTATCCAGTAAATTCTTTCTGAAACCTCTAAAAAGTGAATCTGAACAAATTTTAGTGTCAAAATCCACTATGAGACAGAGTGTGGCAAATTTTCCGGTCAGGAAAACACAGCAAGTTGATAGGAAGTATTTGCTGTGCCAGGTAGGGTGAGTGCAGAGTATGAGGGCTGCATCAACATAGACTTGAGCATAGCAGAATGAGAGTGGTCCCTGATGAAATGAATCACCCATGGCACTGGCGATTTCTAAACCTCTCAGCCCAGGACAGGGGTCTGTTGAAGTTGACGAAAGTGCAGGACCTGTGGCAGCAGCTACTCCTGGAGCTATTAGCCCATAGACTAGATGTTTGAAAGTCAACCATTTGAACTTCCAGGAACCAAGATGGCAGAATAATCAGTAAGTGCTCTCATCTCCCCTCTTGTTGACCTTGAAAAACCCAGAGAATATTGAACCAAGGAAAAATACTGAAATAGTGGAACCAGTAGAAAAGGTATAGCAGTCTTTTAGCTTGGAAGGCTAGAGAGACTGATGGGACAGGTCTCTCTTGCTGTGACTGAAGGGGACCAGTGCAGAATAGGAGGAATCCCAGAAAGTCCCACTTCAATAGGACAGTGGGACATCCTGAGCACCAGGGATATGGAGCCAGCAAGCACCAAGAACAGGACATCAGGTGTGCCTTTGCACATCTAGGGGAATAGGCAGACACCAGCATGGACAGGTTTTCACCAGTGGCTGAACCCACCTGAGTTCTAGCCCAGGGTTGGGGAGGTGGAGACATGAATTGGCCAGATCACCCCCTCCCCCACAACTCACGCTTCAGTGTAACCCCAGGGAAATTCAGAAAGACTTGGCCTCACCTCAGCACACATCAGCCAGTTGTAGCTCAGTACCAGGTGAGTTGCATCATTATACAGCTTATAATTGACACAACTAGAGGCCACAGCACACAAATACAGTAACCAGGCACCTAGATCCCAGCACAAGAAGCATGGGTGAGAGCCCCCTGTGGCTCAGGAGCATAGATTTTTTTTAAAGTTAGGAAATAGTCAATCACAATGAGCAGAAAGCAAATGGGAAAAGCAAAGGCCATAGAATTCTACTATGGAGATATGGAAGATCAAAATACACATTCAGAAGAGGATAGCATTGACACTATACCCATATCTGAAACTTCAGAAGGGAATATCAACTGGTCTCAAGCACAAAGAGCATTCTTGAAATAGTTCAAGAAGGAATTTAAAAGCCATATTAGAGAGATTAAGGGTAAGTTGACCAATTATTTTAAAAATACAATTGGCAAAACAAAGAAATTTCACTGAAGACAACAACTCCTTGGGGGCAGGGGCGGGGGGAACAAACAAACAAAAAAAAACATGCCCAAATGGATAAGAAAGTACAAAACTTAACTGTAGAAAACAAATCCTTAAAAGAAAAATTGACCAAATGGAAAAAGGAGGTACAAAAATTAACTGAAGAAAATAAAGCATTAAAAATTAGAATTGGACAAGAAGAAGCTGATGACTCTATGAGGCATCAAGAATTAGTCAGACAAAATCTAAAGAATGAAAAAATAGAAGAAAACAAAATATCTTATTGGAAAAACACTGACCTAGAAAAGAGACGTGGGAGAGAGAATCTAAAAATTATTGGTTTGCCAGAAAGTCATGATAAAAAAACTGAGCCTGGACAGTATCTTCTAAGAAATAATCAAGGAAAACTGCCCTGAGGTCTTAGAACCAAAGTGAAATAGTCATTGAAAGACTTAGCCTCTCACCTCTGGAAAGAGATCCCAAATTGAAAATGCCAAGGCATACTGTAGCTATATCCCATAATTATCAGGTCAAGGAGAAAATACTGCAAGCAGCCAGAAAGAAACCATTCAAATATTGTAAAACTACAGTCAGAATCACAGAGGAATGTGCAATTTTTACATTAAAAGATCTGAGGGATTGGAATATGATATTTTATAAGGCAAAGGAGCTTGGACTACAACCAAGGATAAACTACCCAGAAAAATGAGCATAATCTTTCACACAAGGAGATGGCCATTCAATGAAACAATGGACTTCTAGACCTTCCTGATGAAAATTTCAGGGCGCAATGGAAAATTTGATCTTCAAATATAAGACTCAAGAGAGACATAAAAAGGTAAATAGGGAATAAGAACAAACTGTTTATATCCCTATGTAACACTTGTTAATCTTGAGAACTGAATGTTTATTATGACATTGAAAGGGACATACATAATTAGAGGGGGTAGATATAAATTTACTGATGTGATGATAAAAATACTAATTAAGGGATGCAAAGGGATTGTATTGGGAGAAGTGGAAAGGAGGAGGCAGAAAAAAGGATAAATTACATCACATGAAAAGACACAAAAGCATGTTATAGTAGAAGGAAAGAAAGGAGGGAGAAGAACATTGTTTGAACTTTCCTCTCATTGGTTTTGGTTCAATGAGGGAATAACATAGTTAAGTATAGGAACCTAACTTGCCCAACAGGCAGTAGGAGAGAAAAGGAGAAAGAAAAGGGAGGGGGTGGACAGAAGGGAGGAAAGAAGTAGTAGGGGAAAAGGGTAAGAAATGGGAGGGAGGATGATAGAAGAGAAGAAAGATTGAGGGAGGTAGTGGTCAAAAGCAAAACTCTTTTGAGGGGGGGAAGGGAGAAATAAAAGCATAAACATGGGGGGAGTAGAATAGGATGATAGTAATCATAGTAAACATAGATAGTAATCATAATTGTGAATGTAAATGGGATGAACTCTCTCATAAAATGGAGGCAGATAGGAAAAGAGGGTTAAAAACCACAATCCTACAATATGTTGCTTACAAGAAACACATCTGAAATGTTGGGGGTGGGGAGAGGGATACACACACACTGGGTAAAGGGAAAAGGCTGGAGTAGAATATGTTGTTTCAGGTAAAGTATAAAAAAAAAAAAGTAGGTGTAGCAGTCCTAATCTCCGGGAAAGCAAAAGCAAAAAAATCAGAAGAGATGAGGAAGGCAACTATATCCTGCAAAAAGACACATTAGATAATGAAATAATATCATTACTAAATATATATGCACCAAGTGGTACAGCATCCAGATTCTTAGTGGAAAAGTTAAGGCAGTTACAGGAAAAAATGGATAACAAAACTATACTAGTGGAGGACCCCAACCTCCTTGTGTCTGAACTTGATGAATCTAACCTCAAAATAAGTGAAACAGAAGTTAAGGAGGTGAATAAAATTTTAGAAAAGTAAGATGTGGTAGACCTCTGGAGAAAATCTAATGGGGACAGTAATGAATATACCTGTTCTCAGTGGTACATGGCACATATACAAAAATTGACCATCTATTAGGGCATAAAAAAACTCACAAACCAGTGCAGAAAGGCAGAAATATTAAATGTGTCTTCTTCAGATCATGATATAAAAATTATATGTAATAAAAGGTCATAGAAAGATAGATTAAAATTAATTAGAAACTAAATAATCTAATCCTAAAGAATGAGTAGGTCAAACAAAAAGAAAGAAAACCAAATTATTAGTATAAAAAATTAATTACTTACTTCATTGAATGACTATCTCCTTGTCTGAAAGATTATGCTCAATTCCTTGATGATATCTTAGAAGACTCTTTTTTTTTACAGACTCTTTTTTTTAAATCATGGCCTTCCAGTAAACCAATAATTCTTAGATTATCTCTCTTGGATTTATTTTCCAGGTCAGATGTTTTTTTCCAATGAGATATTTTATGTTTTCTTCTATTTTTGCATTCTTTAGATTTTGTTTGACTGATTCTTGATGCCTCATAGAATCATTAGCTTCTCCTTGCCCAATTCTAACATTTAACAAATTATTTTATTCAGGTAGTTTTTGTGCCTCCTTTTCTATTTGGACAGTTTTACTTTTCAAGGAGTTATTTTCTCCAGTTAGGATCTGTACCTCTTTGTCCATTTCTCCAATTTTAAAGATTTGTTCTCATCAGTGATTTAAATTTTTTTCCATTGGATTTTTAAAATAATGAGTGAATTTATCAGCTTTTAAAATCCTCCTTGCATTCTTCCAAGAATTCTCTTTGGACTTGAGAAGAGTTGATATTCCCTTTTGAGGCTTCAGATATGGGTATAGTGTCGATGCTTTCCTCTTCTGAGTTTGCATTTTGCTCTTCCCTGTCTCCATAGTAGGATTCTGTACTTTGTTTTTCTAGTTTGCTTCTTCAGTGGGATTACCTTTTTCCTGTTTTTTTAAAGTGGATCTTTGCTTCTGGGGACACAAAGGGCTCTGTCCCAAGTTTCTTGTGTTGGGAGTTAGGGGGCTGGTTACTGACTTTGTGTGCTGTGACATTTGGTTCTGCCAGCTAGAAGCTATATAATGTTGTAGCTCACCTGGTATGGAGCTGGAGTTGGCTGCTGTGTGCTAAGAATCATGGCCAGGTGATGTCTTTCTGACTTTCTCTGGGGTTACACTGAAGCTCACAGTGTGAGGTTGTTTTTTTTGGGGGGGGTGGTGCTGGCTGCTGGAAGCCTCCTTTTCTGCTAGGGTTCTGCTATACCACAGATTGCCTCAGCCATCATCTGCACTGGTGTCTGTCAATGTGTGAAGGTCTGCCTGGGGTCCTGGTATTCATGCTTGCCAGCTCCAACCCCTTGGGGCTCAGGATCTCCTGCTGGTCTGCTGAGGTGGGGCTCACTGGGATGCCTCCCATCCTGTACTGGTCCCTTTTAACACAATAAGGGGGACCATACCTGTTGATCTTCCTAGCTTCCCAAGCTAAAAGACTGCTGGCCCCTGCTGCTGCTGGCTCCCCTATTCTGGGATTTTTCCTGGGGCAATATTCTCTGCATCTTTCCTGGTCATCAAGGGGGTATGAAAACACTTACAATTTATGCCACCATCTTGGCTCCCAGAAGTTCAAGTAGGTGACTCTCAAACATTTAGTCTGTGGGCTGATAACTCTGAAAGTAGTTGCAGCAGCTGCTACAGGCTCTGTGCTTTTGTCTTACCTAGCTCCAACAGACCCTGTTGTACATTGAGACGTTTCAGAATTACTACTGTCACTGGTGATTTAACCTGCCAGAGCCCGTTCCCTCTCTGCTATGGTCAGGTGTAGATCCATGTATTCAGTGCGCTCCCAGCCTGGTGTAATAGCTTCACATTGACCAACCAGACTCTCCTAGGCTAGAAATCTGCCACACTCTCTCTCCTAGGGGATTTTACCACTCTCAAATTTGTTCAGATTCATTTTTTTAGAGGTATCTCAAAGAATTTCTGAGAGAGTTTGGGTGTGTCCCTGCTTTCACTCTGCCATCTTGGCTCTGCCCTCTCCCCACCCCCAAACACATACAATTATTTTTAAAAAATTGTTTAGTATATTATTTTTCTCTGATTGCATGTACAATTTTTTTCAAATGCTTTATTAACTTCTGGTTTACATAATTCATTTCCACCAGATTCTGAGTTAAAATTTTTCTTCCCGTTTTTCTCCTACCCACCATTCCAAAATAGCAGTCCCACAGGATATCCCCTCCTCCAATCTGATCTCTCCCATATCTTCTCCAATACCCCTTTTGACTTTTCCAGTAGGGCATGGTGGATCTCTATGCCCCTGTGCCTGTATATCTTATTTCCCAATTACATGTAAAATATATTAATAATAGTATATATACATTTTTAAACATTTTATTTTAAAACTTTGAATTCCAGATTCATAACCTTCCTCCCTTGTCACCCATCCTTACTGGGAAGATAAGCAATTCAGTATAGGTTGTATGTGTGTAGCTATCCTATCCCACCTCCCACGTGTTCTATTCTCTACTTTGATCCTGTCCCTTTTCAAAAGTGGGTGCTTCCAACTTCCCTTCTCCCCAGCCTGCCCTCACTTCCATCACCCCCCCTCTCATCCCCTTCCCCCTACTCTCCTATAGGATGAGATACTCTATTTAGTGTGTATGTCATTCCTTCCCTGAGCCAAATCCAATGAGAATAAGGTTGTCCCATTCCCTTTTGCCTTCCTGTTCTTCCCCTCCATTGTAACCATTTTCCCTTGTCTCTTCTATATGAGATAGTTTATCCCATTCTGTCTCTCCCCATCTCTCATTATATTCCTCTCTTACCTCTTAATTTCACTTTTTAAGTACCATCCCTTCCTATTAAATTGGTCCTGTGCCCTCTATCTATGTATCCCTGTAAACATATTTATATATATATATATATATATATATATATATATATACACATTCACATATGCCCATATACCTCCTATATAGACACACACACACACACACACACACACACACACATATTTCGATTCCCTTCAACTATTTTCATATAGAGAAATGTTTCATCAGTTACAATTATCCTTTTTCCATGTAGCAATGTAAATAGTTCAACTTTGCTAAGTTCCTTATGATTTCTTTTCCCTGTTTACCTTCTCATGCTTCTCTTGCTTCTTCTATCTGAATGTCAAATTTTCTATTCAACTCTGTTTTTTTCTTCAAGAATACTTGAAAGTCCTTTATTCCACTGAATGACCATATTTTCCCCTGAAACAAGATACTCACTTTTGCTGGGTAGGTGATTCTTGGTTTTAATCCCAGCTCCTTTGTCCTAGAAGCCCTTCAATCCTTCAGTGTAGAAGCTACCAGATCCTGTGTCATCATGATTGAATTTCCACAATATTCAAATTGTTTCTTCCTGGCTGCTTGTAATATTCTCTCCTTGATCTGGGAATTTTGGAACCTGGCTATAATATTGCTAGGAGTTTTCTTTTTGGGATCTTTTTCAGGAGGTGATCTGTGGATTCTTTCAACCTCTATTTTTCCCTCTGGTTCTAAAACATCAGGGCAATTTTTCTTGAGAATTTCTTGGAGGATGATTTCTAGGTTATTACTTTGATCATGGCTTTCAGGTAGTCCAATAATTTTAAAATTATCTCTCCTGGATCTATTTTCCAGGTCAGTGGTTTTCCCCATGAGATATTTCACATTGCCTTCTATTCTTTCATTTCTTTGGATCTGTTTATCAGCATCTTGATTTCTCATAAAGTCACTAGCTTCCATTTGCTCCAATCTAATTCTGAAGGAATGATTCTCCTCAGTGAGCTTTTGAGATTCTTTTTCCATCTGGCAATTTTGGCTTTTTAAGGCATTCTTATCCTCATTGCTTTTTTGATCCTCTTTTACCATTTGAGTTAATCTATTTTTAAGGTGTTATTTTCCTCAGTCAGGCTTTTGACTCTCATTTCATAATTTTCTTGCATCATTCTCATTTCTCTTCCCAATTTTTCCTCTAATTCTCTTATCTATTTCTTAAGGTCCTCTATGGCCTGTAACCAGATCATATTTTCCTTTGAAGCTTTTGGTTCAGGAGTTCTGACTCCACTGTCTTCCTCCTGTTCCATGCTTTGATCCTTTTTGTCACCAAAATAGGAGTGTAAAGTTGGATTGCTCTGTTTATTTTGCTTCCTTTGCCTGCTCGTGTTGCCACTCAATTACTTGACCCCTGGGCTTTTTGCCACAGTAGAACTCTGCCACCAGACAGGGGAGCTTCATCCCAAACATTGGGGGTTTTCTCAGATGCAGAAGGTATTAGTTGGGTGCCCTCTCTGAAGCCCCCACAAGCTCTGGCAAGCTTGTTGCACACCCCAGGACCTCCACCCTCTCACTTTGTCCTTGGCATCTATGTGTTGAAAATTCTGGAAATTGCCACAGCTTGCTGGTGATCTGAAGTCCCTTCAGCCAGTAATTGGTCAGGCCCTCCCTGGAGTTAAAACCTTTGGCTTGCTCTGGGCTTAGCTTGGCTCCCAGAGTGCTGTGCTAGGCAATTCCTACTGGCCTGCTGGGCTGTCCTCAGAGGGAGGTTAGCTTCTTTGTGTCATTTTGTGGGTTCTGTTGCCATGTACAAACAGTTTTTAAAATTCTGAGTTCCAAATTCTCTCCCTTTCTTCCTCTTCAACCTCCTCATGCAAAACATATTTCCATATTAATCATGTTGTGAAAGAAAACATAGACCAAAAAAAAGAACCATCTAGAAAAATAAAGAAAGAAAAAGCATGCTTCAGTCTGTATTCAAACACCATCAATTCTTTCTGTGGGGATGGGAAACATTTTTCATCATAAGTTCTTCAGAGTTGTCTTAGATCATTGTATAATGGAGAATAGTTCAGTTATTCACAGCTGATCATCACACAATATGGTTGTTACTTTGTACACAGTAAATTTCACTTTGCATCAGCTCATGTAAGTCTTTCTGAGAGCATCCTACTCATTATTTCTTATAGCACAATAGTATTGCATCATAATCACATAGTAGAACTTGTTTAATCATTCCCCAATTGATGAACATCATCCCAGGTTTCAACCTCCTGCCACCAGAAAAGAACTGCTATAAATCTTTCTATACATATATATATATATATATATATATATATATATATATATATATATATATATATATATATATAAAGAGAGAGAGAGAGAGAGAGAGAGAGAGGTCCTTTATCCTTTAAAAAAATCTCTTTTTGGATATCGACCTAGTAGTGGTATTGCTAGGTCAAAGGGTATGCAGAGTTTTATAGACCTTTGGGCATAATTCCAAATTGCTCTACAGAATAGCTGAATCACTTCACAACTCCATCAAGAAATGCATCGATGTCTCATTTTTCTGACATCCCCTTCAACATTTATCATTCTCCTTTTCTGTCCTATTAGCCAATCTAATAGGCATAAGGTAGTACCTCAGAATTGTTTCAATTTGCATATCTTCAATAAATGAAGATTAAGAGCACCTTCTCATGTAGCTAGAGATACTTTTGATTACTTCATTTGAAAACTGTTCATATCTCTCAAACATTTATTAATTAGGGAATGGCTCCTATTGTTTATAAACTTGACTCAGTTCTCTATGTATATTTGAGAAATGAAAGCTTTATCAGAGAAACTTGCTTCAAAATTTTTTTTCAGTTATGATTACTAAATATATGTCCTTCCATCCTTTTCCCACCCCATTTATTCTATTTCTCTCTCCTTTCACTCTGTCTCTTCTCAAAATTTTTTGCTTTTGACTACCCCCTTCCCCAATGTGCCTTTTCTTCTATCACACACTCCCATTCTCTTATATCCTTTCCCTTCTACTTTCCTGTACAGCAGGATAGATCTTTATACCCACTTGTGTGTGTATATTACTCCCTCTTTGAGCCAATTTTATGAGAGTCAGGTTCATTCACTCAACCTACCCTAGTTCCCCCATCTTCTCCTCCACTATAAAAGCTTTTTGTTGTTTCTTTTTATGTGAGATAATTTACCCCATTTTACCCCTTCCTTTCACTTTCTCCCAGTGCATTCCTCTTCCTCACTCCTTAATTAATTAATTTTTTTAGGCATCATCATTTCATATTCAACTAACCCCTGTGGCTCTGTCTATATATATATTCCTAACTGCCTTAATAATAACAGTTTTTTTATGAGTTACAAGTATCATCCTTGTAAGAAATGTAATCAGTTTAAGTTTTTAAAGTCACTTTTGATTTCCCTTTATTGATTATCTAGTTATGATTCTTTTGAATCTTATATTTGAAAGTCAGTGTTTCTATTCAGTTCTGGTCTTTTCATCAAGAATGTTTGAAAGTCCTCTTTTTCATTGAATATTCATTTTCCCCCAAATGTTTATATTCAGTTTTGCTGGGTAGGTGGTTCTTGGTTATAATCCTAAGGCCTTTGCCTTCTAGGACATCATATTCCAAGTCCTCTTTTTTTTTTTAATGTAGAATTTGCTAAGTTTTGTATTATTCAGACTGTGACTAGAGAATATTTCAATTTTTTCTTTCTGGCTCCTTGAAATATTCTCTACTTGACCTGGAATTTGACTTTAATATTCCTAGGAGTTTTAATTTTGGAATCTCTTTCAGGAGGCAATCAGTGGATTCTTTTAATTTTATTTTGCCCTCTGGTTCTACAACATTAGAGAAGTTTCTCTTGGTAATTTCTTGAACAATGATGTCTAGGCTGTCTTTTTTTATCATGGCTTTCAAATAGTCCAATAATTTTTAAATTATCTCTTCTTGATCTAATTTCCAGGTCAGTTGTTTTCCTGATGAGATATTTCACATTGTCTTCTATATTTTTCATTGTTTTGGGTTTGTTTTATTGTTTCTTTATTTCTCATAAAATCATTAGCTTCCATTTGGTCAATTCTAATTTGTTATATTAAATTATTTATTTTTAGTTTTCAACAATCCATAAGTTTTACATTTTAATTAATTTTTTATTTTTATAATTATACATTTACATATATAATGATTATACATATAGGTACATATGTATATATAAAATTAAATTATAAATTTTCTCCTTTTCTTTCCCTCCTGCCTCTCCAAGAGAGCTTGCAATCTCATATGGGCTCTACTTATACATTCCTATTAGACAGATTTTCACATTAGTCATATTGCATAGAAGAATTATAACAAATGGGAGAAACCATGAGAAAGAAAAATAAAATAAAACAAAATAAAGAAGAATATAATCTGCTTTGTTCTGCACTCCTACTCCATAGTTCTTTCTCTGGATGTGAATAACACTTTCCATCATGTGTTCTTTGGAATTGTTTTAGGTCCTTGCATTGCTGAGAAGGGTTAAGTCTAATCAAAATTACTTTTTACATTTAATCCTAAAGAATGAGTGGGTCAAACATCAAATCATAGAAACAATCAACAACTTCATTTAAGAAACTGGTAATAATGAGACAACATACCAAAACTTATGGAATGAAGCAAAAGCAGTTCTTAAGGAAAGTTTTATTTCTCTGAATGCTTACATGAATAAAATAGAGATAGAGGAGATCAATAAATTAGACATGCAACTAAAAAAGCTAAAAAAAAACAAAAAACAAATTGAAAATCTCCAAATAAACACCAAATTAGAAATACTGAAAACCAAGGAAGAGATTAAGAAAATTGAAATTAAGAAAACTATTGAATTAATAAATAAAACTAAAAGCTGGTTTTATGAAAAAGCAATAAAATTGATAAACCTCTGATCAATTTTACTTAAAAAAGAGAATAAAACTAAATTAACAGTATCAAAAATAAAAAGGATGAATTCACCTTCAATTAAGAGGAAATTAAAACAATAATTAGGAATTATTTTGCCCAATTATATGCCCATAAATTTGACAACCTTAAAGAAATGAATGAATATTTACAAAGATATAAATTGCCCAGATTACCAGAAGAGGAAATAAAATACTTAAATAACCCCATCTCAGAAAAAGATATTGAACAAACCAATGAACTCCCTAGGAAAAAATCTCCAGGGCCAAATGGATTTGCAGGTGAATTCTATCAAGCATTTAAAGAACAATTAATTCCAATACTATATAGACTATTTGAGGAAATTGGCAAGAAAGGAGTTGTATGAAATTCTTTTTATGATATCAATATGGTATTGATACCTAAACCAAGAACAGACAAAACAGAGAAAGAAAATTATAGACCAGTTTCTCTAATGAATATAGTTGGGAAAATTTTAAATAAAATATTAGCAAAAAGATTAGAACAATTTATCATGAGGATAATACACTTCAATCAGGTAGGATTTATATCAGGAATGCAGGGCTGGTTCAATATTAGGAAAACTATCAGCATAATTGATCATATCAACAACAAAACTAACAGAAACCATATGATTATCTCAATAGATGCAGAAAAAGCTTTTGACAAAATACAATACCAATTTCTATTGAAAACACTGGAGAACATAGGAATAAATGGAGCCTTCCTTAAAATGATAAGCAGCATATATCTAAAACCATCAGCAATCATTATATGTAATGGTGATAAGCTAGATGTATTTCCAGTAAGTTAGGAGGTGAAACAAGGATGTCTATTAACACCACTGTTATTCATTAAGGTACTAGAAATGTTACCTTTAGTAATAAGAGAAGAAAAAGAAATTGAAGGAATTAGAATAGGCAAAGAAGAAATTAAGTTATCACTCTTTGCAGATGATATGATAATATACTTAGAGAATACTAGAGAACTAAGTGAAACCACTTGAATTAATAACTTTAGCAAAGTTGTAGGATATAAAATAAAACCACATAAATCCTTGGCATTCCTATATATTTCTAATGAAGCTTAACAGCAAGTAATAGAAAGAAAAATTCCATTTAAAGTATCTGTATGATGGCAGAGTAGGAGCACAAACTTGGCATAGGCTCCCACTCCAATCCTGTCCAATATATGTAAAAAATAACTCCAAACAAACTTTAGAGCTACTGAACCCACAAAGTGACAGAGAGAAACAAATATCCTGCTGAAGGAAGCCTGGCAGGCGGACAAGAAGGGGCTATCCAACTAAGCTAGGAGCTGAACACAGTCCAGCATGAGCTGCAGGTTTCAGCCCCAGGCAGCCCTGACCAACAGCCACTGGAGCAGACTTTGGAGAGTGAATCATTAGTAGTTGTGGCAATTTCCACACTTCTCAACCCATAAATGCCAAAGACAAAGTAAAAGATCAGTGTGGGACTCTGTTGGAATGGGGAGAGTACTAAAGAATGTGGTCCAGCCCCTGGCCCCTGGAGCAAGAAGTGGCTAGAGGTGCAGCAGCGGTTGCAGCTGCCACCACATGGCTGCTTCCAGAACTCCTGGACTTCAGATATTAGGGGGACCAAGTGACCAGAGAGGAATCGCTCTTGCTTTAACCTGCTTGGATGTGGATCACGGTCTTAGGTAGTGGTCTTGGGGTATGTGACCAGTGAGCCAGAGCTTGTGGGGGCTGTAGAGAGAATGCCCTCCTTATAGCTGTGGCAGCTGTGAAAACCCCAGCAATTTGAGTCATAGCTCTCTCCATTCTGGAAACTGAGTTCTACCATGGCAAAGAGCTCATAAGTCAAGAAATTGGCTGGCAATATGAATGAGCAACAGAAGAACAAATAAACCATATAATCCTTTTTTGGGGGGACAAAAAGAATCAAGGCATGGAGCAGGAGGAAGACTCCTGTATCAAAAGCCTCCAAGAAAAATATGAATTGGTTACAGGACATGGAAGAGCTCAAGAAGGCTTTTGTAAATCAAGTAAGAGGAGTGGAGGAAAAATTGGGAAGAGAAATGGGAATGATTCAATAAAATCATGAAAAGAGAGTCAACAGCCTGCTAAAGGAGACCCAAAAATACACTGAAGAAAATAACACCTTAAAAATTAGACTAACTCAAATGGCAAAAGAGGCTGAAAAAGCCAATGAGGACAAGAATGCTTTAAAAATCCAAATTTTCCAGACAAAAAAGGAATTTTAAAAACTCACTGAAGAGAAAAATTAGAAGGCAATGTGAAATATCTCATTGGAAAAACCACTGACCTGGAAAATTGATTCAGTAGAGATAATTTTAAAATTATTGGATTACCTCTAAGCCATGATCAAAAAAAGAACCTAGACACCATCTTTCAAGAAATTATCAAGCAAAATTACCCTGATATTCTAGAACCAGAGGGCAAAATAGAAATCAAAAGAATTTGCTGATCACCTCTTGAAAAAGATCCCAAAAAGAAAACTCCTAAGAATATTATAGCCAAATTCCAGAGTTCCCAGGTCAAGAAGAAAATACTGCAAGCAGTCAGGAAGAAACAATGTGAGTACTGTGGAAACACAATCACGATAACACAAGACCCAGCAGCTTCTACACTAAGGGATCACAGGGTTTGGTTTATATTTCAGAGGTCAAAGGAGCTAGGAATAAAACCAAGAATCACCTACCCTGCAAAACTGAGTATAATGCTATAGGGAAAAATATGGTCATTCAATGAAATAGAGGACTTTGAAGCATTCTTTTTTTTTTTTAATTAAACAAATGCTTTATTAACTTCTGGTTTACATCATTCATTTCCACCAGATTTTGAGTTACAATTTTTCCCCCATTTTTCCCCTACCCACCACCCCAGAATAGCAGTTCCACAAGATATCCCCTCATCCAATCTGCTCTCTCCCATATCTTCTCCCACACCCCCTTCGACTTTACCATTAGGGCAAGGTGAATCTCTGTGCCCCAATGCCTGCACATCTTATCTCCCAATTACATACAAAATAGTATTAATTATAGTATTTATATATATTTGAGACACTTAATTTTAAAACTTTGAATTTCAGATCCATTCCCTTCCTCCTTTGTCACCAACTCTCTTTGGGAAGATAAGTAATTCACTATGTATTGTACATGTAGAGCTATGCAAAATATTACCATAGTAGGTATATTATAAAATACTGCTTATATTTCCCTCCCACCCATCCCACCCCCCACCTGGTCCAATCCCTATTTTGATCCTATCCCTCCTTGAAAGTGGGTACTTCCAATCTCCCCTCCCCCCAGGAGGTCCTCCCCTCCATCATCCCCCCTCTCATCCCCCTTCCCCCTACTTTCCTGCAGGGCGAGATATGCCATTTAGTATGTATGTTATTCTCTCCCTGAGCTAGATTCAATGAGAATGAGGTTTTGCCTTTTTGCCTTCCTGTTCTTCCCCTCCCCTGCAACTACTTCTGCTTGCTTCTTCTACATGAGATAGTTTATCCTACCCTGTCTCTCCCTATTTCCTCTTGCCACATTCCACTCTCACCTCTTAACTTCATCCCTTAAGTATCTTCCCTTCCCACCAAATTCAACCTGTGCCCTCTATCCATGTATACCTATAAACATATATACACACATTCACATATGTATTCATATTCCCATATAGCCTTCTTCAATTATTTTCATAATAAGAAAAGTTTCATCAGTCATAGTTATTATTTTTCCATGTAGGAATGTAAATAGTTCAACTTTGGTAAGTTACTTTTGATTTCTTTTCCCTGATTACCTTCTCAAGCATCTCTTGCTTCTTGTGTCTGAATGTCAAATTTTCTATTCAACTCTGGTTTTTTCCTCAAGAATGATTGAAAGTCCTCTATTCCACTGAATGACCATATTTTCCCTGAAAGAAGATACTCGGTTTTGCTGGGTATGTGATTCTTGGTTTTAATCCCAGGTCTTTTGCCCTGTGGAATATCATATTCCATGCCCTTCAATCCCTCAGTGTAGAAGCTGCCAGGTCATGTGCTATTCTGATTTTGTTTCCACAATATTGAAATTGTTTCTTCCTGCTACTTGTAGTATTTTCTCCTTGATCTGGGAATTCTGGAACCTGGCTATAATATTCCTAGGAGTTTCCTTTTTGGGGATCTTTTTCAGGAGGTGATCTGTGGATTCTTTCAACCTCTATTTTCCCCTCTGGGTCTAAAACATCAGGGCAATTTTCCTTGAGAATTTCTTGAAGGATGGTTTCTAGGTTCTTTCTTTGATCATGGCTTTCAGGTAGTCCAGTAATTTTTAGATTGTCTCTCCTGGATCTATTTTCCAGGTCAGTGGTTTTTCCAGTGAGATATTTCACATTGCCTTCTATTCTTTCATTTTTTGGATCTGCTTAATAGCATCATGATTTCTCATAAAGTCACTAGCTTCCATTTGCTCCAATCTAATTCTGAAGGAATGATTTTCCTCAGGGAGCTTTTGAGATTCTTTTTCCATCTGGCAAATTGGCTTTTTAAGGCATTCTTCTCCTCATTGCCTTTTTGAGCCTCTTTTGCCATTTGAGTTAGTCTATTTTTTAAGGTGTTATTTTCCTCAGTCAGGCTGTTGACTCTCATTTCATACTTTTCCTGCATCCTTCTCATTTCCTTCCCAATTTTTCCTCCACTTCTCTTATTTGATTTTTAAAATCCTTTTTAAGGTCCTCTATGGCCTGTAACCCACTCATATTTTCATTTGGGGCTTTTGGTGCAGGATTTCTGACCTCACAGTCCTCCTCCTTTTCCATGCTTCGAGCCTCTTTGCCCCCAAAATAGGAGTCTAGGGTTGCATTTTTCTGTTTATTTTGTTTCCTTTGCCTTGTCATGTTGCCACTTACTTATTTGCCTTTTGGGCTTGTTGCCACAGTAGGACTCTGCCACCAGACAGGGGAGCTTCTGTCCCAAATGTTGGGGTCTTCACGACTTCTGGAGGTATTAGTTGGTTGGCCTCTGTGAGGCCTCCACACACTCTGGCAAGCTGGACATCTACCCAGACCTCCCTCCCACATTGCAATCCAGATCCAGGGAGGTCAAAGCAAGAGCGATTACCCCCCAAGCCTGATACCTGGATCTCTCTACAGTTCAAAGGCCAGGAGCTGAAGCTGCCACTGAAGCTGCAAAATGGCCTCTGTACTGCATCTCCTCAGTAGCTTCTCACCCCCAGGGGAAGAAGCCAATGTGTTCCCCAAATACTGGTCCCAAAGTCAATAGGACACTAACCTCTCACTTTGTCCTAGGCATATCTGTGTTCATAATTCTGCAATTGCCAGAGCTGCTGGTGTTCTGGGGTCCCTCCAGCAGCCTGCTGGCGCACCTGCCCTGGGGCTAAAACTGTGGTCATGGGGGGCTGGGCTCCCAGAGCTCTGTGCTGGCAGCTCATGTTGCTCTATCTGCTCCCAGAGCGCTGCACTGGCTGCTCCCTGCAGCGATGCCAGGCTCTCCTCAGTGGGAGGTTAGCTTCTCTGTGTCTTTCTGTGGGTGCTGGAGCTCCAGAAGTTGTTCAGAGTCCACCTTTTCCATGATTTGGAAGTGGTGTAGGGGACAGTACCTTGGAAGTGCTATTTCTACTCTGCCATCTTGGCTCTGCTCCACTTTGAAGTATTCTTTTTTTTTTTTTTAAGCAATTGGGGTTAAGTTACTTGCTCAAGGTTACACGGCTAGTCGTTTGATTTATGCGTGGGTGCTCATTTTCTGAGGCCAGATCTGATCTCGTGTCATCCAAACTCCGAGGCCGGTGCTCTTACTCACTGCGCCACCTAGCCGCCCCTTTAGGGCAATTGGGGTTAAGTAACTTGCCCAAGGTTACACGGCTATGTTTTTGTTTGTGCGGATTAAGTGTTGGAGGCCGGCTCCGAACTCAGGTCCTTCTGATTCCAGGGCCGGCGCTCTATTCACTGCGCCACCTAGCCGCCCCTGCTTTGAAGTATTCTTGATGAAAAAACCTGAGATGAACAGAAAATTTGACTTTCAAATACAAGAAGCAAGAGAAGCATGAGAAGGTAGACAGGAAAGATAAATCATGAGGAACTTATTCAAGTTCAACTATTTACATCCCTACATGGAAAAATGATAATTGTAACTCGTAAGATTTATTTCAGCATTAGGATAATTGAAGGGAATATATAAGTGTGTGTGTGTGTATACATATGCATACATACATATATAAGTATGTATAGGAGGGCATGTGTCTATATAAATATGTATGTGAGTGTGGCCACATGAGTGTTCATGTTTACATGGACAGAGTGTACAGGATGAGTTGAATATGAAGGGATGATATCTAAAAAATAAAATGAAGAGGTGAGAGAGGAATTTATTGGGAGAAAGAGAAAGGGAGAAATAGATTAGGGTAAATTATCTCATATAAAGGAGGCAAGAGAAAACTGTTACAATGGAGGGGAAGAGCAGGGAGGTATAAGGGAATGGGACAAGTTTATTGTCATTGAATTTGGCTTAAGGAAGGAATAACATGCACACTCAATTGAGTATCTTACCCTACAGGAAAATAGGGGGGTAGGGGATAAGAGGGGGGATGATAGAAGGGAGAGCAGATTGGTGGAGAGGGCATTTAGAAACAAACATTTTTGAAAATGGATAGGGTCAAAGGAGAAAATAGAATAAGTGGGGGGTGTGATAGGATGGCGGGAATTATAGTTAGTCTTTCACAATATAGCTACTATGGAAATGATTTTGGTAGCTATATATGTACAACCTTTATTGAATTGCTTATCTTCCCAGTTGGGGTGGGAGAGGAGGGAAGAATGGAAAAAATCTCAAAGTTTTAAAAACAAATGTTTAAAAATTTGTTTTTGCACCCAACTGGGAAGAGATACACAGGTATTGGGGTATAGAAACCCATCTTGCCCTACTAGAAAGTTGGGGGATGATTGGGGAGGATATAAGAGAGAACAGATTGAGGAAAGGGGTATTCAGTAGGCTCGCTAGTTTGGGGTGGGGTAGGGGAAAGACAGGAACAAAAATATTGTAACTCAAAATCTTGTGGAAATGAATGTTGAAAATTAAAAATAAGTAAATTAATTAATGTTTTAAAAAGTTATTGTAGACTTTATAAAACATTTAGGAATCTACCTGCCAAAAGAAGAAAAAAAAACAGGAACTATATAAATACAGTTACAAAACACTTTTTACTCAAATAAAGTCAGATCTAAATAACTGAATAAACATCAGTTACTCATGGTTAAGCTGAGATAATATAATAAAAATGACAATTTTAACTAAATTAATTTACCTATTTAGTGCCATACCAATCAAACTGCCAAAAATTATTTTATAGAACTGGAAAAAATAGTAACAAAATTCATCTGGAAGAACAAATAGTCCACATTATCAAGAGAATTAATGAAAAGAAATCTGAAGGAGGGTGACCTAGCCATAACAGATGTTAAACTCTGTTATAAAGCAGCAGTCATCAAAACTTACTTGGTCGTGTTTGAGGAATAGAGTGGTAGATCAATGAAACAGATTAGGTACTCAAGACATAGTAAACAATGACCCCAGTAATCTCCTGTTTGATAAACCCAAAGACCCCAGCTTCTGGGATAAGAACTCATTATTTGACAGAAACTGCTGGGAAAACTGGAAAAGAGTATGCCAGAAACTGGGCATAGATAGCTATTTTACACTGTATACCAAAATAAAATCTCAATGAGTGACTGATCTAGATAGAAAGGCTGATACTGTAAGCAGTCTAAGAAAGCAAGGAATACTTTACCTTTCAGATTTATAGAGAAGGGAAGAATTTATGACCAAAAAATAGATAAAATGCAATGAAATGCAAAATGGATAATTTTAATTACATTAAATTAAAAAGCTTTTGCCCAAACAAAGCAATGCAACCAACATTAGGAGGGAAGCAGAAAATTTGAAAAGAATTTTTACAACCAGTCTATGTGATATAGGCCTCATTTCTAAAATATACAGAGAATGAGTGTAGCAGCAAGCACCGCACCCCAACATCCCCAGGGTGGCTGCCAACACAGGTTCTTAGATCTGCTTTTCAAAAGGAAAGCAACTCAAAATCAGTTAACAAGCTTATTTTAACCAATCAAACTTATATTACCTAGTTCAGGGGGAAAAGGTCAGCACCCCAAACTTCAGAGTATACAGACAGATCAAACAGACAGGCTTCCAAACTGTCCAACCATTATCAATACCAAAATCACAGTTACCAGAGAGGGAAGCATCAACATCTGGGTTTTCAAAGCCAGGGGGCTCTCATCGGCTGCCCAGAGTCTCATCTGGTCAAATCACACAAGATTTCTCAAAGTGAGACCCAAAGCAAAGCCTCTCGAAAGGGTTTATATAGCCTTCTCCTGGATCAGAGAATGTAACAACCCTCTTGACCCACTGCACAATCACAAAGTATCAAGGTGTAGGCTTTCCTGAAAAACAAGCCTCCCACCACAGGCTCCAGGTGCACTTAACCTAGGAACACGGAAGATCTTTAAATTTGCGTTTCCATTACACTGAGTCACGTTTATAAGAATATGTCATTCCCAAATTGATAAATAGTAAAATGATATGAATAGGCAAGTTTTCAGAGGAAGAAATTGAAGATATTTATAATCATATGAAAATATACTCTAAATCTCTGTTGATTAAGAAATGCAAATCAAATCAACTCTTAGGTACCACATCTCACCAGTCAGATTGGCTAACATGACAAAACAGGAAAATGATAATTGCAGGAGAAGATGTGGGAATATTGGAACACTAATGCATTGTTCATGGAGTTGTGAACTGATCCAACCATACTGGAGAGCAATTTGGAACTATACCCAAAGGATTATAAAAATGTGAATACACTTTGATCCAGCAATATCACTTCTAGGGCTATGTATACCAAAGAGATCATACAAGTAGGAGGAGGTCCTGTATGTACAAAAATATTTATAGCAGCTCTTTTGTGGTGGCAAAGAATTGGAAACCAAACAGATGCCCATCATTTGGGGATTGGTTAAACAAGTTGTGATATATAAATGTTATGGAATACTATTATGATATAACAAATGAGGAACAGATGGACTTCATAAAAACCTGGAGAGACATATAAAAAGTGATGCCGAGTGAGGGGAGCAGAATCAGAAGAACATTGTACACTGTTACAGACACATGCTGTATCTGTGATGATTAACTTTAACAAACTGGGCTCTTCTCAGCAATTCAAGGCTATAAGAAAACTCCAAAAGTTTCATGATGGAAAAGGCTCTCCACATCCAGAGAAAGAATTATGGATTTTGAATGTAGATTGAAGCAAACTACTTGCTCTGTCTCTTGTTCTGTTTCTTCTTTCTTGTTGTTCATCATATTGATTGTAATTCTTCTTTACAACTTGACTAATGTTTGGTGTGAAGGTGTATGTACAGCTTATATCAGATTGCATGTTGCCATGGGGTGAAAAGGATAGGAGAGGGAGAGGGAAAAATTTGGAACTCAAAAGCTTGTGAAATGAATGTTCTAAACTAAAAGTAAATATATTTTTTTAAATGCTGTAAATCACTATTGATTAGAAAAATGCAAATCAAAACTTAGGTACTACATGTCCCTGGTTAGAATGGCTAACATGACAAAACAGGAAAATTATAAGTGCTGGAGAGGATGTGGGAAAATTGGTACACTAATACATTGTTGGTGGAGATTCAAACAAACTATTTGCTCTCTCTTTTCTTTTTTGTTTTGTTTCTTCTTTCTTGTGGTTCATTCCATTGGTTATAATTCTTGTTTGAAACATGACTAAAGTAAAAATATCTTTAATATGAAGGTATCCATAGAACTTATAATGGATTGCATGACATCTTGAGGCGGGGAGGGAGGAGGAGAGGGAGGGCGAGAAAATTTGGAACACAAAAGCTTGTGGAACTGAATTTTGTAAACTAAAAGTAAATTAATTTATAAAAACATAAATGAATATGGCTCATAAATAGATATATGTAGAATCTCATTCTCTCCATCTTCAAATGAAATTTTGATTCCTGACTAGAAGTAAGCAGAACAACATGCTCCTTTCATCTGGTAGAGGTGTATGGACTAGTAATTTCTCTGTCTCTCTCTGCCTCTGTCTGTGTCTCTCTGTCTCTCTCTGTCTCTCTGTCTCTGTCTCTCCCTCTGTCTCTCTCATCTAGGTTTCTGTCTCTTTTCTCATTGTTACTTATTTAGGAGAGAGGATACCCCAAATTTATGTCTCCCAACTTGACTCCTTCCCACCAATTAATCCATTAATCTAAGCAGATAGCAAGGAGAAATTAGAAAAATCGTACAGATTTTAGTATACCAGGTAAACCACCATGTAAACGCAATCTCCCAATGGGAGAGAGTTATTTTAGTTCACAAAATATGTTTAGATCTCAACTGAGGTGAAATTTCTCAAACTCTCTAGGAAGGCAAGCTACAAATCAGGAAGATGTTGAGACTTTGGTTTTCTCCCAAATGCATATCTTCCAACACCTGCTTGCTCTTTCTTTGGGCCCCTCCCTAAAAAGAGTTTGGGGCCTCATGTGTCTTCTCTCAAGGCAGTAATGAAGAAGAATGTCTGTTCTTTCTAAAACTCTCACACTTATTCCACTCCTCACAGGCATAAATTAATCATTCTCACCACCAAGCATGGACAGGCAACAGAGGACTAATATAAAGGTTTGGTATGGCCCATAACAATAGTGTCAGGAGTAACAAAACTCAGAGTAAAAATCCTGCTGAGGAAAACTAAGTACCACAGAAAGGTATTCTTTTTATTTTATATCATGGAAAACATTAGGATCAGAGAACTTCTGCTTTGTAATGGTGGGGCTCTGATCCCAGATGACATAGAGGAAGGTAGAGCTGTTAACTTATTATTTTTATTTCTGTTTTCATTGGCAAAGAGAACAATCTTTGGAACAGAAAGGACAGAACAAAAATGATTAAAAAGGTGTGGATATGTAAGGTATGGGTGATACTGAATTAAAAGAAAAACTAGCTGCCTTTAATGTGTTCAGATGACCAGGTCTCTATGTAGAACATCCACAGTTAGTGAAAGAGCTGGAAATTTTAATTGCCAATTCACTGCCAATGTTCATTGAAAGACAGCAAAGTATATCACATGACTGGAGAAACGAAAATTCCTGTTTTATGCCCCCCTCCTCACTTTTGGACAAGGAAAAATATTGATATGTCCAGTATCTGGACCAATAAGTTTGATTTTGATTTCTGAAAACAATAGATAGTTAATGAAACTTTTTAAAAGGAAGAATGATCACAAATAGCCACATTGACTAAAGGGCAGAAGAAACTCTCTTTCTTCTCTTTCCTTTCCTTCTTTCTTTCTTTCTTTCCTTCCTTCCTTCCTTCCTTCCTTCCTTCCTTCCTTCCTTCCTTCCTTCCTTCCTTCTTTCTTTCTTTCTTTCTTTCTTTCTTTCTTTCTTTCTTTCTTTCTTTCTTTCTTTCTTTCTTTCTTTCTTTTTTCCTCCCTTCCTTCCTTCCTCCCTCACTTCCTCCCTTCATTCCTTTCTTTTTTGATAGAGTTACTAGAATACTATTGATACTTATTTGTGTAGGTTTTGAGCAATCATTTTACAAACCTTTTGATGCTAATCTTGTGGAGAAAATGGAAAGATGTTGCCTATGTAATAATACAATAAGATGGGTGCTGAACTACTTAAATGACTGGCTGGATCCAAAGAGTAGTTCTGAATTGTTATATATCAACCTTAAAGGGCTTTATTGGAGTGCCTCAGGAATTAGTGTGTGTCTCCATGCTGTTTGGCATTCTTATCAATACTTTGATATCTCATACAACAAGATGATTGAATCTGTAGTGGGTACAAAACAAAGAGAGATGGATAATGTAATGAATGGTGAAGTTGAAACTTGGAAAGATCTCAACAGTTCAAAAGACTAATTCAATCAGATGAAATTTAATGGGAATGAATATAAAAATCTTTAACTTGGGATCAAAAAATCAACTGCCCAAGTCAATGATGGGAGAAGCCTGGAAATCCTTCTGAAAAATATCTGGAGACTTTTAGACTTCAAGATCAATGAGTTATCTGCATTATGCCACAGTTAATTAGCTGATGCAGCTTTAAGCATAATTGAGTATTCAATACTAACCAGAGAGGTGATAATATTGCTGCTGTTTGTTATCATCAGACCACATTGAACATTCTGTTAAGATCTAGGTACCACTTTTAAGGATGGACATTGCTGGGCTAGGTCACTATAGAGGATGTATTAAGCCCATAAAATAGAAAGCTCTTTGAGGGTGAGAAATGATTTTTAAAATTGTATTTATTTTATTTTTAATTTATGGAATAAAACAAGCATTTTTATAACATAGCACAAAAACAATAACAAAAAAGATGATTGTATGTGAAACTGCAAATCCATTATATAACTTTCCATTCCTTTTAAATATACAATAAAGTTCTCAGGTAAATTTCTTTTTCTTCTTTTCCCTTACCTCTGTCCTACAGCTGGCTAGTATTAGACACAAGTATGTGTGTGTGTGTGTGAAGCCATTCTATACATACCTCTATTTATCAGTTCCTTCTCTGAATGAAGATAGTATCTCCTTTCATATGTCCTTTGCAGTTGTAATTAATTTGGGTATTTATAATAGTCAAAATGACTTAGTTACTCAAAATTATTCTTAAAACAATATTGCTATTCCTGTATACAATATTCTCTTGGTTCTGATCATTTAGCTCTTTGTTATTTTGTATAAGTCTATCCATATTTTTCTAAGATCATCAAGTTCACCATTTCTTATAACACAGTAATATTCCATAACAATCATATACCACAACTTGTCCAACCATTCCCTGATTTATGGGCATCCCTGCACTTTCCAGTTCTTTGCTACTTGTACTGCCAATGAAATATTCAAAGCACCTATGGCAGTTATGAATATGCCGGCATAATTCTGAATTGCAAAATATAACAGACTCTCCACACGGAAAACAGAATCAAAACATTTATTTAACCCCAGAAAGCCAAATCCCAACACCAGAAGTCAAATCTATCATAGGAACAAAGAAATCTATACACAATAACAATGCAGAGGGCACTGCCATCCCCAAGCATTCCCCATACTAGGGCCTTCCCACAGACAAATACTCACAGCTCACTGCCTGCTTTCTCTCTCTCCCTCTAACTACTATGGCCAACTTCCATTCAGTTATGCTCCACCCCTTTATGCTCCACCCACTTGGCAAGCTCCTCTCACCACAGGCTCATGTGACTCAGGCATCCAATCAAACAGGTCACATGGGTCTATTAATGGATGGGAAAGATCTTCCCATTAAAAAAAAATTAACAATACACTAAAACAAAAAGAACTGCTATAAATATTTTAGACCATAGAGGTTCTTTTCCTTTTTCCCTAATCATCTTTAGAATAGACCTAGTAGAGATATATCTGGGTCAAAGAGTATAAACAATTTAATTACTCTTTTGGCCATGATTCCAGATTGTTCTCCAAATTTGTTGGATCAGTTCACAATTTCACCAATAAGGAATTAGTATCCCAATTTTCCCACATCCCCTCCAACAATTTTTGCTTTCCCCTTCAATCATTTTAGCAAATCTGCTAGGTATAGAATGATATTTTTAGGTTATTTTAATTTGCATTTCTTGAATCAATAACTATTTAGAAGATTTTTTTCATATTTTTATAAATTATTTTAAATTTCTTCATCTGGTACAATTAACATCAGTGAATAAATATAGTAACCCTGTATGGAATTATTTTGTATTTTTCTCTTCTTGGTATTTTACTGTGCAAGGGATATAGTTGTTTACTAAAGGAATTTTTAAAAAATTGAATTGAATTGAGTGAAGGACCTTGAGATTATCGTGTTGAAGGAAATGAGCATGGTTAGCTGGGAGATCTCTTTTGGGAGGACATGATGGTTACCTTCAAACATTTGAAGGACTAACATATAAGAGAGATAAGCCTTGTTCTATTTAATCCTAGAGGGTAGTACTAGTCATAAATAGTGGAAGTTGAAAAAAGGAAAATTTAGGTTTGTTATAAGGAACACTTAGAACTCTCCATAAGTAGAAGGAAATGTTTTAGGAAGCAATGAACTCCCCTTACTTGAGGCAAGGTTGCATAACTACTTTTCTCAAATTTTATAGAGGGTATTCTTATTAGGTGTAAGGTGGATTAGTGGTCACTTCCAACACTGACATTCTTTGATGTAGGCTGGCCCCAGAGATCAGAAACAGGATTAATTTATGGAAATAGATTTATGCTTCATGTCAGGAGAAACTTCCTAACAGTTCAAGCTATCCCAACTTGTAATGGGCTGCCCTTGAGTACTACTGAAAAGGCCAAATGGCCATTTGGTGGCTCTGCTTTTGATGAAATTGTTCATCTATCAGTTGAATTAGATGGACTCTGAGATCCCTTTTAATGTTGAAAATCTATGATTGTAAACACCAATTTGGTTGTCAGTTTATTTCTTAAGGGTGAGTAGTTTAGCCTAAGGGAAATAATTACATAGTTTATCTTAAAATTAATATTTGCTGTTGATGATGCCATATTCAACAAGAACTTAAATTACTCTACTTTTCCATGCAAAATAAATTAATTTTTTAGACCTCTAAAGTGGGAGTAGGGAATTAATTTTTATGTATTAAGTTCTATGGACTTTTAGTAACCTCTCCTTTGCTACCCACAACTTCTGGTTTCTTTGATCTAGCATGGATATTTGATTTTCCTTTCTTCATTCACCCTATCCAACTCTCTCACATATCACTGACAGTTCATTGTCATTTCTGTGTTCCGTGTCCACCATCTGTCCAAATAAGCCTGTATATTAACCCTGTAAATAAGTGATGCTATCTTCACATTGGCATCCTGCCAAGAAATGCTATCATCCTCATTTATTCAGTACATTACTGCAAAACCTGAAATGAATCACAGCATAATCATGGGGCTAAATGGTACTCGTGTGGCCTGGAAAACTTAATATGCCTCCAAGTTACTCTCTTGGAAGTAATGGAGGTGCTGGGAGTGTCAAGCTCAACAACTTTAAATTTTCCAATTTTCTTTACTGTCAAGGTTATATTTGATAGTGTAGGTTGTTAATTAACCAACACATTTTTATTAAAAATGCCAATTATCATAATATAATATACCAATCTAAATTGTAATGAGGTTTATTAACATGCAACTTATGGTTCTGTTTTTCCCTAGAGTATGAAATATTATGTGTGAATAAATAAATCCTGCCCAGGGTGAATATCATTTATTACCAGGAAATAGACAGTAGAAAAGGTTAATGAAATCCTAATATATTAGCAAATTTGAACTGAAAAATGAATTATTTGAAAACAAAAGATAATAGAGAGATTGAATTTATACTGTTTAGCCAACATTTGATAATGGTTAACTGAAAACTTAAATTCTTTTGGGGAAATCACGGTAAAGTTTCCACCATTACTTGTGGAAATTGATCTCTCCCTCTTTATGGACTCAGAAATTTGTACTTTTCTTAGTTATTTGTATTCTATTTTACATCATAGTTATGCATATCCCTGATATCTTGTCTACTCTATTATTACTGGTTTCTTGATGATAGGGACTATCCAACTTATCTTTGTGTAACACCCTCCTTGTAACAGATAGTTCATAAATGACTGACTGAGTGAATAATGTGGATTATCCACTTTAAATACACTATAGGCTAATATTTTTCTGAACTCTCTCTCTAAATCTTCATTATGGCAAAGAGGTATCTCTAGGGTCTTAAAGGTCATTCTAGTGGAACAGAAGCTCTGATAAATCAAGTTGGGAAGACTTCCATTATAGATCTGGAAGTGGTCAGTTTTCTACCAGTTTAGTTATGTGAACACACTCATCTCAATACTAGAAAGTTGGCCACTAGGCGATAATTCTTTTTTGGGTATGTGTGGTCATAGCAAATCATTAAACTATATACTGAGGTGTTATGGTCTACAATGGTAGGGGAAAGACTCATGCAGATGAAATAATGGATCTCTGGAAGCACCATTATATGCTTCTCTATGGACATCATAAGCCTAGCACAAAAGTGTGGTGGAGTGATATGTAATTTCTTTCACTTATTTGGGAAAAAATATCTGTTTGCTGGTGAGCAAAGCAAAGAATAACAAAAGTAAAGATTTTGTAAAGCTTTATTTTTGCAACCTTCTGATTGGATGATGGGAGGATATAGAGCGCTAAAACCCACTCAGAATTTCTTGTATCGAGGGTAGAAACTGGACTCAATCTATTTCCCATCTGCTTTGTTCCAACTCCATGGAACAAGATGTCCCCATGCCAGGTACTTCCTGTTGTCTTTCCCTTCCAGTTTTCTTTTGTATGTATGAGATTGTAAGCTTCTGGAGTGCCCATCAATTGGGGAATGGCTAAACAAGTTGTGGTATATGAATGTAATGGAATTTTATTGTGCTATAAGAAACGAGGAGGTGACGGATTTCATAATTACCTGGAGAGACTTATACAAACTGATGCTGAGCGAGAAGAGTAGAATCAGAAGAAATTTGTATACAATCACAGACATACCATATCTGTGACGACCAACTATGACAGACTGGACTCTTTTCAGCAATGCAGTGATATAAGTTAATCTCGAATGACTCAAGAAAGTGAGAAATGTGCCATCCAGAGATATAACTAGAAAGAACTGAGCCTGAATCCTGATGGAAGCAAACTAAATGATCTTGTTCTTCTCATTGTTTAGTTGTACTTCTTCCTTACCATCTTTCATCCCACCTAGTACAATATGCCTTTGTAATTGGAATAATGTTTAATATGAATGCATTTGCAGACCCTATACTGTACTATATGATGTCATGAGGGGAGGGGGGAGGGAAGTAAAGGAAATTTGAAAATCAAGGAACTATGGAATTGAATCTTGTCAACTGAAACTAAACTAATAAATTAATTAAAAAAAAATCAAAAAAAAAACAAACAAACAAAAAAAAAACTTGTAACTTCAGCACTTAGCACAGTGCTGGTCCCACAGTAGGAACCTAATAAAACTTATTGACTTAATGTACACAGGGAAAAAAGGACTTTCAGTGAAAAGGTCCACCCTATACCTTGGGACTGATGCAATAACTGTAACAGATAATGAAGAGAAAGCAATGGTTACCTCCTATTTTGCTTCTGTTCTCTCTTTCAAGGAGAATAATCTTTTGACTGAAAAAGACAGAACACAAACTCTAATAGGATTTTGATACAAAAGATAAATTAGGGGACATAAAGAAAGTTCCTAGATTCCCTTAGTTAGCTCAAGTCACATGACCCAGATGAATATACATAGGTGATGTCTAGGACTATAGTAGTGATAATACCACTGCTATATTCTCTCCTAGATCATCTAAACCAGGGATATTGTGTTCATTTCTAAGTAAGACATTATGGCAGGAATTGTTAACCAGGGTGGAGAATACCTTTGGTGTCATATCATTAAGAATCTGTTGAATGCATTGGTAATACTTACATTGAAGAACTGAAAGCAATGAGCCAATGATAGTTGTTCATGTAGAAGGAAGATTGGATATGTTCTGTTTAGCTTCAGGGGGTAGAATAAGTTACAATAGGTAGTTGTGAAAAGGAAAATTTAGGTTTGACCTAAGGAAAATATTCCTAATAATTAGATGTTTTCTTAGGTATTCTATTTTGAAATATGTTTTTGAATTTTTTTTTTGGTGCTTTTTTGGAGGGCAATTGGGTTTAAGTGACTTGCCCAAGGTCACACGGCTAAGTTGTGTGTGTGTGTGTGTGTGTGTGTGTGTGTGTGTGTGTGTGTGTGTGTGTGTGTGAGAGAGAGAGAGAGAGAGAGAGAGAGAGATGTCTGAGGTTGGATTTGAACTCAGGTCCTCCTGACTCCAAGGCTGGTGCTCTATTCATTGTGCAGTATTCTATTTTGGAGTTCTCTCAGTAACAGCTAAAGGATTCAATTTAATTTAATAAAAATTTATTGAGCAGCTACTCTGTGCCAGGTACTGTGCTGATCCCTGGGTATATAAAAAAAAGACAATTCCTGCCCTTGAGGAGGTGTCCTTAGACTCATTTGAGAGACAAAAAAACAGATGGCCAATATGTATCAAAATATTTATAGCAGTTCTTTTTGTGGTGGCAAAGAATTGGAAATCAAGGAGATGCCCATCAATCGGGGAATGGCTAAACAAGTTGTGGTATATGAATGTAATGGAATACTACTGTGCTATAAGAAATGGGGAACAGACAGACTTCGTAATAACTGGGAGAGACATATAAACTGATGTTGAGTGAGAAGAGTAGAACCAGGAAAAATTTGTACACAATTACAGACACAATGTATGTGTGACAACTAACTATTATACTGGGCTCCTCTCAGCAATGCAAGGCTATAAGACAACTCCAAAAGACTCATGATGGAAAGGGATATCCACATCCAGAGAAAGAACTATAGAGTCTGAAAGCAGATTGAAGCAAGCTACTTACTCTCTCTCTTTCTTTTTTGTTTTGTTTCTTCTTTTTCACTGTTCACTCCATTGGTTATAATCCTTCTTTACAACTTGAGTAATGATCAATGTGAAGGTATTTGGAGATCCTATATTTGAACACATACTGCCATGGGGGAGAAAGGAGGAGGAGAGGGAAGAGAAGAAAATTTGAAACACAAGGGATTGTGTAACTGAATATTGTAAACTAAAAGTAAATAAATAAATTTAAATTAAAAATAAAAACAGATGGCTCATAGTAGAACTTAGTGCATGAGTTAGAATGAGGGATAAAATTCCTCTGTTCATTTTAGCTTTGCACTTTTCAGTTAGTCGCAGAAGCAATTCATACTATCAACAATAATCTACCACAATTTCATTCATTTAATTTATTGGTTGGAATCCTGCTTTTTCCTAAAACACTTCAGAACTCACGATCATCCTTAGGCATCTCAGGATCCAAATTCATGACCTTACAGCCCAGAAATTTCCTTTCTACTTTTTTGCAGACTTTGAAAGGCAGGAACCAGTGAAGTTGCCATAGAACCTGTTTCCTGAATTATAATTTGATTAAAATGAGGTATGGCATCATAAAATTACTGAAAAGAATCTGGAATATTGGATACAAGAAAAGAAGACCTGAACCCCAGCTTTAAAAACTCATTTTAGGCCATTAACAAGACACAAGAAAATTTCCTGCAATAAATTTGATTAAGGTTTTGTCTGTTGATTCCAGAGTGCAGGGGAAGATGGGAAAAATGAAATAGGAAGAAAATAATTGATGGGGGATTTATATAGTCTTGATTGGAAGGGAAGTGAATTCAGGAGGCAAGTGGGAGTCATCAAACAGACCTTTGAAAGGGGATTCTCACTGCCATGAGTGGAATGGATTTGAGAAAAAAGAACCTGGAAACAGAGAAGCATTAAAGTCTTTTTAATACTGTTTGGTTTCTAAGTAGCAGTAACATCCTGCCTGGAGATATGACTACAGGAATAGAGGGAGAAATGGTTGAACAAGAGAAATAGCATAAGGAAGAATTCAGCAGAATATGGTAGCGGACTAGAGGTGCTGAGAAAAGTGTCAAAAACAAGTTCAATTCAAATATGACTTCACATACTTACTTGCATCAGATGAGAGAAAGGAATGTACTCAGTTTTAAACACATCAAATATGAGTGATCCATCTTGGCATCCAGATTAGATTATTTTGTGGAAAGACTGAACAAAAATTGAGAGGTTAGGGATGTAAAAGCAACAACGTGTGTTTCATAACAATGATGTTTGTTGTCTTTAGGGCTGCTGACTGAATCTGGAGAAAATCGCAAAACTATCATTACTGGGTCCACTGCAAATTTATGCTACAAGATTTAACTGGGCCCTCAGTATGATATTGCAGTCTTTTTATATCTCTGTAATTAACTCATTATCCCACTCACGGACATGGCTTTTCCAAACTTTTTCTTCCCTTTTCAAGACTGCCATGCCTTTCCTGCCTTCGCTCTCTGCTAGGAACCTTGCATCGTATGTCACTGAAAAAAAATTGAGATCATTCACTGAGATCTCTCTCTTCTTCTCATATCCTCAATCCACATCACCCAGATGCCTTTTGCAATTATCTCCCCTTTTACTCCTGTCTTACGTGAAAAAGTGACTCTTTTTCTTGAAAAGACCAACCAATTATCTTTATGCACAGGTGATCTCAGTTTTATCCTATCTTTTCCAGCAGATTGCCCCTCTGTAATCCCCACTCCTGCACTTATATTCAATCTCTTCCTGTCTGCAGGTTATTTTCTCTCCTACTGCCTACAAGCAACCAATATTTCCACAATCCTCAAACATACTCACTTGAACCCATTCATTTCCACTGGCTATTGTTCCACGTCTCTCTTCTCTTTTGTGGCTAAACCTCTTGGAGAATTATCTCTACAATCAGTTGCCCTACTTCCTTTCTTCTCATTCTCTTAAATCACTACAGTCTGGCTTTCTACTTCATCATTCATATGAAATTGTTCCCTTCAAAGTTATCGATAATCTTTTATTTGCCAAATTTAATGACTTTCCCTCAATCCTTATACCTGACCTCTCTTCAGACTTTGACACTGTCAATCATCCCTTTTTCGATACTTGCTTTTCTTTAGGTTTCTGTGACACTACTATGTCTGGTTACTCCTCTTACCTGTCTGACCACTCTTCTGTCTCTTTTAAAGGGTTTATCCAGGTCATGGACCCTCTTTTCATCTCTGTTTATAGTATTTTAGTTGGTGATCTCATTATCTCTCAAAGCTTTGTCACTTTATGCTAATAATTTTCAGATCTAATTATCCAGCACTAACCTCCCTCCTCACCTCTGAACTCACATCTCAACCTGCCTATTATACATCTTGAATTATATATATTATTATATGGCTTGCTGTGGCATATGCATGGTTTAATGGTCTCTGTTTCTACTTGAATTTTACACTGATGGTCTAAATGATCCTTTTTTGAGCATGGTATAATGAGGATTCTTTTTCAGGTCTAGGTAGGAATAGATGCCTACTCACTCCCCTTCCGCCTCTAAAATTTTATCATTCCACATTGTACTATACATCATATACATCATTATATATCTTATAGACATCTAAAACTCAACACATCCAAATTCAAACTCATTAACTGTCCCTCCAAAATGTTCCTCCATTGGGGCAGCTAGGTGGCTCAGTGAGTAGAGTGCTGGCCCTGGAGTCAGAAGGACCTGAGTTTGGATCCAGGCTCAGACACTTAACACACACACAAACAAAAACCTAGCTGTGTGACCTTGGGCAAGTTACTTAACCCCAATTGCCCTCCAAAAAAAAAGCAAATGCTCCTCCATCACCCAATTCTGAACTTTCTCATTACGATTAAAGATACTACCATACTTCCAAGCTCCCAGGCTCACAATCTAGCTGTTATTCTTCACTCTTCACTGTCTCTTGCCTTCCCCATATAACATTCAATCTGTTGCCAAGTCCTGATAATTTTACCTTTACATGTCCTCCTATATATGCTCTTCTCTGCTCTGACACTGCCACTACCCTGGAACATGTACTCATCACTTCATGTCTGGACTTTTGTATAAGACTTTGGATTGGTATTTTTGCCTTAAATGTTAGCCCACTTCAGTTCATCTTCTACTCAACTGTCAAATTAATCTTCCTAAAGTGCAAGTCTGACCCTGTTACCTCCCATTCAATAAACTCCTCTGGCTCCCTATATTTCAAGGATCAAATATAAAATCTATTTGGCATTCAAAGCCCTTCATAACCTCAACCTGTCCTACCTTTCCAGTCTTCTTACATGCTGTACCCTATCCCATCTCCCATTTAGTCTGTGATCCAGTGACACTGGCCTCTTTTCTGATCCTCACATAAGATAAAAAATCTTCTGATTCCAAGTATTTTACTGGTTGTCCCTCATGTCTGAAATTCTCTCTCTCCTCTGTTCCACTTCCTACATTCTCTGCCTTCCTTCAAATCCCAGCTAAAGTCCTATCTTCTACAAGGTACCTTTCTCATTCATCCTTAATGCTTGTGCCTTTCTTCTGCTGATTATGTCCAACTTAGCTAGTACATACCTTGTTTGTATACAGATATTTGTCGGTTATCTCTCCCATTAGACTATAAACTCCTTGAGAGCACGGATTATCATTTGCTTTTTTTTGCTGTTGTTTCCCCAGTGCTTCACACACTGCCTGGCACAAAATGGCTGCTAAATAAATGTTTATTGAATAGCTGACTTAGTACTCTATTTTTCTCCAGTTATTAGCATTGCTGGAGTTGATGAGTCATCAGGATGAATCCCCTTTAAACCTAGTCTTGTCACACAGTTAATATGTAAGGATGCTATTTTCAAAGATTGAACAAAGGACAAAAATACATCCACACTAATCTATAATGTACATACAATGTTTGAAGGAAATGTAACTTGACACCTAATTTAAACTATCATTTAAAATGAATAAAGAGCCCCTTAAAAATTCTGACCCTGTAAATTCCCTTTCCCATACATATGCATTATTTTATAAATTAGTTTCTTTCCTGGGACCCATTGGATTGAACAGACATGATATCATGAGTTCTAGCATCTTTGAACCCAAATCATCAAAAATGAAGACAAAAAAGAAAATGGAGAGTGAGTTTAATCACATTTATTCATAGTCATTGTTGGAAAGAAAGTAGAGATGTATGTGGCTGGACTTCTTGCCAAGATGGCTTCCTGAATAGGAGTAGACCATCCAGCTCCAGACATGTCTATTTGTAGCAAAATGTTGAAGTTCATACCAGACCAAATAAGATTAAGAACTTCAAGTGTTGGAAGGTAGAGCCAAGATGGTGGAGTAGAAACAGCATTTCCAAGGTGCTACGCCACCAGACCACCTCCAAACCATGTAAAAGGGGACTCTGCACAACTTCTGGAGCCCCAGCACTCACAGAACAACACAGAGAAGCTGACTGCCCACTGAGGACAGCCCAGCAACCCTGCAGGGAGGGCCAGCCCAGTGCTCTGGGAGCCAACAGCCCAGTGCCCGGAGAGCCGAGCCCAGGTCCGCGTGAGCAGCAGTTTTAGCCCCAGGGCAGCCAGGCCAGAAGCCAGCTGGCGGGACCCCAGAACACCAGCAGCGGTGGCGATTCCAGAATTATGAACACAGACATGCCTAGGACAAAGTAAGAGGTTAGTGACCTATGGACTTTGGGACCAGTATTTGGGGAATGGGTCAGCTTCCTCCCCTGGGGGCTAGAAGCCGCTGAAGAGACACTCACCATTTTGCAGCTTCAGTGGCAGCATCAACTCCTGGCCTGTGAACTGTAGGGAGATCCAGCGATCAGTCTTGGAGGTTAATCATCTTGCTTTAACCTGTTTGGCTCTGGATTGTGATCTGGGGGGAGGTCTGAGGTGGGTATCCAACTTGCCAGAACCAGATGTTGTGAAGACCCCAACGTTTGGGACAGAAGCTCCCCTGTCAGGTGGCAGAGTCCTACTGTGGCAACAAGCCCAAAAGTCAAATAATTAAGTGGCAACATGCCCAGGCAAAGGAAACAAAATAAACAGAAAAATGTAACATTAGACTCCTAATCTAAGGCAAAGAGGATCGAAGCATGGAAAAGGAGGAGGACTGTGAGGTCAGAAATCCTGCTCCAAAAGTCCCAAAGGAAAATATGAGCGGGTTATAGGCCATAGAGGACCTTAAGAAGAAGATAAGAGAAGTGGGGGGGAAAGAAAATTGAGGAGAGAAATGAGAAGGATGCAGGAAAAGTATGAAATGAGAGTCAACAGCCTGACTGAGGAAAACAACACCTTAAAAATAGACTAACTCAAATGGCAAAGGAGGCCCAAAAGGGCAATGAGAAGAATTCCTTAAAAAGCCAAATTTGCCAGATAGAAAAAGAATCTCAAAAGCTCACTGAAGAGATTTATTCCTTCAGAGTTAGACTGGAACAACTGGAAGCTAATGACTTTATGAGAAATCAAGATGCTGTTAAACAGATCCAAAAAATGAAAGAATAGAAGGCAATGTGAAATGTCTCATGGGAAAAACCACTGACCTGGAAAATAGATCCAGAAGAGATCATTTAAAAATGATTGGACTACCTGGAAGCCATGACCAAAGAAAGAACCTAGAAATCACCCTTCAAGAAATTCTCAAGGAAAATTGCCCTGATGTTTTAGACCCAGAAAGGGAAATAGAGGTTGAAAGAATCCACAGATCACCTCCTGAAAAAGATCCCAAAAAGAACATTCCCAGGAATATTATAGCCAAGTTCCAGAATTCCCAGATCCAGGAGAAAATACTACAAGCAGCCAGGAAGAAACAATTTCAACATTGTGGAAACACAATCAGAATAGCACAGAACCTAGCAGCTTCTACACTGAGGGATTGAAGGGCATGGAATATGATATTCCAGAGGTCAACCAACCTGGGATTAAAACCAAGAATCACCTACCCAGCAAAACTAAGTATTTTGTTTCAGGGGAAAATATGGTCATTCAGTGGAATAGAGGACTTTCAAGCATTCTTGAGGAAAAAACCAGAGTTAAATAGAAAATTTGACATCCAGACACAAGAAGCAAGAGATACCTGAGAAGGTAATCAGGGAAAAGAAATCAAAAGGAACTTATCAAAGTTGAACTATTTACATTCCTACATGGAAAAACAATAATTGTGACTGATGAAACCTTTCTCAGTATGAAAATAATGGAAGAAGGGTATATAGGCATATGAATACATATGTGAATGTGTGTATGTATGTTTATAGGTATACATGGATAGAGGGCACAGGTTGAATTTGGTGGGGTGGGATGATACTTAAGAGGTGAAGTTATGAGGTGAGATAGGAGAGTGGCAAGAGGAGATGGGGAGAGACAGGGTAGGGTAAACTATCTCATATAGAAGAAGCAAGGGGAAGTGGCTGCAGGGAAGGGGAAGAACAGGAAGGCAAAAGGCAAAACCATATTCTCATTGAATCTGGCTCAGGGAGAAAATGACATATGTACTAAATGGGATATCTCACCCTGCTGGAGAGTAGGGGGAAGGGGCATGAGAGGGGGGATGATGGAGGGGAGGGCATCCTGGGGGGAGGGGAGATTGGAAGTATCCACTTTAGAAGAGGGACAGGATCAAAGTAGGGAATGGATCAGTTGGGGGTGGGATGGGTGGGAGGGAATTATAAGCAGCCTTTTACAATATATCTACTATGGTAATGTTTTGCATAGCTATACATGTACAACACATACTGAATTGCTTATCCTCCCAGAGGGAATGGGTGACAAGGGAGGAAGGGAATGGATCTGAAATTTGAGGTTTTAAAATTAAATGTTTCAAATGTATATAAACTCTATTATTAATACTATTTTGCATGTAATTGGGAGATAAGATGTTCAGGCGTTGGGGCACAGAGATTCACCTTGCTCTAATGGCAAAGTCGAAGGGGGTATGGGAAAAGATATGGGAGAGAGCAGATTAGATCAGGGGATATCTTGTGGGACTGCTATTCTGGGGTGATGGGTAAGGGAAAATGGGGAAAAATTGTAACTCAAAATCTGGCAGAAATGAATGATGTAAACCAGAAATTAATAAAGCATTTGTTAAAAAAATAACTTCAAGTGTTAACATGTATCTCACTGTGGCATATGCATGGTTTAATGGTCTCTCTACTTGAATTTTACATTGATGGTGTAAATGTTCCTTTTTTGAGGATGTTATAGCGAAGATTCTTTTTCAGGTCTAGGTTGGAATAGATGCCTACGGACTCCCTTTCCACCTCTAAAATTTTATGGTTCTGCTTTATACTTTACATCATGCACTATGTTAAAATATTGCTAGGCAATAGATACCTTCAAGACAGGGGAAAGAGCCTGTGCAAAGACAGAGAAATGTGAGGCACATTGCCTTATATGATAATAGCTAATATTTATGGAATGCTTTCAGGCTTAAAAAGCAATATACAAATAGTTTATATAATCATCACATTATACCCATTTTATTGGAAACTTAGGTAAACAGAAGTTAAGCAGTTTGCCCACAGTCACACAGATCCTAAGTCTCTGGGGTCAAATTTGAACTCAGGTCTGACTTAGACCAACAGCTCTATCATTGAGCAACCTAGCTGCCCGAGTGTGCAGGGAAAAGTGAATAGCCCAGTAAAGTACATAAATATGAGTGATATGAAATTAGTCTGAAAAGAAACAAGGAACTGGCCATGTCTAATTGGTTTGCTTATTTACCCACAATATTTGGTATGCATTTTTTTTTTATTAGACTCAGTCAATTTTCCCCAGCTTGGAAGTGCAGGGTCTGCTTATCAGCTGGGTTCCACTCAAATTTGCTTTGGGGTTTTGACTTGCTCCATTTTCCAACCTGGGTCCATCTACCTCTCCTTAGGCAACTTAGTGGATCTATCTCTCTTCTCCTCTCCCCTCCCCGCTCTCAGGCTTCAGGGCTTCACCATATTCAGGCCAAATTTAGTTTAGATACTTGTTTGCCTTATCTCATTGCAGCTCAGAACACCTCAGCTTTAGAGATCCTCCAGCCACAAGCTCCTTTGTAGCAGGGAATATAGCAATGTGCCACACTGCAAATGCATGGTTTTTCATTATATTTCTTATGTATATGCAAAGGTACATAAACAAACACTCTCTCTAAATATATATTTGCAACATATACAACACATATACATATATGCAATCTATATAAGCATACACACGTGCGTATTCATGCATTTACACATACATGCACATTGTGTTACACATATATGTATACACATAACTGTACTTGTGTGTATATGTCTATGTATTAATGGTTTACACATATGTGTGTATGACTGTCAGAGTGTGCATATACTATTAATATAAATGCATCCTTTTTTCCTTTTGCTTGGACAGTTTAGTTCTGAGGTGTATTCCTATTGTCAAGGAATCACAACTTCCCAAGCCACAGCTGCATGAGGAAATGAACAGCAGTTCTTAAAGCTCAGTGGCTTTTAGCCCTCATAGAGTAGCAAGTCAGGTCATTTATTTTTTCTCTTGTGAAATTATTTTTTTTCTACTTCATTACTCCACTAAAATTATTTACATAATGTCTATATTTTTCTATGATTCACATAATGGTCATGCCATTCCCTTGGATTATTATGCGAATCCTTGAGGTATGGAAATGCTTCATCTTGCAAGTCATTGAAATTGTCAAGGTAATTAAGGTGTGTGTGTGTGTGTGTGTGTGTGTGTGTGTGTGTGTGTGTGTGTGTATGTTCAATGGTTCAATGTCAGGAAAGCTTCCCACTGTTAGAATTGTCTCATACCTCTAAAGGCAGAGGCATATATGCTTAATCCCAGAGAACTGTACTAAAACCAGTGGTGGAGTTTTGGAGCAGGGGACAGAGTAGGGACTATAATGACAGAGAGGTAGATTTTTTTTCAATATAAGGAAAAACTTCCAAACAATTAGTGGTGTAAAAAAATAAATAAAAAGAAAGAGATGCCTCTTGTAGTAGATCAGGGATTCTTGAACTTTTTAAAAAAATATTTTCATAACTATTTCAACATAATTGGTTTCCTTTGTGATTCTATGTATTTTATTTTATGTATTTAAAATATTCCTCTGAGAAGTCCATAGACTTCACTTGACTTCCAAAGGAAGCCAAAATACAAAAGAAGTTAGGAACATCTGAAATGGATGGTGCCAAGACACTAGAAGTTTCCACACTAAAACTGGGGGAGCAGAAGTCCAAGATGATGTAAATAGGATTCATGCTTAAGTTTGAGCTGAGCTGTTTGGACTACTGAGGACTATTCCAATGCTGGGATTCAATTATATGATTTAAGGCCATCCATTCAAAAGGTAACATGCAGTAACGGATAAAGAGTTAGCCTTTGAGTCAGGAAGACTTAGGTTCCTGTTTTTGACACATATTACCTGTGTGAATTAGACAAATCATTTAACTTAGTACTCTTAGCAACTAAGATCATAAGTGGAAGAGAAGATGAAAGCCTGAATTGGTAGAGGGTGTTAGTCAGGTAGGTAGCACAGAGGATAGATTGCTTGTCCTAGGTCCAGGAAAACCTGAGTTCATATCTGGCTCAGACACTTAAAATAGCTGTGTGACTCTAAATTAGTCATTTATTCTCTCTGCCTCAGTTCCCTCAGCTGTAAAGTGGGAATTATAATAATACTTACCTCCTAGTGTCCTTGCAAGGATTATATGAGGTAATAATTGTAAAGTGCTTAACATAGTACCTGGCATTTAACAAATGCTTGGTTTCTTCCTTCCTTACACCAACAAATGCTCACATCCAATTCCCATTCCATATCAGAAAGCTTAATTTTTTCTTTTAAAATTTTGATTAAAAAATTGATGTTAGCTATGCATTGATTTTGGCATTCAGCTACACATTGAGTTAACTTTTGTTCGTAGAGTAAACAAAGGGAGTGGTAAAATTGTATTAAATGGATTTCAAAAATTTTACATTAATCAGACATAGTGGTATGATATCAAATTTGTGCCATGAAACAGATGTAGAGTAATTGACACAGCTGTTAGACTGCAGATCATGTTTGAACATTAAAACAAAACAAACCACAGCAACACATCATTTCAATGGGGGATGGGACCAGTGTATGTAAAACAAAGATAAAAAAGCCTCAGTACCACATGAATCCTTCTTCACAACTTCTCATCTGCCAGGAAGTAAATATTAGAGGGAATGATAATTTGTTAGGTGTTGCACTAGGTAACAACAACAGGCATTTTTATAATGCTTTTGTGGGATTTTAAGGTCTAAGAGAATCACATAAGATGTAATTATTCTGTGTTTAAGCCAACTCTAATAATTACTGATAATTATTACCAAAGTTTACAAAACACTTTAATAATGCCAATAATAACTGGTAATTATATAATTCATTAATGTTTGCCAAATGCTCTATAAGGAAGGGAAGAAGACACGCATTTATTAAATGCCTACTATGTGTCAGGCACTGTACTAAGCCCTTTCCAAATGTCTCATATAACACTTGCAAAAACCCTGTGATGTAGGAACTTCAATTATTATTAACTTTATTTTATAGGTGAAGAAAACAGTTGGTAAGTGTCACTGGTAGGATTCAAAATCATTGACCTTAATTTAGCCTCTTTGATGTTAATCAACATTCTATTGACAAGTTTTTCTTTAGAGTCCACCACATACCAGAGATTTTGGTTAGTGTTAGGGATACAAGTACAAAGAATGAAGCAATTCCTACCAACGTGGAGCTTCCATTCTGATGGGAGAGACAAGGGCAAGAAATTAATACAAATATATGTATATACATGTATGTATATGTATGTATATATGTATCTATGTATGTATGTACACACACCCATATATCTATATCTATCTATCTATCTATCTATCTATATATATATAGATATATATATTAGAAATAAAAAGTGAATACATATCAGTATAAATGAAGTAGTTAAATATAAGGCAGTTGGCTCTAGGAGAAGGGCCCTAGCAATTAGGGTGAATCAGGAAAGCAGGAAAGGCTTCCTCTGGAACATGCATCTTTAAGGAAGAGGACTCTAAAACAGAAGGAAGGAAGAAGTACACTCCAAAAATGTGGAATGGTCTGTGACAATTCACAGAGATGTGAGATGGAAAGTTTCTGTATGAGGGACAGAGAGGATTGGATTGTAAATTATAGAGAAGGAAGAAATATCCAAGGATTCTGGAAAGAGAAGTTATCACGCAATAGCTTCTTTTCTAGGATGTTATAATCCCTTTACTTAAGGAGTTTACAGTCTAGGTGGGGAGACTAGTCAGAGATCAATTAAAATCCACTTCACAATATTTGTGAAATATATTAAATGAACAACGTAGATAATAAGGACCACAGGCATTTAGAGCAAGAAGGATTCACTGTGGGCTGGGATGAAAGCTTGTAAGGTTTTTTCAGCAAAGAATAACAATGAAAGCAGTGTCTTTGAAAGTGTAATAAAAGGGTATTAAAATGTAGCAGCACAATAACTGAGAGGCCAGAGGTGTCAAGTGGAAGATTGATAGGAATCTTTCAAGTTAAAGTGCTGATTCTTATTAATTTCTCAAAGCCAACCATGCTGTTTTCATCACAGATCCAAAACAGGGAGGGAGATATAACACCGTGGATGACAATAAGGATTCCAAAAACACTTGACAAGTTAGAACACTGGAACAAATCTAGTAAATTGAACTAATAAGGACAAATTTAAAGTCTTTCAGTTGGCCTAGTCAAATGAGTGGTCAAAGTATAATATGGGGAAGGGATAACTAGACTACAGTCTGCTAAAAAAAGATCTCTGTATTTTTAATAGCATTAAAAAAACCAACTGTATGATAAAGCATTCAAGAAAGTAATGAATGCAGTATTAGAGTGTGTGAAGCAAGGCATCATGTTCACAGATAGTGACCTGACTGTCTCATTGTACTATTCTCATTAGACAATATTTGGAATATTGTATTTAGTTCTGGGCACAACATTTTAGACTGAAAATCATCCAGAGAACAATGCAGTTGGTGAAGGATCACATGCCACATCAGTTTTTGTCAAAGGAATTGGAGAAAGCTTGAAAAACAGAAGACTTAAGGAGTACACAGTATCTGTTTTCAAGTATTTGAGGCAGTCATATGGAAGAGAATCTAGATTTTTTTTCCCTTCTTCATCCCAGGGTACAGAATGAGTCACTATAGATTAGAAATGCCAAATGACAAATTTTGGTGTAAAAGGAAATTGGGGTAGGGAGAAATGTCTCCAAAAGACAATTTTCAAAAAGTGGAATGGGTTGTCATTTGGAAATAGGAGTTTCCTCTCATTGTATTTCCTGAAGCAATGGATAGACGGTCACTTGTTGGATCTTATGGTAAAGCATGGTAAGGACTGGATTCTATGTCCCTAGAGGCCTCTTTTATCTTTGAGAGTTTGTGTTTCAGTGATTCATCGGCCTATAATTTATTGGTTTTGCTCTCTCTCCCCTCCTCAATTTTTTTTGAAAATTAGTGTTTTTGTTTATTACTAACATTTGTTCAAAGATAATTGACAATAGTTCAGTTAACAAATCCATTAATTCTCTTTCAGGGCTCAGAGATGCCATTTGTTTCAGCCTCATGACCTGAAATCATCTAGATCAGCTCAGTATTCTCACTATCCCTCTACTTTACTTAGCTTGGGAATCAAATTTTTATGAGCCCTATGTACACTGTTTGGGGTTTTAGTCTAAATATTATTTTATTTGGGGGCAGCTAGGTGGCACAGTGAATAGAGCACTGGCCCTAGAGTCAGGAGGACCTGAGTCTAAATCTGACCTCAGACACTTAACACTTACTAGCCATGTGACCTTGGGCAAATCACTTTACCCCAATTGCCCTGCCCTCCCCCCTCCAAAAAATAAAAACAACACCCAAAACAATAATAAGATTATTTTATTTGGCAAAGAAACCTGAAGCAAAATAAGAGTTGATTTCTCTTGTCCAGGCTAACCCATGAATTTTTATTCAACATGGCCTCCTCATTGTACCTCATGCTTTCATTGGAATATATTTTAGTTTATGCTTGTTCTTTACAGAATGTGGTACCCATTAGTGAACATAATACTGTAATTGTGTTTTCCTGACAAGTGGGCATATTATTTCTTGTGTTTTTGATAACTTGAGACAAAATGGCACACCAACAGGAAGAGGGTTGCATTTGAAATAAGGAACATGGTTCAGTGGAAAGATCACTGTATTATGAAGTTAGAAAACCTGTTTTCAAGCCCCACCCCTGCCTCTTATTACCTGTGTGACCCTTAGAAAGTAATTTTGTTTATCTGTGCCTCAATTTCCATCTCTGTAAAATGATAGGGTTGTTCCTCGATGTCATCTGAGGTCTTCTACTTCTAATTTTGAGATTTTATGAATATACTGATTTAACCTAAAATTGCATGAATTTTCATGGCCATGTCATGCTATTGTTCATTTGACTTTTTCTACACTCATACCTCCAATCTTTTTCAAAGGAACAATGTTTTAACCCCATACCTTCTGCTTCATACTTGGGTATTTGAATGTATGTAGTCAAGTATTGAATTTTGAATTGAATTTTATTTCTTTTCAGATACACCCTATTATTTTTGCTAGCCAAGATCTTCTGGAATGTTATGTTATTAGCTGATGTTCCTAGTTCTGTGTCAAGTTATGCTTTGAGAGCCAGAAATTATTAGCAAAAGGTCTCAGAACAGAGTTCTAAGATACTACATTAGAGACCTTCCTTCAAGGACATTGACTTGACTTTGGATTTGGTCATTTAACCAATTCTGAATCCAAAGATAATTCATCTACATAGGGGGAAAAAGAAGTCTTCATTCACTGTCATCTAAAATCATCCTGTTCATACTAAGGATCTATCCTTTCTTTGATCTTTATATTCTTTCCAGCATAACTTTTTTTTTAAGTGACATATTGTTTCCCATAGTATTATTGGAAAACTTTGATCCTTCTAGGCTTTAAAACTGCAGACAATATTTTTACAGGACCATGATGTTTGTGTTATTATCAAAATTAACTGTCTTTACATTTTAATAATGCTATTTGTAATGGCGATCAAAGAACTACTTAGCACCTTGTTTCAGTTTATGTCTTTGAGCCTTTCCTTGATTATATCAAGTCTTTGTTTAAAAACTGAATTTGTGAACCCCTGTTGCTGATGCAACAGGAAGGGGCTGAACAGGGAAGAGCTTAATGATCATATATAAGGAGAAGCCCAGGCTGGGAGAGAGCAGAACTGAGAGAGCACTTGTGGTGGTGGGTTTTGAGAAGGGAACGTTTGTGGTGGTGGCACTCTGTTTGTCTCTTCTGTCTGTGTTGATTTTTATTTGTGATGTATGTTGAGTTCTCAGACCTTGTTGGTGGGTATCTGGTGATTTCACATGCAGATAGAGATGGCACCAGCAATGTGCATGAATATTATTGTGGCTCTGTTAAACTTTTTCTTCTCAGAAACAAGATCGATGAAGGATTTGAGGTGGACTGGACACTGTGAACTTCAGTTTGGAATGGGAACTGGATGAGGAACTGGATAAGGAGCAAGATGAGGGGCTGGACAAGGAGCTGAGAGCCGCCTGCCTTTGAATCCAGGTGACAGTTGGATAGATTCAGGTAGTAGCTGGGACTGTGGAAGAGGAACGATGGAAGCCAAGAGCCAGCCTTGAGGCAAGATGAAAAGACCTCTTCTTGGGTACCTAATGCTGACTGATATTATGATTTACTATGACCTAGGGATAGAGATCTTTGACCTTTTTATTTTGTGTCCCTTAAGGAGTCTGGCTCCTTAAGGATGACTGAGTTAGGGACTCACTGAATGAAACTTTTTGCTTAAAACTAGGTGACCACTTTGGTGAAAACTTTTTATAACATTGTGAATGCTGTACTTTGGTTTTTGTGAGTGTTTTGCTTTAATTTACTGCTGAATAAATAGAGAGTTCACTATACTATGTAATCAGAACCTCAAAGCTGTTCACAGCAGCAGTCCTCTGGAAAGCTGCTTGTGCTTGCTTTTACACTATTCTAGCTATGTTTATATATTATCATTTTAAATAAAATATTCCAGGCATGGATTCTTTCCCACCAAATTTCAGTGATACTTATGAAGTTAAACCTAATTTGTTTAATTAAGATCTTTAATTTGTTTTGTTTATTAATGCATTCTTTAGATATCTATGCATCTCTGAGCACTGAAGACCATAAGTTTTATTGCTATCCCTTTTCTTGGCTATCTATTATAAATGTTTGTTCTTTTCTTTTTTTTTTTTTAACAAATGCTTTATTAACTTCTGGTTTACATCATTCATTTCCACCAGATTTTGAGTTACAATTTTTTTCCCCATTTTTCCCCTACCCACCACCCCAGAATAGCAGTCCCACAAGATATCCTCTCATCTAATCTGCTCTCTCCCATATCTTCTCCCATACCCACTTCGACTCTGCCATTAGAGCAAGGTGAATCTCTGCGCCCCAGTGCCTGCACATCTTATCTCCCAATTACATGCAAAATAGTATTAATAATAGTATTTATATATATTCGAAACATTTAATTTTAAAACCTCGAATTTCAGATCCATTCCCTTCCTCCCTTGTCACCCATTCCCTCTGGGAAGATAAGCAATTCAGTATGTATTGTACATGTAAAGCTATGCAAAACATTACCATAGTAGATATATTGTAAAAGAGTGCTTATATTTCCCTCCCATCCATCCTACCCCCCACCTGGTCCATTCCCTACTTGATCCTGTCCCTTTTCTATAGTGGGTACTTCCAACCTCCCCTCCCCCCAAGAATGCCCTCCCCTCCATCATCCCCCCTCTCATCCCCCTTGCCCCTACTCTCCTGCAGGGTGAGATATCCCATTTAGTATGTATGCCATTCTCTTCCTGAGCCAAATTCAATGAGAATATGGTTTTGCCTTTTTGCTTTCCTGTTCTTCCCCTCCCCTGGAGCTACTTCTCCTTGCCTCTTCTACATGAGATAGTTTACCCTACCCGTCTCTCACCATCTCCTCTTGCCATTTTCCTCTCTCACCTCTTAACTTCACCCCTTAAGTATCATCCCTCCCCACCAAATTCAACCTGTGCCCTCTATCCATGTGTACCTATAAACATATATACACCCATTCACATATGTATTCATATGCCCATATACCCTTCTTCAATTATTTTCATAATGAGGAAGGTTTCATCAGTCACAGTTATTGTTTTTCCATGTAGGAATGTAAATAGTTCAACTTTGATAAGTTCCTTTTGATTTCTTTTCCCTGATTACCTTCTCAAGCATCTCTTGCTTCTTGTGTCTGAATGTCAAATTTTCTATTCAACTCTGGTTTTTTTCCTCAAGAATGCTTGAGAGTTCTCTATTCCACTGAATGACCATATTTTCCCCTGAAACAAAAACTCAGTTTTGCTGGGTAGGTGATTCTTGGTTTTAATCCTAGCTCGTTTGACTTCTGGAATATCATATTCTATGCCCTTCGATCCCTCAGTGTAGAAGCTGCCAGGTCCTGGACTGTTCTGATTGTGTTTCCACAATATTGAAATCATTTTTTCCTGGCTGCTTGTAGTATTTTCTCCTTGATCTGGGAATTCTGGAACCTGGCTATAATATTCCTAGGAGTTTTCTTTTTGGGATCTTTTTCAGGAGGTGATGTGTGGATTCTTTCAACCTCTATTTCCTCCTCTGGGTCTAAAACATCAGGGCAATTTTCCTTGAGAATTTCTTGAAGGATGATTTCTAGGTTCTTTCTTTGATCATGGCTTTCAGGTAGTCCAATAATTTTAAAATCATCTCTCTTGTATCTATTTTCCAGGTTAGTGGTTTTTCCCATGAGATATTTCACATTGTCTTTTATTCTTTCATTTGTTTGGATCTGTTTAACAGCATCTTGATTTCTTATAAAGTCACTAGCTTCCATTTGTTCCAGTCTAACTCTGAAGGAATGAATCTCCTCAGTGAGCTTTTGAGATTCTTTTTCCATTTAGCAAATTCATCTTTTTAAGGCATTCTTCTCCTCATTGCCCTTTTGAATCTCCTTTGCCATTTGAGTTAGTCTATTTTTAAGGTGTTATTTTCCTCAGTCAGGCTGTTGACTCTCATTTCATACTTTTCCTGCATCCTTCTCATTTCTCTTCCCAATTTTTCCTGCACTTCTCTTATTTGGTTTTTAAAATCCTTCTTAAGGTCCTCTATGGCTTGTAACCCACTTGTATTTTCATTTGGGGCTTTAGGTGTAGGAGCTCTGACCTCACAGCCCTCCTCCCGTTTCCATGCTTCGATCCTCTTTGCCCCTAAAATAGGAGTCTAATGTTGCATTTTTCTGTATATTTTGTTTCATTTGCCTAGGCATGTTGCCACTTAATTACTTGACTTTTGGGCTTGTTGCCACAGTAGGACTCTGCCACCTGACAGGGGAGCTTCTGTCCCGAATGTTGGGGTCTTCACAACTTCTGGAGGTATTAGTTGAATGGCCTCTATAAAGCCTCTACAGGCTCTGGCAAGCTGGATACCCACCCCAGACCCACCCCCACCCCCCTGCCCCAAATCCGCAATCCAGATCCAGGGAGGTTAAAGCAAGAGCGATTAACCCCCAGACTGATTGCTGGGTCTCCCTACAGTCTGCAGACCAGGAGCTGAAGCTGCAACTAAAGCTGCAAAATGGCCTCTGTACTGCATCTCCTCAGCTGCTTCTTGCCCCTAGGGGAAGAAGCCTATGCGTTCCCCAAATACTGGTCCCAAAGTCCATAGGACACTAACCTCTCACTTTTTCCTAGTCATATCTGTGTTGATAATTCTGGAATCGCCACAGCGGCTGGTGTTCTGGGTTCCCTCCAGCCAGCTGCTAGTCTGGCCAGCCTGGGGCTAAAACCGGGGCTCATGCGGGCCTGGGCTCGGCTCCCAGAGCGCTGCTGTGCTGTCTGCTTCCAGAGCTCTGTGCTGGCTGTTCCCTGCAGGGCTGCTAGGCTACCCTCAGCGGGAGGTTAGCTTCTCTGTGTCATTCTGTGGGTGCTGGAGCTCCAGAAGTTGCTCAGAGTCCACCTTTTACATTGTTTGGAAGTGGTGTGGGGGAGAGCACCTTGGAAGTGCTATTTCTACTCCACCATCTTGGCTCCACTGTTTGTTCTTTTCTACTGGTATTCTTCTTATATTGTAGCAAATATTCTCAGTGATATGTTGTTTGTCATGAATATACGTATGTATACACACACATACACATACACACCAGTTTTCTCTGTCCTGCAAATGAGGAATTCCTTCATGAAAGGAAATTTAATGATTAGTACATCAATTTATTATTTTTTGTTTTGTATGTATCAAATATTTACACTTTTTAAAGGCAAGTTATTATTTTAGTGTCATGTAACTTATTGATAAAGTCAGGATAAATGATGTTAGAAATTGGAGCCTAGGGGCGGCTAGGTGGCGCAGTGAGTAAGAGCGCCGGCCTCGGAGTTGGGATGACCCGAGATCAAATCCGGCCTCAGAAAGTGAGCACCCACACATAAATAATGACTAGCCGTGTAACCTTGAGCAAGTTACTTAACCCCAATTGCTTAAAAAAATTGGAGCCTATTAATGCTTTCTCCTTAAGGAGAGAACTCCTGTCTTGTACAACCTTGTATCCCACTCTCTGATTCATAAAGAACCTTCTATATATAGTACCAGGGTATACTTTCCACATGGACTCTGAAGAGACTATCCAAAAATTGGGGATTTTTATGAGTCAGCATCCATTCAAAACCATAGCAGGGATTCTATTTGGACACAGTTGTTGCTAAAAAAAAAAATTCGTAACTGCTTTAACTTTACTATTAGTTTGAGGGACTGGTTCCAGGACTATATAGGTGGTTCAGATATGATCTAAGACTGACATGGAATAATTTGGATCGAAGGGTCTTTAGCCCTCCATAAAAGAGATAAAATCTCTGAAGAGGAGGATGAGTATTAAGAAACAAACACTGGATTTCTAAGCTAAGATATCATTAGTAACTTTGGAAAGAATTAGTTTCAGTTGAGTGATGTTGTTAGAAGCCTGATCATAGAGAAGTTAAGAAGGGTCTTCAGGCCTTCTCCATAAAAATTATATTCCTCTGCTTACATTCCATCTTGTCATCATTTTTGTTAAAGTATGGCTATTAGACCTGCCTCCAATTTTGAATTGTCAAATTAATGTCTATATTTTAAATTAGTCATTCAACCAGTTTTTAGCTTCTCCAAAGAATAGCATCATAATTTTTACATCTCTTGATCTTGTCCACAAGAATCACATGAAAGACTTCAGAAAATGCTTTGCTAGACACCATATTCTGTCCACTAGGAGTTCAATATTTCTTAGAGATTCCTTATGCCCCCAATGACTATGGAAAGCTTTTTGTTTGTCCTTAACATTAATCACCATTCTCAGTTTATTATTATGGAAATATGCTACACTTTTAGACTTTTATCTTCCATTAGCTTATTTTTCTTCCATTACTTCTAGGTATATATGTATGTATGTATGCATGTATGTATGTATGTCTGCATGTATGTATCCATCTATCCATTTATCTATCTATGTTTCTCCCTCCCCCATCTCTAGCCACTTCTCCCTTTCTCTTCCCTTTTCTTCCATGCCCTCTCTCCCATTTTAAAATTTAGATTGGTAGACTGTTTCCTTATACATCCTCATTGATATCACCAGGAAGTTTCCCATGCCCTTTCTCTCCAGATGCATCCATATTTGTGTCATTATGGCATTCATATATTTCTTCCCTTGAGTAATTTTAGGTATTAGAATCAATCTCAGGATTTTTTGAAATTTGCTTTTCCCAGCTCTAGGTGTGTCAGATTTTAGTCAGTTTTCTTCTCTTTTATCATAATTTCAAAGATAGAATGGTCCCTTCCTTCTCAAATACTTGCCTTTCTACTTCAGAGTCAGTTTCTGCCTATTAATCATAATACAAATACAAAATAGGAGCTTACCTTATCACAACTTCCACCTTTAAAAAATGAAATCATTAGGACAAATAAAGAATTTATCAGCTGCTCTGCTTTTAGCAGTGAGACGATTCAAGCAGATGTACAGACAATTGAAGTTCCCCATAAATGCTACAGCATATCACCATGCCAAGTTGTGATCTGGTTTCAAACTCTGCATCTATATTCTACTCCTATCCTTGTGAACTATAGTATATTCACAGTGAAATGTAACTTCTGTTTTCTCCTTCCTTGATTCTAATGTATTTCTCCATAGAAACTTATCTTCTTACTATGCAATTCACACCAGTTTAAAAAATCTAATTCATGAATCCTATTCCACCAACACCAGTGATTTCTAGGATGTGAATTTATCTTCCTGTCTAAAGATCTCTAGTTCACATTACCTGTAGTTTTTATATTTGCATACCTGAGAGAGACACCTGAAGCTACATTTTATGACTGGTTCTTGTTTTTGGATCTTGTCTCTTATTTGTTAAGTCATTTCTACTGACATTTTCCTTTCTAATGTTGAACTTCCTCCTTTCTGTGGTATCTTGTTTGGTAAATATGTGTGCGCAGTATTATAAGCCTCTAAGTTCACCTTATAGCCTTCTCCAAGAGCTTATAAGATGCTAGGAAATATGATTTTACCAGGTCTTGTTCAGGGTACTCTATTCCTGGTCAAGTACAAAATCCAATTTTTATTCTTGGCTACCAATTTCTTCAGTTGCTGTTCCCTTCTAAAACCTGTCCTTGCCTGAAGGCTCTATAATAACACTAATAAAAACACGATCTCTGATCCCTTCAGTTTCTTCGTCAGTACTTCATTGTTCTTAGCAATGCATTCTAGGTTCCTTCTGGCAGTGTAATTGGTCCCAACATGAATTATCAGGAGGAAAAAGTGTTCATTAACTATGACAAGTATTAGGAGGCTTCTTAGTTATATCCCAGATACATGATCTAGGAAAACAGAAGATATTCTATGGTTGATTTCAGGTCAATTAATGGTTCCTTCTTAAGATGTACAATCTTAGCAGGGAACCATAAACCACCATTATTCATCTCTTCTCTTTTTTATCATCACTGCATTACCTTAATCTTTTTATATTCTCTAGATCCATATCATCATTCTTTTAAGCATACCAATCAATCTGTTCAGTTCTTAGAAGAGTTCCTTTCCTTTTCTATGGCAGGTGTTGCAGGTGGAGCTCCAGCCCCCCTACCCGCCCCCATTAGCTAAGGTTTGATGCTAAGATAAAATGAGGCACTCATAAGTCACCGAACATTTCACAAAACAGGAGGTGTTACTTTGCCCTAACACTAAAAGGATATTCCATAAGGGTACAGTGACACTAAACATTTCTGGATATGGTTCCCCTAGTCTCCATCTGGAAAACCCACCAAGTCTGAGAAGCACTGACTATGCATAACTAGGACTTTTTAGACTTCCAAAACTAGGAAACTGCCTAAGGAAGCCTCTGGTCCCATCATAGCAAGAGTTCTTAAACTTCTTGTTTTTTTTTCCTTTTCAGCAACAGGTAGTATTAGAGCACCTACTTCAAAAAGTCTGTCAACAACTCAAAATATCTACATCTTAGGGTATTGGAAGAATTGGCGAGTGGGGTTGCTGAATCACTGCTATTAATGTTTAAATTATAGAGAACAGGATAGGTGCCACAGAACTACAGCAGGGTAAACATCCTACTTTCAGAGAGAGAATGGAATTTGCAAACTTTAGACTGATGAGCTTGGCTTCCATTGTTTGGCAAATTCTATAATGCATTATTGTAGGGAATGATCTTGGAGCTTTTAGGAATCACTAAAAGCTACCATGCTTCTTTAAAAAACAGATTTTATTAGACTTGTGTCATTACCTTTTTAAAAAGGGTCCTTGTACTGGTAGATCAGAAGAATTCTATAGGCTGTAATTTACCTAGTTTTCAGCTAATTTGCTTTCAGCATTTATTAAGCACTTACTATATGCCATTTGCAGCAAATTATGTTCTCCTTATCACTTAATTAGAATGTATTAAACAGTTAAAGGTAATGTTAAGCACTAGAGATATTTTAAAAAGGCAAAACCATTGTTGGGTCCTTGTGGAGCTCATATTCTAGTGAGTGATAAATGTAAATAACTGTGTATGCGAGATTAAATAGAGTAGATGGAAGATTATCTGAGAGGAAAGACCCTGGGTAGGGAGGAAGGAAAGAGTGAGTAAGGCCCCTGCAGAAAATAGAATTTGATATAAGTCTTGAAAGAAGTCAGAGATTCTAAAAGCTGGATGTGGGGAGGGAGAGTATTTCAGGCATGGGAAATAGCCAATATGAAGGCACACAACTATGAGATGGAGAATCATGTGAGTAACAATAAGAGGAACATTGTATCTGGATTATATAGTGCATGGAGGGGGTAAGATATAAGAAGACTGAAAATGTAGGAAGGATCCAGGTTTTAAAAAGCTTTAATTGTCAAATTGAATTAATTTGTGATAGATTCTGGCAGTAACAGGAAATATGGCATAGAGGATAGAACACTTGGCCTGGAGACAATAAGACCTGATTTCAAATCCTGCCTAAAATACTTATTAGCTTTGTAACTCTGGGCAAGTCACTTAACCCCTCTCTGACTTATTTTCTCAATTATAAAATGGGGATAATAATTGGACCTGCTTCCCATGATTGTTGTAAGGATCAAATGAGATAATAATTTTAAAGCTGCTTAGCACAGTGACTGGCACTTATTACATGCTTGTTCCTTTCCTTCTCAATTTGTGAAATTCTAAGAGGTTAGAATTTTGCTTTACCTCATTACCCCTTTCTCTTTATTTTCTCCATTAAGAACTTCTTCTTTCAAGGAATATTTTTAATGGTAATCTAAAAAGTTGGACCCTTTAAATTTCTCCACTATTTGGAATATCATTGTGCATATGTGGAATATCACTTTGTGCATATGTACTAATTACTTGGGCAGCTAGATGGTGCAGTAGATAGAGTGCAGGTCCTGGAGTCAGAAAGACTCATCTTTGTGAGTTCAAATCTGGCCTCAAACACTTACTAGCTGTGTGAGCCTGGACAAGTCACTTAAGTCTGTTTGCCTCTGTCTCCTCATCTGTAAGATGAGTTGGAGAAGGAAATGGCAAACTACTCCATTATGTTTGCCAAGAAAATCCCAAATGGGGTCATGAAGAGTTGCATATGATTGAAAAATGACTGAATAACAACAACTAAACTGATTACTTGACACTGGAAGACTTAGAATCCTAATATGTTTTTTCCAAATAATTATAAAACCTTGTCTTTCATACTTCTGAAAGTAAGACCCTCAGTCCTTTGCTATTCTTGTTGATATCTCTTGTGAACACTTTGAATGATAAACAGCTATGATAGTTGCCTGATTGCCTTACCTTTTAACTAGACTAAGGGCTTACTCTATTGTTGGTTCCTTGGTTAGACCTGATTCATTTTTCATAGAATCACTTCAACTTGCTCAGTTCTTTTTGACTCACAATTAGTAGATTACTACTAACAGATTCAGGCATCCAGTGGGCACAGAGGATTCAGTGGTGGCTATGGAGGCAGGAAGATCTGAGTTCAAAACCTGCCTCACCTACTATGTGTCCTTGGGTATCACTTAAACTCTCTGTGAATCAATTTTCTCATCTGAAAAATGATCATTACCACCATGACCACCACCACCACCACCACCATTATCATCATCATCATTGTCATCATCACTACCTTTCCAGGGTTATTGTGAGGATAAAATGAGATATTCTAAATCACTTTGCAAACCTTAAAATGCTTTATAACTGCTAGTTATTATTATTAGCAAGTCTTTTTTTTTATTAGCAAGTCTTAATGCAAACAGAATTTAATCAATTTGTTTTCCTTTGAGGTGTATCAAGTCAAGATCTAGTTACTGCCAAGACTTGATTTATTTGAATGCAATTATCTACCTGTTCTCTGTAAAGCTTTAGAAACTACCTCTTTTCCCCCCTCTGGCTTTAGCGCCAATTTTCTATTTTCCATAATAGGAAACCAATAGTAACTATCGAAGAAGGTAGTAAAGTTGTTGAGTTTAGTACTGAATCTAGCACTAAATAATAATAAATAATATTTCTATCATGCTTTAAAAGTTGTAAACCATTCTGCATTCATGATCTCATTTGAATCTCATAACAATCCTGTGAGGGAGGCCCACAAAATAAAACTCTTTGAGGTTTTATTATTTCCATTTTTCATATGAAGGAAGGAAGTAAGAGAGGAAGGAAGGAGGGAGGGAGGGAGGGAAGAAAGGAAGGAAGGAAAGAAGGAAGGAAGGAAGGAAGGAAGGAAGGAAGGAAGGAAGGAAGGAAGGAAGGAAGAAAAATGATAAGATTTGTAAAGTGTTTACAATGTGCAAAAATACTATCCTAAGTGCTGGGAAATAACTGTGCTAAGTGCTGGGGATATAAATGAAAAAGTAAGAAAATCCCTTCTCTCAGGGAACTGTATTCACATTTTATTTGGGAGACAATACATATGAAAGTTGTGGATGAGGAAACTTGGGATAAGAGATTACATGTTTTGCCTAAGGACAAATAATTGGCAAGCATCAGAGGCAGGATTCTAACTCCTTTTCTACTACTATAGACTTGGTGCCATGCTTCCTCTAGAAAGCCCTAAAATGTTCAGTGGCATTTTTGTATCCCATTCTGTCTTTATAAAGTAAATGAGTTGGGAGAAAATTATTTCTAGGGTCAATCCCCTTTAGTTTTAATAATCTAAGATCTTAGGATTTGATTAATAAATTATTAAACAGCTAAGCAGTAACAGAGATGGGATTTAAATTAAGATTTCTGAACTGTCCCATTTTCTAGTCATGGAACCTGTTTTAACTGTCTTGTTTAGAGATTGATCAAGCATAGATTTCCCATCTTCATCTTTTTAAGGCACTGCATTCCCTTGGCACCTCGGTCAGTTTAGGGAACCAGCTTTTCAAATGCCCTTATTTTGTTATATATATATATATTTTTTTTTTTTTTAAAGCAATTGGGGTTAAGTAACTTGCTCAAGGTTACACGGCTAGTCATTATTTATGCGTGGGTGCTCATTTTCTGAGGCCGGATCTGATCTCGGGTCATCCCAACTCCGAGGCCGGCGCTCTTACTCACTGCGCCACCTAGCCGCCCCTTTAGGGCAATTGGGGTTAAGTAACTTGCCCAAGGTTACACGGCTAGGTTTTTGTTTGTGCGGATTAAGTGTTGGAGGCCGGCTCCGAACTCAGGTCCTTCTGATTCCAGGGCCGGCGCTCTATTCACTGCGCCACCTAGCCGCCCCTGTTATATATTTTGAATATAGGGGCCCATAAACCCAAGGCTGTTATTGTAAATTGGGGAAAGTAATGTCCTCAATGGTGTGAATGGTTAGAATGTTTCCCTTGACTCATGTTATTTTTTCCCCTAAAGAGTATGTTTATTGTGTCCCAGAAATTCAATACCCAGTGTCTGAACAGTTCTAAAATTCAGCTTAATGAATTTCTTAGAATAAATCTGAAATGTTTCACCATCTGCCTACTCATTACTTTTATGTATTTAAATAGATTAAATAATTGATTTTTGTCAGATTTGGATCTTACAGTCCATCGAGACATTTTTCGTTAAAGTTTAGTCTGTTAGTCTTGAACAATTAAATTCCTCATTAGTTTTCCAAGGGACAGTTGACATTAAGGAATTAGTTAGTAATTATAATTTTATTACCCATGTTATTGCTGTGTAATGTTCATTCGGAGAGGAGCTCAATGTCCTGCTTAAGCATATTGCATTTAAATTATCCTTTTTATTCCATTCTGAGAAGCATTTGCATGATGAGGAATGGATGAAAACTAATGATTTCCAAGGGAGTTCTAGGCCTACCCTTGGGCAAGAGAATTGAAGGCCAATTTGGGACAGTGGAGTCAAGAAAGTTGCCCATGGCTAGCCGGATAAAAAGTACTTTCCTTAGAGGTATATCCCTTCTGGCAGCAAAGCACTAGATAAAAAGAAAATAGGGAATTAGGCCATATGTTGGACAGAATTGGTACTCTAATCATAGATCTGTTGCCATTTTTGTGCTTTAGTTACAGGCACAACCAAGTAGGAAAATATTTCTTTAGAGAGCGTGGGTGAAAGTATGTAGTCCCAACTTTTGATTCATTAAATCTTGGAGGAAAACTACTTAGTCTATTTCTCTACTGGAAGACAAAATGGTTGGGGCAAGTTAGTAGGTTCTGGTCAGTGGAAAGTCAGCTTACTACTCAAGAGGCTGGGAATCTGGGCTCTTCTGGGGGCTCATTCAAAGTAAACAATCAGGAAATATTTTTGAATGTCTCCTATGTGCCTGGCTCTCTGCCAGGTGCTATATAGGATACAAAAGAAATGTAAGATTATTATCACTGTCCTCAAAGAGTTTACAATCTCACTAGGGAACTAATACTAACACATGTAAAGCAATTTGAGAGTAATTACATAATAAAGTTGGATGGGATTTACTCTAAGTATAATTAGAGTTCAGAAAAGGGAAGGATGGGTTTGTGTCTAGAGTAATCAGGATCATGGAAGAGCCAAAGCTGGAAGAGACAACGTAATCATATTTCTCATTACAGGAAAATAAAATGCAGTCATATAACTAATGAATGACAGAATTGACAGTAGAATGCAACATTTCTTATTACTAATCCACAGCCCTTTCTACTACACTGAACTGCCTTCCTTTTGGGTTTGGAGAGTTATAGATGAAGAATAAAGGATATCCTAGGAGGATTAAAAAGATATCCTAGGAGGGTCAAAATCAAAGGCAAAAGGCAGAAGCCTAATCAAATTGGAGGATTTCTAATGAAAAGCATTGGGAAATACATTTGGGTAGGTAGTAGGGAACAAATTATGAAGGAAATTATGGAAAGTCAGGTTTCTAGATGTGATGTGGTAGGTTAAATAGGGAGCTATTGTAGATTCTTGAGCAAGAAAGTAATATGATGCACTTGGCAGTTTTTTTGGCAAATTAGTCTGATAAGCCATATTCAGATAAACTAGAGCTAGAGAAAACTGAAGCAAGGAAACCATGTAGGAGGGTATTGCAGTAATTTAGTTGAAGGATTATAAGGACTTGTAGGAAGATGGTAGAGTATTTTTAAAAAGTCAAAATCTAAAAAGTAAAGGCAAAAGAAAGTACAGGCTTAGAGTGACTGAGGTGTGCTTTTGAATATTTGTGTATCTGTGGAGGGGTGTACACACAAGCAAAATAATCAGAGCTATACTTCATCACCATATCACATAGGAATACTTCACAGGCCTTCCTTTACAGGTTTAAAAATTCAGCAAAGTGAAATTTCATTAAAATATTTTCAAAGCTTTTATATGTCCAAATATTAATCATGACTTTCATTGGACCTTTGAAGAGAAAAGAAACTAGAACCTCTGTGGTTTTGCCTGACAATCAATAGAAGTGCTTCCATTGAATCGCTTTAGACCATGAAAATTGTGAAGTGCAATCTGTCTTTTCAGTCATTTTGGAAAGGAATTTGATGAAAAAGCAGGTTCACATGGTGTCCTTCAATAAGCTGCACTAGCCCAGGCCGACAATAGGCAATGCTGATGGCACTTCAGATTACTTCCAATTGATAGCTCCAATTTGAGGTGCTTGCTGAGATTTGTCATGGGCATTTCTACAGCTGGGGCCCAGCCTCCAGGGAAGCAGACACATTTCATGATTAGGTCTCTGAGTCTGCATGCAGGGAAAAAGAAATGATGCCCTGAAGCCAGACATTGGGAGTGAGGGAGGCGAGGCATGGTCTTTAGGGATCAAAGCCATTTGAATCTGTAATAAGCAGGTTGCCTATGGCTATATCATTTATAGGAAATATTTATAGAACTGAAAAGAACATCAGAGGTCATCTAATCCTATCCCATTTTATAGTTGAGGAAACTGAGGCATAGATAGCTTAAATGATTTTCCAAGATATATCTATAGCAATACTTTGGCTGACCAAACTGAAGATGAAAACTAAAGAAATGTGTTGGCTACATCGACTTGATCAGTGATCAGTGGATATGCTTTGACATCCTGACTATTACATAAAAGTAATGCTATCCATTTACTTGAGCTATATTCAGTGGTGTGCCAAAGAGTAAAATCCAAATTAATATCTGATAAGAAAGAAAACAGCTATAGTTTAGGCCCAAATAAAGACTGATAAACTAGTAAAAAATTTAAATCAGAAAAAGGCAATTAATTTTTCCAGTTCAACTCCATACCCAATGCTAGCATCTCTTCTACAAAATTTCTGACAGGTGGTCATCAAGGTGTTCTTAAACATTCTCAGTGATTAGGAACTCACCCTTTCATAAGGTAATTTATTTCATCTGCAGACAGTTCTAATTGTAAGGTATTAACTGTAGAAGACTGATTTCTGTGAACACTGTAAAAGTGGAGTGGAAGAAAAAGAGATCTAGAATATAGGACAGTTTATTAATGATAGAATAAGGATTTCAGAGGGAACAATTAAAGGAGAAAGATGAGAACAACAGGGATTAAACTAAATTGAGATAGAGCTAAAATGGATTGGGATGAGGATGGAGAAATAGCAGGGAAAAGAAATTGTCATCTTTTCCGAAATCACCTCTGAGTAAGAAATTGAGAGAAGGTGAGAATTTTTGAGTTTTTAGGACAAAGAGTATTCCAGTTCATCAGATATGTAGCCAATCAGAGGAAGAGTTAGGAAGGTGTTTCTTTTTGATAAAGGTGATAGGATAGTGTATCTGGTGAACAAGATCACTAGTACAGGACAGCATCCTATAACTTTATGCCACAGTCCCCTCCAACATGTTTCCAATGAGGGGGTAAAGCTGTGGTCAATGGAGATAGAGCAGAGGTAGTGACAATTCCTTTTTCTTCTGCAGTGGCAGTCCCCACCTTTTTGGACCCTTGGTAGTTACAGACAGTTGAAGTCACAGCTTTCTCATATAGATATGATGGGTGTCTCAGCCAAATGGTGTACTATAATCAACATACCTCATGTTTTCAGCATTGACCACATCCAATAGTCTGATGATACCTTCAGAATAAAAATGGGATCATTTTTTTGTCATGACTAAGTCTTCGTGGGCCAGTGAGGTGATGCAATGATAGAGATCCCAGCCTGGATTCAGGACAACCTGGCCAAAAAAAACTTACTAATTTGGTGACCCTGGGCAAGTCACTTAACCTTGTTTGCCTCAGTTTCTCATCTGTAAAGTAAGCTGGAGAAGGAAATGGCAAATTACTCCAGAATCTTTGTCAAGAAAACACAAAATGGGGTCACAAAGAATCAGACACAAATGAAATGACTGAACAACTATAACTGTAGGAAGTCTTTGTAAATGTGTTTCTGGCTTCTAGTGATCATCTTTTCCCTCAGTGCACAAATCAACTGCTTGATGATTCATTTAGGATTTTGTGACACCAGTCTAATTTTCAGAAGCCACTTTTTCAATCCATTTTTTAAAATTAAGATAACATTTGCCAATTTGCAGACTTCTGACCCCTTTCTTGTTCTTCATTTCTCAGGTGTTCCTGATGATTTTTCCTCAAGCCCTTTAACCTTCATCTCTAGGAAGGAGGTCAACTTGAATCTGCAGCACACAGAATTGTTGGCCTCTCATGAAGAAACACATACATAATACATGCCCTGCAGAGAACTAGAAAAGATTCCTGCATGTTCATAGTTGCCAGAAATTAAGATGAATAACAGTCTTTTGTGAGTTCTCCTTGGAAATTCCCCCTGCAAACTGCTACAGCAGTTCCTTGTTTCTGTTCTCATTTCCAAAGCTTCTGGAAGAGGTTGCTTTTATATTTACCTAGCCAAACTTTCCCTACTGGCTTTGGAATGTCAGCAATTAACCAAGTGTCAAACACTGTTCTAGTCCCTAGCCCTCCTCTCTCACATAGCACCTGACAGAAGCCTCTGATAGGAGCTCCCAGCAGAATCTCCCACCTCTCTGAATCTGCAGTACTGACTAATACCTTGTTCTTCTGACTCCCTGGTTAGCCTGCTGATCCCAGCTTTTGTTGGCCCTCTCACATCAGATTTTGAAGAGAAATGTATAACAGCAATCCCTGATATCTGCAAAACTACTGAGGATCTTGATGTTTCTTTTGCATGAATTCATCTTTCCTTCTGCAACTTTAGTCTCATTTCTCTAGTACAGTTCTCTACAGAGATGGAAAACTGCTGCCACCATTTTCTATATGTTAATCCTTCAAATATACTACTTGCACATTCACCATTCTAGGTCAAATCAGCCTTATAGGTTAATATTAAATGATTCATAGAATCATGTTTTAAAAATTAGAAGAGATTTTATAGTTTGTCTGGTCCAAATCCATCATTTTACAGATGAAAATACAATAAAGGTAGAGAAAATTGAAGTGGCTCATTGAAGGTCACATAGTTCTGTGATGGTGTCAGGACTCAAACCCATGGCTTCTGACTCTGAATCCAGAGCTCTTCCCACTCTATCATGCTGCTTGTATTCTGTCATGTTGCCCATGTTAATGCCGTAGACTCATGTTCAAATTCAAGCCTAGTAATTTTCTCCAGCTAGTGCACATATGGTCACAGGTGTCAGCACCAGCTGATGCTTATTTTCCTTTCGTGGGTGGGGTGGGCATAAAAGGCAGATGGTTCTTAGCAGCCCTTGTATAAGCAACATTATTTTGCTTCTGGTGTGCTGCATGGAATCCATCTCTGCCCTGTTGAGTTTCCAATGTTTCCAGGGCCCTCACTGGGCTAATTGGCTGACGAGCCTAGTTTGATCCTTTCTCATTGCTTTGCACCTGAGTTCCATTCTATTTATTTTAAAATAAGTTCTATTGTTATTTTTTTGTTTTAATATCACTACATTTACTAACATATTTCTTTTTCAAAGAGAGCCATCCCTTATAATGAATAAAAGAAGGGAAAGACATTTAGTAAGACCAGCACATCAAAAAGTCTGGGATCATATGCATTGTTGCTCACTCATGGTATTCCACCTCTATAAGGAAGATGGGGCATCATAACCAAGTTTGGTCATTCTAATTTCATAGTATTTGTTTTAATAATAATAACAAAACTAGCATTTATATAGTACTTTAAGGTTTGCAAAGCACTTTTCATATCTTATCTCATTTGTATTACTTTTTTCTTCCTTCTATTTGCATTGTTTCAGTCATTGTGTATATAGGTTTTTTTTCTTTCTGCTTACTTTGGTCATGTTGCATCAAGTTATGTAATTCTTTCTATTTTCTCTACATTTATCATATGTATTCATTAAATACATGTATTACAAATTGTTGAGCCATTCCCCAATTGAACTTTGTTTCTAATTCTTTACTATTTCAAAAAGTATCGCTGTAAATATTTCAGTGCTTATGGAAACATTCTTTGATCACCCTCCTCTTTGTTTATATGCATAACAATCCTCCCATTATATTTAGATAAATTACTCATAAAAAAGACCTTATTGACTTGGCAAATATTCTTTTGCTCCTTGCTTGGTATTTCTCACAGTGCCCTTCCCTGCTATCTTGGATAAGCTCTTTACCAGGCTATGACTCAGACTGGCTATATCTTTTTCTTGCTTCAATAGGTTGACCAGGTCATTACAATAGAAACTGCAGGCCTGTTGTAAAAGTAGTGATTCTGATTTTGGTCCAATTAAATATTGATCTTATAAGTTAGAACATTTCATTTCAAAGGTGCAAAAATTGCCTGCTCATGCATGTGAAAATCTATCTTCAGTCTCCTGTTTATTTTGAGAAGGGAGAAGAAATTCATTGAGAGGGCTCTTTTCCATATCCTCTGTACAAATTTCATTTGAGGAGCTTAGAGACTGCTAGTGGGAGTTGTGTACTATATCATCATTCTTTAGCTACTCTTGCTTCATGGAAATTCCAAGGAAGTACAAGTTAGTAAGTTTATTGCTAATGTTGTGCAATAAGTGTTATTAGTCTTCATCTTTCTGCAGAAGAAAAGAGCAAGATTTGCTAAATTTCATCATTTGCCTATTTACCTTAAGCTATGCTTGCTACAAGTTGCTGGCTCAAGTAGCATGTTCTCTTCCTTAGAGAGCTGGGTTAGAGGTATTGTGCCTGGGGCCAGGGAGAGAGGAGATTGCAGAGCCTGATATATAATTAGCTACAAAGCCTTTTCTTGAAAAACTCAAGTAATTGAAGCAATCCAGGAAATCCTAGAGGTCAATTCATTTTTATTGTTATCCTTTATTTTTATCTCACTTTTCTAAATGTATCCTTATCCCACCCTACACTCATTGAGTTGTCCCTTGGATCAAAAAATACATTTTAAGAAATGTAGCAGCAAAATCAACCAACCCACCGGCTGGAGTCTGACAGTATATGCAGTGTTCCACACTCATAGCCCACTATCTACAGATGTCAATTTAATAGCTATTTCTTAAGCACATACTATATGCAGGCACTGTGCTAGATGTAAGGATATAAAGATGAAAAATGACAAATCCCCTGGCCTCAAGGAGTTTAAAAGATAATGATGCATTAAGTCACATACAGCAAGAAGAACTCTATGGTCTCCAGTAGCAAAAAGAATTACCAAAGGCCAATATCTTGAATGATCTTCCAGAAATCATGAATTGTTAGAAAATCAAATCCAAGTTTATTAGTTTGTGTCTTCACAAGACTGAAGTTCAGTGAACAGTTTGTTCAATAGTGTGTTGAACAACAAAAGTCAAAGGGAATGGGATGGAATTTTTTCAGGGAGGCAGACTGATGTGACTAGCTCCTTAACTTCCTTTGATTTCTGGGTTGTAGTTTTTCTGTGTTTCAGGGGTTTCTGTTTCCATCAAGTTTGAAGGCCTCAGGTTGATTAGATCCTGGGACCGGAATGCCAATGTTGTTGTCATAGCAAGCACAGGTTCCTTCCTGGAAACCTGCAGCTTTGGATATGGGGCTCCCTGCTTGACAGAACTTCAGTGAGAGCAGAATAGCTGGGTCCTCTGGAGTATACAAGCCCTTTTCTCCCTTTCATTTGACATAATTCCATTTACAGTAACCTTTTATTTGAGGAATATTTGAGGAAATCTCTACTCTTCTCTCACCATAATCTTTGCTCAAATTTGTTAAGAAAACATCTTTCAACCATAGAGCCCCAACTAATGGGAATGGGGCCCTGAGAGGTTTGGTACAGGCTATATAGCCTTTTCCTGTCGAGGATTTTCCCATCTTCCAAGTATTCCAGGGGTGTCAGGAAAGCAGAAATTGGGACCTAGTTTATCAGTTAAAGTCACCTGAATCATAATCCACTTCCTAAAGCTGCATTTTTTTCTTTTTGTTCTGGCTTTTTTTTCCTGATAAAATATCTGTTATTTGAATACCTGGAAATGAATAAATGTATTTAACTTTCATGGTTAATGATCCCTTTGTTTCTGCTTTTAATCCCTAACTATTCAACTAATGGACTAAAATTACTCTGATGTTGGAGAGGCCATCAGAACCTTTTTATCTAGGCTATGGGAAGCTAATGTGATCTAAGATTCACTTTTAAGGGTTGTCTTTTTCATGGATTATACATACCATCATGTTAGCCACATCCTGTTTTGAAAACAAAAGTTAATTCAGCCATTGTACTACTGGAGTTGTTTATGGCTTCACAGTTATAATTCACCTAAATAGGAATACTCAGTCTTGTTTCCTCACCGGTCACATAAAATAGGTAGACTAGATAATCTCTAACCTCCCTCCTGAGCAATTATACTCTAGTCAACGGAGTCTTAACCTTTTTGTGTGTCATGGAGAGATGTCTTTGCCAATCTGGTGAACCTTATGGACCCATTCTCAGAATAATGTTTTTAAGTATATAAAACATAAAGGAAACCATTACAAAGGAAATTAAAGGCTAGTGAAAATATGTATCTCTTTTTCTTTACAAGTTCATGGACACCTTGAAATCTATTTATAGACTTCCTGGGGAGCCATGAGCCCCAATTTTAGAATTCCTGCTCTAATGGAAAGATTTGTTGTCAGGAAGTCTAACCTGATTTTGGCACTTACTGGCTCTGTGACCATGGATGATTTGCTTAATCTATCTGAGCCTCAGTTCTCTGTGTAAAATAGGGATAGTAGTCATACTGCCTCTCCTCTTGGATCACTGACATGCCATGGTTGAAGGGCTTGTGTAGCTTAAAGAAATTATGACAAATGCCATTCAGGGTTGAACAGGTGATGGACAGGTCATAGTGGAATATTCCAGAAAAAAAGTCATCCACGAGGTCAGAGCCAAGATGGCAGAGTAGAAACAGCATTTCCAATGTGCTCTGCCCCACACAAATTTCAAATAATGTGAAAGGGGACTCCGAACAGCTTCTGGAGCCACAGCACCCACAGAACAGCACAGAGAAGCTAACCTCCTGCTGAGGACAGCCCAGCAGCCCTGCAGGGAGCGGCCAGCACAGTGCTCTGAGAGCAGGCAGCACAGCATGCTGGGAACCTACAGCACAGCACGTAGAGCCGAGCCCAGGTCCCCGGTTTTAGCCCCAGGGCGGCCAGGCCTTCAGCCAGCTGGAGGGACCCCAGAACACCAGCAATTGTGGTGATTCCAGAATTATCAGCACAGATATGCCTAGGACAAAGTGAGAGGTTAGTGCCCTATGGACTTTGGGACCAGTATTTGGGGAACACATGGCTTCCTCCCCTGGGGGCGAAAAGCTGCTGAAGAAACAGCTGCACAGAAGCCATTTTGCAGTGTCAGTAGTGGCTCTAGCTCCTGGTCTGCAAACTGTAGGGAGATCCAGCAATCAATCTGGGGGATAATCGCTCTTGCTTTAAACTGCCTGGATCTTAATTGTGGTCTGGGGGGGAGGTTTGGGGTGGGTATCCAATTTGCCAGAGTGGGTGGAGGCTTTACAGAGGCCACCCAACTGGCAGAAGTTGTGAAGACCCCACATTTGGGCGGAAGCTCCCCTGTCTGGTGGCAGAGTCCTACTGTGGCAACAAGCACCAAAATCAAGTAATTAAGTGGCAACATGCCTAGGCAAATGAAACAAAATAAACAGAAAAGTTCAACATTGGACTCCCATTTTAGGGGCAAAGAGGCTCAAAGCATGGAGGAGGATTGTGAGGTCAGAACTCCTGCACCAAAAGCCCCAAATGAAAATACAAGCTGGCTACATACAGGCCATAGAGGGCCTTAAGAAGCAGATAAGAGAAGTGGGGGAAAATTTGGGAAGAGAAATGAAAAAGATGCAAGAAAAGTATGAAATGACAGTCAACAGCCTGACTGAGGAAAGTAACACCTTAAAAATAGACTAACTCAAATGGCAAAAGAGGCTCAGAAAGGCAATGAGGAGAAGAACGCCTTAAAAAGTCGAATTTGCCAGATGGAAAAAGAATCTCAAAAGCTCACTGAGGAGATTCATTCCTTCAGAGTTAGACTGGAGCAAATGGAAGCTAGTGACTTTATGAGAAATCAAGATACTATTAAACAGATGCAAACAAATGAAAGAATAGAAGGCAATGTGAAATATCTCACGGGAAAAACCATTGACCTGGAAAATAGATCCAGGAGGGACAATTTAAAAATTAATGGACTACCTGAAAGCCATGATCAAAGAAAGAACCTAGAAATCATCCTTAAAGAAATTCTCAAGGAAAATTGCCCTGATGTTTTAGACCCAGTGGGGGAAATAGAGGTTGAAAGAATCCACCGATTGCCTCCTGAAAATGATCCCAAAAAGAAAACTCCTAGGAATATTATAGCCAGGCTCCAGAACTCCCAGATCAAGGAGAAAATACTACAAGCAGCCAGGAAGAAACAATTTCAATATTGTGGAAACACAATCAGAATAGCACAGGACCTGGCAGCTTCTACATTGAGGGATCGAAGGGCATGGAATACGATATTCCAGAGGGCAAAAGAGCTGGGAATGAACCCAAGGGTCACCTACCCAGCAAAACTGAGTATCTTGCTTCAGGGGAAAATATGGTCATTCAGTGGAATAGAGGACTTTCAAGCATTCTTAATGAAAAAACCAGAGTTGAATAGAAAATTTGACATTCAGACACAAGAAGCAAGAGATGCTTGAGAAGGTACTCAAGGAAAAGAAATCAAAAGGAACTTATCAAAGTTGGACTATTTACAGTCCTACATGGAAAAACAATAACTGTGTTTGATGAAACCTTTTTCATTATGAAAATAATTGAAGAAGGGTACATGGCATATGTTCACAGATATACATGGATAGAGGGCACAGGTTGAATTTGATGGGAAGGGATGATTCTTTTTTTTTTATTTTTTGGAGGGCAATTGGGGTTGGGTGACTTGCCCGGGGTCATGCGGCTGGGTTTCTGTTTGTGTGTTGGGTGTCTGGGGCCGGATCCAAACTCGGGTTCTTCTGGCTCTGGGCCCGGCGCTCTGCTCGCTGCTCCACTCAGCCGCCCCAAGGAAGGGATGATTCTTAAGGGGTGAAGTCAAGAGGTGAGAGAGGAAAGTGGCAAGAGGAGATGGAGAGAGACAGGGTAGGGTAAACTATCTCATGTAGAAGAGGCAAGGGGAAGTAGTTGCAGGGGAGGGAAAGAATAGGAAGGCAAAAAGGCAAAAGCATATTCTCATTGAAGTTGGCTCAAGGAAAGAATCACATACATACTAAATGGAATATCTTACCCTCACTCACTCTCCTGAGTAGGGGAAAGGAGGATGAGAGGGGGGATGATGGAGGGGAGGGCATTCTTGGGGGGAGGGGAGGCTGGAAGTACCCACTATCAAAGAGGGACAGGATCAAAGTAGGGAATGGACCAGGTGGGAGGTGAGATGGGTGGGAGGAAAATATAAGCAGTCCTTTACAACATATCTACTATGGTAATGTTTTGCATAGCTATACATGTACAACACATACTGAATTGCTTATCTTCTCAGAGGGAGTGGGTGACAAGGGAGGAAGGGAATGGATCTGAAAATCGAAGTTTTAAAATTAAATGTTTCATAAGATATCCAGGCATTGGGGCTCAGAGATTCACCTTGCCCTAATGGCAAAGTCGAGGGGGTTATAGGAGAAGATATGGGAGAGAGCAGATTGGATGAGGGGATATCTAGTGGGACTGCTATTCTGGGGTGGTGGGTAGGGAAAAATGGGGGAAAATGTAACTCATAATCTGGTGGAAATGAATGATGTAAACCAGAAGTTAATAAAGCATTTGTTTAATTAAAAAAAAGTCATCCACAGGGCAAGGAAATGGCAAACTATTCTGTTATCTTTGCCAAGAAAACCTCGTGGAGAGTATTAAAATGAAAAAAAAAAGATATGACACTGGAAGATAAGGCTCTCAGGTCAGAAAAGATGCTACTGGGGAAGAGAAACTACCAGCAGCTCCAGAAAGAATGAAGTGATTGGGTCAAAACTGAAAGGAAGCTCATCCACAGTTATGTCTGGTGACAAAAGGAAAGTCAGATTTTATATTCGGGTTCAAACATCATTACAAATGGGGACTATAGCCATGAAATTAAAAGATGCTTGCTGCTTGGGGGGTGGGGCAAGAGCTCTGACAAATCTGTACAGCATACTAAAAAGCAAAGACATTGCCCTGCCAGCTAAGGTTCTGATAGCTAAAGCTATGATTTTTCCAGTAGTAATGTAGGGCTGTGAGATGTGGATTGTAAGGAAAGCTGAGAGCCACAATCAACACTTTTAAATTGTGATGCTGGAGAAGACTTTTGAGAATCCCTTTGATAGCAAGGCAATCACATCAGTCAGAATATTGTTTGAAAGGACAAATACTAAAGCTCAAGCTGAAATACTTTGACTACATAATAGCCAAAAGACCCTGATGTTGGGAAAGATTGAAGGCAAAGGAGAGGGGGACAGACAGCAGGGGATGAGATAGATAGTGTCATGGAAACAATGAACATGAGCTTGGACAGACTTTGGGAGATAATGGAGACTAGAAATGCCTGATGTGCTATTGTCTGTGGGGTCAAAAAGAGTGGGACATTACTGAATGACTGAACAACAACTTCTCTCATGAGGTTGCTGGGAGGAAAGTGTCCTGGATACTCTAAAGCAGGATATATATCTGAACTATTATTCTGGCACTAACATTCTATAATTCTTTTAGAATCAAGTAAACTGTAGTAGAGAGCTGAGAACTGTGTGAATAGGCTGGGTCTTGGTGGGGAAAGTTGGGGAAACATGAAGTAATCAAAGGCTTCCCAGCCTTCTTTTGGTCTGCCAACCATTTTCAGCTGCCTCTTATTCAGCATTCTCTCGGGCACTTCCTATTGAACCAATGAGAAAAATGGGCAAGGGTAGGGTGAGGTGTAGCGTAGTTTGGAGAAAACTGATATGTAAAGAACAATTGAGACTTTGAGACCCAGAATCTAGTCCCAGCTTTGTTACCTTTGTTGCCTTCCCCTGAGATTAACTCCCATTTATGCTATATCCGTCTTGTATACACAGAATTGCTTGTAAGTATTTTCAATTAGAATGTTAGCTCCTTGAGTTTGGGGACTCTTGCATGCTTAGCAAGTATCTGGAATACAGTCCTCAATATGAGTTTGTTGGCTATTTTATAACTTTGGGAAAGTCACTTAGATATCTCTTTTGTTATGTACAAAAGGAAGACATTATATTATGTTGTAAGAGCCTTCTCTTGATGATCTTTATACATTCCCTCATGTCTCTCATAATGCTCTGCACATAACAGGTCTTAATGTCTGTTGACTGAATTGGATTGCTAAATTACTCACACTACCTTTTAGCTTTGAAATTCTGTGATTCTCACCTTGGGGAGGGGGCTTTCCTCCCCATTTCCTGGGCATTTCTCACATTAATATCATAGATCATTGATTGTTGGAGACCTTGGCTATCATTTAATCTAACCATCTAATTTTATAATTAAAACATCGAAGGAGGGGAAGAAAGTAAAGGGGTTTTATTTACAGTCATTGCAACCTTGTGGCATAGAATGGCAAGGACCTAGAATTCATGATTCAAGGTCTGACACACCTCATAAAAATCATTTCAGGTTTCCTAGAACCTTATTTTTGCTTTCCAAGGTGATAAAGCAGCTAATTTGGTAAAGTCGCTTCCCTCGATGATTACAGCCTGGAAATATTGCTGGTGGTCTGAAGGGCACTCCTGTTGCTGGGTCTTTTGGATCGCAATGCCCTATGCTATCTCTCTTAGGGTCAGACTGGAAGGCAGTGTCAAGGCAATGGCAATGATCTGAATATTTTTCCATTAGGAAGCTTTGCTACTCCATTGAGAGTGTAGATGAAAAATGAGTCACTTTCTTGCAGGAATAGACATTTCAGCTGACAGGCTAATCTCCTGGTATTCTGGAAGAAGCAAGCCACCCCTCATTGCTGTCTCCTTCACAAACTTGTCCATTGAACTTCTAGTGGTTCTTCTCACCTTTTGAAACCCAGAAGGACAAAACTAGCTGTTTCCATCTCTGATACTTATTTCAACTAAGAGCAAAGATGAACAAACAGACATAGGAGGGATAAAAGAAATACCAATAAATCAATCAAAATGCTCTTGCAATAATGTAGGCAAAAGGTGATGAGGGCCTGACCTAGCACAGTGGCTGGGTGAGTAGGATATGAAAAATGTTGGGAAGGTAGTAGTAGCAAGAGTTGCCAAAAGATTGGATTTGTGAGGTAAGAATGATTGAAGAGTTAAAGATAACACTTGGTTAACTACAAGGATTTGGCGATTCAATAGAGGGAACATTTGGGGGGCAAAGATGAGAAATTATGCTTTGAACCTACTTTGGATAAATGAAAGTCAATTGGTAAAGTAAATCCAATCCTTTGACTGGAAGGGTGTAATCTCTTGAATTGAATCACAGAGTACTTCTGAAGTAAAAAAGGTACCTCTTAGGTTCCTCTAGTCTAAACCCATTCTCATTTTAGGGTTAAGATAACTGAGCCCTGGAGACACAGTGACTAATCTGTGTCCATACAGGTAATAAGTACTAGGTTAGGGTTGGAAGCCAGGACCTCTGATTCCAAATCCAATATAGAGATGCACAGGTTTAAAGTCAAGTTTTCAATACAACAATGGGGTTTAGTTGAATTTTCAGTCATTCAAATATGTTAAATGAATTAAGTGTTGCCTTGCCTTTATTCTAGAGAAGAAGTTGAATACCAAATGACAAGAAAGTGTGACTTTCTATGAGAAAACACAGTAAGCCTTCTCCTGGTAAGTTTCTTTGCACAGACCTAGTGGAGATCTAAGCACATGGAATAAGTTCCCACAAAATGATAATTCACTTATATATTTTGCTTTCCTCACAGATCTAATGAGGTAGGTAGTAAAATAATATATTTGTGCCTTATAAAGTTATGAAATACATTCAGAGTAGTCAAGTGACTAGCTCATTGTCACACTAGCACAAGTCAATGCCTGCATTTAAGCCCTGGTCTCACACTCTTTCCATTATATCTCAATTGTTTGAATAAAATTATTAGACTAGTACTTTGCTATCATAGTTTGGGATGCGTGGAAAAGCCATAATCATCAGTCAATCTAGAAGAGGAACTCTTCAGTTTTATCTTCAATTACTAGAGTGTTCAAGGAAAAGTATGGAGTTAGGGCAGGCATTTGGTGCAGTGCATAAGACCAGCCTTGGAGTCAGAAGGGCCTGAGTTCAAATTTGGCCTCAGACACTTGGCACTTACTGTGTGACCCTGGGTAAGTCATTTAATACTGATTGCCTCACCAAATAATAATAATGATGATGATAAAGAAAAGTGTGGAGTCCATGGATAGAGAAAAAGGGATCACATTTTTTAAAAGGCTTTATCCAGTGACTGAAAGCAACAATGGAGAATACTCAAGACAGGATGTTAAGAGACTGTGCAAGACTAAGCTACTGAAAAAAATGTTCCTGTGATTTTCTTGCTTGGGAAGATGTGATACTTATTGACTTTATTTTCTTTTAATAAAGTTACCTACTTAAATAACATCATAGCATTTAAAATGTATGCATATTTTCCTTTTATACCTGTTTTCTTTGTTTTTCACAACAGCTCTGTGAGGTAGGAAACTTAGATGAATTGGTTAAGTGACTTGCCCAGGTTCACGTGGCTACTAAGTATCTGAGGCAGGATTCAAATTGAGGTTTTCTTGAAGCCAAGCCCAGTATGCTATGCCACCTATCTGCTTCTGAAATGACTATGGGGAGGGAGTTGGCACCAACCTTTTGTTTTGTACAATATAGAGATTTTTTCTGAGCTAGTTGAGCTGATGTTTTAGCCCCTAGAATTGTAACAAAGAGATTGAAGGCCTTGTCCATGGTTATCCTGCTAGTGTCAGAAATAGGATTTGACCCCATGTTTCTCTAGTCACTAGATCTAGTATTCATTTTGCTGTATTGTGATCAATTCAGCAAGCACTTACTTGATAATTAATTACAAGGTCCTTAGGAATATTTTGAGATAGTCCATTCCCTCAAGGGGCCAATTTTTGATAAGAGTAGGACAGGGAGTAGAAAATCTTTATTGCTTAATATTCCTAATGTATAGAAGCCTAAGGTATTTTTCTGTCCAAGAAACATTAATGTGTTTCCCTAACACATGAGCAAGCTATAAACTCCTTTAGGTCAGGGATAATTTTATTTTTATTTCTAAGGTCTAAAGAAGTTGTCTGGAAAAAAGGAGACATTTAGTAAATTTTTATGGAATGCTGATTAAATTCTAGATGGCACAGTAGAGTGTTGGACAAGGAGTCAGGAAGATATAAGGGAGATATAGCCACAGGCAATTCCTTGTGTAACGCTGGACAAATCACTTAGCCTCTCCCAAACTCAGTTTCTTCAGCTATAAAATGGATCTAATAATAGTAATAAAAAATAATAATAATAGTAATGATATTGATAATGATACCTATCCTAAAGTGTTGTTATGAAGATCAAATGAGATAACATCTGTGAAATGCTTTGAAAATCTTTTAAGGTAAATGTAAATGTTACTTGAGATTATTCTATAAATGTTTGTTGAATTGAATGGAATTAATGTGCTTTATAATCTTCTGGGAACCACAATACTAATACTGAGGGCTGGAAAATATATGAGGAGGAGAAGTAATAAATAGGTACTTAACAAATTGATGAGTGAAAACAGAAAACATTTTACCAATGAGTTAGCCTGAGGATCTAGAATTTTCAGAGATGTCCTAATTATGTCTTTATGAAATGAGGTTTGCGCTTCATATAATCTTTACTTCTCAGTCATTTTTGACAGCTCCTGTGGCAATCTGGTATTTGGAATAGCATACAGTAGGCCCTGGAAAACCAAGTTTTCAGCAGGATGGAGATGACTTTAATTCTATTTGTAGACCACTGGGTGAGCCTGGGCAAATGCTTTTGACATCTGTTTATATCTCAGGTTTCTCATTTGCCCTTGTCCCTTGCTACCTCATAGGAAATAGAAGGTTAATGAGATCATGTCTGTTTTTCTACCTTTTAAAAAGGAGTATTACAGTGAATAAATATAAGTTGTTTTTATTTTTAGACTTAGAAAACTCTAGAGCACAACATTTTCAACATTGTTTGCCTGATTCTGAAATGAAGATAAATTAACTCATCAACTAGAAAGCTATCTTTTCCCTAGTAATATAAATACACATACTGATAAGTAAAAAAGACACATTTTTTTCAGCCTCCTAAAGGGCAAAGGTATTACTGTGATAAAAAGCACCTGTAACACCTCTTCTGGGATATAGCCTAACTCACACTTTTGGGTTGGGTCCCCTGAAGAGCACATAGTAAAAATAATACTAATAATATTTACATAGTGTTTTAAAGTTTATAAAGGGCTTCAATATATTTTATATGACTGTTCCAGGCTGAAGGTTTTCTGTGAGTCTCTACTTCTAAAACTATATCATAAACCTCTATTGCTATGTTCACTTTTAATTATCAATTGATTTAATTAGCTCAAAGCAAAGACATATGAAAATGTCATAGTATGAGGAGTAATAATAAAACATTCCTCCCTTCCGATAAATCTGAGGTATACGCTCTCAAAAATACATACAACATTAATGGTATGAGTGGACACACACATAGAGTACCCTAATAGAGATGAACTCATTTAGAGAAAACATGTGGCCAAGTCAAAGGATACCACCACCACTACATTCTTCCAATGTCTTTTCTTTTCCTTTGCTGACCTCCTTGTTTCAAGAGGTTCCCTGGACCTAATCTTCTCTGTGATTTAATTCTATGCCACTGTGACTATCTCTTTCTCACTCTGTAATGGCAAGGGAATTTGAAGATCTTCCCTGCCCCTTTATAGCTTTAAGTGAATTTGAGGACCTTCCCTAATTTGAAAATATACTCTGCCCCCTAATAGGCTGAATGTTGTCATACAGAACCTGTGGTGGGAGGCTTGTTTTTCAGGAAAGCCCACAATTTGTTACTCTGTGATTGGGCAGTGGGTCACAAGGATTGTGATGTTTTCTTACCTTCGAGAAGGCTATGTATACCCTGATGTGAGGTTTTGCTTTGGAGCTTACTCATGGGAAGAGTTGTGTGATTTGGCCAGATGAGACTCTGGGCAGCCATTGAGCCCCCCAGCTTTGAAAACCCAGATGTTGGTGTTTCTCTCTCTGGTAACTAACTAGGTATGGATGTAATGGTCAGAGAGCTGGAAGCCCTATCTCTTGGTCTGTTTCTCTGTCTGTATTTTTTGTCTGCTTATAACTTCTGTTTGTATTTTCTCTAAAGTTCAGGATGCTGACTTAACCCCCTGAACTAGGTAAATGATATATGTTTGATTAAAGTAAGATTGTTAACCCCTTTTGGGTTGCTTTCCTTCAGAAAAGCAGATCAAAGAACCTGTGATAACAGCCATTCTGGGTATGCTGGGGTGCTTGCTGCTACACTCTCTTACCTACTCCATTATTGTCAGTAGAGTCTCTTACTCAGGAAGTTTCTTTGCTTCGAGACAGCATTTGCCATTGGGAAATGGGGAAAGGAGAGAAAATATTTTCCCTATCCCTATCCCCATTATACACTGGAAGAGCTATAATGTAAAAGTAATTTTTCAATGATACTTTATTGAAGATATTTTTATTACACTGGCATTAGTACATACTGTATTTAATATTTCTGATTTTTGCATTTAATTGTGAGGGTTTTTTTAATATATCATATATTATCATTTATAATATAATATGTGATCATTTTTAAAAGGTGTCATGTCCAGCTGAGATATATGTATGCTCCTTTTTATTCCCATTCAATAATCACTAAATACTGATCTATCATATTTAACTTTTCTAAAAATATACTCAAGTTCTAAATTTATTTCTTCTTTATTTTGGTTCGTTTTATCTAGATATGAAAAGACAATGCTGAACTGACCCTTTTGATATTTTTTCCCCATTTGTTTAATGTCATTACCTTTTTAAAATAGCTTGATAACTAGTCATTAGTTAGATGATAGACTAATTTTAATGGCTTAAAATTAGCCACTTCTATTATTGATGGACCTCATCTATAAATGATCTGTACTCACTGATCTTTCCATTTATGTTTTATTTAGCACATTTTACTTTCTCACATAGCACATAAAGAACTGATTTTTAGAGTCAAATGTGAAAGCTCACTATCATTGATAGGGAAAAACAATTTGTTTTAATAGTCTTGACATATCTTTTCCATTTTTAAAGTCTGTTGACTTTCTTCAAGTTATTTCCTTAAATGCTCTTAGGATGATATTACTTAGCTGTATCTCAGGGTCAAGTGTTTTGAGCATTTGCTTTTATTAAAGCAAGTATTACCTCTGGCTATTTTATAAAATTATGCTGATAATTTTCCATGACTAACTTCCATAAGGTTTTTATTTGTAAGTTAACAATCTGAAAGCATGTAGTTAGCATTTACTATGGGTCAGGTACTGTGCTAAACAGTGGGAATACACACACACACACGTACATAGTCTTTTCCTTAAGGATCTTACATTGTGAGAGGGAACAACACATATAAGGGAGCTGAAAGAGGGAGGGGAAAGAGAAGGTACCCAATGTGTAGCAATGGTAAATAAAGTAATGTGGAGATGAGAAAATAATGAACCCTTGAAAATAATGAAGACATTTTTGCTCTGAGTTGCAGTTTCTGGGGGGAAACAGTTAATCAGAAGATGAGGCATCATGGATGAAAATATTTCCAATTCAAGATCTATTCTGGGGTAGAATGAATTTCCAAGGTGAAACAGTTTCTATGGCAGAAGATAGAAAAATCCTGTGGAGATGTGTGTAAATATAAGAACATTTATTCTCTAAGGTAATGTTGCCCTGGACAGTCATATCTGAGAGAAATGATTATTAATAACCAATTGTAGGGGAGATCCAGATCCTATGTCTCTGTTTAAAGCCCAGTCTTTGAAGGATATTATTCTCTTTGGGCAAAATTTTACCCCACATAGACCACCTTACCTAAGGTGAATTCCTGGACATTGGGTTTGACTCAAGCAAGTTTGGGTGGAGGTAGATCTCTGGTTGCCCAAGACTGGGGCTAGTCTGGGTGTAGAGATAGTTTCTTTGTCCAAAAGTAACATGATGTCACTCTCTTAGCCCCTCATTGGAGTGAGCCCATTCTTGTTGAAATATTCATTTAGTCATTGTTAATCAATCAGTTGATTGTTCTCCTCTGGAAGACCTACTCTTCCAAGGGCATATAAACTGTGAGCACAATGAGCTGTCTTTGGCATTCAAGAATGTCTCTGACCCTTTTATTAATAAAATGCTAGTATTATTAATAAAATAATTAATCACCCAGAAATTATGTCTCTCAAACTTTTTAAATGTCACATATCTCTACACTTGGCAAGGAAATCAAATGGTTGCTAATTGAGTTGAATTTGAGGTTCTTTAGGCACTTCCTTGTAGTCATTGATTTTTGTCAATTAAAGTTCTTAAAAAACATATTAATAACCTAAATTCATGTCTATCATTTTACCTATGTCTTCATGCATGTTCTGCACTCAATTTTTCACCTCTACTTCTCAGAATACTTGTTTCCCTATGAGGCTCAAGTCAGATATTGTCTCTTCTATGAATCTTTCCCTGATTTTCCTAACTTGTTAGTCTTTTTCTCCCTCATCAAAATTCCTTAGGTCATATTTATGTGAGTATATGTGCTTTATCTCCCAAAACAGAAAGGAAACTTCTCAAGTGTGTATTTTGTTATTGTATGTGTATTCCTTAGACTTTTTACACAGTAGGTGTTTAATGCATCTATGTGGTGCGATAGAACACTGGATTTGGAGAAAAAAGATCTACCTTAAAGATCACTTATTCCAACTATCTTATTTTATATCTGAGAAGATTAAGGGTCAGAGAGGTTACATGCCATGCTGAAGGTCACACAACTCATAATTTGTGGATTTGACATTTGAACCTGAGTCCCTTGACTTCCACACTAGAACTCTGTTCACTTCTTCATATTGCCTCCCTTTCACATTATTCAAATATACATTCATAAGTTGTAGTGAACCCAGAGTGGAGTAGTCATGATGGTGAGAGAACTCTTGATTACATCATAAGAGGTTCACCTGAAGAAACTGGAAGTATTTAGAGAACAGTTGATTTAATGGGAATATGGAAGCCTCCTTCAAATATTTGAAAGGTGATGGAAGAGAAAAGTATATTGGATCTACTAAATCTTGGAGGACAGAACAAGAACCAAAGGGGAAAAGTCATTGGGAGGCATATTTCAAAGACAGGCATAAGTCAACACCTAGAGAAATTCAATATGTAAACAATTATATAAAAGCCAGGAAATGGAGATAGGTAGGGAAAGAATTCCAGCTATGGGGGAGAACCAATGAAGATGCCTAGAGTTAGAACATGAAATGTCTTATGGGTGGAACAGCAAGGAGGCCCATGCCACTGGATCACAAAATATGTGGGTATGAATAAGGGGTAATATTATATTGGAGAGGTCAGAGGGATGCAGATTATGTTAATGTTCAACAGAGACTTTTATATTGAATCCTGGAGGTGATAAAGAACCACTAGAGTCTGTTGAATAGGGGATGGGATGGGGTTCTATCTGTTTTAAATAATTCGAAAATAAAATTGTTGATGTTTTGATGCTTAGGAGCCTTTGTGAGGTGAGCTGGTGATTTCTATTATCGGTATGTCAAATACTAAAGTTTCCAGATCTGGGTGGGGACAAAAAGTCAGAGAAATGAGAGGTAATCCAAAGTGTACCCAGGTCATTTGTTTTTGGGGATCGTAGTAGGAGTACTGGTGAAAGAGGGCCTAACACAAGGGATACTTTATTGCTAGCTGAGTTACTGTATTGGCAAATTATATTTCTTTTTTTCTGAAATTTTCTGGGAAAAAGGAATATTATAGATAAATGAAGAAACAAAGAAGGTACGACTCAGTGAGAGCCACTGGCATAATGATCAGAGAGCACAGTCTGGATCTTAGAATCACCACCAACAGTTTCTTCCATCTGTGCAGGTTAACACATTTTTAACGAGTATAACAAAATCTCATCTTTAACTGTGCCCACAACTCTTCTGAAAATCAACTTAATGATAAGGATCAATTAGTAAGTCTTTTCTCTACCTATTTTTAGAGAGTTCTAATTGCCACTAAAGCATACTATAGATTCACACATCTTAAAAAGGCATAGGAAATATATTGAGAGGCTTCTCTGCTAGAGGGGATTTTCCAAAATGTAGAGCCAAAACATTTAAAAAATTTTTATAAGACTTTGTAAATACTGCAAGTGAAGAAACACAAAAACAGATGGCATAATGGTTCATTTTTTGTGTACTGAAACACTGTTTAGAAATCTAGTTTGTAAAAAATATATAGTTATAACAGCTTAAAACTCACTAAGATTTTCGGGACACTCTGTATATGAAAGTCATATATAAATGAGGGTATATGTGTATCTTTCCTATGTAGGACTTAACTTCCTTTGTTTTGCCCAACCCCAGGCATATTGGCACTATGTTATGTCTATTTCTCCACAGTACCTAAATAGGACTCTTGATTCTAAGTGAGATTATAAGCGAGACAAATTTACTCTTTCAGGTCAGTAAATAAAGCAGGTGTTCATAATGCTTTCTGTATTCATGGAAGCCTTTTGTAGTCCAGTGAAACTTAAGGTAATCTTCTCAGAATCATGTTTCTAAGTAATTGAAAGAAATGCTAAATTTTAATGAACAGTTAATGAAAATAGAATGTATGTGGTTGTTGTTATTTTGTCATTTTCAAGTCCAGAGATCCCTTGAAATCTAACTGAGGACACCTTGAGTATCTATGGACCCTGGGTGAAGAACCTGGTGATTTCTATCATGGTTATTTCAAATACTAGAGCAGAGATGTCCAACACAGTGCCAGCTGGCTGCCTCACAGCCAACAACACTCCCAAATCTAAATGGGAAATATTTAACCAAATAAATAAAATATACACACACACACACATATATATATATATATATATATATATATAATAGAACATAATGTTAATACATAGTCTTCTAAGTCAACATTGAAATGATTTAAAAAATTCCAAGAGACATAGTTTCTGGGTAATTTAATCATCTTATTAATAAGTTCAGCATGTTATTAATAAAAGGTTTATATACCCTTCAAAAAGTAGGTGTTCCTGAAGGGTGCCAATCAACCCTGATAGTTTAACACAATGGGAGGTAGGTGACATTAAAATAATGGTCTTACATTGTCACACATGACTTATGTCCCTCAAATATTGATCAAAGAGACATCAATTTTTGTATCACCTGGCTTGACAATAGTGTAAAGCAACTTTTTCCCAGACCTGTCAGAGCAACAATGAACAGGAATACACCGATGAGCCCAAACTTAGAATTTCTTTTACTGTCTGATTAGATCTTGCCCTGGATAAATCTTTAAGAGAAATTTCCTAAACTGGTTGGCTTTTGGATGAGGAAGTAAAAAAGGAGAAAAACCTTGGTTCTAATATAATAATTAGTTATTAAATACAAGAGATAAATATTAATTTCTCACAATATGCAGCCACAGGAATTTTTATATAGGCTTGTTGGACCCAATTCTATTTGAGTCTGATATTACTTCATTAGTGAACTACAAGTATACATCTTCTTTACATAGTAAATATGTACCTGAAAAGTCACAGAGACACAGAATGTTAGTGCTAGAAGTAACTTTGGGGATCACCTAGTCAAAACCCCTCATTTTATAGAGAAGGAAACTGAGGTCCCGAGGGGTGCGTGAGATCATATGATCTTATATTTAAAGTTGTAAAAGAATTTAAGCGATATTGAATCCAACTCTTTTATTTTATAGATGAGGTGATTGAGGTACAGAAAGGTCTAGATACTTACCTATTTGTTGTTGTTTTTTTTTTTGTCAATTAAATTTCCTTAGGAAATATATATCTAAGTGATCTAAGATTGATCTATGGCAGAAAATAGCAATTAGGGTATGAACTCTGCTTCCCAATTCCATGCCATGGATTTACAAGAAGCATCAAAGAATATTAGTGGTAGTGTTCATTACCCTTTCCATCATAGTTCCGTTTGTATATAAATCATTTTTTGTTCTGCAAATTAACATATTTTACAATCCAGGAGTAGAATTTTTTTTTAAAAAGAAGACCTTTGAAAATTACTTTGAAGAAAAAAAGGGCCCAGTAGAATGTGGGCTCCCTTTTTAAAAAAATAGCAAAGAAACCCATATATCCAAATCATAGGAAAACAGAAAACAGAGAAAGGTATCCTTAGAAGAATAGATACCGAGCAATACAGAGTGAAGGGGCTCTCCCATTGGGAATTAGGTAACTCAGATTAAGCAAGAGTATCTTGGTTCTCACTCTGAAATCTCTAGAGTAGCAAGCTGGGGGTGGAACCAAGATATAAACTGCGTACTATTCTCGTGTCTTCCCAGAGTTCTTTTTCTTTTTATAATGTGCAATGTGATTGGCTTCTTCCATCTTCTTTCTCAAAGCTGGAAGCTAGGAGCCCCCCAAAAGATGTGTCCCCAAAGGAAAGTGGCAAAAGCTGGAGCTCTCTCATCTCTCAGTAACTCCACACTGCAACTAGCAGACAGAAGGTGCTTAATAAATGCCCTTGGCTAGATAATTTTTTTAAAGAAGTAAATAACTATTTCCTAGTTTATCTTATTTCTTTTTTAAATCTAGAGTTTTACTTGTAAGAGGAGGATCTTTGTAACTACAGAAAAATCAGGGAGTTTGGAGTCAGAACTAATTGTTAAATAATCAGTGTGAGCATTTGTAGATTAGAAATCAATCACCACAACTTGATTTATGGTTGTTGAATGTCTAAACTCAGAAAAGTGATGAAGAAAATGTACATAATGCAGATTAAATTTAAAAGTGTGTGGTGGGTTCATGTTTTTGCTTTATTTTCTTTTTCGGTTTTGTTTTTGTTTTGAGAGAGCTGGTTGTTAAACATTTACCAGAACATCCCTGTCTAGTTTTAATCTTAATTCTGCAGCTACATACATGTGTCACCTGGAGCAAATGACCTTATATTTCTGGGTTTCAGTTTCCTCTTCCTTAAATGTGGAGTTTGAATTGAACGACCTTTGAAGGAAGGTCTCTTCCAGTTCTAACTCTATGATATAATCTTAGGAAAATAAAATAGAAGTTGTGCTGCTGAGGTGTTCAAACAAACACTCCAAAATCTTTAAGTAGAAGCTCCATATTACTGGGTAGATTGTAGATGATGTCCCTATATGATTCAATGGTCTCTGAGGTTCCTCCCACCTCTTAGATTTGTGAAGTTAATTAATCCATAGTGATGAAACTGTAGAACAAAAATATGAAAAACCTCATCAGGCAGCAGAGACTTTTACTTATTTTAATAATCAGTTTTAATAATAAATTTAAAGAATTCCCTTAATTAAATAACGGAATGTTTAGAACCTGCCACAAATTCTCATAGTTCCCATCCAAATTCCCTCTAGCAATTTGAAGTTGATATAAGTTGGTAGACAACTTTATTTAAAACAAATATAATGAGAAGAAAAGGTTCTTATTTTAAAAAAAACAGCAACACAAAAACAGCATTCAATATCCCTCAACCCCTCAGGGTGAGGGAACAAAAGAACTACTAAGGGCTGGGAGGACCGTGCTCAGAGTGAGCTAGTCTATTTCAGAGGAGTAGCGGATCATTTTCCTCAGTGGGGGGGGAGGGGCATTTGCTGCTCTAGTACATTTCCTGCTGGGGTGGATGACTAATGCAGTAATGGCTGCCTGCTGGAAGCTGGGATAAACACCTCCAATCAATCAGACCTGGCCACTTCTTGGAGCTTTTCTCGTGGTGGCTAAAAGACTTTCTTTCTTTCTTTTAAGGAGACCCTGGTGTAATTTAAAAACAAAAATGATTTGCAAATAAGAACTGTTTAAAGTGAAACCACAGAAGAGTGTTTTCTTCAAGGCTTCAGAGATAATAGGATGCTGCTAATTGTTTGTTTTTTTCCTTTCTTGCTTCAGTGACTTCTTTTGCTGGGACCTGTTTGTTCCCAGTAAGTGTTGAGAATACTGATTGGGTGGATGCTTGGTGGTAAGCTGAAAAATTGCTACTGTACTTCACTTTAATTCCCTAACTTTATACCATTCTCAGGAACAAGCTCTCTCAGCTTTGCATACAGAAAGCAGTCTTATCTGCTACCTTAGAGAGAATGTGTACACACACAATCCCCTCAGAGAACAGTTAGTGACATATGGTAGAAATGCCATCCCATTTCCAGAGACTACAGAAGCAGGTAACAAATATGGTTTAATGGACAATAACAGTTTGCCTTAGATGCTGGATAGCTCAGTTGGCTAGAGAGCTAATGAGGCCAAGGAAGACAGGTTCAATCCCTGTGGGGGCCAGTTCATAAAAGTCTCTGTTTCATAACCACACATCATATCTTTAATATCAGCCACAGTTTCAGGAACCTGAACCACCAGTCACTGGGAGAACTGGCTAAGAGAGTAGAAAGCTTAACTTCAATCTGAGAGCACTGTTGGAAACCACTCAGAAGAGAAACATTTCCTGGGATGGGTTAGTAGTACCAGCTTTATATACGAAGGATAAAATCCTATGTGGTACCTTTGCTTAAGAAATCTAAAGGACATATTTTAATTCCTTTTCTCACATGACTGATAAAAAGCCCTGGATTCAAATCCCATCAGATCAATCACTTAGTGTCTCTGGGTCTCATATTCCTCATCTGTAAAATGAAGGGATTCGATTAGATGACCTCTGAGGTCCCTTCTAACTAGAATGGTGGACAGAAATCCTAAAGGTTATTGGGGAGATTACTTGGTAGCTTGAGGAGGCCACTTTTTTCTAGGTGGAAGTTGCTGCTGATCTGTACATATTTACTCCACCAATCTCTAAGCACCAACCCCCTCTCCCCAAAATATCATGCATTCCACACCAGTCAATCTTTGTTAATTTATTGGTTTTAAGTCCAACATTGTTATGATATTGGTAAAAAGGTTAGTAAAATTCATTGTTTTGGGCAGCTAGTATATTTAATTTATTCAGAGAACATAAACTGGAAGGAAACTAAGACAAAATTAAGTCCAATTGTTTCATCTTAGAATTGAAAAATGTGAAGACCAGTAAGGTCAAATCAGATCTGTTCCAAGAGTTCATAACTTTGCCTGAAGTCACCAAAACTAAAGTGTGTATACAAATTTATATCAATGGAGCTTCCTACCCTGCCCTACTCCTTTACTTTTGGAAGTCTTTTCAACATCAGCCTGTTCTGAAGTACTTATATGTGGTGAAGGTGTGACCCAAATTAGTCTGAAGGCACATTTTTCATTGCTTGCTCCAGGTACTAATATTGCTAGGAACAACTCTGGGTTAAATAACTTAGTCAATATCATGCAACTTATGTGTGGCAAAACCAGGACCACGAATTAACTGTCCTGATTCACTAACCAACATCCTTCCTGTGCTTCACTGACTAATGCTCCAGGTTCACCCCTATACTAATTTTGATACTTTTATATATACTTAGTTCTCATGGTGAAACCAATACAGATTATATCACCTTTCTGGTTTTTCATCCTATGTCACTCCTTGTGATGTTTTTCAGTGAATATTTCATAGTGAATCTGTACAATGTACCTTCCTTTGGTTCTTTTTATATCAGGGGCAAACATGCAACTCTCAAGCTGTCCTTATTTTTCTGGTTATACAAGTCAATTTGTCAATAAGCTTTTTTAAAGAACCTACTATGTGTCAGGCACTGTGCTAAGAGCTGGGAATACAAAAGAAGGCAAATATAGTCTCTACTCTGAAGGACCTCATACTCTAGTGGGTATGATGACATACAAACAGCTCTGTACTAACCATATACACAGGATAAATTGGGGGTAACTAACAGAGGAAGGTATTAAGGGAGAATGGGGAAATGCATTTGTAGAAGGTGTAATTTTAAAGCAGCAAGGAAGTAGAGGGGTAGAACAAGAGTGAAAGAATAGTCCTGGGGGATAGTCAGAGAAAGATATTCTGAGTCAAGAAAATTGTCAAGAAAGGAGTTGAAATGGAGAGGGAAACTGATCCAGGTGCTATTCCTTGAGAATGTAAGGAGAAAGACCTTTATATTAATAGATGACAGCCACTGGAATCTGGATTGGATGATAAATTTGGATAGAATGAACTTCAAAAAGAAGAGGTTGCTGAGTGATTGTTGCAGGAGGAACATCTGGAAATGGTAATGGGAAACAAGGAATAGTCCTATACCTCCTCTGGGAGTAGTATGAAAACATTGTGAGAACTACAAAGAGGTCAATGTCATTGGATCATGGGGGCATGGTAGGGTGACTTCAGGTAGTGTAAGGTATAAGAAGACTGGAAAAATAGGAATGTGCCAGGTTACAAAGGGCTTTAGCCAAAGAGAAAATTTTGTATTTGAACCAGCTCTAATGGCTTTTCCAACATTGTTCACACACACACACACACACACACACACACACACACACACACACACACACACCCTCCCATCAGGACATCCCTTTATTTTCCAATTTTAAAGGGTAGGAATACAAAGGATTATACATTGTGAACAATTAGAGGCATCAAGGATCACTTAGTAGGAGCCTCTCATTTTAGAGAGAAGAAAACTAAGGCTAACATAGGAAAGTGACTAAGTCAGGGTCACACAGTAAGGCTAAGGTAGCCAGAATTGGACTAGATATCTTAGGGATCAGGAGAGGGGTTGATCAAGAGTTATAGTTGTCTTCTCTTGGCCTTGGGATGGGGCCTGGCTGAGTACCTAGGAGGGTAGGAGGTAGATTGTTGGGGCCCTTTAACACTCTACCCGAACTCTGAGAACCCACAGAAAACCAGGCAAAGGACAGAGCAACTCAAGCAGGGTTGGAGGCACCTGAGCGTGTATTCTCCCCCGTGATTTTGGGGTATTGAGTATGCGCTGCTAACAGGGGAGCACTCCCCTGCCATGAGAAAGCCTGCTACTGCTGAGGCATGTGGGAGAACAGAGTCAGGGAAGGGGAAAGGAGCTAAAAGGAGGGAGGCAAGGTGAAAGCGGGAGGAAGGAGAGAAGAGGGGATTGTGAATGAGAAAGAGATTAAACCGCAAGATACTTCACATCTTGGTGTCAGAACTCGTTTGTCTGTTCTTGGAGGAGCAGGCTCCCCCGAGGGGTTTGTGGGAGCGAACCCAGGTTGTAGGGTGACCAGAGTGACTAGAGCTATGGTGGCAGCTGGAGAGGGGGTTGTAGAGGCAGCCGGGTCGTAGGAGCGACAGGAATCTTGGAAGGCAATTGGAGTGCTGTAGAGGCGGCTGGAGAGGTGAATTTGACCTCAGTCCTGAAAGGTGGTCCCAAACAGTAGATGATCTTTGGTTTGGGGCCTGTCCAATCATTTGATTGTAAGTGATGTAGGCCCCTGTCCCCTGGATCTGTGTGGGTTCCAAGTCAGGGAAGAGTTGACCACTGGAGCAGCCAGAACTCTCTTCAGTTTCTGTCCTGAGTTCTGTCTCCAAGAGTTGTAAGCATCACATGCTGTGAAGCTGAGCTGACCCAGGGAGCCTTTGGGGAGTCTAGCTGCAAAAAAATAGTCCCAACTGCAAGTGAGAATCCTGTTTCTTCTCAGAGTTTTGCATTATCTGAGCATAATCTATATCTTTCTGAGCTGGGAATTGCTGGGTGGAGGAAAATCTGTGTATTTTCCTGCTTAATTAGATCAAGGGGCATCTCACCAGGGAGATCTAGGGAGAATAGAAGGCTACATTGTTTCACCAGATGGGGGTAGATGGGGTTAAGCGCTGTCTTCATCTTGTTTTCACAGGTTATAATCAGATCCTTTATTTCCATTTTGTGGCTAGAAGGATGGCAGCTCCTCTGTGGTTGGTGGTGGCAGTGGTGGTGGGGTTGGCAGAGGGTATCAGGTCCCTTCTCCCTGAGGGCTGCTCCCCTCACTGACAGTAGCAAGGACTGCCTGCCGGTTCAGGATCAAGGTGCACTCATGTCAATTACACATGAAGGTAACCTAGATTGGGGTAGCTAGGTGGCACAGTGGGTAGAGCACTGGCCCTGGAGTCAGGAGGACCTGAATTCAAATATGACCTCAGACACAACACAAAAACTAGCTCTGTGACCTTGGGCAAGTCACTTAACCCCAATTACCCAAAAAAAAAGCAAGTGACCTAGGTTAGGGTTCCATTCATCATTACTATATCGCTAGTGGAGGGCAAGAGTTGTTTCTTTTTTATTTCTGCGTTTACTCTCTTTCATCCCCAATGCCCCTCCTAATCAAGATGCTTTAAGCAGTAAGCACTTAATCAGTGTTTGCTAAAGGAGTGAGCATGTGCAATGGGCTGCCAATGCTCCCCTGATTGGAACTCTCTAAGCTAATTCTTAAGCGCCTTCAGTGGGGCATAAAAGGATGCTTGTTTGGCTACAGGATGAGCTGGGTGGCTTCTCCCATTTATCCTGTATATACTTTATCTGTATATAATTGTCTGCATTATGTTTCTCCCATTAGACTCAGCTACTTGAGGTGGACTAGTTTGTTTTTGTATTACTAGTGCTTAGCAAAATGCTTGGCACCTAGTAGACACTTAATAAAATGCTTGTTCATTGACCTGACTTCCTCTTATTTTGTGCCCTTGGAAAATATTATTTCAAAATTTTAAAACTTCCCTTCATTTTAGACCTCATCTTCTGCTATACCACAGAGACCTAGCTTACCCCAAGTGACACTGCATCCCTGATGATCATTTCCAGGACTGTTTGAACCTCTTATCATACTCCTTGGCACTAGTCCCAGAGGAGGTATAGGAATGGTCCTTGCTATAGAGTCTATTGATAATGATGCCTTTTGTTGTGAGCTCTCTCTTCTTTCCCTTTCTACAACTAAAAACCCCTTGATATCAATCACAATTCTATCCTTTATTCAGTCTTTGATGACTGATGAGAGAGCCCTCACCAGGGCCAAGTCCACTACAAGTGCCTTTGATAACATTCCCTCATATCTAATCTGGCTGATTACCCTTACAATCATCTCTCTCTCTCTCTCTCTCTCTCTCTCTCTCTCTCTCTCTCTCTCTCTCTCTCTCTCTCTCTCACTTCCAGTCTCTCTTATGGCTTCCTACTATGCCACTTATAAATACATTCAAAGTTGGGTGTGATGTTGTACATTTGCAATCCATACTACTGGGAAGACAGAGGCTAATGGATTTCTTGAGCCTGGGAGTTCCAAGCTGCAGTATAAACTAATTAGGTATTCAAACTAAATCTGCCAGCAATTTGGTGAGCACCCAGGGGTATGGAGTCACCAGATTGTCTAAGGAGGCAATCATCCTAGGTCAGAAATGGAGTAGGCCAAATTTCTCAAGAGGATCAGGCTCATGAGTGGTAATTGTACTTCCTGCCTGGGGGAGACAGGGTAAAAAAAAATCCAATCATCCCCATCCTTACTATTCCTTCAATCTATCACCCTGTATCTCTCCTGCCTTTCTCAGGCAAATCCTAGAAAACATCATCTATACTTGTTTCTTCTTCTCTCAGTTCTCAATTCCTTGAAATCTGTCCTAGCATCTCATTTTTCAACTCAAATTGATCTTTCCAAAGTTACCAATGATTTTCTTAGTCATCAAATTCAATAATCTTTTATTAATCTTCATCCTTACTGATATCACTACAACAGTTGATATATTTGCTTACCCTTCCCCCTCTATACTTTCTCCTTTCTGGGTTTTCCTGACATAAACACATTCTGTTCCTACCTTTCTTAATAACTTTTGTAGGATCTTCATCAGTACCACACTTCCTATCTGTGATTTCAACCTAAGGCTTAGACCAAGTCTCTCTTATTTTTCTCTTTCTTTACCCTCTCACTTGATAATCTATCTTGTCAGTCCCTCCAGGCTTAATTATCATTTTCTATGCAAATGATTTCTAGATTGATATATTCAGCCTAATCTCTTTCCAGAGCTAAAGTCTGATATAAACCAAATGCTTATTAAACATTCCAAACTGGATATCCCATTGCACCCCAAGCTCTATAGGTCCAAAACAGAACTCATAATTTCCTCCCATAACATTCCTGTCTTCAGAAACTTTTCTGTAGAGGACACTTCTCTCCTTCCATTCATTCACATTAAAAACTTAGCATTAGCTACAGTTTCTCACTCACATTTGTCACATTTCCAGAAAGTTTCCACATCTTTCCCTATCTACCTACACCAAAATTTCACATATTTCCCCTTGTCTTTATTCACTCAGGGCTTCTTAAACTTATTCCACTTACCACCTCTTTTCACATTTTGGCGGTATTGGTATTGCTTGACTTGAGGGCATGCACAGAGGAAAAAACTTGGTTTGAGGGCATGCACAGTGGAAAAGTAGGCATGCTTTTTCTTCAGAGCCAAGGCTGCAGTGAAGTTGCTTGATGAAAAACATGGATAAGTGCTTCAGAAACATCTCAGATTCATTACACATTTAATTTTGAATTAATTTTTGGTCATTGTGCAATCAGAAATCTTTTACTTTTGCCAAATTCTTTCCAACCCCTTATGGGATTGCAACACACAGTTTAAGAAGCACTGCTCTAAGGGCAGTGAGGTGGCACAGTGAAAAGAGCACAGGCCCTGGAATAAGGAGGATCTGAGTTCAAATCCAGCCTCAGACACTTAGCACTTACTAGCTCTGTGACCTTGGACAAGTCACTTAACCCCAATTGCCTTGCCTTCCCCCCTCCAAAAAGAAAAAAAAAAGAAGCAGTGCTCTAGATTAGGTCTTTATCACCTCTCCCCTGGATTATTGCAATAGTCTATTAACTTATTTACCAGTCTCAAATTTCTCTCCACTCCATTCCCCCTTCTGCACACCTGCCAAAGTAAATTTCCTAATATGCTTATAAGACGATTTTGCTTTCCTACTCAATAAATAGCAGTGGTTCTCTATTATCTCTAGGATAAAATATAAACTCCTGTTTTTATTTTCATTTAAATTCCCTCGCTACATAACCTCAACCTATCTTTCCAGTTTTGTTACATATATAGTTCTTCTTATTAGCACACTCTGTGATCTAACCAAATTGGTATTCATACTGTTCTTTAAACTTGACACCTATCTTCCATCTTTGTGTCTTTGCATTGGCTGCTTACTATGCCTGGAATATACTCTCTCCTTTCCCTCTGTGCTTAGAATTTCTATTTTTTTCTCAAAATTCTTTTTAAGTACCACCTGCCACATGAAGCTTTTCCTGATATTCTTACTTGAAAGTGCTTTCCATTCCCCCCACTGCAAAAAACAATTTAGGAATTATTTTGCATATTATATATATACATACATGTGTACATACATGCATGTGTATGCATGTATACATATGTGTGTATCTATATCTATATCTATCTATCTATCTATCTATCTATCTATCGAAATGTAGCAACTTTGAGGTCAGAAGCAATTGCATTTTTGTCTTTATATCCTCAGGCTTAGCACAGTGCCTGACACACAGTAGGAATTTAATAAATTATTTGTCCTTCCATTTTCCTGTGAATTGCTTAATTCTCTTAAAAATGTGATAGAAAGAAGAATAAATCCAGTACTCTTAGTTGTATCATAGATTTTGGGGGAGCAGATTCTACAGGGCTCAGAGAAGGGACAACATCATCCTACAGGTTAAAATTCTGGGAAAGTCAGATCTGGAGGAGTGAGAATCTTCCAAGAATGAAAATCTAGAAGAACAAAGTAAGAATTCTGATGAGGGATGGGGAAAGTTGTCTGAAGAGACCAATGTGAATGCACAGGGAACTTACTATTTTAAAATTTATAACTCTGACACCTTATACAGTTCTTATATATAGTAAAATTTTAATTAATGATTGTTGGACCAGCATGTTGAACCAACTTTGATTTTTAAAAGAGATGCAAAGCCTAGAAATGAGTATTGATGTTATAATTACTGAATTTATAGATGACACAATTTAGCAGGGGTAATTAAAACACTGGAAAAGAATTCAAAAAGATCATGATATGTTAGAATAATTACCCTATTCTAATAAGATAAAATTTAGATAATATAAAGCCCTATATTTGGGTTCAAAAGTCAGTTTTACAAGTTCAAAGAGGATCTGTACAATTACAGAGCAGTTTATCTGAAAAAGGACTTGAGGTTTTATTGGATGGCAAGTTCAATATGAGTCAACAATGATGTGGCAGCCAAATAAAGTTAGTGTAATGTTAATATGTATTAAGAGATATATGGTTCCAAGGATTTACCTTGGAGGAGTCAGATGAAATTTGGAGTGTTCTGATCAATCCTATGTGCCACACTTGAGGATGCTGCATAATAATATCTAGACTACAATAGCCCGGATGATGAGGAGCCTTAGGATCATATCCCAGGAGAATGAATTTATAGAATTTAGGATGTTTAGTCTTAGAGAAGAAGCAAGTTAGGACCATCATATGTGTGTTTATTTCAAGGGTAGTATGTACAACATGATTAGACTTGTTTGGCTTTGCTTCATCAGTATTAGAAAGAAAAATTTAAAAAAATTCAGAGAGAAAGATGTTGGCTTGTTGTAAACAAACATTTCCCAACAATTAGAACTGACCCTAAGTAAAATAAACTTCATCCCAAATAGCAGGCTTCCTTCCACTAGCAGTCTTCAAGTAAAGGCTAACCACTTATTTGGTGTAATGTAAAGGACATTCTTGTCCAGATTTGATGACATGGTCTCTGAGATCCCATCCAGTTCTAAGATTCTGTTATTCTAAGAAACTGTCATTTGATTCTTCTAAGATAGTGGCACTTCACCATTCATAGCTTTATCTTATTACCCAGAGTATCAATTACCCTGATGGATCTTTAGCAAGATAAAGTAGTGCATTTGGGATTATTTAAAGCACTGTTTAATTTCTCAAATGTGTTGTTCTAGCTTGGTCATCTCTTTCTATTTAATTTTGGACCCTCCTGCTGCCCACCTGTCTAATTACTAGATTCCAATGGAATAACACCATAGACTCCCTATTTATCCTGAACAACATGCCTCTTTCATCATATTGATAATAATCCACATTATTATTGATTAATGAATTTTAGCATTGATTGATGAAAGATCAACACCTATTTTCATCACCTTGATAATAATCTAGATACATTATGAATTCAAGAAGAAAATATGCATCATTGCATATAACTATCTAATTAGGGTATACATATATATCTTGAACAACTGTTTTTTTCAGGTTTTTTAGGATAGTTCAGTGGTGATTATGCCTGAGGCCTGCAACAGACAGGCTCTAACAAGTCATTAGTTAATATAAGAGGACTTTCTAGGTCTGTTTCCAAAGATGATTAGAGAAAAAGGAAAAGAATCTTTATGCTCTAAATAGCAACTCTCTTTGTGGTGGCAAAGAACTGGAAATTGCAGAGATGCCTATCAATTGGGGAATGGCTGAACAAATTGTGGTATATGATTGTGCTGGAATACTACTATGCTATAAGAAATGATGAGTATGATGGTCTTAGAAAAAACATGGATAGTCTTGCATGAAGTGCTGATGAGCAAAATGGGTAGAACCAAGAGAACTTTGTATAGAGTAACAGTGGTACTGCTTAAGAACAACTTTGATTAACTAAGTCATTTTGCTTATTACAAATACACAAATGAACTACAAAGGACACGTGAAAGAAGACACTATCTGAAACCAGAGAAAGAATTGAGAAATAGAAGTATGTATAGAATGATTTTACACATACACACATACACATTTATGTTTAATGGTAGCCCTATCTAAGGTGAGGGGGAAGGGAAGAAAGAAAGAAGGGTTATGAAGAAATTTACATGATCATTTTATTACATATTTAAAAGGAATAGCAAGTTGCACATAATGAATTTATAGTTTTGTGTACAATTGCTTTTTTAAAAATTATGCTGTTATGTAAATGATTCTTTTATTGCACAAATTAAAAATAAAATAGATACATTTTAAAAAGAAAAGGATTTCTAGAGAAATATGGACAATGACAATAAATTAAGTTATATAGCGACTTAGCTATAGAGCTAACACTAAAAAAGAAAATCAAATTTATCTATCTCTTTATATGTACCAGGTACTTTTATAAGTGCTTCACAATTATTTCATTTGATTCTCACACCAACCCTGGGAGGTAGGTGCTATTATTATCTCCATTTTTTTCAGATGAGGAAATTGAGGCAATAGAGATCTTGCCCAGGGTCATATAGCTAGAAAGTGCCTGAGGTTGAATTTAAATTTATCTTCTCCTGACTCCAGACCCTGGGCTCTATCCACTGTGTCAGGTGCATGTAGCCAGTCCTGAACTTGGAGAAAAGTCAAGTGTCATTGATCTTCTGACCAGTCTGAAGGAATAAATGCCTAATTATGGAGATAGTTATAGGGCATTCCTTGTAACTTTACTCTTCTCCACCCCTGTCAATGTGAAGGCCCTTGGTGGGTCACTAGAGCCCCCTTCAGGTTGAGGGAAAATATGGCTTTGAATTGATTTCTATGATTCTTTGTTTAAGCCATGTACAGGATATTTATAATCCTCCTTTTTCTCCAGAATAGTGGGGAACAGTATATTCTTTTAAGAGATTTGTTATTATAAGCAGCAGGCAAATATTCATCAGGAGATAAAGTTTAAAAAAAAAATGAGAGCATTATAGTTGTCTATCAGTTACCCTGGCTTTTCTCATAAACACAGTGGCAATGAGGTTGCCTTCTGGCCTCCTTTTCTCTTTTGCTTTTCATGCAGATTTTCTGGAGTCATGTGTGCATGTAGCATTTCCAGGGTTACAACATACTGTCTTCACAATACTCCAGTGTAGTTGGTGGTAGAAATATTACCATCTCCATTTTTTCATGTGAGGAGATTGAGGTTTAGAGAGGTCAATTTTCCTGAGATTGAATAGCTAGGAAATGTTCATAGGAAATGAACAGCCAGGGTCTGACCACAGGTTGATTTAAAATCCAAGGCTCTTTTCACTACACCAAAGCTACCTTTCACACTGCCTAAAGCTTATATTCCCTTATAATGTCCCAAACTAAAGGTTGCTTCAATTCCTCTCCCTCTTTCCTTGCCACCAGAAACTGAAGGAAACTACACAAGCTACAAGGTAGGACAATAGGTGTAAATTGGACCTGTACAGGCCGTAGCAGAAGTAATTTACATCTCAGAGGGTCACCGAGACAGGTAGTCTCCATATTAAGCTTTCCCCTGAAGGAAGATATGGGGTTATCTTAGACCTTTTTCCCCCATACAGATAAACATTGAAATTAAAGTTTCAGTTGCTTTTTCCTCTTAATTCTGGTTTGGTAAAGAAAGCCAACAGAAAAAAAAGTAAAGGAAGATGCACACTCATATGTTCTAATGATCTGATTTTAACTCTGTATACTAGAATCACTTAAGGGAGAATCACTAGGACATATGAAGTAAAAGAACATTTCTAACTGAAGTCACATCTTACTTTATAGGCTATAAGAAGAAAGCAAAAACAAATTATCAAAATGTTTTAAGAAATATTCATTTTAAAATACATGCATACATACATAAAATACATGCATATATGTATCTCTATGTGTGTACACATATAGATATACATATACACATGTGTATTATATATATGTATATGTATTTATACATATATATATTCCTCCCATCCCACAGATCAAATGTTCAGTTGGGATACATAATTTGGAATGAGTTGTAATATTACTAAGTAAATGGTCTTTATTTTCAAGTGTCTATTCATTATTTGTGGTAATGGAGAACAAGGAAGGCCTTGGCACTTCAGTCTACTTTCAACATAGGGTCTACCAGAGGTAAAATTGTGTCCATTAGTAATAAGTTTTCCCTTTTTCTTTTTCCTAACCCTTTATGGACCTCTGTATTGTGGCCAGCCTGAGGCTGATTTCTTGGTAATTTAGGTTCAATATTGGGACAAAATGAAATACTGGTAGGTTATTCAAGAGTCAACTGAAGGAGATTTTCTTAATTATGCAAGGGTAAAGTTATTCGATTTATTCAATTAAAGTTATTTCAATTCAAGTATGAATTGAAAATGTACAACTCAATATTGATTCAGCTGAGTGAAATTCCCCTACTTCTGAGTTGCCTATTAAGGTCAACCAGCCAAGTATTAGAGTGAGAAATGAACTCTTCTTGTTTTTACTCAAGTGATAAAGAAGCTATGTCAACTATTTGAGTCTTTAGTCTCCTGAGCCAATTAAGTCTTCCTTATGGCTCCAATACCTTTCAAAGAAATACTAACCTAATTTGCATGGGGTCAACAGATAGGATACTGCACTCACCACAATTTCACCATTTTGTTGTCCCTTTTTAGTTGGTCAAAAATCATTTATTAAATGCTTTCTATCAGACACTGTGCTTGAGTGCTAGGAAGTCAAGTACCTGTAGAAAGAAAGGCAATTCTTGCCTATAATAGTTTACACTCTAATAGGGAAGATAACATAAAAGGAAAGTAAAAAAAAGGGGTGGGGACAAAGGTAACTTGCAAGGGGACACTGTCTCTTAAGTGGAGGTTCTGGGAAGAGTGATCTGAATCTGAGGAAGAGGCTTACAGAAGTGGAGGGTACTTCCAATGTGTGACTTCCAAGACTGGAATGAAGTTTCAGGATGATGAGGTTTCTATAGCATGTGAGAGGAAATCCAGATTGTAGCCTGGAGAAGAATGATCCTTTTGATCAAAATCCTTTCTGAATAAATAAGAGGTTATTCTCCTTGTCAGGTGTCAGTGGGGAGGAGAAGGAAGAAGAAAAGAAGAGTCCCAAGCCAATCATTTCAGAGGATGGGGAAGGCAAGAACCTAAATAACACTAGATACTATTGTCTCAAGTTTAATTTCTACCCTTAATCTATTGTTCCTCCTCCACCCAAAAAAAGGCCTTGTCTTTAGTTCCACCCACTTTGATAAAAAGGTAGTCTAGAAAAGTTTTAGGCTGGAATTTAGGTTATATCAGAGGAGGGAACTATAATAAGAACCTTGAAAATGGACATTGTTCACAGAGACCTCTGGGAAACCCAGCTTCGGCTTCCTCCATCAATTTCCTTCTTACCCTTTCAAGTTTTGGGATTTTTGTAAGGATGGTTGCTTTCTTTAAAAATCAACTAATTCTTTTCTTTTAATTCCACTTGGCCCAAATTTATTCTCTTTCTCCTCTGGCTCATTATCTCATTTCACTAGGCAGGGTATTTAATTTTATACTTTTTTTAAACAGCTATTTTTGGTTTATTTATCCCCAGAGACACACAGCTTATCAGAAGGAAGATTTGAACTCAGGTGTTCCTGACTCCAAATACAACCCTGTATCCACTATCCCACCTTGGACATCCTAGAATTGAATCCAGTTCTTCAGCCCTTAAAACTAGAAAATACATTGCTACTTATTAGATCTTTTACTATTTTATTTTTTTAAAGAAGACTGGAACTGGTAGGATGCTTTTGCAGGGTGATTATGAAGAGGTTTTGTTGTTGTCATTTAGTTGTTACCAGTCATGTCAGATCTTTATAACTCCTTTTAGGGTTTTCTTGGCAAAGAAGTAGTACTTTGACATTTCCTTCTCTAGCTCATTTTACATTAAGGAAACTGAGGCAAACAGGGTTGCCTGACTTGCCCAGGGTCACACAGTTAATAAGATTGTGAGGTCAAATTTGAACTCAAGTCTTCCTGATTCTAGATCAGTTTTACATTTACTGCACTACCTAGCTATTAATTATAATAGAGGTAAGCAAACTATTAAAATGGGGATAAATAAACAAAAAAAGTAGCTGTTTAAAAAAGTATAAAATTAAATACCATGCCTAGTGAAATGAGATAATGAGCCAGAGGAGAAAGAGAATAAATTTGGGCCAAGTGGAATTAAAAAAAAAAAGAATTAGTTGATTTTTAAAGAAAGCAATCATCCTTACAAAAATCCCAAAACTTGAAAGGGTAAGAAGGAAATTGATGGAGGAAGCCGAAGCTGGGTTTCCCAGAGGTCTCTGTGAACAATGTCCATTTTCAAGGTTCTTATTATAGTTCCCTCCTCTGATATAACCTAAATTCACCAAAAGTACCTGGCTTTTCCCTGAAGCTAAACTTACAGTGGCAACCCATATGTCTTGTGCAACTTCTCTTCCAACAAGAAAACAGGAGTGTTAAAGGCATTAATTGAGTATTGATTCTCTGGGCAATTTTACTTGGAGTAATCTCAAATGCCTTGAGCCCTAATTCTTTTTATTTTCCCCTTTCCCTCATTGAATGGGGAAAAAATAAAAATTGTCACAGGTTTTATCATGGTCTTTGATGGAAGAGGTTGGGGAATTTCTCCCTTGTGAACTATGACTCATTTAGAATTTCAATATGATCATTTTAACAGCAACTGCAGGGAAACATTAAGTCAGGGAGATGATTTTTATTCTGGGCTGCTACGCATCACATATATCTCTCCACCCAAAAAGATGCAAAAACTGATTTGGTATTGGTGTTATCTATCTATTCACAGATGTTTGTGTATGTGTGAATAGGAGAAGAGAGAGTTGTAAATATTGAGAGATTCACATTAGGAGATCAAAAAAGCTAAAGAAAAATATCTCTTTCCTGAATCATTTAGGAACCAGCTCACTCAGGAGGCACTGTAAATATTCAGAAAGAAGCTTTACCAAAAACTTTCTTTTCTTATGCACTTATGTGGCAACAGGGAGCACTGTGCCTTTCTACTTCAGTGAGTAAATGTTTTTCCATTAGGAGAAATAGATCTTCATGTTGGGAATTCACTGTATGCATGGGAGTATCAGGCAAATTGGAAGAGAACAGGCAGCTACTTATAATAATGTGGAATCTAAGAGGAAAGGATGGTTTTGGTCAACTATCTGAATGAAACTAGTTTTTTTCTTAAGTGTGGAGAAATTTGGGATCATGCAAAACTTAGGTGTGAATTCTTAGAAATAAACAGAATTGAAATGCCTTAGGATTATATTTAATAGTTCTTATCTCATTTGATCCTCACAACAACCCTGAGAGGTGGGTGCTAGTATTATATCCATTATATAGCTGAGGAAACTTGAGACTGAGAGGTGATATGGCTTCTCACGGGTCACATAGCAAGTAAGTGTTTGAGGCAGAATTTGAACTTAAGTCTTCCCAATTCCAGGTCCACCATTCTATCCATTGTACCAACATATCTACCAATGTAATATAGACTTTTTTTCTGGAATTGTTACTGGCATTTTAAGCAGCCTTGGCTTTGCAACTGACCAGTAGATTACTAAACATTTCATATTAACATGCTTAATTTTTAAATATAGGCTTCCAGTTTACAGAAGAAATATATTTATATGTACACATTTATATATTTATATGCACTTATGTGTATATATTTACAGAAAAATATACATATGTGTCTGCATGCACATATAGTAGCTATATTTTTACATATCTATATATATGAGATACATATGTCTATATAAATGTTAGTGTATATATCTGTGTAGATATCTATATGTATCTATCAATCACCTTTCATAAGGATTGCTGCAAGAAATTTCCGGTTTTTCTCTCTGTCTCAAATTTCTACTCACTTCAAACCATCCTCCATTTAGGTATTATGGTGATTTTTCTATGATTATGCCATGTCACTTTAGCTTCCCCAACTAGTCAATCCATTCAAATGACCTCCTTTACGTCCAAGATCCAATATAAAGTCCTTTATTTTCCATTTAGAACTCTTATAAGCTTGGTACCCTTCTGCTTTTCCTGTTTTATACTTTCTTTTACCAATTCTATATTCAAGTAACTCTGGCCTACTTGTGATTATTCAGAAATGAATAGATAGATTTCTAGTCTCCCATGACTGGAATGCTCTACTCCCTAACCTCTGCCTCTGCTTCCTTCCCTTCAAGACTCAGCTTCTATTTCACCTTGAGCAGAAAACATTTCTGAGTTCTTCAAGCTGCTGCTTCCCTTCCCCTCTGAGATTACCATCCATTTACTCTGCTTATTACCTGTATGTAAATAATTATTTTGATGTTGTCTCCCCCACCACAGTATAAACTTCTTGATAACAAAGGCTATTTTTGCTTTCTCTTTGTATCTCCAGCACTTAGCACAGTGACTGGTATATGTTAGGCACTTAATTAATGCTGCTGGTTGTTGCATGTTTGTTGGAGTTTTTTTCTTATATTGATGGCATTTCCTACTGATTCAGTTTCCATCCCCACCCCAAATGAATCCTCATTTGTAATAAGGTAAGGCTCTTAAGCAAAAAAAATTAACACATTGACCATGTCTGACAACATATGGCTCATCCTGCCCTGCTCATCCTCAACCCTTCTTTCCAGGAGAGATCTGGGAAATATGTGACTAGCCATTTTCTGAAGGAATGATCACTACATTGAACAGAATTCTGATGTATTTTTTTCCTTTACATGATTGGGATTATTGCATAAATTATACTTCTGTTTGTAAGCTAGGATTTCTACTGGTTGTTGTCAGTTGCTTTTCCTAAAGACCCAAATCTGATCTGATATACTTAAATGCTTATTATAGTAATAATATTATGAAACATTTTTCCCCTCGGGGGAATTGCCACAAAGTGAACCTTCATATATTTCCATATGATGTCTAAACTATTTCTTTGAAAAAGTTAAAAATTCAGCTAAACAAGCTTTTTGATGTCAATGTAGATCAGGAAAAAATCCCCCTTCCGAAATACCTCCTTCTCCCTTACTTGCAACCCTGAAAAAACAAAACAGAATAGAATTCAGTTTGTTTCAGTTGTATTCATAGATATGCCTAATTAAATCAAGCTTTGAAATAAATAATAAAATGAAAGATGATTATGGGTTTAATTAAAATGAGAGGAAACAGTGAATCAGTTGATTTTCATTAAGAGGTAGTTATAGTGTTCTCATGTTTCTTAGATCATTCTTTCTTTTTCCTAGGAAGTGTTTTCAGGATAAAAATGATTGATATGATGTTATAGAAAGTTTTAATTGTGTATCCTGGATGTTAATTATCTCTTAGGCTCTGAAACAAATCATTGTTTAAAGGATTTTAAATACCTGCTGTGTCTTGAATACAGACAAGACAGAATGATCTAGTGGAAAGAGAGCTGAGTTTGGAGTCGAAAGAGCTGGGTTTGAATCCTAACTCTCATAGTTACTACCTGTGTGATCTTGGACAAGGCATTTGGTATACCTGTACCTTAGTTTCCTTACTTGTAAAATAAGACAGTTGGAGTATAGACCTCCCATGAAAGTTTCATGCAAGCCCTAATTCTATGTTCCTACAAATACCCATATTCAGAGAAGCCCTGGGTATATCTCCTTCCTGTTTTTGTGACTTTCATCTTTCCCTGTAAATGTCATAGAAATTTGATAACTGACATTTGCTTATGTTTTCCTCACTCTAAATTGCAGCTTTTCAATGTGCCCTGTATATCTCTTTTAACTTTGTTTAATAAACTTGTGTCCCTAAGAAGTAAAACAATAGCAACTGAAAATATATTATTTGAATGCCGTTCTCCTTGTAGACATCTTCCCTGAGAGAAGAAATGCTTTTAAACACTAATGGGAATTTTATTCCTAGAGGTAATTTGAAGCTCCCTTGAGTGGAGGAGTACTGGACCATGGCCATGATCTGTGATATAAAAATCCCAGTGGGTATTCCAAACATGCTTATTAATATTAAAAAAAAAACATTTATTTGTTGATATAACTATCAGCTTCCTGGGATAGTTAATGTTTTATTTTATTTTTGTTTTCTTTTGTCTAAGGCTTACTTGGCTAATGGAAAACTGTCTACAAAGAGCTTGCCAAGTTTTCTATTTATGGGGTATATTGAGGTCAAGACTCTCTAGTTGCTCATTTGGATAAGCCTGTTGGGAGTGGCCTTGATCCCAGTTGACTTTAATGACTCTCAGAAAATATGCTGAGATGTCAATATTTTTGTGTTTCTAGATATGAATAGAGGATGAAAATTTAGAGAGAACATTAGACTATAAACACTGCCCTCCAGGTACAGCTCACATTGAATTCAAGGTTCAGTATTCAGCATTTATTGTGCAGGGGATTCTATACTACATGTAGCATAAATAAGTTGAAGTAGAAGGATTTTAGTTGAAATGCATTTTTAATTTGGAATTTTGTATACATTAACTTACATGCAGACACATATATGCATTTGTTCAATTGTTTCAGCCATGTCTGATTCTTCATGACTCCATTTGAGGTATTCTTGGCAAAGATAAAAAATACAGGAGTTTTTTTGCCATTTCTTTCTCTAGCTCATCTTACAGATGAGGAACTGAGGGAAATAGGATTAAGTGACTTGCCCAGAGTCACACAGCTAGTAAGCTTCTGAGGCTAGATTTGAGTTCATGAAGATGAGTCTTCCTGACTCCAGACCTGACACTTTATCTACTGTACCATCTTATAGTGCATGTATTTTATGTGTGTGTATCTCACATATCATATATATTCACACATAAGTATATTTTACAGCAGCGAATTCTATTACAACCATATCCCTCAATTTCAAAGGTGACTTTAGCAATAGGAATATATGATTACATATTGATATAAGAATTCAGTGAAAATATAAATATTGTGTATATGAAGAAATTTATTCAAGTGAGTGATCTCCCCACTCTACTTTATTACCAGGAGATCCTTTTCATTGTAGATTAATGTCCAATTTGGTCATGTTTCATGACATGTCAGACTGTATTCAAGTATCTCAAGTAACATCTAGCTGTTCTCAGAAAAATCTCAAACCAAAATTAGTTTAATTCCATTTAAACTTAATATTTATATATACACATATGTATTTGCATGTATGTATGTATGTATATACATATATAAATATAAGCGTCACATTGGATTTGCTCCACTTTTCCATCTAGTGTATTCCTTCACAACACAAACACAAAATTTAGTATAGCATAGAAAAGATGCTTGGTATTGCATATAAAAATGGAATGGTGCTAAATGATCAGAAATTGATGAATTGGATGAATATAAAATCACATATGAATTACTTGCTGTGTGCAAGTACTGTACTAAGCACTGGGATAAAAAAAAAATAAAACAAAACAAAAAAGCAAACAAAACATGGCAAGAAGAGGTAGTAAGAAACATCCCATTTAAAATAACTCTAGACAATATAAAATATCTGTGACTACACCTGCCAAAACAAACCCATGACTTAAATAAAGAAAATTTAAAAAAAATTATATAAATCAAATCAGATTTAAATATTTGGAGAACCATTCATTTTTCATGGGTAGGAAGGGCCAATATAATAAAATGATAATTTTACCCAATTAATTTATATATATATTCAATGTCATCTCAATTAAATTACAAAAGATATTTTACCGAAAATAGAAGAGAAAGAGTAATTAGAAAGAATTATAATAAAATTCCCTTGAAAAAACAAAAAAATCAAGAATATCAAAGGAACTAAATGAAAAATGTGAAGGAAGGAGGTTTAGGCATGCTAGATCTTAAACTTATATTATAAAACAGTAATTATCAAAACTATCTGGGACTAGCTAAGAAATAGAAAGGTAGGTCAATGGAACAGAGTAGACATACATTTTTTAGCCACAAATCGATATAACAACCTTGCATTTGACAAGTATAAAGACTTAAGATTTTGGCCTAAGAATTAATTATTTGGTAAAAATTGTTGGGAAACTGGAAAGCAGTATGGAAAGAACTGGGCATAGATCAATGTCTTACACCATTTAGCAAACTAAGGTCAAAATGGATACGTGACCTAGATATAAAGACAGACATTAGAAGAAAATTTGAAGAATGTGGAGCATATTATTTATCAGACTTATGAATAGGTGAATAATTTATGAATAAACTATAGATAGAGAACAGAATGAGGTTTACAATGGATAATTTTGATTATAATAAATTTTTAAAAAAGATTTTGTACAAATAAAACAGACAGTTGAGATCAGAAGGAAAACAGAAAAGTTTGGGAAAAATTTATAGATAGTTTCTCATATAAGTCTCAGATCTCAGTTATATAAGGAAATTTGTCAGTTCTTATGAATACAAATCATCCTCCAACTGATAAATGGTCAAAGGATAAGAACAGGCAGTTTTCCAATGAAGAAATCAAAACAATTTATAATCAAATGAAAAAATGTTCTAAATCATTATTGCTTAGAGAAATCAAATTAAACTATCCTTGAGATATCATTTTATGCCTATCAAATTGGCTAAAATGATTGAAGGGAAAAGCAACAAATGTTGGAGGGGATATAGAAAAATTAGGACACCAATTCATTACTGGTAGGTGAACTGATCCAACCATTCTGGAGAGCAATTTGGAATAATGCCCACAGGGTTATTAAACTGTCTATGTCTGACCCCTTTGACCCAGAAATGCGACTACTAGGTATATTTTCACAGATGATTAGGGGAAAAGGAAAAGAACTTACATATTCTAATATGTTTACAGCAGTTCTTTTTGTAATGTCAAAGAACTGGAAATTTCAGGGATGTCCATCAATTGGGGGTTGGCTCAACAAGTTGAGGTATATGATTATGATGGAAAACTACTGTGCTATAAGAAATGAGCTCGATGATGTTAGAAAAAAACATAGATAGACTTGCAAGAAGGAATGAAGAATGAATAAGCAGAGCCAACAGAACATTGCATATATTAACAACAATATTGTTTTAAGAACAACTTTGAATAACTAAATCATTTGGACTATTATAAACACCCAAATTAACTACAAAGGACATATGAAGGAAGATGCTGTCTGCATCCAGAGAAAGAGCTGATAAATAGAAATATGTACACAATGATTTTACATACATTCATATATGGGCATATTTACACATATACATATAAACATACATACATACATATATATATATATATATATATATATATATATACACATGTTTGTGTTCAATAGCAGCCATCTTTAGAGTACAGACAGGGGAAGTCAGGAAAGAAAAAAAGGAAAAAGAAAAAAGATATTTACAAGGTAACTTTATTATAAATTTAAAAGGAATAGCAAGTTGTACATAATATATTTGCAGTTTCATGTGCAATCATCTTTTTTATTATACTGTGTTATAAAAATGTTTGCTTTATTCCATAAATTAATTTTTTAAAATCCAAAACAGTCCTTGACCTCATGGAGCTTACATTTTTATGGGGTGATATATTTATCTCAAAAACGATAAACCTAACACAGAAATGATTGTGGCACATAGGGTATAAGTTCCAAGTGAGTGGGAGTGGTGAAAACTTCTTAGCCTATATCCTAAAATCTAGTAAGGTTTTTTGTGGGAACAGACCTGAGTTTCAGTTTCACCGTTTCCCCTTCTTTACTACTGCCACATCAGCATTAAGCCCTTTAGGAATGTCTTAGGACCCTTCCCTCTTCTTCATTTTAGCTTTTGCCAAATAAGGATATGTACACTTGGACTGGCTATACCCTGTTTCCTCATTCTTTGTCTTTTCTGTGCTCAGATTGTAAGCTCACCTCCCAGCCAATGGAAATAAGGGCTAGTGGTGGGAGGTGGCTTGACTGTGATAGGATATTAAGCCTTGCTTTGTCTTCTGTAACATGCCTTATTCCGTTGGTTTGCATTGGTGGAAGGCATGCCCTCTTCTTTCGATAATTTCTCTAAACTCCCCTGGATGTTATCACTAGTTCATACAGCCTGCATACTCTGGAGTTTCATTTAGCTGTATGGAAGGGGTGGTGTAGATACTGGCTGAAGCACTAATCTCTTTACTAATTGATTTATTAAGGGAGACATTGGGGGCTAGAAGCCCAGTTAGAAGACTATTGTGATAAAAAGAAAGAGGTGATAAGTTCCTGAACTAGAATGGCAGCAGTGAGAAGGGAGAGGAGAAGAGATGCAAAAGATATCATGGAGAGATATCAACAGAACTTGGCAATTTATGGGATATCGAGATGTGATGGAGAGGGAAGCATAGATGATGACTGAGGATGTTCACCTGTGTGACTGGCCTAGCAACAATAGTAATTAGGAGGAAGGTCAAGTTTAGAGGAAAAACAATACATTGTTTTTAGATATGTTGAATTTCAAGTGAAAGCATTAACACAAGATTGACCCATTTAAAATGAAAAAAGTTTCCATATCCATATGGATTAGGTTCTATGGCAATTGTTAGTAAAATATATTGGGTGACAAAATAGATTTTATCATTAAATATTTGGATTCATTAGGTAATAGTTCAGAGAGCTTTTTAGAAGAAAAAATAATTTCCTGACACATTAATCAGAAAAGACTTTTCATTGTGCTCACTCTTTTGTGATTATGAGATTTATTGTTTTGGGAATTGAGATATAAAAGAGAAATTCCTTAGATTCATCTATTAATTGGACACACAATCATTTGTGATTATATAATATGCAATACCACAAGATAGCTGAGCATATCTCTGAGTTTATCAGTTATAGTATTACTCAAAAATACTTAAGTATTAAACATTGTCCAGACTTACATAGGCTTTTATAGTTTTGAAAGCACTTTAAGTACAATATCCATGTGAAGTAAATAGTTTAAATATTAGTATTCTAATTTTATAGATAATGAAACAAATTGAAAGAGGTTATGCTCCCATGATCATACAACTTGTGAGCATAAATGCCAGAACTTGATCTCATGTCTTCTGATTCCAGATTCAGTTTTTTTCTGCTGTCCCATGATGCACCTCACCTTAAGTAAAATTATTAGATCACTGAGCAGGGAGAAATATATTATTTTGAACATTTAATTGTCTGGGTCTATTGGGGAACTTTGTAGCACGCTGAAAATGCCAATATACAAAATACATAATTATATAAGACCCAGAAATCTGAAACAATTTTTATTTTCCTCAGGGAATGTAGAAAACTTAATTAGTAAGTATAATTCTTTGTCCATAATTATAGTCGTAAAAGCCTCCACAAAATCCCACTCAAACGTGTTATCATTGTGTGAAGTCATCACTGTTCTCAAAGACCAGGCCTGCATGATGTAAGCTCAGGTAGATTGCACCTTGCTAGAAAGCTTTTAAAAGCATAGGGTCAGCAACAGACAATGATGTGAGTTTATTTTCAATAAAGGTTTGAACAAGTGAGGTGGAAAAGAACGTGGATTTGACAACTAATGATAATAAGGGACAATCAAAGAAGTCTGCAAACTCCTTTGGTCTCCATGAAATGTCAACAATCTAGAGAATGCCCTTAAGTTTGTTGGTTGGATCTTTTTTAGGGAATTCACAGGAGGCCTTTGACAAGTTACAGAATGAAAAGCTGGAAACAGGTTGTGATCTGCATAATTAATATCATATCAATGAGGTCTTTAAAGTACTTTTAATTACTACTACTAATAATAAAGCTCATTTTTATCTAGCTGATTGCAGTTTACAAAGCTCTTTTCTTACAACAATCTTGTTCAAGTAATATTAGTAGTTCAAGTGCTATTATCCTTCTTTTAAAAATGAAGCAACTGGGTTTCAGAAAGGTTGTGATTAACATTCATAATCTTAGCTGGTAAATAACAGAGTCAAGACTCCAACTCTGTGTATGTGACTCCAAGTTCAAAACTCTAGTATAGTGGTTTCTAAAACATTTTTGATTTTTAAAACCATCAGCAAAAAAAAAAAGGTACTCACAGCCCCCCATATGTGATGTATAAATTATATGCTCACAACTAACATAATGGTGTAATACAGTACAAACATGTATATGTATGTATATATGTATTTACCTACATATGCATACATATATACACACTAACATGATGCTACTCTAATAACATGTATATATTACTATATAGGAGAAGCTAGATGGCACAGTTGATAGAGGAGTGACCTGGAGTCAGAAAGACCTGTGTTCTAATGTGGCCTCAGATCCGTACTAGCTATGTAACCTTGGGCAAATCATTTAACCCTGTTTGCCTCAGTTTCTAATCTGTTGTAATGGCAATGAAATTTGAAGATTCCTTTGTATTGGAAAACTGACAGGGACTTAGCACCTAGTTTCAAATCAAACCTCTGTAAAGAAACAGGAAGCATGAACCCCTGTTGCTGATGTGACAGGAAGGGCTGAACAGGGAGGAGCTATACCTCTGGTCAAGATGAAAAAACCTCTCCAAGGATACTCAGTAGTGACTGATAAATTTGTAATTTACTTGTGACCTAGGGGTGGATGGCCTGTGAATTTCCACTACCCCTTAAGAGAGTACTGAGTAGAGACTGATATTGTCACTTAACTGCACCCCATGGGTGGAAAACTTTGACTATTGTACTTTGTGTCCCTTAAGGAAATTGCCTCCTTAAGGATGAGTGAGTTAAGGATTAAGGAGGCTCTCCTCCTTAAGTCTGATTGAATTAAGGATTTAACTAAATGATCAATTGTCTAAATGAATGCACCTTGTTTAAAAGAGAACCACTGAATGATCAAGTTACTAAGTGATTGAGTAACTAAATGAAAGTATTTTGTTCAAAACCATGTGGCCATTTTAGTGATAAGTTGTTGAGTTGTGACATGGTGAAATAGAAATAGAAAGTTCGCTATACTATGTAAGCAGAACCTTGAAAGCTGTTCACAGCAGCAGTCCTCTGTAAAGCTGCACACGCTTGGCTTTACATCTGTAAAATGAACTGGAGAAGGAAATGACAAACCACTCCAGTATCTTTGCCAAGAAAACCCCAAATGTGATCAGGAAGATTTGGACATGACTGAAATGGCTCAATTAAAACAATGATTACTATATAGACAGTGAGGTGCTGCAGTGGATAGAGTGCTGAACTTGTAGTCAAGAAGGCATGCATTCACATTTGGCCTCAGACATTTACTAGTTGGTGACCTTGGACAAGTCACTTAACCTTTGTCTGCCTCAGTTCTTTCATCTGTAATATAAAGAGTTAATAATAGCACCTACTTCCCAGGTTTGTTATGAAATCAAATGAGAAAATAACTATCCCTTCCACATGGAAACTTTCCCCATCACAATTTCAATATGTTATGGTTTGGCATAAGAAATTAAATGGAAATTTGGGGGGAGTTTTGTGGAAACTGGAGATGACATGTGAAGGCCAGCAGATAACAGAAGTTTAAAACTCAGAAATGCAGAAAATATATGTATAATATTATATAATATCAACATATCTTTTAGTACCATAGTAATTTAGACTTCTGGTACAAAGGGAGAGCCAAAAAAATTATGCTTATTTTCCAGATTGTGGAGGTCTGATTCCCATTTCATTGTCAGAAGGATGACTATATTTTAAAGTTCTGTGGAAATCTTAAAGTGTTATATAAATATTGGGTATTATTAATTATTAGTAGTAATATTATTATACATATAAAATATAGAAAACAAAAGAATGATGTCAAAAGGAAATAAATAACAAATTTAAAATAGTTATTTTAATTATTGGTGATAGACAAACTTTTTATGCCTAGGTCAAGGAGCCTTTTTATTGCTTCAGTGGGGTAAAAAGGTAAGACAGGGGTCCAAGGGTGACTGAGTACTGTCAACAGGTGGGAATTACTGCTTGTCTGCTTCCCTCCCTAGAGAGGAGTATAGGTGGCTGATGGGCTCTTCCGGTTAATGCTGGACGCAAGTAGGGAAAAGAACAGAAGAGGCAGGAGTTGACTTCAAGCAAGCTATACATCTGTCCTGATTTCCCCCATTCTAATAGCTTCTTCACACACAATTAAGGGTCATATTATGCAGCTTCAGGGGCATATATACCCTTTATAGTTCACTGCTCTAGTACAAAGACCTTATACCAGGAGATGGCCAACTGGAGATTTTACGATCCTTTATTACAATGAAAGTTTTTGTTTTAGTAAGCTAGGAGATTGGGGAAGGGTGCTGGCCATCAGTCAACTCAGAGGGATTATCAAATGTAACCCAGAATAAAAAAGGGATGGCACCAGTTATCCAGACAACTTTGGGCACTTGGTACATACTTTCATATTAGGGAGGCCAGAAGAGTGTAGTGCAAAGCTTAGCTTGACTCCTGTTCATTTAACTCGATAGAAAAACTAAGCTCAGACCTAGGACAGAAGCCTAGAATAAAGGTCCTAGACAATAGCTATGGGAGAAAAGGGCCTAGAAAACTGGGCCTTCGTATATGCTAATTGGGTTATCCCATATGTCTTCATTCATTTTTCCCTAGGACTTTCAGAAGTTTGCTTTTCTCTATCTCTGTGCTTTTATCTTTTTATTTTCTTAGTAAATATTTATTGATGTCTTTAAAAATATCATTTTATTTCCCCCAGTATCCTTTATCATCTCTCTCTCAGAGAGGAATGCCATCTAACAAATTGTATATATATATATATTTTTTTTTTTTTTTTGCAAGGGGGAAGGCAGGGCAATTGGGGTTAAGTGATTTGCCCAAGGTTAGACGGCTAGTAAGTGTTAAGTGTCTGAGGCCAGATTTGAACTCAGGTCCACCTGACACCAAGGTTGGTGCTCTATTCACTATTCTACCTAGCCACCCCACAAACAATATGTTTAAGACAAAAGAAGAAAAAAAAGTGTAGCTGTAACAATACACTGAATGAGTCCTAAAATATGTACAATGTACTTCGTTCATTCAATTTCCAAATCTACAAAGGGATAGGATGTATCTTCTCATATATCTTCTTTAGAGCCATGCTCTTTTTTTTTTTATTAATTTATTAGTTTAGTTTTAGTTAACAAGATTCAATTCCATAGTTCCTTGATTTTCAAATTTCCTTTACTTCCCTCTCCCCCAACCCCCCCCCCCCTGGCAGCATATAGTCCAGTATAGGATCTACAATACATTCATATTAGACATTAGTCTAATTACAAAGGCATATTGTACTAGGTGGGATGCAATATGGTAAAGAAGAAATAAAACCAAACAATGAAAAGAAAAAGATCAATTAGTTTGCTTCCATCAGGATTCAGGCTCAGTTCTTTCTAGTTATATCTCTGGATGTTGCACTTCTCTCCTTCACGAGTCTTTCAGAATTGACATATATCACTGCATTGCTGAAAAGAGTCCAGTCTGTCATAGTTGGTCATCACACATATGTTGTGTCTGTGATTGTATACAAATTTCTCCTGATTCTACTCTTCTCGCTCAGCATCAGTTTGTATAAGCCTCTCCAGGTAAATATGAAATCTGTCATCTTCTCGTTTCTTATAGCACAATAATATTCCATTACATTCATATACCACAACTTGTTTAGCCATTCCCCAATTGATGGGCACCCCTTTAATTTCCAGTTCTTTGCAACCACGAAAAGAGCTGCTATAAATATTTTTGTACATATGGGTCTTCCTCCCTCTTCTATGATCTCTTTGGGATATAATCCTAGAAATGGTATTGCTGGGTCAAAGAAGAATTAGAGATCATTATAAAATGCAAAATGGATAATTGTGATTACATTAAATTAAAAAGCTTCTGTATAAACAAAGCCAATGTAACGAAAATCAAGAGGGAGGTGGGAAATTGGGAAAGAATTTTTACAACCTATATCTCTGATAAAGGACTCATTTCTAAAATATACAGAGAATTGAGTCAAATCTATCAGAATACAAGTCATTCCCCAACTGATAAATGGTCAAAGGATATGAACAGGAAATTTTCAGAGAAAGAAATTAAAGATAAGGATATGAAGAAATGCTCTAAATCACTATTGATTAGAGAAATGCAAATCAAAACAACTCTGAGATACCACATCTCTCCAGTCAGATTGACTAAGATGACAAAACAAGAAAGTGACAAATGCTGGAGAGGATGTGGGCAAATTGGAACATTAATGCATTGCTGGTGGAGTTGTGAATTTATCCAACCATTCTGGAGAGCAATCTGGAATTATGCCCAAAGGACTATAAATAATTTCATGCTTTTTAAAAAATAATTGATACATTTGCTTTTGATTTTTTCCCACTGTCCTTCCCATTTATGTTGTAATTATTATGTGTATTGTTTTCTTGGCTGCTTATTACCCTCTTTGCATCAGATCATATAAATCTTTGAATGCTTCTCTGTAGTCATTATATACATCTTTCCTTACATCCATTCATTCATATACTATAATTGGTTTAGCGATCCCCCAATTTATGAGCATCTACTTTGTTTCCATCTCTTTGTTATCATAAAAGTGCTGTCATAAATATTTAAGTGTCTATCAGGACTTTCTTCTTATCAGTGGCCCCCTTGCTGTAAAAACCTAGTAGAGGAATCTGTGATTTCATCTTATGGAGATTATAACTTTGACTTGAGGCATTAAGAAATCTTTTATTGTCTAGATGAATTGTGCTACACAAGACTATCTTAAGTCGTGGGCAGGTAGGTGGTGTAATTGATGAGTGTCCAAACTGAAGTAAAGAAGACTCAACTTTCTAAATTCAAATCTGGCCTCAGACACTTGCTAGCAGTGTGACCCTGGGCAAATCATTTACCTCACATCAATAAAATGAACTAGAGAAGGAAAAGGCAAACCACTACAATAGCTTTGCCAATAAAACCCCAAAGAGGGTCATGAAGAGTCAGATATGACTGAAAATTATTGAATAACAACAACAAAACAATATTCAGACTCAGGAATACATCACAAGAAACGGAAACATGAGTGATCCAACATGCACTTCAAAATTACCCTATTATTTTTCTAAACTCCCTCTGGCTTCTTCTGTAACTAACCAAACTTTGTTTTTGGAATTTATTTCACTTCCAATAAATTTCTGAAGCTTTTTGCTTATTTACTGTGTGTAAGATCCCAGATCTAGTACACATCAGAACCAGGATGAGGAACCATATTTCCTGTTATCTTTCTCTGTATTCTTTCAATAGATTGTGTTCCTTTTCCTCTCTCCATTTTAAGGTTTAATCTGAAGGCATTTTAAAAATTATTTCTTTGAAACCTGGAAAGACTTAGATGAACTGATGCTTGGATCTGGGTTGCAGTCCTGAGTGGTAGTCCTGGGGGGATGAGTGGTGCTGGTGGGGCAGAGCTTGTGGTGGCAGTGGAGAGGGAATCTTCCTCACAGTTTCAGGGTAGAAAAGAGTGTTTGAAACCTGAAAACCCCTGAAGCTTGGGATAGTACACGCTCCATACTGGAAAGTTATTAACAAAGAGCTAAAAAGTAATTGGTTGCTGACAAAGGAGATCAAAACATACAACTAAAAGAAAGCAACAAAGTCAGAAGTCCTAAATCCAAGGCCTCCAAGAAAAATATAAATTGGTCTCAGGCCATGGAAGAGCTCAAAAAGGATTTTGAAAATCAAATAAGAGAAATGGAGAAAAAATGGGAAGAGAAATAAGAGTTATGAAAGAAAATCATGAAAAATGAGGCAACAGGGAATGGCTAGGTGGTGCAGTGAATCAGCCCTGGAGTCAGGAGGACCTGAGTTCATATCTGGCCTTAGACACTTAACACAAAAGCTAGCCATATGAAGAAAATAACACCTTAAAAAATAAACTAACCCAAATGGCAAAAGAGTTCCCAAAAACAATGAGAAAAAGCATGTCTTAAAAATCAGATGGGCCAAATGAAAAAGGAGGTCCAAAAGCTCCCTGAAGAAAACAATTCCTTCAAAATTAGAATGAAGCCCATTTAAGTTAATGACTTTATGAGAAATCAAGAAATTATAAACCAAAATCAACAGAATGAAAGAACAAATAGAAGACAATGTGAAATGTCTCATTGAAAAAACAATTGACCTAGAGATCCAGGAGTGATAATTTAAAAATTATTGGACTACCTGAAAGCCACGATCAAAAAAAGGACCCAGATGTCATCTTTAATTATCAAGGAAAGCTGCCCTGATATTCTAGAACCAGAGGGTAAAATAGAAATTATAAGAATCCACTGATCACCTCCTGAAAGAGATCCCAAAAAGAAAACTCCTAGGAATATTATAGCCAAATTCCAGAGCTCCCTGGTCAAGGAGAAAATATTTCAAGCAGCCAGAAAGAAACAATTCAAGTATTGTGGAAACACAATCAGGATAACACCAGATTTAGCAGTTTCTACATTAAGGGATTAGAGGTCTTCGAATAAGATACTCAGGAGGTCAAAGGAACTAAGATCAAAACCAAGAATGACCTATCCAGCAAAACTGATTATAATCCTTCAGGGGAAAACACGGGTATTCAATTAAATAGAATTTTCAAGCATTCTTGATGAAAAGATCAAAGCTGAATAGAAATTTTGACTTTCAAAAATGACTCAAGAGAAGGATGAAAAGGTAAACAGGAAAGAAAAATCATCAGGGACTTATTAAAGTTGAATTGTTTACAACCCTACATAGAAAGATGATATTTGTAATTCATGAGATTTTTTATCATTATTACAGTAGCTAGAGAGAATATATACATATACATACACATATACATACCCATGTACATACACATTCACATATACATATACATATACATACACACACATATACACACATAACAGGCATTCTCTTTCTCAGTTCCCAGAAAGTAACACAGATTAACAGAGTGCCAAAATCATAAGCATTTCCACCCTTTCAATTCTGCTTGAGCCTAGCTCTGCTCAAGCTTTTCTCTGCTCTGCTCCTACCTGTTCCACCCTTCCATGGGCTCCATGTGATTAGTTAGGCCTATTAAGGGCAGAGAAGTTCTTCAAATTCCCTTAGGCCTATTAAGAGCAGGGAAGGTCTTCAAATTCCCTTAGGCCTATTAAGGGCAATACAATGTATACTCTTTCCAACAGAGACTCTTGATAAAATCAAAGGTGAGGCTCAAGGGCACTTGAATAGCTGAAACAAGCAGCAAAGTGCTCCTTTGCTTGTCATTATAGGGGTGTGCTGAGGTAATTTTGTGCTGGCCTGAGAGAGCTGGCTATTAAATTTTAAATGTGATCATTTACACTTTAGAAATAGGTAGGGAAGAAATAAAGATTTATATAATACCTACTATGTGAGAGACACTGTGCTAAGTGCTTTACAATTTTTAAAAATTTGATTTTCACAAAAACCATTTCAGCAAGATGCTATTATTATTCCCATTTTAAAGTTGAGGAAACAGAGGCAGAGGTTAAGCAACTCAATTAGGGTCACACAGATAGGAAGTATCTGAGACCATATTTGACCCCCTTCCTCACTCTAAGCTCAGCACCCTGCCCTCTACTCCATTTTGATACAACTACCTCTTTGCCTTGGAAATAAGAAACATTACAAAATCAAGACTTAATTTACTGTTTTGTTGATTATCTAGACATAAGAAAGAGATGGAGAAAATATTAATATTTTACATTAAACCTAAAAGTGAGTCATACTTGTGTACTTTTTTCAGTGAACCGGTTATTAAATATTTACCAGTATATTCTTCATTATAGCTCCTTTTCATTTTTTCCATGTTTCCAAATGGAATTATTGATGAATTGAATTGAAAAGCAAAGGGGATGTCATTAAATCATGGAATAGTAGAACTGGAAGGAAACTTGGTAGACATACAATCTCAACTGAACCTGAAGCATGAATCTCATTTATAACAGTCTCAACAAGAAATTGTCCAGCTTCTACTCACAAAGAGTTAGCAACAGAAAACTCTCAAAGAAGCCTAGTACACTTTGAAACATTTTTTAAAAGTAGTTTTTCCTTGTACTGAACCAACATTTACCTGTCTTTTACTCGTCGTTTTTAGTTCTACCCACTGAAGGCAAACTAACTAGTCTAATCTCTTGTCTAAAGGATGGGCTTTCAAATTCAGCAATCAGAAACTTGTGGATATTGAGAAGGGATGCCAAAACTAGTTGAACCAATTAACTTAAAAATTCCCTTTTAATATTGATTATACTCTAGAAATTTTACAAAATAATGTTTCCAAATTACTATTGCATACTTAGTGAGAGTAATGTTTTACATTATCAAGTTAATGGGAATAAATTAGTAGAAAATTGAGTCTTTTGTTTGTTTTTGGTTTTGGTTTTTTTGCTTTTTGGGGGGCAATTGGGATTAAGTAACTTACCCAAGGCCACACGGCTAGGGTTTTGTGTGTGTGTGTGTGTGTGTGTGTGTGTGAGTTAAGTGTCTGAGGCCGGATCTGAACCCAGGTCCTTCTGACTCCAGGGCCAACGCTCTACTCACTGCGCCACCTAGCCACCCCCAAAATTGAGTCTTTTGAGGGCTGACTGTGTTACCTATAATATTATCAGTAGTCAAGGTCAACTCTATATAGGTGTTGTAGAACCTACAATTGATACAGATATGGCATTTGACTTTTAAAACATATTTTATTGAGTTTAAAAGAAGAATTACATTCACCTAAGTACAGTGATGCACAGCTGTCATCCCTGGTACTGGCAGAACTGAAATTAGTGGATTATCTTGAGTTTGGGAGTTCTGAGCTATAGCTGAACGGAAGCTGATCAGGTGTCCATACTAAGTGCAGCCTAAATATGGTTAATATCTGGGAGTGGAGGACTAAGTAAGGGTGCACTGGCCTTGGTAGAATGACAGAGAAGTTAAAAGTTACATTTTGATCTGTATTAGAATTGGACCCATGAGCCAATAGCCTCTTTATTTTCAGCCTGGGCAAAATACAGAAACCCAGTCTCCAAATAAACAAATAAATAGAGGAAGGAAGAAAAATGTTGATTTTCAAAATATTAGAATTCATATGGGCTTCAGGGGGTGATCTAGTCTATTTTGTACCTGAAAAAGATAGCCTCTGCAATAAAGCCAAAGAGTATTGATCTAGTTACTATGCTTCCCATGAATGGAAGCCCAAATACTCTCTGACAAAGTCCATCATACTTTTGGTTAGTTCTAATTGATATTAATTTTTTCCTTATGTACAATCTAAATCTATCTTTTGTACATTCCACTCATGAATCATTATTTTTAGTACTCTTAGGCCAAGAAGAGTAAGCCTTATCTCTCTTCCTCAAGATTACCTTTCTTTTTTTTTTAATTAAATGAATATTCCCTCCCCCAATCTGCTCTTTCCCATATATTCCCCCATTCCCCCTCTGACTTTCCAGCAGGGCATGGTGGATCTCTATGCCCCAATGCCTGTATATCTTATTTCCCAGCTACAGGTAAAATAATAATAATAATAATAATAATAATAATAATAATAATAATAATAATATATGTATATATTTTTAAACATTTTATTTTGAAACTTGGAATTCCAGATTCTTTCCCTTCCTCCCTCATCACCCACCCTTAATGTGAAGATAAGCAAAGGCAGTTATCATGTTTTCATTCTTTCTTTTCTTCCTTTGTTAAATCTTCCCCTACAGTAACTCCTTCAACTGATTCTTTTTTTTTTTTTGACTACTAAAAACCAAAGTGATTTTTATTCAATAAATTAACCCATTTATTTGGACTATGGGCTACAGACATTTGATAAGATTTTACTGTTCTTTCAATTCCTTCAGTCTTCTGATGGCAGATTTGACTGTGACTGCAGAGGTGGTATTGTAGGTCCATGCACCACCAGCTACTGTTTTCATACAGGATCCATAGTGCCAGATACCCACAGCCCGTCTCTTCATTTTGGTCTTGCCACAGAAGGAGCAGGTATACTTGGCATGCTGGCTAATTTCAATTTTCTTCACCATTTTTCTGAGGGATGCACCATAACGTGTTCCATATTTACCAACAATTCCGACCTTCTTGGTACGTTTAGCCATATTAGCGGCACAGTGGCTGGAGCTTGGAGAGGCTCAACTGATTCTTAATGTAGCATGAACTTAAAATTCTCCCCTATCATGGTTGCTCTTTTCTGGACCTTCTTTCCAAAAATGTGACATTCAAAACTGAACATAGTCCTTCAATTCAGTTTGAACACAGGGAGGTATATTAGAATTTTCCCCTTAGCCCCTTAGACCTAGACACTGTCTCTCTAAGCAGTCCACTATTGCATTAAGATTTATTTCTTTTTCCAGCTATATGTTATTCATATTCAATCAATTGTAGTCCTCTAAAACCACAATTTTTAAGTGAGTTGTTTTTCTGGATGAATATCTAGTCAATTCTCCCCCGTTATGTGCTTGTGATGTAGAATTTTTGGAACCTAGTGCTCAACTTTGCATTTATTAACCATATTACATTACATCTTACCATATTTGGCCTAATCTTCTAAGCTGTAAAGATTTTTTGAATGCTGACTGCCACCTAATGAGTTAGCTACCCTCTCAAGTTTGGAGCATTGGGAAATTTGATTAGCATACTACCTAAGTCATGACAAAAATGTTAAATAGCATAGAATCAAGGACCATCCACCACAGCCCTTTATCCTAATTGACTTTGCACCATTACTTACTACTTTGGGTAGAGGCATGCAATCAGTTCTGAAAGTACTATACCTTATTATCACCTACCCCACATTTCTCCATCTTTTTGGCAAGACTAAGCTGTGAAAGATTTGACTAAAATCTAGGCAAATTATTTCAACCATATTCCTCTTAATCTACCAGTTTAGCAATTCCATTAAAAAGGAAATAAATTTTGTCTAACATGACCTGTCCTTTAAAAAAATCATGCCATTTATTTGTATATCACATTCATTTCTGCATATCTCCCTTCATTTTTCCCAGCTAGTCTTCAATTATTACAAGGTTTAAAAAGGCAAAAAAAATACAGCACAGCAATTCAACATATTAACCAACTCTAACAGTATATACTTTCTTCAATGAAATAAGGCAGGTACATGTTCATTATAATAAGAATTTTTTTCATCTGCATCATTTTAATCATTATGTTAGTTGTTCACCTGTTTTTTCTTTATTCTGTGTGAGTGAAGGAAAGTAGCATATTTGCTAGATAAGTAGACTGAGCCAAGAAGAAACACATTTAAATGCCTTCTCAGACACTTACTTATAATGTGACCTAGGGAAATCACTTAAACTCTCTTAATCTGTTTCTTCTCCTATAAAATGGAAAAATAATAACACCTACTTCATAATGTTGTGGTAACAATCAAATGAGATATACACAAATAGCTTCACAAAATTCGAAGTGCTATATAAATGCTAGCTATTATTGGCATCAGTTCCTAATAAGTCTTTGGATCCCCTCAAAAGTCCACATATCTCTTATTTCTTATGGTACAAGAGTATTCCATTACATAGGCCCTAATTTAGATATTTAATTGTTTTCATTTGGTAGGTGAATACTTTGTTTCTAATTCATTGCTAATATGTTAATGAGTATGTTGGTATGTTTGAAGTCTTTCTATCTTTTACCTCTTTGAGGAATAGGCTTATCAGTTAGATCTTTGGGTCAAAGGATATGGACATTTTAGTCATTTTTTAGAATAATTCCAAATTGCTTTCTAAAATGTTTGAACTAGTCGGGGATGGAGCCAAGATGGCAGAGTAGAAACAGCACTTCCACAATGCTCCAGCCAACACCACTTCAAAATCATGTAAAAGGGGATTCTGAACAACTTCTAGAGCTCCAGCACCCACAGAACAACACAGAGAAGCTAACCTCCCACTGAGGACAGCCCAGCAGCCCTGCAGGGAGCAGGCAGCGCAACGCTCTGGGAGCCAACAGCACAATGCTAACTCAAATGGCAAAGGAGGGTCAAAAGGGCAATGAGGAGAAGAATGCCTTAAAAAGCCAAATTTGCCAGATGGAAAAACAATCTCAAAAACTCACTGAGGAGATTCATTCCTTCAGAGTTAGACTGGAGCAAATGGAAGCTAGTTTCTTTATGAGAAATCAAGATGCTGTTAAACATATCCAAACAAATGAAAGAATAGAAGGCAATGTGAAATATCTCATGGGAAAAACCACTGCCCTGGAAAATAGATCCAGGAGAGATAATTTAAAAATTATTGGGCTACTTGAAAGCCAGGATCAAATAAAGAACCTAGAAATCATCCTTCAAGAAATTATCAAGAAAAATTGCCCTGATGTTTTAGACCCAGAGGGGGAAATAGAGGTTGAAAGAATCCACAGATCACCTCCTGAAAAAGATCCCCAAAAGAAAACTCCTAGGAATATTATAGCCAGGTTACAGAATTCCCAGATCAAGGAGAAAATACTACAAGCAGCCAGGAAGAAACAATTTCAATATTGTGGAAACAAAATCAGAATAGCACAGGACCTTGCAACTTCTATACTGAGGGATCGAGGGCATGGAATATTATATTCCACAGGGCAAAGGACCTGGGATTAAAACCAAGAATCACATACCCAGCAAAACTGAGTATCATGTTTCAGGGGAAAATATGGTCATTCAGTGGAATAGAGGACTTTCAAGCATTCTTGAGAACAAAAACCAGAATTGAATAGAAAATTTGACATTCAGATACAAGAAGCAAGAGATGCTTGAGAAGGTAATCAGGGAAAAGAAATCAAAAGGAACTTATCAAAGTTGAACTATTTACATTCCTACATGGAAAAACAATAACTGTGACTGATGAAATCTTTCTTATTATGAAAATAATTGAAGAAGGGTATATGGGCATATGAATACATATGTGAATGTGTGTATATATGTTTAGAGGTGTACATGGATGGAGGGCACAGGTTGAATTTGGTGGGAAGGGATGATACTTAAGGGGTGAAATTATGAAGTGAGAGAGGAAAGTGGCAAGAGGAGATGGGGAGAGACAGGGTGGGGTAAACTATCTCATGTAGAAGAGGCAAGGGGAAGAGGTTGCAGGGGAGGGGAAGAACAGGAAGGCAAAAAGGCAAAACCATATTCTCATTGAATTTGGCTCAGGGAGAGAATGACATACATACTAAATGGGATATCTCACCCTGCTGGAGAGTAGGGGGGAGGGGGATGAGAGGGGGGTGATGGAGGGGAGGGCATTCTGGGGGGAGGGGAGGTTGGAAGTACCTACTTTAGAAGAGGGAAAGGATCAAAGTAGGGAATGGACCAGGTGGGGGTGGGATGGGTGGGAGGGAAATATAAGTAGTCTTTTACAATATATCTACTATGGTAATGTTTTGCATAGCTATACATGTACAACACATGCTGAATTGCTTATCTTCCCAGAGGGAGTGGGTGACAAGGGAGGAAGGGAATGGATCTGAAATTCGAAGTTTTAAAATTAAATGTTTAAATATATATATATATATATATATATATATATATATATATATATATATATGTATGTATATATATATATATATATATGTTGTATATATATATATATATATACACATACACACACACTATTATTAATACTATTTTGCATGTAATTGGGGGATAAGATGTTCAGGCATTGGGGCACAGAGATTCACCTTGCCCTAATGGTAAAGTCGAAGGGGGTATGGGAGAAGATATGGGAAAGAGTAGATTGGATGAGGGGATATCTTGTGGGACTGCTATTCTGGGGTGATGGACAGGGGGATAATGGGGAAAAATTGTAACTCAAAATCTGGCAGAAATGAATGATGTAAACCAGAAGTTAATAAAGCATTTGTTAAAAAAATAAAATAAAGTAAAATAAAATGTTTGAACTAATTCACAGCTCTACCAATAGTTTAATAGTGTGTCTGGCATGAAAAGTCTTAGGAAAGTCTGATGACTGAGATTAATGCTTACTTTTCTAGATACTATATATCTAATAATATATTCTAAAATGTTATAGACATTGAAGTCAGGTATAATGGCCTATAGTTTTCAGACTCAATTCCCCTCCTTTAAATATGGTAAAACATTTAGCCTTTCCAGTGTAGTGGTACTTCTTCTGTTTTCCATAATCTTTTCAGGATGATGGCAGCATTAGAGGAAGTCAAAAATTAGCAATATATATGATATACTATTGTCACTTCTTTTAATAACCAAAGATATTGTCTATCTGCTGTTAGTAACGTGAATTCATGATAAAAGGAAAACAAAGTATACATGAGGGAGATGATGAGGATGGTGTTCTGTTACTGTCACCCTATTTATCTTGAGAATTGATTCCTCTATTAAGCATTGTTCTTTTCTTTCCATTCCAAAGCTCATTCTTCTTGACTGAGAAAACAGAAGCAAGAGTCAAGTCGCTCTAACATAATACTAAAAACAAATCAAAGTAAAGATTTTTTTTTTTATCCCTGGTTTTCTTGCCAGCTCATTTTGAGCTTTTTTACTCCTGACACCATTTTTACAGGATTGCACTAACATATTGAATTCTTTCTCCATTACTTGCTCTTGGTTCTATCTTCCAAATGTGTTTTCAAAAATTGGTGGATGAGTTTTCTGGGTATCCTCACAAATCTTTGTAGATGATTCTGGGTTTTGATTCTCATCAGACTTTAATAGTTTTTTTTTTCTTTGTAATTTCATCCTTGAAACTCTTTTGGAATCACTTCCCTAATAGAATTGGTCTTTGGGATGCTATTTTTCCTCTATTTTCTTGAAATCTGCTCTCCCCAAATATATGACTTATGATTAAACATTGCTTACTTCTTTCTTTATCACATAGAATTATCACTTTTATCCAAGTTTATCATCACTTCTAGCCCAATGATCAGTCCCTTATTGTTCATGAGAACTAAATTGAGAAGATAATTTCCCCTTGTTGGTTTGCTCTAGTTTTTGAGGAAGCAATTACTACTATGAGACCTAAAGAAATCACTAGCTATTGTTCTTGAAGCAAAGAGAAAGCTCCAAAACATGCCCATATAATTGAAGTCCACTGTAACTAATATATTGAGTCTTTGAGCCAAACGACTGTTCTCCTTTTTGAATTCTTCTATCCTCTTCATGTTCTGGTCATGAGTCTCATTCTATCAAGTCACAGGGATATCTACAATGACAAATTTGCCTCCTTGAACTAGAATCTATGTCATCTTCCCTGCTCTCCATGCTTTATGGATATGTTATACAAACATGTATATAGTTATGAATATGTAGAGATACCAAAGGTCATAGATTTTATTATTCTTTCATGTGTGGTTTTTTTTTTGTGTACCTCTGGTTGACTCTATAGTAGAAGTCCCTAACCTGAGAGTCGTGAACTTTAATGATAATAACTAACATTTATGTAGTTCTTAAGGTTTACAAAGATCTTTACAAATATCTCATCTTTACAAAAACTCTAGAGGTAGGTGTTATTATCATTCCCATTTTATATATGATGAAACTGAGGCAGAGAGATGTTAAGTGACTTGCTCAGGGTCACATAGCTGGTAACTATTTGAACTTACATCTTCCTGATTCCAGTTCTAGCCCTCTAGTCACTGTGCCACCTGACTGTCTTGTTACATACACATGTACACATTTTATAGCTATATATGTATGTGTGTCAATGCATATATCTATATCTTTATTTCAATATATAATTGGTTTCCTGAGCAATATTTTATATATTTGAAAACATTTTTTTAGAAGGGACCCATTGTTTTCTCAGACTGCAAAAAGTGTCCATATAATATAAAAAGGCTGGGAAATTTTGTTCCATGGCTTTTCATCTGGCAACATTGCAGTTACTTTCTACAGATGATCATTCCTAGGTTTCAAACTGTAGTATAGAAATGTAAATCTGATTCTCAGTAACCATCTTCATAACTAGTTTTAGACTTCTCAAGTCTATCTTTTTCTTCTGAGCTTGAGTTTTGTTGGAAGCAAACGTGATAGCCCCACACTTTCTTTTCCTTTAGATTTTCCATTTCCTGCCCAAAACTTTGTAATCTTCAGTAATACTTTATACATGTCCTAAAACTTAGAGAAATAGCAACATGAAGATAGTAATTAAAAGTCATCTGTCTTCTAGCATTTCTTCCCTCTAGGTGTCATTGATTTGCATATTTACATAAAATTGCTGTTATTTTTTCAGGCAAGTAAATTGCAGAGAGACTATGGAACAAAGTGCCAAATAGTTACTCTATTTGTATGAATTTATGTCCACCATGGAAGAGGATCTGAGGCATTTTTTTTCACAGAAGTGAGTTTGGTATAAGAATTTTCAAGCAACATTGAGTGATATTGAAAGAAACCAAATGCAATTGAGTTGCAGCTCATGTTGTCATTGATTTAGTTGCATCTGAGGAAGTGACATGCATGAGAAATGGGCAACTGAACTATCAAACTGAAACAAGTGAGTAGAATCAATGCCCTTGAATGACCCTGGAAATACACAGATAATCAGATCTACCTTTAGTAATTCAGCTTTTGTGTATATGATTTAACTCAGTATGAGTACCATTACTGAATAAAAAGGATGAATGGTCAACACTACGTTTGTATAGCACTAGATTCATAACAAAGTTGCCAAGGCTCTTAGATAACTAGAATATTTGTGTGTGTGTGTGTGTGTGTGTGTGCGCGCGCGCTATTTTGGATTGAGTTTTATCCCAACATAGTTCTAAAGATTGTGATGTTCAATCAATTAAAATGACAAGATCAAATCAATAGATGTAAAAAAGAAGCATTTATTATGCACTTATTATATGATAGATATTGTATTGGGAATGCAAAGAAAGGCAAACACAACCCCTGACTTCAAGAAGTTTACAATTTAATGGGGGAGACAACATGAAAACAACTATGTGTAACCTATCTATCTGAGAAAATTAGCATAAAGAGGAACCTGGAAAGACCTATGTAAGAAGACAGGATATTATCTGAGACTTGAAGGAAGCCAGGGAATTCAGGAGGTAGAGGTAGGAGGGAAGGCATTCCAGGCATAGCAAACAGTCAATGGAAAATTGTGGAGTCAAGAGATAAAGTACTATGTTCAAGGAACAGGTTGGGACCAGCATGGATCATAGAGTGCATGGAGGAGAGTAAAGCATAAGAAGACTAGAAAAATAGAATGGATCTGAGCTGTGACAGGTTTTAAAGACCAGACTAAAGATTTGATAGATCATTGATTTACAGACTATTCCTATCTAGAGTACTGCTAGAATTCATTCTACTCACTGCCCAGCTTGCTTTTGCTATCATGACTAAACAGCATTTTGGAGTCCCCAATTTCCCAATGGAAAACTAGACACAGTCTTCATTTTTATGAATGACCCAATGTGTAGTACACCTATGCATACCCAGATGTAGATATTCCTGCTGGACAATCAACCCTTAACTAGAAAAGGATCAGGGTTGTAATATCTAGCATGTATCTGCAGTGAAAACTCACTGGATACTCTCCTTTCCTTTCCTTTCCTTTCCTTTCCTTTCCTTTCCTTTCCTTTCCTTTCCTTTCCTTTCCTTTCCTTTCCTTTCCTTTCCTTTCCTTTCCTTTCCTTTCCTTTCCTTTCCTTTCCTTTCCTTTTTCCTTTCCTTTCCTTTCCTTTCCTTTCCTTTCCTTTCCTTTCCTTTCCTTTCCTTTCCTTTCCTTTCCTTTCCTTTCTTTCCCCCTTTCCCCCTTTCCCCCTTTCCCCCTTTCCCCCTTTCCCTTTCTTTCCCTTTCCTTTTCTTTCCCTTTCCCTTTTCCTCTCTTCTCTTCTCTTCTCTTCTCTTCTCTCTCTTTCTCTCTCTTCTCTCTCTCTCTCTCTTCTTTCTCTCTCTCTCTCTCTCTCTCTCTCTCTCTCTCTCTCTCTCTTTTGCTTTTTGGAGGGCAATTGGGGTTAAGTAACTTGCCCAAGGTCACACGGCTAGGTTTTTGTTTGTGTGTATTAAGTGTCTGAGGCCATATCCGAACTCAGATCCTTCTGACTCCAGGGCCAGCTCTCTACTCACTGCGACACCTAGGCACCCCTGATACTGTATTTTTCAATATGGCATTAAAAATGAGCATGGGTTTGAGAGTGAATCTAAGATTTCGTCAAGATTGGGAGGGTCCTTCTCTACTCCACCCTCACACACTGCTATTGTCTTTCCCTTGAGATTACTTTCCACTTATACTGAATGTATCTTGTATGCACATTTGTTGTTGTTGTTGTTCAATTGTTTGGTTGTGTCTGACTCTCCATAACCCCATCGACCATAGCAAACCAGATCCTTCTTTCCCCCACTATCTCTCAAATTCTTTCCAAGTTCCTGTTTGTTGTTTCAATTACCCTAACTATCCATCTCATCCTCTGCCATCCCCTTTTCCTTTTGCCCTCAATCTTTCCCAACACCAGGTTCTTTTCCAATGAGTCTTGTCTTCTCCAATGAGTCTTGTCTTCTCATTATGCAGCCAAAATACTTAAGCTTCAGCTTCAGTATTTAACCTTCCAGTGAATAACCTGAATTTATTGATTTGATCTCCTCACTCTTAACAAGACCCTCAGAGTCTTATTTAGCCACACAGTTTGAAAACACTGATTCTATGATGCTCAGCTTTCATGATAGTCCAACTCTCATAGCCATATATTGCTACTGGAAAAACCATAGCTTTGATTATATGGACCTTTATTGACAAGGCAATGTCTCTGCTTTTTAGCATTCTGCCCAGATTTACCATAGGCTTCCTTCCAAGAAGTGCCATGGGCTGCTTAGTGTCCAGCACTTAGCATGATTCAGAGATGTGAATAAGAAACAACCAGGCCATGTGGGTAGCTCAAGGAAGAACCATGAACTCCATTTATTGATACTCAGGGAAAAGTTTTTATAGAGCAAAGAGACAAAAGATGGAAAGGAAGAGATGTCATTATCTTAGTCTGTTGTATCCTGGAAGTAACATGGCAGTAAGGCCTATTGATCCCTAGGTGCCATAAAGTCTTAGGAAAAGTCAGTTATCTCTTATCACATGCAGTCAGTTACATCTCAAAGGATGTTCTTGAGAGCTGGCCTCAAAGCCTAATGGCCAAGGCCGCATCATCAAGAACATCTGCATAGGAACTGACTTCCTGCAAATGTTTTGGACAACTAAAGTTTTGGGGCAGAGCCTTACATCTGGGTCTCTGGTACTTCTTAATGCAACCGCAGTCATAAACAGATACAATTGAGAGCAAACTTCAAAGCTGAAGCGCAATCCTCAACAGATATCATGTTTAGAGCTGGCCGCTCAAAGATACCAGAGTGTGGAATCAGATATATCCGGGGACAGAATCCTGTTGATCTCAAGAACTCCAATAACATCCTTTTAAATGCAACCTATATCAAAAGAACTCCTGAGCAGACTTAGTGAAAAGTCGCATCTCAAAGAGATCTTTGTTGTTCAGGTCCACTGATATCAGGGTAATTATCTGAAGTCCTGGCTCAGGCCTCTTTGGCTCACCACAAACAAGCAAGCATCTTGTTATTTTATGGACACAATTACTGTCTTCAGTGATCTTTGAGTTCAAGAATATAAATATCTGACATTGCCTTTGTTTCTTCTTCTATTTGCCAGCAATTATGGGACCACTTGCCAAGATCTTAGTTTTCTTTATGTTAAGCTTCAAGTCATCTTTCACTCTCATCAAGAGGCTTCTTAATTCCTCTTTATTTTCTACTATCAGAGTGATATTGTCTGCATGTCTGAGATTGTTGCTATTTCTCCTGGTAACCTTAATTCTGACTTTTGATTCATCCAGCCTGGTATTTCACATGATATGTTCTACATACAAGTTAAATAAATAAGATGCCAATAAACGGCCTCGTCATACTCCTTTTCTAATCTTCAATCAATTCCATGTTTGGTTCTAACTGCTGCTTCTTAGACCACATACAGATATGTTCATTGTACAAAATTATTTGTATATGTAGTACATAGTTATTTACATGTTGTCTCTCCCCTTAGAGTATGAGCTTCTCAAAGAAAAGAACTGTGTTGTTCCTTCTCTTTATATTTGTAGAACTTAGCATAGTGTCTGGCACATAGTAAATTCTCTATACTTAACAAAGCATAAAGTAAGTGATAGTTGACTGACTGAGGGCCATAACAACTCCTGCTGAGAACTGACCCCTGATCATCATCCTCTATTGCTTCTTCCTTTCATGCCTAAAATCATTGAGGTCATATAAACCAAGTAGTTTCAATTTCTCTCCTCTCACTATCTTTTATCCATTTGCTCCAGCTTCTGATCCCATCAATTAATAGAAAATGATTGATCTCTCTCTGAGCATTCCTTAGTCTTCATTGTTGGTTATTCATCTATGCTACATCCCCCAAAGCTCTGCCTTGGTATCTAGATATCTCTTTCTTCTGTCCTATATGATCCTGTTTGGGAATATTAAATTAAATTGGGAATATTAAATTGAATCTCATGGGTTCAGTTGTTACCTCAATGTAGACAATTCTAAAATTGTTGTATACACTGTCATTCTCTCTTTTTTTTTCAAATGCTTTGTTAACATCTGTTTTATATCATTCATTTCCGCCAGATTTTGAGTTACAATCATTTTCCCCCTGTTATTCCCCTACCCAGCCTCCCAGAATAGCAGTCCCACAAGATATCGCTTCCTCCAATCTGCTCTCTCCCATACCTTCTCCCATACCCCCTTCGACTTTTCCATTAGAGGAAGGTGAATCTTTGTGTCCCAATGCCTGCACATCTTATCTCCCAATTATAAGCAAAAGAGTATTAATAATAGTATTTTTATATATTTGAACATTTAATGTTAATACCTCGAATTTCAGATCCATTTCCTTCCTCCCTTGTCACCCATTCCCTCTGGGGAGGTAAGTAATTCAGTATATGTTGTACATGTCTAGCTATGCAAAACATTATCATAGTAGATATATTGTACAAGGCTGCTTATAATTCCCTCCCACTCATCCCACCCCCCACCTGGTCCATTCCCTACATGATCCTGTCCCTCTTCTATAGTGGGTACTTCCAACCTCCCCTCCCCCCAAGGATGCCCTCCCATCCATCATCCTTCCTCTCATCCCCCTTCCCCCTATTCTGCTGTAGGTTGAGATATCCCATTTAGTATGTATGTCATTCTCTCCCTGAACCAAATTCAATGAGAATGTGGTTTTGCCTTTTTTGCCTTCCTATTCTCCCCCTCCCTTGCAACCACTTCCCCTTGCTTCTTCTACATGAGATAGTTTACCCTACCCTGTCTCTCCCCATCTCCTCTTGCCACTTTCCTCTCTCACCTTATAATTTCATCCCTTGAGTATTCTCCCTTCCCAACAAATTCAACCTATGCCCTCTATCCATATATAACTGTAACCATATACACACATTCACATATGTATTCATGTGACCACACACCCTTCTTCCATTATTTTCATAGTGAGAAAGATATCATCAGTCACAGTTATTGCTTTTCCATATAGGAATGTAAATAGTTCAACTTTGTTAAGTTCCTTTTGATTTCTTTTCCCTGATTACCTTCTTAGGCATCTTTTCCTTCTTGTGTCTGGATGTCAAATTTTCTATTCGATTCTGGTTTTTTCCTCAAGAATGCTTGAAAGTCTTCTATTCCACTGAATGACCATATTTTCCCCTGAAACAAAATACTCAGTTTTGCTGGGTAGGTGACCCTTGGGTTCATTCCCAGCTCTTTTGCCCTCTGGAATATCATAGCCCTTCAATCCCTCAGTGTAGAAGCTGCTGGGTCCTGTGCTATTCTGAACACAAAATTGAAATTGTTTCTTCCTGGCTGCTTGTAGTATTTTCTCCTTGATCTGGGGATTCTGGAACCTGGCTATAATATTCCTGGGAGTTTTCTTTTTGGGATCTTTGTCAGGAGGTGATCTGTGGATTCTTTCAACCTCTATTCTGCCCTCTGGATCTAGAACATCAGGGCAATTTTCCTTGAGAATTTCTTGGAGGGTGATTTCTAGGTTCTTTCTTTGATCATGGCTTTCAGGTAGTCTAATAATTTTTAAATTGTCTCTCCTGGATCTATTTTCCAGGTCAGTAGTTTTTCCCATGAGATATTTCACATTGCCTTCTAATCTTTCATTTGTTTGTATCTGCTTAACAGCATCTTGATTTCTCATAAAGTCATTAGCTTCCATTTGCTCCAGTCTAACTCTGAAGGAATGAATCTCCTCAGTGAACTTTTGAGATTCTTTTTCCATCTGGCAAATTCGACTTTTTAAGGCATTCTTCTCCTCATTGCCCTTTTGGGCCTCCTTTGCCATTTGAGTTAGTCTATTTTTTAAGGTGTTGTTTTCCTCAGTCAGGCTGTTGACCCTCATTTCATACTTTTCCTGCATCCTTCTCATTTCTCTTTCCAATTTTTCCTCCACTTCTCTTATTTGATTTTTAAAGTCCTTCTTAAGGTCCTCTATGGCCTGCAACCCGCTCATGTTTTCCCCTGGGGCTTTTGGAGCAGGACTTCTGACCTCACAGTCCTTTTCCTGCTCTATGCCCCCAAAATAGGAGTCTAGGGTTGCATTTTTCTGTTTCCTTTGCCTTGGCATGTTGCCACTTAATTACTTGTCTTTTGGCCTTGTTGCCCCACTATGGCTTTAAAGCCAGATAGAGGAATTTTCGTCCTGAACGTGTGGGGGGCAACTTCCGTTTCTGGCAAGCTGTAAACCCACCCACGACTTCCACCCTAGATCACAATCCAGATCCAGGAAGGTTAAAGCAAGAGCGATTACCCCCCAAGACTGATTGCTGGATCTCCCTACAATTCACAGGCCAGGAGCTGGAGCTGCCTCTGAAAACTACAAAATGGCGTGTCTCCTCAGTGGCTTCTAGCCCCCAGGGGAGGGAGCCGACGCATTCCCCAAATACAGGTCCCAAAGTCCATAGGACACTAACCTCTTACTTTGTCCTAGGCATGTCTATGTTGATAATTCTGGAGTTGCCACAGCTGCTGGTGTTCTGGGGTCTCTCCAGCCAGCTGCTGGCCCTGCCACCCTGGGGCTAAAACCTCGGCTCACAGGGACCTGGGCTCTGCTTGTCTTGGCTCCTGCGCTCTGCGTTGCGCACTGCCAGCTCCCAGAGTGCTGCACTGGTCCTTCCTGCAGGGCTGCTGGGCTGTCCTCAGCGGGAGGTTAGCTTCTCTGCATCATTCTGTGGGTGCTGGGGCTCCAGAAGTTGTTCAGAGTCCCCTTTTACATAGTTTGGGGGGAATCTGGGGCCAGAGTGGCTTGGATGAGCTGTTTCTACTCCGCCATCTTGGCTCCACCCCCCACTGTCATTCTCTTTGCTGGGCTCTAGTCATGCATCACCACCTGCCTTTTGGTTGTCTGCTATTGGAGGTCCTATAGGCATCTTAAATTCACCATATGTAAAATACAACTCATCTTTCTTTTCAACTCTCCCATCTCTTCTGTACTTCCTTATTACTATCAGGGGCACCAGGGTCCTCCAAATTATTAGGATTTGGACCTTTGGTGTAATCTTCTATTTTTTCCTCTTATGCAACCCATATAGCCAATACATTGCAAAATCTGTTCACTCCTACAATTACAACATCTCTTTTACATGTACCCTTCTTTCTATGCATACAACCTCAATCCTAGTTCAGGTCCTCATTCATATCATAGAATCTAAGATTTAGTGCTAAAAGGGACCTTTTACTACAACCACTTTGTTCTATAGATGAGGAAACTGAGGCTTTGCAGTCAATTAACTTACCTGATAGGGAATAAGTATTAGAGCCAGGATTTAAATTGAGGTTTCCTAAAAGTGTACTTAGCATGTCATCTTCTTCCCCTGTATTATTTTGAACTTACTTTTACTTTCTAGTTTAAAATAAGTTATGAGTCCTTCTAGTCATTCTCTTGAACCAATTCATGAGTGTATCGAGGCAAAATTGAGGTTCTCCTTCATTCCTATTTTGTAAACATTTAGCCACTGCATGCTTTGTTCAAATTTTGGGTTCAGATGGGTTAAAGTATTCATAAAGGCTTACAGGCTAAAGGGAAACACCTCACTTCTTGGCTACCCAGTGTTACACATTTTTAGTCACCCTTGAGGGAAGTGAAATGGAGTTGGGGACAGAAGAGCTTTAAAACTATAGTTTAGTATTACTATGAAAATGAGCTTCCATTTCCTGACAATAAAGCTTGCTCACGAAGTTGAAAAATCCCTGTAAAATTCTTTCCTTGCTGGTGCTGAATCTAATCTTTAGATACACATAGGGATAAAGAGACAATAAGTATCTCATATTTAAATGAAGTGCCTGATAATGGCAACTTTATACATCATGCAAAAAAGTGTATATTTGAGTGACATTTCAAACATGCTTAGACGAAATCCATAGATTTGGAATTCTCTATGGATGAATGAATAGGCATTTTTAAGTGCTTGGTATGAGCTAGGCTACTCTCTTGGAATTTATGTTCTCCACAAGCTCTTCTTTTCTGTAAGATGTCATCAACTCTGAGACTCACCTCCTCAGTACTACCTGCCCCTGATGCCCTTCTTTCCTTCTGGTTGAATATGGACGGTAGATGTCAAAGAACTCTTTCCAGTTCTTCCACCATTTAAGGAGGGCATACAGGTCATTCATTTTATAATTTGCTTCATCATGCCCCTGAACTTTGAGGGCAGCAACTGTCTTATATCTTTTCTTTGTATTTCCAGCTCTAAGTACAGTACCTGGCACATAGCAGGATAGCATAATAAATATTTATTGCCTCTGAGTCTTACTGAGTGTTGAGCACTGAGGCTATAAACAGAAAATGCTAGAATGCCTTCTCTCAGGGACCTCATGCTCTAACTGAGAGGGAAAAATATAAAAGGGAATCTCAACTACAGGGTGGATGAAAAAAGCCCAGTTTTTTGAAAGAAGTTTGGAAAGTTCAGTAGTAGTTCAGATGGCAAGATTCAGGGATCTGCATGATGTAGAGCAAGGCAGATGGAGGATCTTTGGAGACATAGGCAGAGTAGATCGTCAGTCCTAGTGGTTTTCTATCTTATCAAAAAGAATACAGTTGGTGATTCCCATCTGTTCCAAAGCATATGCAACCTGTAAAGGGAAGGTGGAAGGACAAGGGGGAAGGGTATCAGTGTCTCATTGTCTATGACACTAAGAAGATTATCCTGTAAGATCAAGAGATAAGATCACCCACAGTGATGATGAGTTTTTTTCCAACATCTTCATGACCTGGATGTATGTATCAGTAAACACTTAACAAATACCTGCTGGTTCATTATGTGATTGATTAACAGGAGATCTGAGTTATAGCAGACAAAATGTCTTAGGGAAGTCTTAGGAAACTAATAGCAGTTTTAAAAATTTATTAAGGTTCAGTGAGTAAGAGCGCCAGCCTCGGAGTTGGGATGACCCGAGATCAGATCCAGCCTCAGAAAATGAGCACCTACACATAAATAATGACTGGCTGTGTAACCTTGAGCAAGTTACTTAACCCCAATTGCTTTTAAAAATTTTTTTTTATTAATTAGGAAGTAACAAAGACCTATAGTGGACACAGTTCTTACTTGTTAGTACTTACTTCCTGGCTACCAGTAGTAGATGGCCTATCTTGGAGGTGTGGAGGGTTAGTAAGGAGATGGCTAAATGTCATGATTTACTTAATGTGGGCCTTCAAATTGTGTTCACTTAACATTTACTTATAAAACCTTTGGATAGAAGTAGAATTTCAAACTCTTAATCCCTTTCTATTTCCTCTTTGTTTATATAAGAATATCCCCCTATTCAGTGAACATTTATTTTTACAGTTTGCACCCACAGCATTTATTATTAGAATAAAGGGAAGGGGGAACAAGGATGGGGTCTTAGGAACCCTTGATTTAGTCCTGGATTTGTTACAACCTTTCCTTGTGACCTCATGCAAACCAATTAGCATCTCCAAAACTCGATTTACTCACATGTTATGTTACATATCAGTAGGATAAAACCCAATCTCTCTTATGATGGCACAAAAGGTTGCATGGTATAGAGGATAGAAAGCTTATCTTTCTTACCCTGGATTCAAGAAGACCTGGGTTGAAGTCCTTTCGTCACATATTCCCTGTATGAGTCTTGACAAGTCACTCAACCTGTCACTGCCCCCAGGCAACTCTCTAAGAATATAAATTACAGAGAGAGTTCAGATGTGTATTCACAGAAAAAGTTCTTTCCCCCTTTACTGATGAAATCACAAGACTGGCAAAGAAAATAAAAGAGGAATACGTGGGTTCCATATTTGGGGACAATGAGTGGTTGCTAAGTTGGCTCACTAGTCTATCACCTATTTAGAAACATTGGAATTTCTGAATTTAATTCAGGCTAGGTATTACTGACACTTATTTGACTAACCTAGCAAAAGAACACCATTGAAACAATAAACCATTTAGTAGGGATAGAAATTATTAGTAAATAAAAAAAAGCAACAGAAACCTCATCAGTCACATTTCTGAATGAATCCAGTCATTCTCTTCCAGAGGCGGCTATGTAACACAGTGGATGAAGTGCTTGGGCAGGAGTCAGGAAGGCTTGAATTCAAATCCAGCCTCAGACAAGTTGCTATGTGACTCTAGGCAAGTGTAATCGCAACCACACTGTCAAACCCAGGATAGCTGCTAGCACAGGTTCTTTGATATGCTTTACTAGGAAAGATAGCTGTTTAAGGGGTCAGCAATCTTTTTTAATTACATTCACTAGTTCAGGGGAAAAGTCAGTACCCTGAACTTCAGAGAAAATACAGAGAACATTCAAGCAGAGAAATAAAAAAAAAACAATAGACAAGATTCTGATTGCCTGAATGAACTACACACTTTTCATATATCATTGGATTGAGAGAAACTTTACATCTGAGCAGACAGGGAGCTCTGAACATAGGGCCACTCAGAATCTTGACCAGGGAACCACAAGATCCTTTTCATAAGCAAGCCCCCAAAGCAAAATACCAAGTCAGAGGAAATAAACACTTCTCAGAACCAGAACGCATCACAACCCTCCTGACTCAGTGCCTTTTAAGAAATTAGCAAAAGGTGCAAAAGTGTTCCTACAAGCAAGACTCCCCTAAGCAAGCTTCCCTCAATGGGCTCCACATGAGGCATATTAATAAGTGGGGAAGATCTCCTATTTCATTAACATTACAGCAAGTCACATAGCCTTCTCCTACCTCCTCAAATATGAAGTGGGAGTAATAATAGTACTTGCCTTTCAGGGTTGTTGCGAGACTCAAGCACTATAATATAGTTCTTGGTATAGCAAGGTTGCATGACTTAATAATTTTGGCTGGTATTTGCTTTTCATTTCTCACAGTGGATAGAGTGGCAGACCTGCAGTCAAGAAGACTTTCTGAGTTTGAATCTGGACTCAGACATTTGCTAGCTGTATGACTGTGGGCAAGTCACTTAACCCTGTTTGCCTCAGTTTCCTCATCTATAAAATAAACAAGAAGGAAATGACAAAACACTTCAGGATCTTTGTCATGAAAATCCCAGAGTCGCAAAGAGTTGGACAAAGCTGAAATGACTCAACAACAACACTACCACCACCACCACCAACAACAACAACGCCTTCACTTGTCCAGTTACTCCTGTTCTTTCATGTAACTTCTAGCTTGATCTGCCCCAGGTTTGACTTACTGCTGCATTCATCATCACTGTCATGCTACCCAGCTAGTTACTCCTTCCTTTTGGCCATAAACCCTGATAGTGATCTCCATTACTCCATTTGTTTGGTGGGTAACACTTCTTCATTGAGAGAATGAGTAAGAATGGCATATAGGAATAATCCTAAACTCCATGTAACTGCTAATTATGTGTACAAGGAATATGTAGGCATCTAAGTAGTACAAGGAATACAGTGATTGAACTCATAACTGTTAGAAATTCCTAAAGCCGGGGGTGGAGTCAAGATGGTAGAGTAGTAACAGCATTTACACACAGCTCTGGCTCCCATCACTTCCAAATTTATGTAAAAGAGTACTCTGAACAAATTCTGGAGCTACAGAACCCACAAAATAACATAGAGAAGCTAACCTCCTGCTGAAAATAGCCCAGCAGGGTGGTAGGGAGCGGCCAGCACAGCACTCTGGGAGCCAAGCTCAGGCCAGAGTGAGCCAGAAGTTTTAACCCCAGGGCAGCCCAACCAGCAACCAACTCCAGAACACCAGGAGCTGTGGCTTTTCCAAAATTATCATAGATGCCAAGGACAAAGTGAGAGGTCAGTGCCCTGTGGACTTTGGGACTGGTTGGGAGAGTGCATTGGCCTCTTTCCCTGAGAGCAAGAATCTGCTGATTAGCCACAGAACACCCCACAATGTTACAGCTTCAGTTCCTGGCCTGTGGACTGTAGGGGGATCCAGCAATCAATCTGGGGAGTGTAATCACTCTTACTTTAACCTTCTTGGATTTGGATTGCAGTCTGGGGTGGAGGTCTTAGGGTGTGTGACCAGCTTGCCAGAGTGTATGGAGGCTTCAGAGAGGGTACCCAACTAATACCTCTTGAAGCTGATAAAACCCTAGGGTTTGGGATGGAAGCTCGAATTTGCCAGATGGAAAAAGAATCTATAAAAGCTCACTGAGGAGAATCATTCCTTCAAATGAGACTGGAGCAAATGGAAGCTAGTGACTTTATGAAAAATCAAGATGCTGTTAAGCAGATCCAAACAAATGACAGAATAGAAGGCAAAGTGAAATATCTCATGGGAAAAACCACTGACCTGGAAAATAGATTCAGGAGAGATAATTTTAAAATTATTGGACTACCTGAAAACCATGATCAAAGAAAGAACCTAGAAATCATCCTTCAAAAAATTCTCAAGGAAAACTGCCCTGATGTTTTAGAAACAGAGAGCAAAATAGAGTTTGAAAGAATCCACTGATCACCTCCTGAAAAAGATCCCCCCCAAAAAAACTCCTAGGAATATTATAGCCAGGTTCCAGAATTCCCAGATCAAGGAGAAAATGTTACAAGCAGCCAGGAAGAAACAGTTTGAATACTGTGGAAATGCAAGGTAGCACAGGATCTGGCAGCCTCTACACTGAGAGATTGAAGGTCTTGGAATATGATATTCTGGAGGGCAAAGGAGCTGGGATTAAAACCAAGAATCACTTACCCAGCAAAACTGAGTATCATGTTTCAGGGGAAAATATGGTCATTCAGTGGAATAGAGAACTTTCAAGCATTCTTGATGAAAAAACCAGAGTTGAATAGAAAATTTGACATTCAGATATGAGAAGCAAGAGATGCTTGAGAAGATAATCAGGGAAAAGAAATCATAATGAACTTATCAAAGTTGAACTATTTACATTCCTACATGGAAAAAATGATAACTGTAATTGATGAAACTTTTCTCAGTATGAAAATAGTTGAAGAAGTGTATATGGGCATATGAATACATATGTGAATGTGTATGTATATGTTTACAGGTATACATAGAGAGCAGAGGACCAATTTAATAGAAAGGGATGATACTTAAAAGGTGAAATTAAGAGGTGAGAGAGGAATATAACAAGAGGAGATGGGGAGAGACAGAATGGGGTAAACAATCTCATATATAACAAGCAAGAGAAAATGGTTACAAGGGAGGGGAAGAACAGGAAGGTAAAAAGGAAAAACCTTATTCTCATTGAATTTGGATCAGGGAGAGAATAACATAGATACTAAATAGGATATCTCACCCTACAGGAGAGTAGGGGGGAAGGAAATGAGAGGGGGAATGATGGAAGGGAGAGCAAGGGGGAAGGGTGTGAGGGAAGTTGGAAGCACCCACTTTTGAAAAGGGATAGGATCAAAGTAGGGAATAGACCAAGTGGGAGGGGGGATAGGAAGGAGGGAAATATAGTCAGTCTTTTACAATATATCTGCTATGGTAATGTTTTGCATATCTATACTTGCACAACATATACTGAATTGCTTATCTTCCCAGTAAGGGTGGGTGACAAGGGAGGAAGGGAATGAATCTGGAATTCAAAGTTATAAAATAAAATGTTTAAAATTATATAAATACTATTATTAATACTATTTTACACATAATTGGGAAATAAGATGTATAGGCATTGGGGCACAGAGATTCACCTTGCCCTACTGAAAAAGTCGAAGGGGGTATGGCAGAAGATATGGGAGAGAGCAGATGGGATGAGGGGATATCCTGTGGGACTGCTATTCTGGGGTGGGGGGGTAGGAAAAATGGGGAAACAATTGTAACTCAAAATCTGGTGGAAATGAATGATGTAAACCAGAAGTTAAAAAAGTATTTCCTGAAAAAAAAAGAAATTCCTGAAGCCAGGAATATAGGAGTTTTAAATCACGTCTCAGACACTTTCTAGCTGTTACTAAACACTTATTAAATTATGGAAGCATATCTTCCTGTCCCTGACCCTTTTACCATGATCCTGGTGATCACCCTAAATAAGAGAAGGTATGTGGTAAGAAATAATTCCAATGCTCAGAAAAGGCTCCATAATCATGAGATTGGAATTTAAAGGTCAGCAGAAGGAGTCTTTCTGAGACCCTTAATTTTCAATTGTAGTGAGCTGATGTCATTAGTGTTTATTTGTAAAAAACAAAACAAGTAGCTGCCAATCATGTGCAGAATGAACATATAGGTCACTTACCTGGTCAGGTCATTGAACCTATGATTCAGTTTTCTTATTTGTAAAATGGAGGTAATAATCCCAACCTCAGGGTTATACTGTGAGTATGACATTAGGTAATATTTGTGAAGCATATTTCAAATCACAAAGAACTGTATAAATGCTAGCTATCATTATGAAAATGAAAGGGTAGAATAAGGTGAACTCACAAGTCCCATCCATTTCTCATTATTTATGAAATTCTTTCTCTTAACCCACTTGCATGGTTAATATATTATGTTGCTTTGCCTAGTCCCAGTTAGTCTGTACTGAAAATGATTATTGTTATCTGTCCTCTTAAGTAAATCTTACTGGCAGCTCACAGAAGTTTTTTTTATTATTATTTAATCCTGCCTTCATTGTTGATGCTATGTTACTGCTAATCCTTTACACCTTAATTATTTTTAATTACTTTTATGCTTCCTCCTTCTCTGAAATTAAAAGAACAGCATGATAAAAAATTTCTCTCACTCAGCCTTTTGTACATAACTCTTTAATTATTAAAAATCTGTACTCTTCTTAAACACATTTTGAAATTTCTCAAGAAAAAGAACATCTGAAAAGTTTCAATATATGAAATTTTGGTATCAAATGAGCAGCCTACTTTTCAGATGCTTCTTTTCAAAGCCTGATATATCATGATTTGGGGTCATGGAGTTTTGACAGCTGAGATCTGTGATGTGACATATGAAACATATGCTATAAGGTAACACTTATATTAGAAAAAGGCTTCTGTTCTACTGAATTTTAAAAATAGTTGATGAGATACTCCCCCTGGAGTTAATACTGCACTAGTTCCCTAGTGTGAAACAAAGGGAAATTGAGCTGTTAGTTGCAAATGATTTGAAAAATTATGTTCCCAGTCAGGAATCATTTTTGAAAGATTCAGTGTCTTGTCTCTCTTCCACAGGTAAAGAAAATTAATGACAAAATGTTGTCCACTTCAAGTTATTATTAATATTCCAAGGTATATCAGATTTTTGCCAATACACAGTAATTGATTAAAAGAGGAAGGAAGTGTAATTTCTCACAAAAATATAATGTGATGAAATGATATGATGTGGATATTATATAATATACACAAAGGGTTTTATTTGTTGATTAACTTAAATTAATGACTTTTCAATAACAAAATGTCTTCCATGCATCTGTCAATACGTACAGGTAGGTGGCACCATCAAGAAGATTTATTTTCACAAGTTCAAATACAGCCTGAAACACTTAGCCATGTGACCCTGAGTAAGTCACTTAAAACCTGTTTGTCTTAATTTCTTTATTTGTAAAATGAGTTGGGGAAGAAAATTACAAACTACTCCAGTATCTCTGGCAAGAAACTCCAAGTGGTGTCATAAAGAGTTGTATACCATTGAAAATGACTGATCAACAACAGTAGATATCATGTTTAATGACCACCTGAATATTATTACCATGGTAGGAATAAAGAAGGGAGATGTTTACCAAAGGTGATAATCTTTGTCATGGGAAGATTCAGTACAAAGTCTAAGCCAAGGAAGGATGTGGATGACATTGTGCTAACTGCACATTAAACATTGCAGAGCTTCCTGCATTCTATACACAATTACCCAAAAGAACTTGGCCCAACAATTCACAAAGAAAAAACAAATGTGAAGAGTACCTACTTTTCAAATTTGCTTGAACAACCCATAGAACTCATTCATTAGTAGGTGTGTATGTGTGTATGCTTGTGTGTGTGTTGTTGTAGTTTAGCATTTTTCAGTCATTTCTGACTTTTAGTGATACCATTTTGGGTTTTCTTGGCAAAGATGCTAGAGTGGTTGGCCATTTCCTTCTTCAGCTCATTTTACAGATGAGAAAACTGAGGCAAACAGGGCTAAGTGAATTGCAAAGGGTTATACATCTAGTAAGTAACTAAGATCACATATGAACCCAGGTCTTCTTGACTCTAGGCCTGGTGTTCTGTCTACAGCATCACCTAGTTGTATATCTAGCTGTATCTATCTATCTATGTTTGTGTGTATATACATATATGCATATATGTATATGCATGTATACATATGTGTATATATGTAGATGCACATATAAATATTCAGATCTCTATTTACACATGCCTACACATTACACAAATTATTTGCAAGGACAATGAGTTGGAATGAGAATTGAACAGAAAGATGCTAGTAGGCAGAAGTTTATAGTTGTATATTCTAGACAACAATTTGGAAATTCTGAAGTTCTTTTAATGTCCTTGAGTTCTCCTTGAAATAAAGGTCTACCTTGAAAATAGCAGTATTTTTCCCATATTGTTGTATGGCTGTGAGTTATGAAGCACTATCATCTCTGGAAAATTGAAATTGAAAATTTCTTTAATGGCAGTGAAGAAGAAGTATGTGGTGGGTATGAGAAGACTATAATACACCTCACAAAATGAATTACAAAGAAGTGCATTAAATGATGTCATCAAAACAATGTATAAATAAGAAAGAAGATAGGGTGAACACATGATGGGAGTGATGGATAACGTTTAGACAGCCTCAGAATTCCATTAATATTCATTTAATATCAAGAGAAGGTAGGAAAGTTCTCTAGCTTATTGGGATTATGTCTTGCAATGAATTTGTAAAAGGACGTGGATGTGTTGCACAGAATGAGCAGACATGGGAGGTTTGCAATCTATATCACAAAGGATAAAATTCTGCATTCACATTAATGAGAACAATTGGTTGACAATCATTTATAAAGTACCTATTATATTTTGGATACTGGGTTCAGTCATGTGGGCACAGAGGGAAAAAAAAAACTAAAATAGTCTCTTCCCTTAAGAAGTAATAATTTATTCACCCTCATGGGGGGAAAAACAAGTTGGTATACATTTAGTTACATGGAAAATAAACCCAAAATAATACAAGTTAGTTTTGAAGCAAAGGATATTAGCACAATATGACTCAAGAAGGTGACACTTAAGTAATCTCTCATTTCTGTGTTTTGGTGATACTTCTCTCTTCTGGTTATCTATTTACATATTTTACCCCTCCTTAGATTTAGTTTCAGCTTTTGGATTATGGTTGTTCTTAATTGTTGTTTTCTGGATCACTCTTCACATTATGACTATTGTTGTTGAATTGTTTTAGTCGAATATCTGACTCTTCGTGACCCCATTTTGGGGTTTTCTTGGCAAAGATATGGAGGGGTTTGTCATTTCCTTCTCCACATCATTTTACAGATGTGGAACTGAGGCCAACAGGTTAAATGATTCACTCTGGGTCAGATTTGAACTCAGGAAGATGAGCCTTCCTGACTTCAGGGCCAGTATTCTATTCACTGTGTCATGCAACTACTCATTATGACTACTAGATATATATCTCATGGCTCTATCATAGACTTTTTCCACTCAGAAGACCCTACCTTAGTTCAGCCCCTCATCACCTTTTTTCTTTATAATTGAAAAACTATTCTATTTGGTCTCTCTACCTCAAGTCTCTCCCACTTCAATTCATCCTTCTCACAGATTCCAACATGATTTCCCTAAAGTATAGATCTGATAATGTCACACTACTTGATAAACTCCAATCATTCCCTAATAACCTCTAAAATAAATAAAAAATCCTTTGTTTGACATTTAAATAACTTCACATCTTTTCCCCTCTCTTTATGCATTCTTTGATCTGACCAGACTACCCTACTTACTTTTTTCCACATATAAAGATATTCCATTTCTCATATCCACTTTTTTATTGCTTCTTCCCCAAGCACAGAAGCACATTTTCTCCTCTTGGCATCCCTGAATTCCTTCAAATTGAATACCAGGTACTATATTCTTTATGAAGCCTTTCCTTATCACCTCAGCAGCTAGAGACCTTTTTCTTTCTAAACCACTTGAAATGATTTTGTATATGTAGACCTTATAAGCTTGCAATCCCCTTATTCCAACTCCCTACTCTCTTTAATGATATTAGTGAGAATTTCTATGATTTATTCTTTGACCTATTCATTCTTTAGGTTTAGATTATTTAGTTTCCAATTAATTTTAGGGCATGCTTCCATGGTCCTTCATTGAATGTAATTTTTATTGCGTTATGGTCTAAAAGGATGCATTTAAGATTGCTACTATTCTGCATTTGGTTCTGAGGCTTTTATGCCTTAATATTGCTGTTATTGTTATTGATCAGTCATTTCAATCATGTCTGATTCTTTATGACAACAGCTGGGGTTTTCTTTGCAAATATGCCAGAGTGATTTACCATTTCCTCTTCTAGGTCATTTTACAGATGAGGAAACTGAGGCAAACAGGGTTCAGTGACTTGTCCAGGTCACATAGGTAGTAAGTATCTGAGGCCAGATTTGAACCCAAGAAGATGATTCTTCCTGACTACAGATTTGATACTTTTTATCTACTGCACCACCTAACTGCCCTAATACTTGGTCAATATTTGTGAAGGTGCCATACAGTTGAAAAAAAGTTAAAGTCATTTCTATTTGTATTCAATTTTCTCTATAAGTCCATATCTAACTCTTCTAAGGTTCTATTCATCTCTTTAACATTTTCTTACATATTTTATGGTTAGATTTATCTAGCTCTGAGAGGGGAAGTTGAGCTCCCCCATGACTGTAATTTTATTCTCTACTCCCTTCTGCAATGCATTTATCTTTTCCTTTAAGAATTTAGATGCCCTACCTTTTGGTGCATATAAGTTTAGCATTGATATTACTTCATTTTCTACGGTGCCTTTTAGGAAGATGTGATTTCCCCACTTCTCTCTTGTAATCAGGCTTGTTTTTTCTTTGTCTGAAATCATAATTGCTACCTCTTAAGTCAGCTGAAGCATAATCAATTCTTTTTCAGTCCCTTATTTTAACTTTGTCTGTTTCAAGTGTGTTTCTTGGAGACAACATATTATTGGATTTTGGTTTCTAATTTATTCTGCTATTCATTTCTGTTTTATGGGTAAGTTCATCTTATTAACATAGGGAGTTGTTATCAGCTGAACATTTCCCTCCACCCTATTTTATTATGTTTATCCTTCTCTTTCTGTGCCTCTCTCTCTCTCTCTGCTTCTCTCTGTCTCTCGCTGTTTCTCTCTCTGTGTCTCTGTATGTCTGTCTGCCTCCCTCATACCTCCTCTAAAGTTTGATTTGCTTCTGACCATTGACTTCTTTTACCAGTCCTGTTTTATTACTCCCTTTCTCTTATCTCTTTCCCCTCCTACTTCACTGTTATATAAGATAGATTTCTATACACAATTGTGTGTATATTTCATTTTTCCCCCTCTTTGAACCAACTTAGAGGAGAGTGAAGTTCAAGCATTGCCCACTGCCCTACCTTCACCATTTTCCCTTCCACTGTAAAAGCTCTTCACTGAACATCTCTTTTATGTAAGATAATTTTCCTCATTCTTCCTCTACCTTCCAACTTCAACCATTCCATCCGTCTTTCTCTCCTATACATTTTTTATGCCATCCCAACATAATCTACTCATTCCTATGTCCTCCATTTATGTAGACTCCTTTGAACTGCCCTAATAAAGAAAAAGTTCTTAGGAGATACATGTATTATATTCTTATATAGAAATGTCAACCATAACCTTATTAAGTCCCTTATGATTTCTCTTTTATATTTACCTTTTCATGCTTCTCTTGAATCTTATATTTGACATTCAAATTTTATAATCAGCTCTGGTCTTTTCATCAGTATTGCTTAAAAGTTCTCAATTTCATTACATATCAGTTTTCCCCCTTGAAGCATTATACTCAGTTTTTCTGGGTAGGCTATCCTTGTCCATATCCTGGTCATTCCAGCTCTTTTACCTTTTAGAACAGTGTTTCCTAAACAGTGGGTCACAGAAGGGTCTCAAAAAATGGACAACATTAAAAGGTTTCTGAATGTGCAACAACCAAAAATTATTCAAAAATCAAATGCATAATTAAACATAATTAAATACATATTTCTGGTCATGCTTGCCTGTGTTGCATAGCACAACTTCACTGCAGCCTTGGTTCTGAACACATAGCACGGGAGCTTTGCACTGGGCATGCTCTCATGCCAGATAACACCAATAAAAACTGCCAAAATGCAAAAAGGGGTCATGAGTGATAAAAGTTTAAGAAGTCCTGTTCTAGAATATTATATTCTATGACCTCTATTCATTTATAGTGGAAGCTGCTAAATCTTGTGTGATCCTGACTGTGGCTCCATGATATTTCAGTGGTTTCTTTCTATCCACTTTCAAGTTCAACTTTGGAGCTCTGGAATTTGGCTATAATATTCCTTGGGAATTTTTGTTTTGTGATCTCTTTCAGGTGGTGCGTAGCAGGTTCTTTCAACATCTATTTTACCATCTTGTTCTAGTATATTGAGGCAATTTTCTTGATATTTTCTTAAAATATAATATCTAGGCTCTGTCTTTAATCATGACTTTTAGGTAATCTGATCATTCTTAAATTATCTCATCTCAATCTGTTTTCAGGTCACTTGTTTTTCTGATGAGATAATTCACATTTTCTTCATTTTTTTCATTCTTTTGGCTTTGTTTTATTATTTTTTGATGACTCATAGAGTTATTAGTTTACACTTCCCCAATTCTAATTTTAAGGAATTATTTTCTTCAGTGAGCTCTTGTATTTCTTTTTCCATGTGCCCAATTCTGTTTTTAAGGAGTTATTTTAATTATTGAAGTTTTATACTTCTCTTTTCACTTGGCCAGTTCTTTTTTTATTTTCCCTTCAGATTATGCTGTTTTAATTTCTTGTAAGAGGAAATCTTAAATGTGTAATATATACATACACACATATATACAAATGTATATATGCATACACACATATATGCATATATGTGTGTATATGTATATATGTGTGTATATATACATAGTACTGTATATATAACATATAACAACACATAACATATAATAACATATATATAACATATAATAACATAGTAATGTTACTCTACAACTCTACACAAAATTGCCTTATTATTTTATGGTTATTCTTCATATTCTCAATCTTCATAGTCTGATTGTCATTAATTTGGAATCATTTTGAAAAAAGTAATGAGTAAGTTTGAATGAACACTTGCTCTCAATCTCCTAGTTGAGGAAATTTTAATTTTTTTATGCCATTGTTGCTTTGGAAGTCTGGTGGAACGATGGACCTTTTTTAAAAAAAATTATGTTTTTAAATAAATGAAGGAAATGCCAAACATCAACTAGAGGTTAACAAAAGTGAAGATGTATTTTTTCCCATCCAAGTTTATGGGGCATTCTGAAATCTTTCCATGAAACCTAGTTTAATTATTCCTGTAGATGGGCTTCCTACTTTCAGTCTCCCCAACATACTTTGCATACTGCTGCCAGATTAATTTTCCCCAAACACTGTATTTTCATCATCTTAGTTCCATACTCAACTTAGTCTTACTTAGTATGTTGATTACAAACTATCCTGTCTGGCTTGTACAGTTTTGTTTTGTTTTTTTTCAAAATGTGAACCCAACTTACTGATATAATCTTATTTATCTACTTCCAAATGTGTGTGTATATATATATATATATATATATATATATATATATACACTTCCAATTATACCAGTGTCTCCAATGTTCTCAATACATGCTACATTTTGCCCTGCTCTTTTATCTTTGCTCATGCTGTTTTCCCTGCTTAGAATAATCTCCCTTCTGCCCTCTCCCTAGGCAAGTTCCATCAATATTTCAAAATCCATCTTCAAACTGGTCTCTTCCATGAAGCTTTTTTTTCAAGTTCCATTCCAAATCAGACCATCCCATTCCTGAACTTTTATTGTACTTAAACAGAGCACTGAAGAGTTGGATATTTAGTTGATTTGTAATTTTATTAATTTGTCTCTCTAAATAAACTGTAAGCCATTTTATGGCAGGGCAATGGAATACACATACTCTCATTAAATTAACTTCCATAGAACCTCTTGCCTATTTCAGAATTGGTGGCAGCATAGCATTGTGGGGGGAAAGAATTATTAGGGTTTAGAGTCAAATACTGGGTCTGCTACTATCTTCATAAATTTAATTTTCTCAAGTGTAAAATAAGGTTGTCAATGAGATCATACCCAAACTTCCTTTCAGCTATATATGTATGCTCATGTGGTTTCTTATTAAGATAGAAGCTGCTCAATCTTGTGTTACCCTGACTGTGGCTCCATGATATTTGAATTGTTCCTTTCTGGCTGCCTGTAATATTTTCTCTTTTACCTGTGAGCTCTGGAATTTGGCTGTAAGATTCTTAGAAGTTTTATCATAGAATTTCTTTTAAAAGGTGATCAGTGGGGTCCTTTAGTTTCTATTTTACACTGTGATTCAAAATATTAGTTTTCCTTATTTCTTGAAAGGTGATGTATAGACTCTTTTTTATTGGCTTTCAGGTAGTCCAATAATTCCTAAATTTTATCACCTTGATCTGTTTTCCCACATCAGTTGTTTTTACAATGAGGTGTTTCATTTTTTTTTTCATTCTTTTGAATTGGTTTATTGTTTCTTGAAGTCTCAAAAAATCATTAGCTTCCATGTGCCAAATTCTACTTTTTAAGTTCTTTTCTTCAGTGAATATATGTACCATCTTTTTCATTTTGTCCTGTTCTGCTTTTAAAGGAGTTCTTTTCTTCAGTGAATTTTTATGTCTCTTTTACCACTAGGCCAATTATGTGTTTTAAAATATTATTTTCTTTAATAATTTTGTCCCTCTTTTACTGAGCTGTCATTTCTGTTTTCATAATTTTTTTTTTTGCATCAGTCTCATTTCTTTTGCCAGTATTGCCTCTACCTCTTTTATCTTACTTATACTCTTCCTGAAATTCTTGCTGCTTTTGGGTCCAAATAGATTTTTCTTTGAGGCCTTGCTTGTAATTATTTTCACAGTGCTGTCTTGACTTTTTAAAAATGTGTGTCTTGCATCTCAACCTACAGCAGAATGGGGGAAAGGGGGATGAGAGGAGGGATGATGGATAGGAGGGCATCCTTGGGGGGAAGGGAGGTTGGAGGTACCCACTATGGAAGAGGGACAGGATCAAGTGGGGAATGGACCAGGTGGGGGGTGGGATGAGGGGGAGGGAATTATAAGCAGCCTTGTACAATATATCTACTATGATAATGTTTTGCATAGCTAGACATGTACAACATATACTGAATTACTTATCTCCGCAGAGGGAATGGGTGACAAGGGAGGAAGGAAATAGATCTGAAATTCAAGGTCTTAAGATTAAATGTTTCAAAAATATATAAATACTATTATTAATACTCTTTTGCTTGTAATTGGGAGATAAGATGTACAGGCATTGGGACACAAAGATTCACCTTCCTCTTATGGAGAGGTCGAAGGGGGTGTGGGAGAGGATATGGGAAAGAGCAGATTGGAGGAAGCGATATCTTATGGGACTGCTGTTCTTTTTTTTTTTTTAAAGCAATTGGGGTTAAGTAACTTGCTCAAGGTTACACGGCTAGTCATTTGATTTATGTGTGGGTGCTCATTTTCTGAGGCCGGATCTGATCTCGGGTCATCCAAACTCCGAGGCCGGCGCTCTTACTCACTGCGCCACCTAGCCGCCCCTTTAGGGCAATTGGGGTTAAGTAACTTGCCCAAGGTTACACAGCTAGGTTTTTGTTTGTGCGGATTAAGTGTCGGAGGCCGGCTCCGAACTCAGGTCCTTCTGACTCCAGGGCCGACGCTCTACTCACTGTGCCATCTAGCCGCCCAGGACTGCTGTTCTGGGAGGGTGGGTAGGGGAAAAACAGGGTGGGGGAAATGATTGTAACTCAAAATCTGGCGGAAATGAAAGATGTAAAACAGAAGTTAATAAAGCATTTGTTTAAATAAAAAAATGTGTGTCTTGGTCTTCTCTGCTCTCATAGTAGCTTTTTATGACTAGTTCTTTTCAATTGTTTGCTCATTTTCTCAGCCTGTTTCTTGACTATGAACTTTATGTTAAAGTTAGGCTCTGCTCACCTGGGATTGGGGAGGCACTATGACAAGCTTCAGGAATTTTTGTGTAGCTGTTTTCATAGCTAGTTTTGTAGGTCTTCAAATTTTTGATGCTTCCAAGCTAGTGTTATCCCAGGAAAGGTGTGGTTACTTCTCTCTTAGTCTGTGCTCCAGTCTTTACCCAGGAGGTGGCCCTCCTCCCATGTAACCTTAATTGCTATCACACCTCTTGGCCCTAGAACTATGACTGGAGACCCTGCTCTCTTGTAACTATCCAGAAGCAATGCTCTCCTTTCTGGAACTTTGATCCAAAACTGCTTGTGAGCATAGTGCTTATAAGCAATAGAGGTGACAATAGCACCAGCTGTACCTAGTACTAATAAAAGGGTCCCCACAATCTTTTTCAGATCTTCTGTCTGACTTCTTTTTTCTCTCTGTGCTGAGAGCTTCCAAAGTTGCTGTTGCTGCTATCTTGGCTACCTTCAAAGCCCACCATTTGTGCTTCTGCTGCACTTTTGGCCTTCATTTACCTTGGTGCTTCGGACCTGTCCTGTGTACCTTCTAAGTTGTGTTAGGCTACATATATGTTTCCCTCTGATCTTTGCTGGTTTTATGGCTCCAAAATTTGATTTAAGGCAGTATTTTAAACAAAGTTGTTTGAATGCCAAGATTTGGAAAGTTCAGCTGGGTCCTGACTTATACTTTGCCATCTTGGCTATGCTTTTTTTATTTGTTTATTTTTCATTTTCAACATTCATTCCCACAAGATTTTGAGTTGCAAAATTTCTCCTCATCTTTCCCCTATCCCAACCCCAATATAGCAACACAACTGAATGCCCCTTCCCCCAGTCTGCTCTCTCTTATATTCTCCCCCATTCCCCCTCTGACTTTCTAGTAGGGCAAGATCGATTTCTATACCACGATGCCTGTATATCTTATTTCCCAGTTGTATATATATATATAACAACAACAATAATTTTTTTTTTATCATTTGTTTTTAAAACTTTGATTTCTAGATTCTTTCCCTTCTTCCCTCATCACTTACCCCTACTGGGAAGATAAGCAATTAAATATAGGTTGTACATGTGTAGTTATGCAAAACATTTCCATAGTAGATATATTGTAAAAGACTAACTCTATTTCCTTCCATCTTATCCCGCCCCCGACTTATTCTATTTTCTACTTTGACCCTGTCCATTTTCTAACTACGCTCCCCTGTAATCTGCCCTCCCTTCTATCATCCCCCCTCTGATCCCCTTCCCCCCTACTTTCCTGTAGTGTAAGATACCCAATTGAATGTGTATGTTATTCCCCACTTAAGCCAAATTCAATGAGAGTAAGGTTGACACATTCCCTTTTGCCTTCCTGTTCTTCCCCTCTATTGTAACAGTTTTCTCTTGCCTCTTCTATATGAGATGGTTTACCCTATTCTATCCTCCCTATCTCCTTCTCTCATTATATTCCTCCCTCACCTCTTAATTTTAATTTTTGGATATCATCCCTTCCTATTCAACTGATCCTGTGCCTTCTGTCTATGTATACATGTAACACATATATTCACACAGTCACATATGTATATATACACACATACATATTCCTATATATACATATATATGTATACTTACATATTCCCTTCAACCATCCTCATACTGAGAAAAATCTCATTAGTTACAATTATCATTTTTCCATGTAGGAATGTAAATAGTTGTAATGGAAATGCAAATTTAAAGATCTTCCCTGCTCTTAGGCCCTTTGATAGGCTTAAGAGACTCTGAGAACTTTCCTTGATTTGAAAATATACTCTGCCCCCTAGTAGGCTGAATGTGGTCACAAGAAGCCTGTGGCAGGAGGCTTGGTTTTCAGGAATGCCACACCTTGATGCTGTGTGATTGGGCAGTGGGTCAAGAGGGTGGTTACATTCTCTGACCCAGGAGAAGGCTATATAATCCCTGATGTGAGGCTTTGCTTTGGGGCTCACTTTGAGAAGTGTTGTGTGATTTGACCAGATGAGACTCTGGGCAGCTGTTGAGAGCCCCCCTGGCTTTGAAAACCCAGATGTTGATGCTTCCCTCTCTGGTAACTGTGATTTGGTATGGAAGTAATGGTTGGACACTTTGGAAGCCTGTCTGCTTGATCTGTTTCTCTGTCTTGTAATTTCTGTCTGTATACTCTAAAGTTCGGGGTGCTGAACTTTTTTCTCTGAACTAGGTAAACAATATATGTTTGATTGATTAAAGTAAGCTTGTTACACATTTTGAGTTGCTTTCCTTTAGAAAAGCACATTTAAGAACCTGTGTTGGCAGCCACCCTGAGTTTGCTGGGGTGCTTGCTGCTTTTCATGATTTTCTTGCATCATTCTCATTTCTGTTACCAATTTTTCCTCCACTTCTCTTACTTGATTTTCAAAATCCTTGAGATCCTCCACAGCCTCTTACCAGCTCATATTTTTCTTGGAAGCTTTTGATGCAGGAATTCTGATTTCATTGTATTCCTCCCATTCCATGCTTTGATCCTTTTTGTCCCCAAAAAAGGATTCTATGGGCTGATACTGCTTCTTCTTTTTGCTCATCTTGCCAGCCAATTACTTGACTTTTGAGTTGTTTGCCACAGTAGAACTCTGCTTCCAGAGTGGAAAGCTTTGTCCCAAATTGCTGGGGTTTTCTCAAATGTTGTCAGAGGTCTGAGGAGGGTGCCCTCTCTATAGACACCACACTGGCACACTTGTGTTTCTCACCCCACTGACCACAGCCACCCAGATCCAAGCAGTTTAAAGCAAAAGTGATTACTCTCTGAATGGTTTCTTGGTTCGCCCTATAATCTGCAGGCCAGGAGTCTGGAAGCAGCCATGTGGCAGCAGCAACAGCTGCAGCTGCCACACCTCCACCTCCTCTCTCCCCAAGGGCAGGGGTCAGATCTGCTTTTCTGTCACTTAGTTCCAACAGAGCTCTCTACTGACCTTTTACTTTCTCTTTGGCATTTATGTTTTGAGAAGTCTGGGAACTGCCACAGCTGCTGGTGATTCACTCTCCTGGAATTTGCTCTGGTCAGCCTGCTGGTCAGGGCCACCCTCAGGCCAGAAACACATGGCTTGCCAGGCCTGTGCTGGGCTCAGGAACGTGCTTGGCTTCCAGTGTGTTGCAATAGACCCTTCCTGTTGGCCTACCAGGCTGCCTTCAGTGGGAGATTTGTTTCTCTATGTCATTTTGTGGGTTGTGTAGCTCTTAAAATTTGCTTAGAGTCAGATTTTACAGGTATTAGAGGTGGTTGTGGGGGGGCACTCATGGGATTTTCTGCTTCTACTTGGCCATCTTGGCTCTACCACTTTAGCTATACTTTTTTATTCTGTTTTACAAGGTTTTACTTTCTTTGATACTTATTATGCCTCTTTTACCAAGCATAATTATCTTTTTATAATATTCTTACTTTACTCTCATTTCTTTACCTAATTTTCCCTCTACCACTTTTATTTGATACTGAAAATACTTTATTTTAGCTCTTCCAGAAATTCTTGTTGGGCTTGCATTCAATTCACCATTTTTTTTTTCCATTTTGAGGCATTAGCAGTTTTGACTTCATTATCTTTTTCTGAGTTTGTGTCTTGATCTTCCCTGTCACTGGAGTAGCTTGTCATGGTCAGGTCCTTTTGTGGTTGTTAGCTCATTTTCTCACTCTCTTTCTTTATTTTGGATTTTTTTTTTTAAACAAATACTTTATTAACTTCTGTTTTACATCATTCATTTCCGCCAGGTTTTGAGTTACAATCATTTTCCCCCCATTATTCCCCTACCCAACCTCCCAGAATAGCAGTCCCACAAGATATCGGTTCCTCCAATCTGCTCTCTCCCATACCTTCTCCCATACCCCCATCGACTTTTCCATTAGAGGAAGGTGAATCTTTGTGTCCCAATGCCTGCACATCTTATCTCCCTATTACAAGCAAAAGAGCATTAATAATAGTATTTATATATATTTGAAACATTTAATTTTAAGACCTCAAATTTCAGATCCATTCCCTTCCTCCCTTGTCACCCATTCCCTCTGGGAAGATAAGTAATTCAGTATATGTTGTACATGTCTAGCTATGCAAAACATTACCATAGTAGATATATTGTACAAGGCTGCTTATAATTCCCCCCCACTCATCCCACCCCCCACCTGGTCCATTCCCTACTAGATCCTGTCCCTCTTCTATAGTGGGTACTTCCAACCTCCCCTCCCCCCAAGGATGCCCTCCCATCCATTATCCCTCCTCTCATCCCCCTTCCCCCTATCCTGCTGCAGGTTGAGATATCCCATTTAGTATGTATGTCATTTTCTCCCTGAACCAAACTCAATGTGAATGTGGTTTTGCCTTTTTAGCCTTCCTTATTCTCCCCCTCCTTTGCACCCACTTCCCCTACATGAGATAGTTTACCCTACCATGTCTCTCCCCATCTCCTCTTGCCACTTTCCTTTCTCACCTCATAATTTCATCCCTTGAGTACTCTCCCTTCCCAACAAAATCAACCTATGCCCTCTATCCATATATAACTGTAACCATATACACACATTCACATATGTATTCATATGACCACACCCCTTTCTTCCATTATTTTCATAGTGAGAAAGATATCATCAGTCACAGTTATTGCTTTTCCATATAGGAATGTAAATAGTTCAACTTTGATAAGTTCCTTTTGATTTCTTTTCCTGATTACCTTCTCAGGCATCTCTTCCTTCTTGTGTCTGGATGTCAAATTTTCTATTCAATTCTGGTTTTTTCTCAAGAATGCTTGAAAGTCCTCTATTCCACTGAATGACCATATTTTCCCCTGAAACAAAATACTCAGTTTTGCTGGGTAGGTGACCCGTGGGTTCATTCCCAGTTCTTTTGCCCTCTGGAATATCATATTCTATGCCCTTCAATCCCTCAGTGTAGAAGCTGCCAGGTCCTGGGCTATTCTGATTGTGTTTCCACAATATTGAAATTGTTTCTTCCTGGCTGCTTGTAGTATTTTCTCCTGATCTGGGGATTCTGGAACCTGGCTATAATATTCCTGGGAGTTTTCTTTTTGGGATCTTTTTCAGAGGTGATCTGTGGATTCTTTCAACCTCTATTTTGCCCTCTGGATCTAAAACATCAGGGCAGTTTTCCTTGAGGATTTCTTGAAGGGTGATTTCTAGGTTCTTTCTTTGATCATGGCTTTCAGGTAGTCCAATAATTTTTAAATTGTCTCTCCTGGATCTATTCTCCAGGTCAGTGGTTTTTCCCATGAGATATTTCACATTGCCTTCTAATCTTCGTTTGTTTGGATCTGCTTAACAGCATCTTGATTTCTCATAAAGTCATTAGCTTCCATTTGCTCCAGTCTAACTCTGAAGGAATGAATCTCCTCAGTGAACTTTGAGATTCTTTTTCCATCTGGCAAATTCGACTTTTTAAGGCATTCTTCTCCTCATTGCCCTTTTGGGCCTCCTTTGCCATTTGAGTCAGTCTATTTTTTAAGGTGCTGTTTTCCTCAGTCAGGCTATTGACCCTCATTTCATACTTTTCCTGCATCCTTCTCATTTCTCTTTCCAATTTTTCCTCCACTTCTTATTTGATTTTTAAAGTCCTTCTTAAGGTCCTCTATGGCCTGCAACCCACTCATGTTTTCCCCTGGGGCTTTTGGAGCAGGACTTCTGACCTCACAGTCCTTTTCCGCTCTATGCCCCCAAAATAGGAGTCTAGGGTTGCATTTTTCTGTTTCCTTTGCCTTGGCATGTTGCCACTTAATTGCTTGACTTTTGGGCTTGCTGCCACACTATGGCTTTAAGGCCAGATAGAGGAATTTTCGTCCCGAACGTGTTGGGGGCAACTTCCGTTTCTGGCAAGCTGTAAACCCACCCACAACTTCCACCTTAGATCACAATCCAGATCCAGGGAGGTTAAAGCAAGAGCGATTACCCCCCAAGACTGATCACTGGATCTCCCCAGGATTTGTAGGCTGGGAGCCGGAAATGCCTCTGAAAACTACACAGTGGCGTGTCTCCTCAGCAGCTTCTAGCCCCCAGGGGAGGGAGCTGACGCATTCCCCAAATACAGGTCCCAAAGTCCATAGGACACTAACCTCTTAATTTGTCCTAGGCAAGTCTATGTTGATAATTCTGGCGTCTCCACAGTTCCTGGTGTTCTGGGGTTCCTCCAGCCGGCTGCTGGCCCTGCCGCCCTGGGGCTAAAACCTCGGCTCACGTGGACCTGGGCTCGGCTCGGCTCAGCTCCTGCGCTCTGGGCTCTGCGCGCTGCCGGCTCCCAGACCGCTGCGCTGGTCCTTCCTGCAGGGTGCTGGGCTGTCCTCAGCGGGAGGTTAGCTTCTCTGTGTCGTTCTGTGGGTGCTGGGGCTCCAGAAGTTTTTCACAGTCCTTTTTTACATAGTTTGTGGAGAATCTGGGGGCAGAGAGGCTTGGATGAGCTGTTTCTACTCCGCCATCTTGGCTCCGCCCCTATTTTGGATTTTATGTTAAAGTTGGGATTTGTTCCCATCATGGGTAGGGTGGGATAAAGCCTTGTGTCAAGTTTTTCTACACAGCTATGTTCAGAATTTGAAAGCTTGCAATGCTTCCAAGTTGATGTGATCTGGGGATAAATATGGTTACTGTTCTCCTGGTCTGTGCTCTGGTCCTTTCCCAGGAAAGACACCTGATCTCTTGGGATTACAGTTGATACCACACCTCAGTGTCCCTGCCCACTTTGGAAAAGAAGAGATGCTCCTTTTCATAGACTCATCTCCCTTGAGATCAGAAATGATGTTGCTCATCAGGGTCCCTGATCCCTTGTGACCAAAATGAGTACTGTTCCTTGGGACCCTTGCTTCCTCTCATTTGAGGGAGTGCCTCTCTGCCCCAGAACTGTGATCCAAAAGTAAATGAATTGTCAAACAGCATCCAATCCTGCATCCAATGCTAGCACAGGCTTCCCCTGAAATCTCTCTGACAAGTTGATGGCCCTCTTACTTTCTCTGACCTTAGAGCATCTGAAGCTGCTCCTGCTACTGTCACCAATACCTATTCCCATCATTGATGTTTCATCCATGTTGTCTCTAGGCCAGCCTCCACACCCACACCATAGATTTCTCTTTCCAACCTCCTAAGTTATAATTATTATTATTGGGCTGGATGAATGTCTCACCGGGATCTTTTGTTTACTCCACCACTCCAAAATTTGATTTGAGGTGTTATTTTATAGTTATATGGAAGGGAATGTTGGGAGAACTTGACTGAGTGCTTCTTCCACTCCCACCAGCTTGGTCCTACCCCTGAAAATCTCCCTATACCCTACTCCCTCTTTTGGAAAATATATTTTATTTTCACTTTGCAGAGAAAATGATCATTTACATAATACAGTACAATAAAATACATTATTGCATATGGAACTGTAAATCTATCATATATAATTTATATTTCCATCCAACTCTACCACAAAATTACGTAAATTTCTTTTTTTCCCCTTTTCTTTCCTGTCCCCCCCATTGGAGGGCTACCATTAGACACAAATAGGGGTGTGTGTGTGGGGGTGTGTAAAATTATTCTAAACATACTTCTATTAATTAGTTCTCTGGATGCAGATAGCATTTTTATCTCCTTTATTTTTAATTTGTATATTTATGATAATCAAAATGATTTAGTGGTTCAAAGTCATTCTAAAAACAATATTGCTCTTATGTATACAGTGTTCTTTTGGTTCTGCTCACTTCACTTTTCATCATTTTTTGCAAGTCTTTCCATGACTTTTTAAAAATAATTCATTTATTTTTAGTTTTCAATATTCACTTCAGTAAGATTTTGAGTTTTGAATTTTTTCACCCACTCTCTTCTATGCCTTTCTTAGATAAATGAGTTCATAATTTCTTATAGCACAGTAGTATTCCATCACAACTTACACCACAACTCATTCAGCTATTCCCCAATTGATAGGAACTTTTACAATTTCCAGTTCTTTGCCACTGCAGAGAGCTGCTATGCTATGCTATGCTATGCTATACTACTATCACAGAATAGTTAGGTTCATGAAAAAGGCTACCTCTTTTTATTCCCTAATACATGATCAATGTTTTGTGTAGGTGCCATGTACCACCCAGGAAAAAAGGGTATATTTCTTTTTATCCCCATTCAGTTTTCTCCAAGGTCAATCATATCTAACATTTCTAAAATTCTATTCAACTTCTTAACTTCTTTCTTGTTTATTTTCTGGTTAGATTTATCTAGTTCTGAGAGGGGAGATTGAGGTCCCCCACTAGTATAGTTTTGCAGTCTATTTCTTCCTATAGTTCACTTAGAATTTGGGTGTTATGCCACTTGGTGTATATACATTTAGTATTGATATTGCTTCATTGTCTACAGTGCCTTTTAGCAAGATGTAGCTTCCTTCCTTATCTCTTTTAATTAGATTACTTTTTGCTTTTGCTTTGTCTGAGGTCAGGATTGCTATGCTTGATTTTTTTTTTTTTACTTCAGCTGAAGCATAATATATTTTGCTCCAGCCTTTTACTCTGTGTGTATCTCTCTGCTTCAAATATATTTCTTATAAACAACATTTTGTAGGGTGCTGGTTTTTAATCTGCTCTGTTATCTGCTTCCATTTTATTGTAGAGTTCATCCCATTCACAATCATTGCTATTATTAAACTGTATATTTCCTTCCATCCTATTTCCCTCTATTTAGACTTTTCTCTTTCTTTTCACCCTGTCCTTCCTCACCAATGTTTTGCTTCTTATCACCCCTCTCTCAATCTGCCCTCCTTTCTTTCCACTACTTCCCTTTTCTTTCCTCTTTCCTCTCCTACCTCCTCATAGGGTAAGATAAATTTCTATACCCAACTAACTGTGTGTGTTATTTCATCTTTGAGTCAAGTCCCATGAGAATAAAGTTCACATAATGTTCACCCACTCCCTTCTTTCCCTGTACTGTAATAGGGTTTGTTTGGTTTTTTTTTGGCATCTTCAAGTGATATAATTTGTCCTATTCTGACTCCCCCCTTCCTTTTTTCCCTGTACAATATTTTTCACCCCTTAATTTTTTATATCATCACATCAAAGTCAACTTATACCCACACCCTCTATCTATGTATACTTCTACTACCTGCCCTAATAGACTCACAGTACTCAAGTTTTAAGTATCAGTTTCCTGTGTCTGGATATAAAAAGTTTAACTTTTCCTTTTCCATTTGGCCAATTGTGTTTTTTAAGGAATGGTTTTCTTCAGTTTATTTCTGTCCTTCCTTTTCTAATCTGTTAACTCTTGTGTACAACTTTCTTTTCCTTTCCAAATTTTTCTTCTACTTGTTGATTTTTAAAGTACTTTTTGAGTTCTTCCAAGAAAGCTTTCTTGGGATTAAGACCAATTCATATTCTTCTTTGAGGCTTCACATGTAGGCATTTTGACACTGTTTTCCTCTTCTGAGTTAATGTTTTGAACTTCCCTGTTGCCAAGGTAGTTTTCTATGTTTGGGGCTCTTTTCTGTTTTTTTTTTTTTGTTTTTTGTTTTGTTTTTTCTTGGGGGGGTTGCCCATTTTGGCCCATTTCATGATTTTTAAAGTTGAACTCCGCCCCTGGCGCACAGAGGGACATGTCCCAAGTTTCTTTAACTGAGGGTCAGGGGCCTGATCACTCTCTTTCTGCACCAGAACTCTCAGCTTGTAAACTGCAATGGGGTAGCATACTCTAGTCATGCCTACTGTGCCAGGGTCCCATGGCTGGCAGTTTGCCTTCTGCACTGGGACTGGAGACCTTAAAGCTGGCCTGTTGTGCCACTAGCCTGCTGAGCTAGCCAGCACCGACAGACCTCAGTTCCTGATATGTTTCATGGCTAAAAGCCTCCCACTGGCTAGCCCTGACATTGACTGTGCTCTTCTTTTAGCCAAGTGAGACTGACCTTTCCTGAAGTCCTTCTACATTATCTTAACCTTGATTGTCTCATTCTATCTTTTTGTGAATTGTGTCACTCCAGAATCTATTTTGAGACTTGATTTCATGTTGTTTCCTTGAGAGCTCAGGCAACTTCCCGGCTTCTCTGTGCCATCTTGGTTCCACTTTTGACTACCTCTTTTTTTTTTTTTTTTAGGTTCTAGAGGTACCTTTGAGGAGTCAGAGATGGTTCTCTTCTAATGTCATTAGCTTGAGTTTATTTTCTGTTGAGAATCAATTGCCAACCATTTATTTATTTATTTTGCTTTTTGGAAGGGGGAAGGCAGGGCAATTGTGGTTAAGTGACTTGTCCAAGGTCACACTTAAGTGTTAAGTGACTGAGAACTTTGAACTCAGGTCCTCCTGACTCCAGGGCCCATGTGCTATCACTGTGGCACCTATCTGCCCCTCAAATGCCAATTATTAGCATCCCACTTTTATTTTTAAAAATTAACATCAGTTGTTTGTTTTTTTACAAAGGGACATTTAATGAGGAGCTTTAACAAGAACAGAAATACGAATATTTTCCCCCAAATATTTGAGGGTAGGTATTCTGTCTTATGCCACATAATTCCTGGGGGGAGTAATCTCAACCTTAAAACAGTGACTCTGCAAAGTATTCACCCCACTAAATTTATTTCAAAATTTGGCATTGTCAATGAAATGAGTTACTATTGCTGCCTCTTAGCTACATTCAATCAGTTTCTATGCTAGGTTAACTGGTGGTTTAGGATTTTACTTCATATTTGGCTCACTTGTTTGTGGAATCTGTCAAGCACTCCAGCTCTCAGACCTTTGGAAACTATCTTTCCCAATCTTTTGAAGCTTAACAAGCTGCAGTTTACTTCACCTGAGAGGGGTAAAGAACAAATTCAAATACCTGCATTCTAGGGTCACACGTTGGCAGCTCAGGTGAGAATATAGGCTTCTGTAATCTCTTTACTGCCTCTCTCAACAGCAGTAGGGCCATGTACTCTTGGCTTTACTGGAAGCTTTGAGTGCAAGAAGGACAAAGCCTCTCTTCTCTCCAGAGGAGGTGAGCATTAACTCATCCTTTTTGTTTACTAATACAGAAAAATAATTGTTTCCCCAATATTCTTTTGCATCTACTCCCCCTTATGACTCAGAAATAAATCAAATGTTTTTCTGTCTTCCACATGGTTAAAAGAATGGATACAAAAACCTCTTGTATGCTTCAATAGTGATTGCTTTAAACCAAGCATGCTGCTTGTGTTCAAAATACATCAGTTCCCATTAGTTCCTCTTAGAATGTAAGTTTCTTCAGGGGATGGTCTCTTCTACTTTAGTCTTATATTGCTAGTATTTAGCATATAGTAAACATTTAACAAATGCTTGTTGATTGGTTGAAGGAAGCCTAGAATCCTGAGAAGGACAGGTGAGAAGTTAGTGCTTGATTGGAGTATTTATTCATTAATCAGAGTAGCGTGGAAGGAAAAGAAAGATTAGAGTTAGGACCTATGTTACAGGAAGGACAAGAAGGTCTTTTAAGTTTTCTGTATAAATCCTAAAGTTTTTGATCCAGTATATACCTATATATTTTTGAATGGTGTTCACTTTAAGTGTCTGGATGATGCTTCTTACTTTTGATTTCTATATGGGATATCACCAAAACTAAGGTTGAAGGCATGCTCAAGTGCCCTAGGTTAATGATGATATGCTAAACCAGGAGTCAGTAAATTATGATCCACAAACCAAATTCAGTGTACCACTTACTTTTGTATGGCTTATGAGATCAGAATTGTTTTTACATTTTTATTGGCCCACAAATCACAGTTTGTAAATTCCAAATGAAAGAAAGCCTTTTTATTGGTTGAAACTGTTATTAAAAAAAAAAAAAAACAAAAGCAACACATTTCCTGGAATGTAGTAGATGCTTGGGAATGATATTCTTCAGTCATGTCTACAAAGTCAAAGGAAATCAGAATATAGAATAAATTTGAACAGTACAGACCTTTAATTTATTACACAGTCCTTTGTTTTCAATGTGACAACATACTGGTAAATAACTGTCATACAACTGTCCACTTGAAATACAGGAAAATAATAGTAACATGCATTCATATATCGCTTTAAGAACTACTGAGCACTTTCCATACAACAGCACTGGAAGAGAGGGAGTATAATTATCTTCATTATCTATATGGTGGAAAGGAGTGGCCAACAGATGATGTCCTGTGCTCATATTACACTATTACTATCCTGAATTTCAAAGCTGGGTTATAACTTGACACTTCTGACTTTCAACCCAGACCTTTCCCACTAAACCAATCTTACACAGAACTGTTTTAATTAGAACCATCAACTTTTGTCTAAATATACGACCTTACTGTAGTTCCCTTGTTGCCCTTTTGTTCAGAATATTGGCCTCCCAGCTCTCTAATCCTAAAATAAGGGAATTATTTTAGCCTAGCAGTGAAGGTGGTGCAACTGGGTTGCAAGAGTTACAAAGAAACAGCTGTTGTCAACAATCCTGAGGACTACATAAACTTCTTTGAATTTGCAGACCCTGGCTCTCAACTGGAGCTGCTTGTAAAAAGCATATAAAAGCCAGGAGAAACCCAGAGAAAAACATTGTGCTAAACCCCAGGTGTAAAAAGCAAAAGGAAAGATGCTCCCTGCTCTTGAAGAGTGGACATTCTAGTAGCGAAGGATAACACCTATAGGAAATTTCCAGGCTAAGTTAGATGGAAAAGTTTCTTGATCCCTTGGGTTTGGTGACAAAGCTTATTGTAATGCCTTTTCTTTGATTTCATTTCCATTGACAAAGCCATGTCTATACCACTTTAAAGTTTGCAAAGCACTTTATAGACATGATCTCATGGTTTTATAAGAACTTTTTTAGACATATAATACAGATATTATCTCATTTTCACATATGGAGAATTTAAATTACTTTTTCATGGCTTCCCAGGTAGTAATCATCAGAAGCACCTGACTATTCCTGATTTCTTATACCTCACTTCAAGGAATAGGAACCAGCAAAGGTTTGGGGGTATGGTAGAGTGTGAAAGCCGGATACCTGTTTCTATGGCAGTTTCCAAACACCTCAGTCCAAAGCAGCACTGTCTCTCCATTTACTCAGCATTTAGTTTCTACCCATGTTCTAGGGGGAAGCAAGAGCAAACACTGATCTTCTGAGATCCATTTAAGCTGTTGGTTAAGACACAGACACAAATAATTTCATTTAAAAAATTAGAGTGTTCTTTGTCCTTGGAGAATTGGCTAAGAGGCAGGGGCTAAATTGTCTACTTCTTATACAAGACAACCCTGTCCCCGACTATTTACATTTTGTTGCAAAATTCCCAGGAAGTTCTTAGGAACCCAAGTCATAAGTCTTATACATCTGTGGCAGCCCTGGACATCTGGCAAAGAAAATAGTTATTGATAGCACACATCAGTTCTGCCTGTTAATTACTGTTTAAGCTAATATGACAGAATTTTGATGGAAGGCTCCAATTCAATTTAATTCCATTCAATAAACATTTAATAAAACACACATTTCATTAGGAATTATACTAAGTACTGGGACATAATGCCAGAAAAAAAATGCCTGCCTCAGAGAAGCTTACAATCTATTAGAGAGATGCAGGATGGATGTGGATATAAGTACAGGGTATTTGAAGGCAACAATACAAACACCTGGAAAAAATCAGAAGTATAAGAAGAAACACTATGCTGAGCTCTGAAGGAAGTGGGAGATCCCAGCTGCCAGAAATGAGGAGGCAGTTATTGGGGAAAGGGGCAGAATTTCCCCATAAAATATCAGTCCTAGACTAGCAGGTAGGGACAGCTAGGTGGCAAAGTGGATAAAGTGCCAGGGCTAGAATCAGGAAGACCCAAGTTTAAATCCATCCTCAGGCACTTTCTAGTTCTGTCACCCTGGGAAAGTGATTTAACCCTATTTGCCTCAGTTTCCTCATCTGCAAAATGAGCTAGAAATGGAAATGGCAAAACATTCCAGTATCTTTGCTAGGAAAATCCTAACTGGGGTCATGAAGAGTCAGATGAGATAAATTGACTAAACAACAACAATAGAGTAGTAGGTCTGTTTAGATAAACCGTAGAACATGAAAGGGGAAATGAATTGGAATTTTGGGTAAGGTAGGTAGAAGGCAGATGGTGGGTGGCTTTGAATGCTCAGGTGAGAAGTTTGTATAGTGGGGATATGAATAGTTGTGTGGAGAGTTTTGGAGAGCTGGAAATGCAATTCAGAAGCTATTGCAATGGTCCAGGTGAGAGGTGATGAGAAATGGGACTAGGCTGGGAATTAAGAGAATAGAGAAAAACATTTTAAAAAAATACAAGAGATGTTGTGGAGGTAGAAACAATATTTGGCAATTAGTTGGATATCAAAGGAGAGAGAAGGAAGAGTCAAGTGATTCTAGTATTTTCAAGAAAGGCTTAGAAAGAGACTACAAGAATACTTAGTAAACATCATGGAAATTTAAAGGCTTTGATTAACATGACTGAATCAGAACTTCAGGATATTCTGGAGCAATATTTGGAACATAGGAACATAGGATGGATGGAACATAGGATAGCATCAGAGGTTTTGTGCTCTAAGGGACCTCTGAGGTAATTTTACAGATGAAATTGAGACCAAATGGGTTAAGTGACTTGCTAAAGGTAACATAAGTAGTATGTGATAGAAACGGTACTTGAAGCCAGACCCTCTGATCTGAATCAAAGTCTAGACCTTTTTCCACTTCCCAGAAGTTCCTCAAGATTAAGGTGAAGTATACCTGACACTTAGGGAATGGAACTCCTAGCCATTCTCCAAAATAATTTTCAGGGTATTTCCTCTGAGTAAGTATTAGGTCTGATCCAAGAGGGTCTATCTAAGAAGAATCATGGGGTAAATTGAACCTTTTTTCTTCCCACTACAACACTCCTCCTCCCCCAGTGCCCCTACATATACCATATATGCTACCAGGAAAGCATATTCATTAAAAGCTGGTAATCACATTTCATTTTCTGTCACTTATCTGAATCAGGCATTCTTCCTAGGCTATTTTTAGGGAAAATGTGACCCAGAAGGAATGGTGCTGAAAAATGGGGCAAATACAATTTTGAGTGACAATGCATAGCAATCTATTCAGCTATATAGCTATTGAAAGAATGATAAAATGGGGCAGGTTCAGAATTGTGAAAAATACCCCAGAGTCACAAGAATATCAGAGGAGAACTGAGTCCAAAAGTTATGAGTTAATTGAAACCCTCTGTTTGCCAAAATAACCCAAAGTAAGTCTGCTCAGTGGTTTTATTTGTAATACATATAAACTCTGGGACCATTATCCTTATACCATGTTGGTATGTGGTTCATGGCCATGAACTTCAATTGGTACAACTCTCTTTAGGATTCTAGGTTATCCTTAGGATTTCAGGTTATCTTTTCTAGTACTATGGCTCACAATCTCATATCCATTTTCTTCTATCCAGTGTCAGGAAAATGTTGATTATTGTCTCAATATAATTTTGTCTAATTCATAACTCCTTGAGATAATTGATAACCAATTATCCAAACCTGGGAGAGTGAATAATTTTCAGTGGTCCATGAAATTTGGTGAGAAATTAGCATATTTATTTTCACTAAGCTCTAACTGAAATTTGAAGTTTCTTTTAATTATGACTTTTTAAGAAAACACAGGGCAGCTAGATGGCCCAGTGGATAGAGCACAGGGGCTGGAGTCAGGAAAACCTGAGTTCAAATAGGACCTCAAACACTTACTGCCTGTGTGATCCCGAGCAAGTGACTTAATCCTATAAGTCTTGGTTTCCTCATCTGTTGAATGAACTGGACAAGAAAATTTCAAACCACTCCAGTATCTTTATCAAGAAACCCTAATTTGGGGTCATGAAGACTCAGATAGGACTAAAAACAACCAAACAAGTACAATGACACCACCAACAACAGCAACAACAACAAAAAAAACATGCTGAGAAGCAGTCCATAGATTTTACCACACTGAAAAAGGGATCCATGACACCAAATGAGTTAAATTCCCCTGAATTAGATTATATGAAAAAGATATTTACTGAGAATATACTGGAAGCTCATTCTCTTTAAATACTATAGTCCCAGGAGAAAAAGGGTTGAAACAAAGTATCCCCCTCCCCAACAGTCACTTATGATTGTTCCATAGCTGATAGATGAGTAGATTCCTTACTAGCCAAAAAACGTTTTCTTGGCTGCCTTATTCATGACTCTCTGCATATGTGCATCAGTGAAGAAAGCAAACCCAGGTGAGAAACCCATCAAACAGCATCAGAAACCATTATAGTGCTGAACAGGACAGAAGAGACATTATCAATGGGGGCAGGGATGTCCTAGGGCTAAAGTCACTCCATTTCCAATATCCATATCTTTACATTGGCTGTGCCCTATGCCTGAAACACACTCCTTCTTTACCTATGCTTCAGAGAGTTCCTCTCTTCCTATATATGTATCCTTTCCTGACCCCCACAACTAATAACTGATTGATGGAACAAGTTCAGGGCTCATTCAGCTTCCTAGCTTTAGCAAACCACATTGCTGGCAGCTTAGTGCTAAAATGGTGGTTGGGAAGAGGTTGCAACTTGAATAAAAGTGCTATATCAAGATGAAGTTCATGGTGTGCCACAGTTCCCTAGAAGGAGTTCCCATCCTTCTAACTTGGCAGATTTGGGGAGGTGGGGTCCTTTCAGGTCTGACAGTTTTATAGGGTCTCATCAAGGAGAACATAGAGGCAGTTGTTGCAAGAAATCAGATGATATAATTTCAACCTATATTGGAATTCAGGTCTTTACAGAACAAGGCCTTCCTGGGCATATCTATGGGCCTAACCAAGAATTCACCCTTGCAAAGAGAGGAGAGTTTTATGAGTATCAAGTCTTCCAGGTGGCTGTTGGAGATGATAGAGATAACTTCCCTTTGTGCTTCTTTGCAAAGAGGATCAAGATAGCAGTATTACTCTAGTGAGGTGTTCCCAACAGTGAAATAGACAGGTGTTATCTTTAGACCTGGTTTGGCAGGCCAGGAAAAGGGAAGACAAGGATCAAAAGCTGGGGAAATCCCACTAATGGCAGAATCTTGAGTTTATGAGTGGAGTGGAAGCAACTTTTCAAGAAGCTCCTGCACAATGAGGGGACAAAATAGGAAAAAAAAGAGAGAAAAAGAGAAGAAAATACAGGACACAAAACTATTTTGTTGTACTAGTATGCTACTAAATAGTAAATAGAATGTTGGTCTTGGAGTTGTGAACCTGGATGAGTGACTTAACACCTCAGTATTCCAGACTTATCTCTAATAATAAACCTCCGAGCAGGTGCAAATCTGCATTGAGAAAAGGTAATTTTCTCACTAATAGATTTCTTTTCCATTATTAAAATACCATATGCATACTGTTTCTCATCTATTTCTTTGTACTAGATCTATGATTCCACTGATAGATAAAGGAAGGAAATAAACACTTATTAAACAGTATGTACCAGGCATTGTACTATGCACTGAGACTATGAAGAAAGACAAAAGGCAATCCTGGCCTGAAAGAGTGCATATTCTAATGAAGGAGATAACATGAAAATGGCTATATAGGAACAAGATATTTATAGGATAAATTGAAGATAATTTCTAGGGGAAGGTACTAACATTAAAGAAGATCAGGGAAGACTTCATACTGGAGGTGGATTTTTTTTTTTTAAAGCAATTGGGGTTAAGTAACTTGCTCAAGGTTACACGGCTAGTCATTCTTTATGCGTGGGTGCTCATTTTCTGAGGCTGGATCTGATCTCGGGTCATCCAAACTCCAGGCCGGCGCTCTTACTCACTGCGCCACCTAGCCACCCCTTTAGGGCAATTGGGGTTAAGTAACTTGCCCAAGGTTACACGGCTAGGTTTTTGTTTGTATGGATTAAGTGTCGGAGGCCGGCTCTGAACTCAGGTCCTTCTGATTCCAGGGCCGGCGCTCTATTCACTGCGCCACCTAGCCGCCCCTGGAGGTGGATTTTTACTGAGATTTGAGAAAACCAGAAGGTAGAAATGAGGAGAAAAACATTTCATGCATGAGGATATCCAGTAAAAATCCTCTGAGTTAGGAGATAGAAAGTCCTTTGAAAGGAACAGGAAAGAGGCCAAAGTTGCTGGATCATAGACCACATAGAAGAGAGTGAAGTTTAAGAAGTTTGAAAGGTAGAAGTGGGTCTGGTTTTGAAGGACTTTAAAATCCAAACAAGATTTAAAAATATATATATATATATATATATATATATATATATATATATATATATATATATATTTGATCCTAGAGGTAATAGGGAGCCATTGGAGTTATAGAATGGGTGTGGGATTGATATGGTAAGACCTGAACTTTAGATAGATCACTTTAAGTGGAGGGAGGGAGATCTGAAGCAGATAGAGCAAAAAGAAGGCTATTGTAATGAGCCATGAGTGAGGTAATAAAGACCTGTACCAGGATAGTGACAGTGTCAGAGGAGAGAAGGAATATGGAGGTGAGATGTTATGAAGGTAGAGTAGAGAGGATGTAGTAATAGATTGGCTGTGGGGGAGTGAGAAAGAGAGAAAAGGCCAAGATGACACATCATTTTTGAGCCTGGGATACCAGGTTCAAATGGATAATGGTGTTACTCTCTGCAGTGAAAAGGAAATTTGTAAGGGGATATGGGGATAACGACAATGAATTCAGTTTTTAATATGGCTAAGATGTCTACTGGACATCCAATTTGAGGTGTCCAATAGGCAGTTGGAGAATTCAGTTGGGAGGCTAAGATGGAGACTGGGGAAGGATAAATACTTTGAGAATCGTCAGCAGATAATAACAGAATCTTCTCCATTAGCAAATTTACATGGGTCAGGTTAAGTTCCCCTGCAGTTAAATTTCAGTTTCTTCTAGTGTTTCTTCTTTGGTTACATGAAGCCCCACGGAAGAAAAGAAATTGATCCACTGTTCAGAGTTAAGAACCACAGCTAGTTCTTTTCTTCTCTCTATAGGGCATCAGGGCTCTAGGAAAGGTCCATGGACTTTACATTATAAGGGATGTCCCAAAAGCTTCAGCACAGGTTTAAATTCTAATAATTTAAATCTGCACTAAGACTTTTGGAACACCCTGTCTAAAAGATATACTCTCTTAAATTACCTGGAAATTGTATTTTGGGATCTAGAATCCCGTTTTTCTATTGACTTTCATTATTCAATTGAAAATGTGTCACTGAAAATGGTTTACAATTTTTTTTACTCCTTTTAATAAAATCACGTTGAAGAATGCATCAGACTTTAAAAGTCTCTAGCTTAAAGGACAATTTGTAACTTTCTGATAAAATATTAATCACTTTCAAAATAAGTCATAAAATGCCAGTGCAAAGGACAGAGGGTTATTTTTATTCAAGGCATAATAGCCAGGGACAAACTGCAACAGCTTTGCTGAATGGAATACGTTGGACTGAATGTCCCTCAGCCACTACAGGGAAACCCATTGCTTATAGCAGATTGATGTGTCACACTCTTGGTGGTTTCAATCTTATTTCCTGGAGTTTAGTGGAAGCAGTTCCTGATTTTTTCAAATGAACAGGCTGATCTTGGTTTAAAAGAAAAGAGTATATAACAGAGGAATCTTTCAAAACACAGCAAGATATACAGAAACTTGAATTAACCCTGATCTAACTTGCTATGATTTCCAGAATATTTTCTAAGCCTTTGTACTGTTCTTTACTGTGTTACCTTACTGTCTATGGTTACTAAAACCATGGAAGATAACTCTGGAGAAAGGAATTGGAATAACACATAAGAACTCAGAGGAAATGGTTTTTCTATGAACTACTTGGGCAGCTAGGTGGCACAGTGGATAGAGTGCTGGGCCTGGAGTCAGGAAGACGTGGATTCAAATCAGGTCTCAGACACTTACTAGCTGACCCTGGATAAGTCTCTTAACCCTGTCTGTCTCAGTTCACTCATCTGTAAAATGAACTGGAGAAGGAAATGGCAAACCAATTCAGTATCTTTAAGGAAATAAAAGGGGTCATAAAGAGTTGGGCATGACTGAACAAGAATGAACTACATAGTTCTCTGTTAATCATGCTGTTCATCTTTAATCATGGGACCTTAACCTATTGTCTATGGACTCCATACTGAGGAAAAACGATTATCTTCCTGAAACAAAAGAAAAAATAAGTCCACTTCCCTAAATTTTGTGATTTAAAATTATTCATTTTATCACTGCATGACTATAAGAAGGTTGAGGGACTAGGACCAAGTGAGCTAGACCAGTGTTGGGAACACTGGATAAGAAGAAGGCATTGGCATAGGCTAGGTCTAAGGAGTTCAATGTTGAACCAAGTGAGTGTTCTGCCTTGGGTCTACATACAGAGAACTACCAGTGCCCAGTGGGCTACAGTGGAAAGTGTCAGAAGACTTGAGTTCTTGTTCCACTACTATTAATTAATAAATGTGTCATCCAAAGCTAGTTATTGAAGCTCTCTGAATCTCTGTTCCCTAATCTGTAAAGTGACAGAGTTGCACTAAGTGACCCTCCAGGGTCCCTTTCAGCTCTAAACCTATGGTATGAGCTTGAGTCAAATCAATGAGTCAAAGCCAGGGGGGAACTTTGTCGTATATGATTATACAGCAGAGCAGAAATGGAAGTTCCACTTTGTCCTCATCTCAAAGTTGGTTTGTTTTTGCTTCATTTTAGGATGGGTTTTTATTCATTGGCATTGTGAAAAAATAGAAGTAACTTTAAAGTGATCCAAAAGCACTTGAAAAGTAAATCCTTTTTTCTCAATTTCTTCTCATTGAAAATGTTAGGTCTTGCATCAGATCACAATAGGATGTGTTTGCTGCACGCTTGTTGGGCTTGTCTCTCTTTCCCACCATCCCTGCCCCCATCAGATTCATCCCAGGTGCCATACAAAAGCTCCAAATATATATCAATGAGAGGGAATGTGAGCTCCTGAGTAGATGATCTTGCTAGAAGAAGGTGACAGGGGAAGGTAGCTGATTAATTGCAACATTCACCATGAAAGATGAATGGGAACTCTGCAGAGACCATCTGTGTTTTATCAGTATGGATTAGAGCCGCTCCATTGCCCTCATGCAGTGATAGAAACATCTTTGCTGCTCCCACAGATTTTCCAGAGTAAAAATGTTCCTGACATGTATGAATGTTATGTTATCAAAGTCAGGGTTTTTTGGGGGGATGGGGAGACAACTTTATTCAACAACTCAAAGAGAAATGAGATTAACTATGTGTAAAATTTGTCTAGGAAATAAGACTTGGACTGATTTGTGTTCTGAATCTAGAGCTTAATTTAAAAAAATAAAGAAATAAAGTACATTTTTATCAGGCATAAGGCAGCTGGGTTCGGATTAATTAATATCCCAAAATTAATAACAAGAGGATAATCAGCTTTTGTTAACTTAGAACCTCTTGGGACAGAAAAAAAGCAAACTCCAACAGTAAGGTTGTCAGTAAGATGTCTTCAAACTAGCTCACACTGCTGCATTCATAATTCATTTTATGCATGCATTCATTGTCTAAATTTGAATCTGCTCACATGCCCCAAACAATGGTGTCTCCTCAGATTGGTTCACTCTGATGTTGGTGGCTCTTTTCCTTCCCTACTGTTCTTCTGACCCTTCTCTGTCCACACACTTCCTTGTCTTTAGCCTCAGAGGAACTATTAGTACATGGACTTTGCTTTTGCCTTTTGGACCAGCAAATGGCTCCTCATTTGATCCTTCTATCAAGATCATGTTATCTCTCTTTCCTAGAGCTTAATACCTCTTCTATTCACAACATGTCAGTCCATAGCCCTCTGCAGAATGCCAGAGAAGTGCACGTGCACTCATATTATTAGAGGATACAGTTTGGGGAAATGTCTTTTTAATCAGACTCATATTACTCTACATTGAGAAGCTAGTTGAACAGTGGATAGAGTACTGGACTTGTAGTCAGGAATCCCTGAGATCAAATTCCATCCCAGATTTCTTCATAGTTGTGTGACCTTTGACAAATGATTTAACCTCTCTCAGTCTCAGTTTCCTCATCTGTAAAATGGAGACACCTACCTCACAGGGTTGTTCTGGTGATCAAATGAGATAACATGTAAAGAGTTTTGTAAACCTTCAAAAGTTATTTAAATACTATCATCCTCATCATAATTCTTTTATCATGTCTGGCTCCTCAATCGGAATACAAATGTGAAGAAATAACCAATTGTGAAGTGAAGAACTTAAAAGGAAGCACTGAAGCCATGTGATGGAAAACAGGACTTTTCTTTTACAAATATATCTTCTGGAAAGTATTAGTAGCCTCAAGAACTTATGTCCATAAAACCATAGCATATTGATCTCTAAAGAGCTCCTATGAAGAATTCTCCTGCAAACAAGTATATCCAGTCCAAAAGGACAGAAAGGGAAAATGTCTTATTTGTTTCCAGATTCATGTTTTCTGTCTTCTCCTACCCTTCTCCAATCTCATTCTCGTTAATTAGTTCACACTGTGAAGTGTGTTAAGTTATGAAAAAAAAGTGTTAAGTTATGAAAATGGTGTAAAAGGAAGGAAAAAAGTGTCAGGACAGAAAATTTATACTTTATTGCATCTATTACTAAGTCACTCATTTTGGAAATGCTTTTCACCTAACTTTGGTTCAGTTCAAACAAGTTTGTGAAATGGAACATTTGGAATCTAATTGGCACCAGATGTTAAAGTGCTGTGAGATTCTCAGAGAGATTCTGATAGTGAGAAATGGAATAATATGAATTATTCTGAAATGACTCTATGGAAGGGGGTTTTGAAGAGTTAGAAAGAAGAAGGTATTAAAAAGAGCACTAGACTAAGCAATATTGAGTCTTGAACTCTAGCCCTGATTTTATCACTGAGGTCCCATCTCTGAAAGTCTAACCTCATTGGGGTTCAGTTTCATGAAGGGGATTAAATTCAATTTTTTTGTTTTTCAGTTGTTTCAGTCATGTCTGACTCTTTGTGACACTACCTGGGGTTTTCTTAGTAAAGACACTGAAGTGGTTTACCATTTTCTTTTCTAGTTCATTTTGTAGGTGAGGAAATTGAGGCAAACAGGGTTAAGTGACTTGATCAGGGTCACACAGCTAATAAGTGACTGAGGTCAGATTTGAATTCAGGTCTTCCTGGTGCTATACTCACTGAGTCACTTAGTTACCTTTTAAATTTAATTTACAAACCTTCAATAAGTTCCTAAATTGTGAAAGACATTGTCCTAGGCAATGGGACTATGAAGAGATAACGAAAAATGGTCCATGAGTTCAAGAAACTTATGTTCTACTGGAATTCTGCTAGGTCAGATAGATGTTTTTCAAAGGCCCCTTTCAGTTCCAACATCTCTCTCTCTCCCTGACTAAAGCTAGTCTGTAAATGTGAACATAATGAAATACTGAAAATATATTTATGGTATAGCTGTGTCCATAGGAAGATGATTTGAAACCTCCATATATGTTCTCTACCCACATTCTTATTTATGCTTCATGATAGATTATATTTGTCCTTCATTCTTGAAGAGGACCATGACATTAGGGAAATGATGACATGATTTGCAGTTGACTTTGATTTGAGTGAGGGAGGACTGTGCAAGGTCACCAGCCTACTTTTTCCTCCAGTCATCTGTGTCCAGTAGACAGATATTCATCAGGATGACTGGAGATGGAGCAGGATGCTATAGGAGACTCTGACCCTTTTAGGTTAAGGTCTTTCCAAGTTCTCACTTTGATTGAGGTTACACCTATTTACTGAATATGCCCCTTTAAGTAGTTATTCTGGGATACCACCTTTAATCCAAATAAATAGATAGATAGATAGATAGATAGATAGATAGATAGATAGATAGATAGATAAGAAAGATCAAACTGGGAGGTGAAGACCCTCAGGGTTCCTGACCAAAAGAGAAACAGTTACTCTTTACTATTCACTATTTATATTTATATTCACTATTTATATTCCAGGTGCTAGGAGGGTAGGGACCTATTGTGCAATCTCCCCCTCCCCAACCCTTACCAGAGGGTGCTCTACCCAAGGGAAGTTACATTTTGATCCCTAAAATCTGCCTCTTTAACTTTAGGTTTGCTGGCTAGATTTCTTTCTCAAATACCAAACTTTAAAACAAAACAATGGTGTCTCCTTAGATTGGCTCACTCTGATGTTGGTGGCCCTTTTCCTTCCTTGCTGCTCTTCTGACCCTTTCTGTCCACACACTTCCTGGTCTTTAGCCTCAGAGGATTGACTCTGCAGCTCAGAGATAGGACAACAATAGGTCCCTGCCCTCTTAACTTCTTGATAGAGATGTCTGCTAGAAGAAGTAGTACACCTTCTTGACGAACTTAATATTGGTTTATTTTCGCTGTTAAAGAAGAAATTGAGGAATCCAAACTCAACAACCTGGTCAGGTTGAGGAAAAGTTCATAACCTTGTCTGAATTTTGGAATCTCTTATTATATTAACTTTCTCATAAGATAGACCATATTTTATAATTCACATGACCTCACATTTTCATTTGACCTCTTCGTTAATGATTTACAAGTTTACAGAAGAATTAGAATTAAAAATTGATTTTAAAAAAAAGAAAACTGTAAAAAAAACAAGGTTTTATCAGTAACACATTGAAACCAGATTATTCCCCCATCCACAAGTCACTAACAAGTTCTGTGTTTCCAGGACACTTGCTACAGTTTTTGTTGTTGTTGCAGTTTTTGTTTTTTATTTTTTTGGAGGGGGGAAGGAAGTATGATTGGGGATAAGTGACTTGCCCAAGGCCACACAGCTAGTAAGTGTTAAGTGTCTGGGGTCAGATTTGAACTCAGATCCTCCTCTGACTCCAGGACCAGTGCTCTATTCACTGCACCACCTAATAGCCCCATCATTGTAGTTTTTAAAGATGGAAGAGACCTTAGAGTTTGTCTGATCCAAACCCGTTTTTTTAGATAAGAAAATAAAGACCAAAGTAGTTAACAGACTTGCCTAAGACCAGAGGAGGAATAGATGGAAGAGCAGGATTTGACCCAATTATACCAGCTCTAAACATGCCTTTCTCTTCTCTTCTCTTCTCTTCTCTTCTCTTCTCTTCTCTTCTCTTCTCTTCTCTTCTCTTCTCTTCTCTTCTCTTCTCTTCTCTTCTCTTCTCTTCCTCTTCCTCTTCCTCTTCCTCTTCCTCTTCTCTTCTCTTCTTCCTTCCTTCCTTTTCCTACTCCCCCTTCCCTCCCTTCTTCCTTCCCTCCTTTCCACCCTCCCACCTTTCCTTCCTTTCTTTGTTTTGTTTTTTTTTCTCTTAGTAGTGTTTTTTTCCAATTACAAGTGAAGATAGTTTTCAACATTCACTTTTACAACGTATTTAGTTCTAAGCTTTTCTCGCCCTCTCTCCCTCAACTCCCCCCTTCTTAAAATTGTGAACAATCTGATATACATTATACGTGTAAAGCCTCATTAAACATTTTTCTGCATTAGTCATGTTGTGAAAGAAGAATCAGAACAAAAGGGTAAAAACCACAAGACAGAAAAAATAAAGCAAAAACAACAAAAGTGAAAATAGTCTGCTTTAATCAGCATCCAGACTCCATAGTTCTTTCTCCAGATGTGAATAGCATTCTCCATCAATGAGGTTTTTGGAATTATCTTGGATTATTGTATTGCCAAGAAGAGCTAAAATTATCATAGCTGATCATTGCACAATTTTGCTGTAACTGTGTACAATGTTCTCCTGGTTCTGCTCACTTCACTCAGCATCAGTTCACCTAAGTCTTTCTAGGTTTGTTTTCTGAAATCCACCTACTTACCATTTTTTATAATACAAAAGCATTTTATGGCATGAATATACCACAGCTTGTGCAGCCATTCCCCAAATAATGGCATCTCTTCAATTTCCAATATTTTGCTACCATGAAAAGGCTACTATTAATATTTTTGCACATATAGGTCCTTTCCACGTTTTTATGATCTCTTTGGGACAGAGACATATTAGTGGATCAAAGGGTATACAAAATGTTATAGACCTTTGGGCATAGTTCCAAACTGTTCTCCAGAACGGTTGGGTCAGTTCATAACTCTATTAACAATGCATTAGTGTTCCAATTTTCCCACATCTCCAATATTCATCATTTTCTTTTTCTGTCTTATTAGTCAATCTGATAAGCATGAGGTGGTACCTCAAAGTTGTTTTAATTTACATTTCTCTAATTACTAGTGATTTAGAGCATTTTGTCACATGTTTATAAATAGCTTTAATTTCTTCATCTGAAAATTGTTCATGTCCTTTGACTATTTACTAATTGGAAAATGACTTCTTCTAAATTTGGCTCAGTTTTCTATATGTATTGGGAATGAGGTATCAGAAACACTGGCTATAAAATTTGTTTCCCAGCTTTCTGCTTTACTTCTAGTTTTGGTTCATTGGTTTTGTTTGTGCAAAATCTTTTTCAATTTAATGTAATCAAAATTATCCATTGAATTTTCTCTACCACTTATTTGGTCATAAATTCTTACCTTTTCCATAGATTTGACAGGTAAAGTATTCTTTGCTTTCCTAAATTGCTTATGATATCAAACTTTAAGTCTAAATTATGTACCCATTTTGACTTTATCTTCATATATGGAGTGAATGTTGGTCCATACCTAATTTCTGCTATACTAGTTTTTCCAGCAGTTTTTGTCAAATACTAAGTTTTTATCTAAGAAACTGGAGTCTTTGGGCTTACCAAACAATAGCTTACTATAGTAATTAACTACTATGTCTTGTGTTCCTCATCTAATCTACTGATCCACCAATCTATTTCTTAGCCAGTTACTAATAGTTCTGGTGGTTGCTGCTTTATAAGATAGTTTTAGATCTGGTATGGCCAGGTTAACTTCCTTTGCATTTTTTCCATTAATTCCTTTGATATTCTAGAGCTTTAATTTTTCTAGATAAATATTATTGTTTTTTCGAGATCTATCAAATAATTGTTGGTAGTTTTATTGGTATGGGACTAAATAAGTAAATTAATTTAAGTAGAATTATAATTTTTATTATATTAGCTGAGTCTGCCCATGAGCAATTGATATTTTTCCAATTGTTTTGATCTGACTTTATTTATGAGAAAACTGTTTTGTAATTGTGTGATACAGTTCCTGGGTTTGCCTTAGGAAGTAGATTGCCAAATATTTTATATTGTCTACAGTTATTTTAAATGATTTTTCTCTTTCCACCTCTTACTGCTTGTCTTTGTGTGTGTATGTATACACATATAGATAGTATATATGTAGTGTGTGTATGCAGTATGTGTGCGCATATAGATAGATAGGTAGGTAAGTAGATAGATAGATATATGCCAATCATTTATGTGGGTTTATTTTATATCTTGCAGCTTTGCTAAAGTTGTTTATTATTTCAAGTAGTTTTTTACTTGATTCTCTAGAATCCTCTAATTATACCATCATATCATCTGCAAAGAGTGGTAGTTTTGTTTCCTCATTGCCTATGCTAATTCCTTCAATTTCTTTTTCTTCTCTTATTGCTAAAGCTAACATTCTAGCACAATATTGAATAACAGTGGTGATAATGAACATCCTTATTTCACCCCTGATCTTATAGGGAACAGTTCCAGCTTATCTCCATTACATATGATGCTTGCTGATGTTTTGGATAGATACTACTTATCATTTTAAGTATGTCTCCCATTTTAGAGCTATGAAAGCTTAGTCCCAGAGAGGAGAAAACTCCAGTCTTTTGAAACAGCTATTTGGCTCAAAGGTTAGAATGCTGGGCATGGAGTAAAAAAGATCTGAGTTCACATCTAACCTCAGACACTGGGCAAATTACTTAACCTCTGTGTGCCTCTGTTTCTTCATGTGTAAAATGATAATAATACTACCTATCTCTGGGGGTTGTTGTGAGCCACAAATGAGATAATATTTGTAAAGTTCTTAACAAAATGCCTCACACATGGTAAATAATCAACAAATCCTTTGTTCGCTTTTCTTTTCCCAGTTCCCATTCCAGGGATCTGAAGAATTAAACAGAAATAGTTGGTTTCAATAATTCAGGTGAAAGGTAGAGACATATAATTTTTTTCTTTTTGCTTCTATTAACACGAACTTTATGTCATTGAAATCCAGAGCAGTTCTACATCCTTCCAGTGAAGTTGAGATCACAGAAACATGCAGTTGAAAGTAAGCACAAATCATTTTTTGCAATACACTCTGGATATATCTATGGGCCTTTTCTTGGATGAAATCTTCTTGTCTCTGAAAAACAATTTCAACGTTCCTTTGATCTTCTCTCTGACCAACCAACTTCAGTCTGTAATGTTAAACATTTTTGCCATTATAGATTCAGATATAATGTCTGTCATCAAAATCTTTTCAAGGACTGACTCCAGCAATTTGCTGTGCCACTATCAAAGTCAGAGTGATAGAACCACTAAGGAGCAGTATAATCTTTCGGGTAGAAACAATGACCCTCATTTCCATGGAAAGATGGCTTGTGGCTAAAGGTTTTCTGAGGGTGAGTGGGCATGTTTTGAGTTTTTCTTTCTTCAAATTAAGTATGTGGCTATTTTATTCATTTGGGGCCAGGTCTATATTTGCTGTATAAATTCACATTCCAGATGGAATGTGTTGATCAACAGCCCTTAGCAAAAGAAAAGAACACTGAGCAGCTATCATTCCTACATGATATGAAAGTCAATTACCCTACCAGAGCATCAAGAAGCATTATAGTGTCTGCCAAGAAAACTCAGGGTTAAGTAGCCCTAAGTGTTAAGGATGATAAACTGTTCAAATATAGGCTTTTAAAATGAAATTTCCCATTTCTATTCTCATCCCAAGATTGCTACAATTCAGTTCTTCCATTAGAACTATAAGATTTACTTTGACTATTCACTGGTCATCAAACAAAGATCCCTGAATATGGAGTCAGGAAGACACTTACTAACTGACCCTGGGCATATCATTTAACCTCTTCACTTTCCTCCTTTATAAAGTGAGGCAATTGAACCAACTGGCCTCTGACTTCCCTTCCAATTCAAAATCTATGATCCTATGATTTTTCAATGTCATGTTTAAAGCACCAAGAAAAAAGTTAATATTCATAGAAGGTATGAAACATTATCTATCACTTGCCACTTCACTATAGATAAAAATGGCATGGATTTGGAATTGCCTTTGTTCCGTGGACAGTCATGGACGAATTCTTCATTTAAAAAAATTTTTTTGGTTTATTAATTTCAGTTTTACTTCATTCATTTCCACCAGGTTTTGTGTTATAAATTTTCTTCCTGTTTTTCCCCTGCCCACCTCCCCAAAATAGCAGTCCCCCCATATATCTCCTCCTCTTATTTCCCAATTACATGTAAAATAGTATTAATAATAGTATATATATATTAATAATAGTATATATGTACATATATATATGTATTAAATATTTTGTTTTAAAACTTTGAATTCCAGATTCATTCCCTTTCTCCCTTGTCACCCACCCTTACTGGAAAGATAAGCAATTCAATATAGGTTGTACATGTGTAGCTAATGCAAAACATTACCATAGTAGATATATTGTATAAGACTGATTATATTTCACTCCCTCCTATTCCACCTCCCACTTGTTCTATTCTCTACTTAGGTCCTGCCCCTTTTCAAAAGTGTATACTTCCTACTTCCCTCCTACCCAGCCTGTCCTCACTTCCATCATCCCTCCTCTCATCCCCTTCCCCCCTACTCTCCTGTAGGGTGAGATACCCTATTTTGTGTTTATGTCATTCTGTCCCTGAGCCAAATTCAATGATTATAATGTTGACCCATTCCCTTATGCCTTCCTGTTTTTCCCCTCCATTGTAACCATTTTACCTTGCTTCTTCTTCTAGTTTGCACAATTCTGTCTCTCCCCATCTCCTCTCATTATATTCCTCTCTCACCTCTTGATTTCACCTTTTAAGTAACATCCCTTCTTATTAAATTAGTCCTGTGCCCTCTATCTATGTATACCTGTAAACATATATATATATATATATATATATATATACACATTCACATATGTATTCTTATGCCTATATACCATCTAATAAAGAATACATACATACATACATACATATATATATATATATATATATATATATATATATATATATATACACATACATACACGCACACACATTCCCTTCAACCATTGTCATATTGAGAAAAGTTTCCTCGGTTACAATTATCGTTTTTCCATGGAGGAATGTAAATAGTTCAATTTTGATAAGTTCCTTTTGATTTATTTTCCCTGTTTACCTTCTCATGCTTCCCTTGCTTCTTGTATCTGAATGTCAAACGTTCTATTCAAGTCTATTTTTTTCTTCAAGAATGCTTGAAAGTTCTCTAATCCACTAAATGACCCCATTTTCCCCTGAAACATGATACTCAGTTTTGTTGGGTAGGTCATTCTTCGTTTTAATTCCAGCTTCTTTGTGTTCCAGAACATCATATTCCATGCCATTCAGTCCCTCAGTGTAGAAGCTGCCAGATCCTGTTTTATCCTGATTGTGTTTCCACAATATTTAAATTGTTTCTTCCTGGCTGGTTGTAATATCCTCTCCTTGATCTGGGAATTTTGAAACCTGGCTATAACATTCCTAGGAGTTTTCTTTTTGGGATCTTTTTCAGGAGGTGATGGGTGGATTCTTTCAACCTCTAATTTGCCCTCTGGTTCTAAAACATCAGGGCAGTTTTCCTTGAGAATTTCTTGAAGGATGATTTCTAAGTTCTTTCTTTGATCATGGCTTTCAGATAGTCCAATAATTTCAAAATTATCTCTCCTGGATCTATTTTCCAGGTCAGTGGTTTTTCCCATGAGGTATTTCACATTGCCTTCTATTCTTTCATTTGTTTGGATGTATTTAACAACATCTTGGTTTCTCAAAAAGTCACTAGCTTCCCTTTTTTCCATTATAAATCTGAAGGAAAAATATTCCTCAGTGAGCCTTTGAGATTCTTTTCCATTTGGAAAATTTGGCTTTTTAAGGCATTCCTCTACTCATTGCTTTTTGAGCCTCTTTTGCCATTTGAGTTAGTCTATTTTTAGGGCATTATTTTCCTCAATAAGGGTGTTGACTCTCCTTTCATAATTTTCTTGCATCATTTTCATTTCTCTTTCCAATTTTTCCTACACTTCTGTTATCTACTTCTAAATGTCCTCTATGGCCTGAAACCAGCTCATATTTTCCTTTGAATCTTTTGGTGCAGGTTTTCTGACCTCCTAGTCCTCCACCTGTTCCATGCTTTGATCCTCTTTGCCCCCAAAATAGGAGTCTAATGTTGAATTTTTCTGTTTATTTTGTTTTCTTTGCCTGGTCATGTTGCCACTCAATTACTTGACTTTTGGGCTTTTTGCCACAGTAGGACTCTTCCACCAGACAGGGGAGCTTTGTCCCAAATGGTGGGGTTTTCTCAGCTGCCAAAGGTATTAGTTGGGTGCCCTCTCTGAAGCCTCCACATGCTCTGGTCACACACCCCAGTACCTCTACCCCAGACTGCAATCCAGGTCCAAGAAGGTTAAAGCAAGAGTGATTACCCCCCCAGACTAGTCACCTGGTTCCCCTACAGACAGCAGGCCAGGAGCTGAAGCTGTGATGTGGCACTGGCTGCGCCTAAGCATCTCAGTGGCTTCTCACCCTGGGGACAAAAGCCAACACTCTCCCCACTACTGGTCACAAAGTGCACAGTGCAGTGACCTCTCACTTTGTCCTTGGCATCTATGTGTTGATAATTCTGGAAATTGCCATGGCTGCTGGTGTTCTGTAGTCCCTCCGGCTGGCTGCTGGTCAGTTTGCCCTGGCGCCAAAACCTCTCACTCATGAGGGGCTGGGGTGAGCTCCCAGAGTGCTGTGCTGGCCACTCCCTGCAGGGCTGCTGGGGTGTCCTCAGCTGGAGGTTAGCTTCTCTGTGTCATTTTCTAGGTTCTGTAGCTCCAAAGTTTATTCAGAGTCCCCTTTTACATGGATTGGTGAAAGTGGAACCTGGAGCCACATGGAAGTCCTGTTTCTACTCTACAATCTTGAACTACAAAACACTGGAAAGGCTTATACAAACTAATGCTGAGTGAGAAGAGTAGAACCAGGAGAAATTTGTACAAAATTACAGACACAACATATGTGTGATGACCAACTTTGATAGACTGGACTCTTCTCAGCACTCCAGGGTTATAAGTCAAATACAAAGGACTCATGATAGAGAGAGATGTCTACATCCTGAGATCTCTGCTGCGCAATCTGTTGGTGAGACAGTAACTCCTCAGCTCACCATGTGCTGAGTAGCCAACTTGGTGTGAACTAAAAGGTCCAGTTCTTCACTTCCAGTAAACAACACTTCTATCCTACAGTTACAGCTGCAGACTGCCACCTTCCCCCACCCCTCTGCAGCGGGGGAAGGGGCCCGAGGGCAGTGCACCTGAGGGTGATGCGCCTGAGGATGTTGCAAATTCTTCTTTAGCAAGTGGCTGGTGTTGAGTCTGTTTGAACATAATGTATTTGGTCCTTTCTAGACACAATCCATTACTCTTATCCAAAAGATCAAAATTTTCTAAATATTTTAATACAGTGTCAATAAATTTGATGTGTCAATCAATATGTCTTGATGATATGATGATAATAATAACTAGCATTATGTACCTCTCAGGTTTGCAATGGGTTTGACTTATACTATTTCATATATTTGGGCAGTTGCTATGGGCAAAAATCTGTCCTTAGCACCCCTGGAGGATTCACATAATTAGTACTTCCTAACCTCAAAAAGTTATAAATAAGTTGACATAAAATTTTTTTGATGAAATATTTTGGTGGTAGAACCGAGATGGTGGAATAGAAAAAGCATTCAGCTCAGGTTTCCTAACATTCCCTCCCAGCAACTTTAAAATAACACCTTTAATTGAATTCTGGAGTGACAAAGTCAACATAAGGTGGGAGTGAGACACTTTTCTAGCCTAAAACCACATAGGAGGTAAGAAACATCTGTGAAAGGGGGAAAGAGATTGACCCAGAACGAAGGCAGATGAAGCACCAATGGTGTTATTAGGTAGTGGTGCTAGAAGCAGTGGCAGCTTCATGAGCTCTCAAGCCAAAGACTATAAGGAAACCTTGCAAATGGTCAGAAAGAAATTACAAGATATTTCTGTTTAAGCAATGGATGTAGGACCAAACATTGTTCGGCAGCTCCATTGCCTATACCCACTTGAGTTACAAAAAGAGCACTTTAAATGAAGAAGGAGTGTGGGGGAGCTAGGTAGTACAGTGAATAGAGCACCACCCCTGGAGTCAGGAGGACCTGAGTTCAAAGCCATCCTCAGACACTTAACACTTACTAGCTGTGTGTCACTTGACCCCAATTGTCCTGCCATTCCCCCTCCAAAGAAAAAGAAAAAGACAAAAATGAAGAGGGAGTGGATGCCCTGAGGAGTGATATTTATTGTAATCCCAAGGAATCAGGGCTTCACCTGGGTAAAGAACAGAATACAGACCTAGAGAGAAGTAACAACAAAGTAATGTGATCTCCAGATCATATCACTTTGAAAGTGCTGAAAACTCTCAAACATCCAGAACTAGCTTTGAAAAAGCAGTGCAAAAAGCTTGAAGCTTGAGACAGTATCCCTGCCTCTCCATGCCAGAAGCATAGCTGAAAATTAACATAAAGTTGAAAATCAAGAAACAGGGTGGAAAAAATGAGCAAACCAAAAAAGAACCTGACAATAAAAATGTATTATGATAACATGGAATGTTAAGACACAAACTCAGAAGAAAACAATGAAGTCAAAACAGCTATAATCAAAAGCCTAAAGGAAAAGTATGAATTAAACATGATCCCAACAAAAATTTCTGGAAGATCTGGAAAACAAATTTCAAAATCACATAAGAGTGATAAAGAAAAAATTAGGTAAAGAAGCAAAAGCAAATTGACCCAATGGAAAAGAGGTATAAAAGCTCACAGAAGAAAATAATTCCTTAAAAATTAGAATTGGGCAAATGGAAGATAATGACTCCATGAAACATAAATAAGTACTAAAACAAAATTGTAAAAAATTTAAAAATTGAAGACAAACGTGAAATACCTCTTTGGAAAATACAACTAACCTTGAAAATAGATTAAGGGGAAATAATTTAAGAATTTCAGGGCTATCTGAAAGCCATGGTCAAATAAAGAACCTAGATATTATATTTCAAGAAATTATCAAGAAAAATTGCCTAGAAATCCTAAAGCTTCGAAGAAAAATATAATCTGGTTATGGGCCATAGCGGACCTTAAGAAGGATTTTGAAGACCAAATAATAAGAGAAGTGGAGGAAAAATTGGGAAGAGAAATGAGAATGATGGAAAAAAATTATGAAATGAGAGTCAGCAACCTGACTGAGGAACATAACACCTTAAAAATGGACTAACTCAAATGGCAAAAGAGGCTCAAAAAGGCAATGAGGAGAAGAATGCCTTAAAAAGCCAAATTTGCCAAATGGAAAAAGAATATCAAAAGCTCACTGAAGAGAAGCATTCCTTCAGAATTAGATTGGAGCAAATGGAAGCTAGTGACTTTATGAGAAATCAAGATACTATTAAACAGATCCAAACGAATAAAAAATAGAAGGCAACATGAAATATTTCAATGGGAAAACCACTGACCTGGAATATAGATCCAGGAGAGATAATTTTAAATTTATTGGACTACCTGAAAGCCATGATCAAAAAAAGAGGCTAGAAATCATCCTTCAAGAAATTCTCAAGGAAAATTGGCCTGATGTTTTAGAACCAGAGGGCAAAATCGAGGTTGAAAGAATCCAGAGATCACTTCCTGGAAAAGATCCTAAAAAGAAAACTCCTAGGAAAATTATAGCCAGGTTCCAGAATTCCCAGATCAAGGAGAAAATATTCCAAGTTGCCAGGAAGAAACAATGTGAATATTGTGGAAACACAATCAGGATAACACAGGATCTGGCAGCTTCTACACTGAGGGATTGAAGGGCATGGAATATGACGTTCTGGAGCGCAAAGGAGCTGGGATTAAAACGAAGAATCACCTACCCAGCAAAACTGAGTATCATGTTTCGGGGAAAATATGGGCATTCAGTGGAATACAAGACTTTCAAGCATTCTGGATGAAAAAAACAGAGTTGAATAGAAAATATGATATTCAGATACAAGAAGCAAGAGAAGCATGAGAAGATAAACAGGAAAAAGAAATAATAAAGAATTTATCAAAGTTTAACTATTTACATCCCTACATAGAAAAACGATAATTGTAACTTCTGATACTTTTCTCAGTATGAGAATAGTTGAAGGGAATACAAATGTATACAAATATGTGTGTGTATATATAGGAGGGTATATGTACATTTCAATACACAGGCGAGTGTGTGTATATATGTGTACAGGTAGAGGGCACAGGACCAATTTAATAGGAAGAGATGATACTTAAAAGGTGAAATTAAGCGGTGAGAGATGAATATAATGAGAAGAGATGGGGAGAGACAGAATGGGGTAAACTATCTCATATAGAACAGGCAAGGGAAAATGGTTACAAGGGAGGGGAAGAACAAGAAGGCAAAATGGAATGGGTTAGCAAGGGAATGACATACACACTAAATAGGATATCTCACCCTACAGGAGAGTAGGGGGAAGGGGATGAGCGGGGGGATGATGGAAGGAAGGGAGGCTAGGGGGAGTGAAGTTGGAAGCACCCACTTTTGAAAAGGGGCAGGATCAAAGTAAATAATAGAACAAATGGGAGGTAGGATAGGAGGGAGGGAAATATAGTCAGTCTTTTACAGTATATCCACTATGTAAATATTTTGTATAGCTACACATGTACAGCCTATATTGAATTGCTTATCTCCCTAGTAAGAGTGGTTGACAAGGGAGGAAGGGAATGAATCTGGAATTCAAAGATTTAAAATCAAATGTTTAATATATACTATTATCAATATTATTTTACATGTAACTGGGAAATAAGATATACAGGCACTGTGCCATAGAGATCCACTGTGCCCTACAAGAAAATCAGAGTGGGTATGGAAGAGGATATGGGCGAGAGCATTTTGGAGGAGGGGATATCCAGTGGGGTTGCTATTTTGGGGTGGTGGGTAGGGGGAAAATGGGGAGAAAATTTGTAACTCAAAGTCTTGCAGAAATGAATGATATAAACTAGAAGTTAATAAAGATTTTGATAAAAAAGATTCTAATGTGAAAAGACACAAAAACTCATTATAATAGAGGGAAAAGAGGGAGGGTGAAGAGCACTGTATGAAATGTCCTCCCATTGGTTTGGGGTAAAAGAGGGAATAACATACTTTGATAAGTATAAAAATCCATTGTGCCCTATAAGCAGTAGGAGGGATAAAGGGGGGGGGGGAGAAGAAAAGGGGGATTTAGAAGGGAGGGAAATAGTAGTAAGAGGAAAGGGTAGGTAAGGAAGGGGGGGGGGTCACAGGGAAGGAATACTGAGGGAGGTGATGGTCAAAAGTAAAACCCTTAAGGAGGGCAAGGGAGGGGAAGAAACAAAAACATAAACAGGGGATGGAATAGGATGGAGGGAAAGAGACAGATAGTAATCATTACTGTGAATGTGAATGGGATGAACTTTCCCATAAAACAGAAATGAATAGAAGAATGTATTAAAAACCATAATCCTATAATGTGCTATCTACAAGAAACATGTTTGAAACAATGGGATACATAGAGGTTAAAGGTAAAAGGCTGGAGTAGAATATATTATGCTTCAGCTAAAGTAAATAAAGCAAGGGTAGCAATCCTTATTTCAGATAAAGCAAAAGCAGAAATAGATCTAATTATAAGAGATAAGGAAGGAAACTATATCCTGCTAAAAGGCACCATCAAAAAAGAAGTAATATCATTACTTAACATATATGCACCAAGTGGTATAGTTTCCAGATTCCTAGAGGAAAAGTTAAGGGAATTAGAGGAAGAAATAGATAATAAAACTGTACTATTGGGGGACCTTATTCTCCCCCTCTCTGAACCTGTTAAATCTAACCTCAAAAAAAAACAAGAAAGAAATTAAGGACGTGAATAGAATTTTGGAGAGGCTAGATATGATAAAACTCTGGAGAACACTGAATGGGGATTCTTCTTCTCAGTGGCACATGGCACATTCACAAAAATTGACCATGTACTAGGACATAAAAACCATACAATTCAGTGCAGAAAGGCAGAGATATAAAATGCATCATTCTCAGATCATGATGCAATAAAAATCATATGCAATAAAGGGCCATGGAAAGATAGACTAAAAACTAATTCGGAACTAAACAATTTAAACCTAAAGAATGAGTGGGTCAAACAAGAATTTATAGAAAGAATCAGTAACTTCATTCAGGAGAATGACAATAATGAGACAACATACCAAAACTTGTGGGATACAGTAAAGGCAGTTGTTAAGGGAAGTTTTATATCCCTGAGTGCATAAATGAATAAATTAGAGAAAATGGAGGTCAATGAATTGGGAATGCAATTGAAAAGGCTAGAAAAGCAGGGGTGGGGTGGGGTGCGGAGCCAAGATGGCAGAGTAGAAAAAGCACTTCCAAGGTGCTCTCTCCCACACCACTTTAAAATCATGTAAAAGGGGACTCTGAACAACTTCTGGAGCTCCAGCACCCACAGAATGACACAGAGAAGCTAACCTCCCACTGAGGACAGCCCAGTAGCACTGCAGGGAGTGGCCAGTGCAGTGCTCTGGGAGCAAAAGACCTGGGATTAAAACCAAGAATCACATACCCAGCAAAACTGAGTATTTTGTTTCAGGGGAAAATATGGTCATTCAGTGGAATAGAGGACTTTCAAGCATTCTTGAGGAAAAAAACAGAGTTCAATAGAAAATTTGACATCCAGACACAAGAAGCAAGAGATGCCTGAGAAGGTAATCAGGGAAAAGAAATCAAAAGGAACTTATCAAAGTTGAACTATTTACATTCCTATATGGAAAAACAATAACTGTGACTGATGAAACCTTTCTCAGTATGAAAATAATTGAAGAAGGGTATATGGGCATATGAATACATATGTAAATGTGTGTATATATGTTTACAGGTATATATGGATAGTGGACACAGGTTGAATTTGGTGGGAAGGGATGATACTTAAGAGGTGAAGTTAAGAGGTGAGAGAGGAAAGTGGCAAGAGGAGATGGGGAGAGACAGGGTAGGGTAAATTATCTCATGTAGAAGAAGCAAGGGGAAGTGGTTGCAGGGGAGGGGAAGAACAGGAAGACAAAAAGGCAAAACCATATTCTCATTGAATATGGCTCATCGAGAGAATGACATACATACTAAATGGGATATCTCACCCTACAGGAGAGTAGGGGGAAGGGGGATGAGAAGAGGAATGATGGAGGGGAGGGCATTCTGTTGTGAGGGGAGGTTGGAAGTACCCACTTTTAAAGAGGGACAGAATCAAAGTAGGGAATGCACCAGGTGGGGGGTGGGATGGTTGGGAGGGAAATATAAGCAGTCTTTTACTGTATTTCTACTATGGTAATGTTTTGCATAGCTATACATGTACAACACATACTGAACTACTTATTTTCCCAGAGGGAGTGAGTGACAAGGGAGGAAGGGAATGAATAGGAAATTTGAAGTTTTAAAATTAAATGTTTCAAATATATATAAATACTATTATTAATACTATTTTGCATGTAATTGGAAGATAAGATGTTCAGGCATTGGGGCACAGAGATTCACCTTGCCCTAATGGTAAAGTCAAAGGGGGTATGGGAGAAAATATGGGAGAGAGCAGATTGGATGAGGGGATATCTTGTGGGGCTGCTATTCTGGGGTGGTGGGTAGGGGAAAATGGGGAAAAATTGTAACTTAAAATCTGGTGGAAATGAATGATATAAACCAGAAGTTAATAAAGCATTTGTTAAAAAATAAAGCTAGAAAAAGAACAAATTGAAAATCCCAAATTAAATACTAAATTAGAAATAATGAAAACCAAAGGAAAGATTAATAAAATTGAAATTAAGAAAACTATTGAATTAATAAATAAAAGTAAGAGCTGGCTTTATAAAAAAAACAATAAAATTGATAGACCCTTAGTCAATATGATAAAAAAGAAGAAAACCAAATTATGAGTATCAAAAATTAAAAGGATGAATATACCTCCAATGAAGAGGAAATAAAAGCAATAATTAGGAATTATTTTGCCCAATTGTATACACATAAATTTGACAATCTTGGTGAAATTTATGAATATTTACAAAAATATAAATTGCTCAGATTAACTGAAGAGGAAATAAATTACTTAAATAACACCATATCAGAAAAAGAAATCAAACCAGCCATCAGAGAACTCCGTAGGAAAAAATCTCCAGGGCCAGACAGATTTACTAGCGAATTCTATCAAACATTTAAAGAACAATTGATTCCAGTAATCTACAAACTGTTTGGGAAAATTAATGAAGAAGGAGTCCTACCAAATTCTTTTTATGACACAAATATGGTACACATACATAAATCAGGAAGATATAAAACAGAGAAAGAAAATTATAGACTGATTTCCCTCATGAATACAGATGCAAAAATTTTAAATAAAATATAGCTAAAAGGCTACTACAACTTATCACAAGAATAATACACTTCGATCAGGTAGCATTTATTCCAGGGATGCAAGGATGGTTTAATATTAGGAAAATCATCAGTATAATTGATCATATCAACAATAAATCTAGTAGAAACCATATGATTATCTTAATAGATGCAGAAAAAGCTTTTGACAAAATACAACATCCATTCCTATGAAAAATACTAGAAAGTATAGGAATAAATGGAGCCTTCCTTAAAATAATAGGTAGCATCTATTTAAAGCCATCAGCAAGTATTATATGTAATTAGGATAAGCTAGAAGCATTTCCAATAAGAGCAGGGGTGAAACAAGGGTGTCCCCTATCACCCCTCTTATTCAATCTGGTACTAGAAATGTTAACAGTAGCAATTAGAGAAGAAAGAGAACTCAAAGAAATCAAATTAGGCAAAGAAGAGACCAAACTGTCACTCTTTGCAGATGATGTGATGATATTCTTAGAGAATCCTAGAGAATGAAGCAAAAAACTCCTTGAGACAATAAATAAATTTGGCAAAGTTGTAGGATATAAAATAAACCCACATAAATCCTCAGTATTCCTGTGTATTTCTAACGAAATACTACAGCAAGAGATAGAAGGAGAAATTCCATTTTAAATTACCATAGACATAAAATGTTTGGGAATCTACGTGACAAAACAAACCCAGGACCTTTATGAATACAACTACAAAACACTTTTCCCACAAATAAAGTCAGATCTAACTAACTGGAAAAACATCAATTGCTTGTGGCTGGGTTGAGGTAATATAATAAAAATGACAATTTTACCTAAATTAAGTTATATATTTAGTACTATACAATCAACTTACTAACAAATTACTTTATAGAACTAGAAAAAATAGTAACATAATTCATTTGGAAGAATAAAAGGTCTAGAATATCCAGCGCATTAATGAAAAGAAATGCTAGGGAAGTTGGCCTGGCTGTACCAGATTTTAATCTGTATTATAAAGCAGAAGTCATTGAAACTATTTGGTCCTGGATGAGGAATAGAGTAGTGGATCAATGGAATAGATTGGTTACAGGAGACTCAGCAGTCAATGACTATAGTAATATCCTGTTTGATAAACACAAAGACCCCAGTTTTGGGGATAAGAATGCACTAATTTGACAAAAACTGCTGGGAAAACAGGAATATAGTATGGCAGAAACTGTGCATAGACCATTATCTAACACCGTATACCAAAATCATGTCTAAATGTGTGCATGATCTAGGTATAAAGGCTGATACTGTAAATAATCTGGCAAAGCAAGGAATAGTTTACCTGTCATATTTATGGAGAGGGAAAGACTATATGACCAAACAAGAATTAGAAAGCATTATAAAATGCAAAATGGATAATTTTGATTACATTAAATTGAACGGCTTCTGTACAAACAAAGCCAATGTAACCAAGATTAAGAGGGAAGTGGAAAATTGGGATGGAATTTTTACAACCAATGTCTCTGATAAAGGCCTCAGTTCTAAAATATATAGATAATTGAGTCAAATCTATAAGAATACAAGTCATTCCCCAATTGATGAATGGTCAAAAGATATGAACAGGCAGTTTTTAGAGGAAGAAATTAAAGATGTCTATACGCATGTGAAAAAATGCTCTAAGCCACTATTGATTAGAAAAATGCAAATCAAAACAATTCTGAGCTACCACATCTCACCAGTCAGATTGGCTAAGATGACAAAACAGGAAAATGACAAATCCTGGAGAGGATGTGGACAAATTGGAGCACTAATGCATTGTTGGTGGATTTTTGAACTAATTCAACCATTCTGGAGTGCAATCTGGAACTATGTCCAAAGGGCTTTAAGTAATTTCATACCCTTTGATCCAGCAATACCACTTCTAGGATTGTATCCCAAAGAGATCATAGAAGTGGGAGGAAGACCCATATGTAAAAAAAATGTAGCAGCTATTTTTGTGGTGGCAAAGAATTGGAAATTAAGTGGATGCCCATCAATTGGTGAATGGGTAAACAAGTTGCAGTATATGAATGTAATGGAATACTATTGTGGTATAAGAAATGAGGAGCAGATGGACTTCATGTTTACCTGGAGAAGCTTATATGAACTGATGCTGAGTGAAAAGAGCAGAACCAGGATAAATTTGTATACAATTAACAGATACAACATATTTGTGACAACCAACTTTGATAGACTGGACCCTTCTCAGCAAAGCAGGGTTATAAGTCAACCCCCAAAAAACTCATGATGGTGGGGTGGCTAGGTGGCACAGTGAATAGAGTACTGGCCCTCGAGTCAGGAGGATCTGAGTTAAAATCCGGCCTCAGGCACTTAACACAAAAACTAGCCTAGTGACCTTGGACAAGTCACTTAACCCTAATTGTCCTCCAAAAAAAAAAGCAAAAAAACCAAAAAACCTCATGATAGAGGGAGATGTCTACATTCAGAGAAAGAACTAGAAAGAACAGAGTTTGAATGCAAATTGAAGCAAACTACCTGCTCTTTTTCTTTTTCTTGTTTGGTCTTGTTTCCCCTTTGCCATTGTTCATTCCATTTGATACAATCCTTCTTTATAACCTGAACGGTGTCTAATATGAAAATATTTGAAGATCTTATACTTGATTGTATGCCATCATAGGTGGGGGAGGGGAGGGAGAAGGAGAAAATTTGAAACTCAAGGAATTGTGGAACTGAATCTTGTCAAATAATGTAAACAAACAAATTAATAAAGATCAAAAAATATTTAAAAAAAAAGAAAGTAAACTCTGCCCCCAGTAGGCTGAATGTAATCACATGGAGCCTGTAATGGAGGGAATTTGCTGAAGGGTAGAACAGAGCATGCAGGAAGCTTTCCTGTTGTGAAGATAAACTCTGCCTCTTGATAGGCTGAATGTAGTCACATGGAGCCTGTGGTGGGAGGAGTTTGCTGAAGGGAAGCAGAGCCCACAGGAAGCTTGTCAGAGCTAGCAAGATGGTGGGAGACAGAAGAGCTCAGGCAAGGAGATAGAGGTTTTTGAGTAAATATTGATTATGTATTGGTTTGTAGGAAGGCTGTAGGATGCTTTGGCTCTCAGCATAGCTTCTGAATATCTTTGGTACTATGATGGAATTGGCTTACTGGTTTTGGAAGTCTATTTTCTGGTGTCTAAATAAATGCTTCAGTTCTAAAAAATAAAATAAATAAAAAAGGATGGGGTGGGGAAGGACCTATTTATACTAAAATTGTTTTTTTTTAAACAAATGCTTTATTAACTTCTATTTTACATCATTAATTTCCACCAGATTTTGAGTTACAATCATTTTCCCCCCATTATTCCCCTACCCAACCTCCCAGAACAGTAATCCCACAAGATATCGCTTCCTCCAATCTGCTCTCTCCCATACCTTCTCCCATACCCCCATCGACTTTTCCATTAGAGGAAGGTGAGTCTTTGCATCCCAATGCCTGCACATCTTATCTCCCAATTACAAGCAAAAGAGTATTAATAATAGTATTTATATATATTTGAAACATTTAATGTTACAACCTCAAATTTCAGATCCATTTCCTTCCTCCCTTGTCACCCATTCCCTCTTGGGAGATAAGTAATTCAGTATATGTTGTACATGTCTAGCTATGCAAAACATTATCATAGTAGATATATTGTACAAGGCTGCTTATAATTCCCTCCCACTCATCCCACCCCCCACCTGGTCCATTCCCTACATGATACTGTCCCTCTTTTATAGTGGGTACTTCCAACCTCCCCTCACCCCAAGGATACCCTCCCATCCATCATCCCTCCTCCCATCCCCCTTCCCCCTATCCTGCTGCAGGTTGAGATATCCCATTTAGTTTGTATGTCATTTTCTCCCTGAACCAAATTCAATGTGAATGTGGTTTTGCCTTTTTAGCCTTCCTTATTCTCTCCCTCTTTTGCAACCACTTCCCCTTGCTTCTTCTGCATGGGATAGTTTACACTACCCTGTCTCTCCCCATCTCCTTTTGCCACTTTCCTCTCTCACCTCATAATTTCATCCCTTGAGTATTCTCCCTTCCCAACAAATTCAACCTATGCCCTCTATCCATATATAACTGTAACCATATACACACACATTCACATATGTATTCATATGACCACACACCCTTCTTCCATTATTTTCATAGTGAGAAAGATATCATCAGTCACAGTTATTACTTTTCCATATAGGAATGTAAATAGTTCAACTTTGATAAGTTCCTTTTGATTTCTTTTTCCTGATTACCTTCTCAGGCATCTCTTCCTTCTTGTGTCTGGATGTCAAATTTTCTATTCAACTCTGGTTTTTTCCTCAAGAATGCTTGAAAGTCCTCTATTCCACTGAATGACCATATTTTCCCCTGAAACAAAATACTCAGTTTTGCTGGGTAGGTGACCCTTGGGTTCATTCCCAGTTCTTTTGCCCTCTGGAATATCATATTCCATGCCCTTCGATCCCTCAGTGTAGAAGCTGCCAGGTCCTGGGCTGTTCTGATTGTGTTTCCACAATATTGAAATTGTTTCTTCCTGGCTGCTTGTAGTATTTTCTCCTTGATCTGGGGATTCTGGAACCTGGCTATAATATTCCTGGGAGTTTTCTTTTTGGGATCTTTTTCAGGAGGTGATCGGTGGATTCTTTCAACCTCTATTTTGCCCTCTGGATCTGAAACATCAGGAAATTTTCCTTGAGAATTTCTTGAAGGGTGATTTCTAGGTTCTTTCCTTGATCATGGCTTTCAGGTAGTCCAATAATTTTTAAATTGTCTCTCCTGGATCTATTCTCCAGGTCAGTGGTTTTTCCCATGAGATATTTCACATTGCCTTCTAATCTTTCATTTGTTTGGATCTGCTTAAGAGCATCTTGATTTCTCATAAAGTCATTAGCTTCCATTTGCTCCAGTCTAACTCTGAAGGAATGAATCTCCTCAGTGAACTTTTGAGATTCTTTTTCCATCTGGCAAATTCGACTTTTTAAGGCATTCTTCTCCTCATTGCCCTTTTGGGCCTCCTTTGCCATTTGAGTTAGTCTATTTTTTAAGGTGTTATTTTCCTCAGTCAGGCTGTTGACCCTCATTTCATACTTTTCCTGCATCCTTCTCATTTCTCTTTCCAATTTTTCCTCCACTTCTCTTATTTGATTTTTAAAGTCCTTCTTAAGGTCCTCTATGGCCTGCAACCCGCTCATGTTTTCCCCTGGGGCTTTTGGAGCAGGACTTCTGACCTCACAGTCCTTTTCCCGCTCTATGCCCCCAAAATAGGAGTCTAGGGTTGCATTTTTCTGTTTCCTTTGCCTTGGCATGTTGCCACTTAATTACTTGACTTTTGGGCTTGTTGCCACACTATGGCTTTAAGGTCAGATAGAGGAATTTTCGTCCCGAACGTGTGGGGGGCAACTTCCGTTTCTGGCAAGCTGTAAACCCACCCACGACTTCCACCCTAGATCACAATCCAGATCCAGGGAGTTTAAAGCAAGAGCGATTACCCCCCAAGACTGATCGCTGGATCTCCCTACAAATTTGCAGGCTGGGAGCGGGATCTGCCTCTGAAAACTACAAAATGGCGTTTGTCCTCAGAGGCTTCTAGCCCCCAGGGGAGGGAGCCGACACATTCCCTAATACCAGTCCCAAAGTCCATAGGACACTAACCTCTTACTTTGTCCTAGGCAAGTCTATGTTGATAATTCTGGAGTCGCCACAGCTCCTGGTGTTCTGGGGTTCCTCCAGCTGGCTGCTGGCCTTGCCGCCCTGGGGCTAAAACCTCGGCTCATGTGGACCTGGGCTCGGCTCGGCTCGGCTCCTGCGCTCTGTGCGCTGCTCGCTGCCAGGTCCCAGACCACTGTGCTGGTCCTTCCTGCAGGGCTGCTGGGCTGTCCTCAGCAGGAGTTTAACTTCTCTGTGTCGTTCTGTGGGTGCTGGGGCTCCAGAAGTTGTTCAGAGTCCCCTTTTACATCGTTTGGGGGGAATCTGGGGGCAGAGTGGCTTGGATGAGCTGTTTCTATTCCGCCATCTTGGCTCCGCCACTAAAATTGTTTAAAGCAGTTCTTTATATCATGGCAAAGAATTGGAAATTGAGGGGATGCCCAACACTGGGGAATGGGTGAACAAATTGTGATATATGATTGTAATGGAATATTACTATGCTATAAGAAATGACAAGCAGGTAGATTTCAGAAGAAAAAAATACTGGAAAGACTTACATGAGCTGATGCAAAGTGAAGTGAACAGAACTAGAAGAACATCTTATATAGTACTGCAATATTGTATGGTGATTAACTGTAAACGACTTTGCTCTTTTCAGCAATGCAATGATTTAAGACAATTCCAATGACTCATGATGAAAAATACTCTCAACTTTCATAGAAAGGACTGATAGACTCTGCATGCAAAATGAAACATACGATTTTTCACTTTCTGCATTTGTGTGTGTGTGTGTGTGTGTGTGTGTGTGTGTGTGTGTGTGTTTTATTTGGATCTGTGTCTTCTTCACAGGATTGATATGATAATTTGTTTTGTATGATTAGCCTATGTTAACATGAATAACCTATATCAAATTGCTTACTGTCTCAGGGAGAGTGAAAGTGAGGGAGAGAGAGAAAAAATTTTGTAACTCCAGTTCTCCTAGGAAAAAATGAATATTAAAAGTTTTCTTTACTGGTAGCTGGGGAAAATATAATGTTTAAAAGAGAATAAAAAGCTTTTGCACACAAAAAAATAATGTGGCCAAAATTAGAAGGAAAATAGGAAAATAGGAAAATGCCTACAGCAAGTTTCTCTGATAAAGGCCTCATTTCTGAAATACATAGAAAACTGATCCAAATTTGTAAAAATAAGATACATTCCCCAGTTGATAAATGGTCAAATGATATGAACAGGCAGTGTTCAAAAAAAGAAATCAAAACTATCAATAGTCACATAAAAATGCTCTACATCACTACTGTTTAGGGTGTTAAATTAAAACAACTGTAAAGTACAACCTTTCATCTATTAGACTGACTAAGGTGACAGAAAAGGAAAATGACAAATGGTAGATGTGATGTGGAAAAATTGGAACATTTATGTACTGTTGGTAGAGTTGTGAACTAGTCCAATCATGCTAGAGAACAATTTGGCAGTATGGTAAAAGGACAGTGCATATCCTTTGACCCAGTAATACGACTACAAGACCTATATCCAAAATGCATCAAAGAAGAGGGAAAAAGCTCAATTTGTACAAAAATTGTTTTAGTAGCTCTTTTTTGGTGACAAAGAATTGCAAATCTAGGGGATACCCATCAGTTGGGGAATGACTGAACAAGTTGTGTTTTTTTCAGAATCCAAGGACAGCGATTAATCCACCACACTGCACTGCCTCTCATTATGTTATTGAGTTATTAATATAAGAAGATAAATGAGTTGTTAAAACAGCAAGTGCATTTAGTGTTACAACTGATAGGATTATCTAATGATATAGATTTTGTTCAATTATTATTGTATGTGGCATATAATTAGGATGATTAATTAATTAATTAACATTAATTAATTAATATTGTATGTGGCATATAATTAGGATGACAAAAGCACTTTTTTAGAAATAACCAAGGAAAGCCATTAGTTGGATGATTATTAAATTTTATTATCCCCCACCCCTTTCAAAAGCACCACCTCTCCCTCCCCCCTTCTCCCATTCTTTGACCTTTATTGGGAATAAACAGGCTTTTCTTTAGATCAGGCCCATAGGGCTAGATAATGGCTTTTGAAAGTCCTGAATACCTACTGAGTAGCATAAAACCACAGGATTCCTAAGTCAGATGGGGTGAGGCATGCTGAAAGGGAGAAAGAAAGTCATGAAATGAATTTGATATAGGAGTGGCTATGTTTGGTCTCCAAAGACAAATTCCACATGTATATTCTCACACAAAACTATGAATTAACATTAATGAATTCGATCAGACCAAGGATTTCTGACATATAAAGATAAGGAAGACTAGTAAGAGTAGGATGGCTGATAGGGAAAGGTCCAACAGATGAGTTGGTTGCTGTCCCTACAGCTCTCAGCATTATAAGGATCTGAAAGCACATCATAAGGAGAGCAAAGAGGGTCAGAAAGATACAAACTTGGCAGCCAGTTTATTTTACCAATCTGGACATGGTCCAGATTCCAATTCCTAAAAGAATTAGCAGTTAAAGATTAATAATATAAGACTTGGTCATAAAAGGAACCAAGATAAAATACACTGGATCAATGCAGGGACTTAGAAACAAAGGGAGAGAAAACAGAGGCTTGATTATGTGAACTGAGATTGGAAGGAAATGCCTTGGCCTAAAAAGAAAAAAAACAACATAGAAAGGTTTTTAAAACTAGGGCCACTTGGTCAGAATAGCCTCTGAAAGAAATGTGACAGAAACCTGAATTAGTGACAGTCTGATTTTAGGCTCTTTATTCTCCAGTAAAAAGACTCTGGTCCTAGAGTCTGGCAAGGGTTTGAACCTACCTATGGAGACTGAGTGGCTTTACCTAAGAAGATTACGGAGAGGCTAGAAAAGGGGGTCTGACAGATAACTATAGGGACAATCCTTCTTGTAAAGATGCTAAATAAATCCATAACATCTGTCCTGTGCCAGTAGTAGCAAGAACAGCGTTATAATGCTATCCCTCATATGCTTTTCTCCTTGTCTTGACTAGGCACAGCAGCTGCATTCTACCCTCTGTGGTTTTGGATTATTGGTTGTCTGTATGCCATTTTATATTTCACAATTTCAGAAAAAAAAATCAATGGACCTAATTCTACTCTTAGATAAGGGGTAAATTGCTCTCCAGTTAAAGGCTATCTCTTTTAAGTGTTTAAGGCTCTTTTCTAAAGCAAACATGCTGTGTAAATTGGCCTAGAGAAAGAAACAAAGAATGAATGAAAGCACCACAGAATGGGCAACCATTTATACCTCCTCACTATGAAGTAGTTTATCTTAATGATATCCCCATGAGGGACCTCAGTGTAATCATCCCCATTTTTCAGATGAGAACACCAAAGTATTTATTTCTGAAATTAAATTAACTGTTCTCTAAGAAATGTGTGGACATTGGCTCCATAGGAAGAGATTGCTTTCTAGTTGATATAGCTAAATACTGTCAATGATCTTGGATGGTGTCCACACAAAGACAGAGGTAGTCTTTCCCCTTTGACATCATCTGAATAATGTAGGCAGGTAAAATATAACAAAGCAGAAAGAAACACAAAGGATTTGTACTGGGAAGATACAGCTGTTAGCAGAGAACAATGATAATTCCATTGGAGAATTTGATTTTTCTTCTTAATTTATGTCTGATATTTTTTGCTCAGTATTGCTCAGTAAAGACTTCATAGCTTGAATATAGGAGTTATATAGTGATGATAGAGACAGTTTGTGAAGTAGTGGGTTCTGAGAGTAGTGATAGAGATAAAAAATGAAAAATGCATCAATAAAACATTAATAATACATAGAAGAAAACAAAAACAAATTCAGAAGGGGATGCAAAAAGGGTAATTTTGTTACAGCTTCTTCAATTTCAAATGCACTTTGTAAAACAAAGTTTACATAATACAACTTCATAGTTTTATATAAAATCATGTTTTTTCTTCTTATCATATTGAAGAGTTTGTGTTTATGATTATTAACTTCATAATTAAAAATGAAAATATTGTATGATTAATATGTCTGAAAGAAGAAAAGAACTTTGTTTATTAGCTTAAGAGTTATCGGTTAACATGTAATGAGACCAATTCCACCAATGTGAATAGTTATGGGGATTCTTTTTTTTTTTTGCTTTTTGGAAGGCAGTTGGGGTTAAGTGACTTGCCCAAGGTCACACAGCCAGGTTTTGTGTGTGTGTGTGTGTGTGTGTGTGTGTGTGTGTGTGCGCGCGCGCGCGTGTGTGAAGTGTCTGAGGCTGGATTTGAACTCAGGTCCTCCTGACTCCAGGGTTGGTTCTCTATTCACTCCCCCACCTAGCCACCCCAGCAATGGGGATTCTTGATGTGGGAAAAGGATAGTGATTCTGCATAAAAGAGTATAAGGGCATTCTTCTATAGCTCTATTCAGAGAATAAGGGAAGAGACAGAATAGAATATATAGAAAGAACTGGTTTAAAACCTTAGGTCAGATCACACCCTTAACATTTATTGACTGTATGTTCCTTGACAAGTCACTTAAATCTCACTCCTGCCAATACATTTTGATGTATTGTCACTTGATATCATGGGACAGGTTTACCATTTTTATTTCCATAAAAATAAGGGGACCAATTCACTGACCTTGACTGTCTCTTAATTGGCTATTTATGATCCCATGGGATCTAGTTTTGTAGGATCTAGTTTATAATTCAGATGATTCATTTACTATCTGCTATCCTTGCTTTGGGACCTGCTCAACCTCTTTCCTGGGGATAAGTCATTTACAATACATCTCACCACACCCCACTCCCATCTTTTTATATGGTGTTTTATGGGGAGAATTAAGTCCATTGATAGCATAGCTTAGGTGTTACCTTACATATAGGGCAACTAGATGATGAGGTAGATAGATTGTTAGACCTGGAATTACAAAAACTCTTCTTCCTGAGTTCAAATCTAGCTTCAGTCCCTTACTAGATGTGTGACCCTGGGAAAATCACTTAACTCTGCTTCAGTTCCTCATTTGTAAAATGAGCTGGAGAAGGAAATGGCAAATCGTTCCAGTATCTTTCCCAAGAAAACCCCAAATTGGGTCACAAAGAATCAGGCATGACTAAAATGACCTTAGAGATGAGCCTCTTTATGAATTCCCATTTGTTAGTATTCTCTCTCTATTTGAAGTTATTTTGCATCCCCCAAATAGAGACTAAGCTCCTTAAAGGCAAGGGTCACTTCATTATGTTTTTCTTTTGTATCCTCAAGTGTCTAGTATAGCAACTTGCAAATTAGTAGGTTCTTAGTACAATGTTTGTTGAATTCAATTGAATTTACATGATACATCCTTTTTCTCCTTCCTCTTTTCTTTCCCAAGTATAAAACTTAGTTAAGGCCAATGAAATAAATCCTTCCTTAAATTATACCTACTGACAACTTGATTGTTATCAGGCTTTTGACTTCTCAGCTTTCTGGGTTAAATTACTGTTGATGGAGCTGAGGACATGCTTTGCCCTATGTTTTGCTCTTTCCCCAAACATGAACTCAGAGCAGCAATATTTACCCAAATCTGTCCTTCCCTAAGACAGTGATTTATGGCCCATCATCTCCTTGTCTTTTGGCTGCCAAGGGCATCCTATCGTTCAAAGCAGAATTCAGATAAATGACTTATGACAGGACTTTTATTTAAGAGGGGGGAAGGAAGAAGTCAAAAGGCTGCATTCTAACTGAGCCACTGTGAATTACCAAGTCATTTGTTTGTAAGTACACAGGGTGTGCAAAGGCTTTTAGATCTATGGGGGGGGGGGGGATGAAGGGCCTTATCAGACTGAAAATATAAAAGAAATGACAATTTTGTTTTTCAATCATTCTTCCTAAATGTTTTTTACCAGCCATAGGAAGAGGTAGTGTCTTCAGTATCCCTAGCAGACATATACTAGTTCTTTGGGGTAAAACAATCTTTATGAAAGTGTGCAATACTGGAAGACCCTAAATTGAAATTGTAAATTAATTTCCCTCATATACAAAAGTAATTTAAAATTAGGAAATGCTGATCTTTTACAATTCATCTTCCTCTTATATGTGAAAAAGACTTTTTAATTTTGTTCCCAGATTATAAATGTCCTCTTGTTCCATTAACCTTTGTGTTTTTCCTTTGGCCAAATTCACTTTTTCCTTATGTGTGATTATGTGGGAGAATGTCATAAAGAAAGATATGGATTTAGCCAATTATGTTTTTTTCATGATCTGTCAAGATTGATTTGTTTTAATACCCCTATCTTGGTGCTTTCTGAACTTAGGGCAGTGTTCTTTCATCTCAAACAGGAAAGTTATTTTTTGCAAGTTCAAACTCTCATGAATATTGGACATTTCTCCCATCTTTCCTGTTTGCCTTGGTTCTTATCTTGGCCTCCTTTTCAAAGGATGAGGGTGATTTGATCCAGATTTTAATCCCAGTTTTGCCACCATCTAGTTTTGTGACTAATTTCTTTGGACTTTAGTTTCTTTATTGGTAAAATAAGAAGGGTCGGACAAGGTGATATCCAAGGTCTTTTTGCCACCTCTTCACTTTATAAAGCCCTGAATGTCATATTGGCACTATTTCTTCTTTTTCCTGGCAAAAGCAAGTCTTAGCTTTGAAATCTTAGCCATTTTTTTACTCACTTTTCATAATAACTCTGAGTTAATTTCCCTTCTGAAGGAATTTAAGCCTTAAAGATGATACTGTGATTCAGGAGTCTCCAAGGGGGAGGCAAATCATATTAGTTGTATACAAATACTGTGATCCCTGTGGGCCTTTTAATCTCAGGGAGTATCAATGCAGGACTTTATTGCTCTTGGTATATATTTGTCACCTGAGCACTTTTCCTGATTACACATTTTCCTAGATACTATATTTTGTTTATCTTATTTTATTTTATTTTTTTTTTTTTTTTGCTTTTTGGAGGGCAGTTGGGGTTAAGTGACTTGCCCAAAGTCACACGGCTAGTAATTGTGTCAAGTGTCTGAGGCTGGATTTGAACCCCGGTCCTTCTGATTCAAGGGCTGGTGCTCTATTCACTGTGCCACCTAGCTGCCCTATCTTTTGACATCACTCTCTGTCTGTAACTCATCATTTGTCATATATTGCAGTCTATTGATGAAGACAGGTAGATGATACTGTGGATAGAATGCTGGGCCTGTGGTCTGGAAGACTTATCTCCCTGAATTAAAATCTGACCTCAGACACTAACTGGCTGTGTTACCCTAAGCAAGTCGCTTAACCCTGTTTGCCTTGACTCAGTTTGTTCATTTGTAAAATGAGCTGGAGAATACAATGGCAAACCACTCTAGCACCTGGAGAAAGAAATGGCAAACAACTTCAGAATCTTTGCCAAGAAAACCCAAATAAAAGGGGTCACAAAGAGTTGGATACAACTGAAAATGGGGTCACAAAGAGTCAGACATGAGTGAAAAATGACTGAATGACAATAATAAGTCTACTGATATACACTATCCATCTTTATACATCATTTGTCCTCAGTGTGTTTTAGTTTTCTGCAGCATAAATAAAGGCTGTCCTGTAACAGACTTTTATTGTCTCTTTGACTACATGTATAGGACCTAGAGATTCTTTTACCCACAATTGTAGCAAGATAAGTTATATTTGAGCTTTTAAGATTTTTTAAAAGGGAACTCAGTATGTGGGTGGGGTGGGGGAGTAAATGTACATAAAATGTTGCAATGGTGAGGGAGAATGTGGCTGAGAGTTTACTCTTAAGATTGGATCCAATTTAGATGGCAAAGGGAAGGCAGAGATACCCTTGAGCTCTCCCCCAAACCCCTTGAAAAATCTGTAGAAAATGACTGTAAAAATATCCTAGAGCAGCAGAACCCACAAAAAGACAGAGTGAAACAAGTTTTCAGCCCAAGACAACCTGGAAGGTTGATGGTTGCACCTGTCTAAGAGAGGAACACAGTCTAGTGCCAGCTGCCAGCACAGACTGGGTCCCAGAAAACCCAGAACAGACTTCAGAGGACTGAATCTCTGTCACCTGTGGCAGTTTCCAAACTTCTCATCCCATAAATGTCAAAGATACCTTAAAAGGTCACTTGTAAAGTCTCTTGGACCTGGGTAAGAGAGGAGAGCAGTCCAGCCCCAGGCCCAGTAAATCAGAAGTAGCCCTTGGGAGTGATTGAATCAGCAGTGGGATGGTGACAAACACTTTTAAGGAGGGAAAGGAGAGAGTAGAATAAATGGGGGGACAGGATAGGATAGAGGTAAATATAGTTAGTCTCTCACAACATGACCATCATAGAAATGTTTTGAACCACTATGCATGTATAACCTATATCAAATTGCTTGCCTTCTCAAAGAGGGTGGGGAGGGAGTAAGGGAGAGAATTTCGAACTCAAAGCTTTAAAAAAATGTTGAGAATTGTTTTTACATGTAACTTGAAAATAAGATACACATGCCATGGAGGTATAGAAATCTGTCTGACCCTAGGTGATAGAATGGCTGGCAGACTGGAAGAAGAGGTAATAAGAAGCAAAACATTTTTGAGGAATAACAGGGTGAAAGGAGAGAGAGAAAATAGAATAAACGTGGGTAGGGGAATAGGAGAGAGAAATACAATTTTATCGATAATAATTGTGGGAAAAATTGAAGTAAGTTTCTCTGATAAAGGCCTCATTTCTCTAACATACAGAGAACTATGTCAAATTTATAAAATAAGAAACATTCCCCAATTAACTAATGATCAAAAATATAATGTTTTCTAATGAAGTAATTAAAGCTATCTATAGATATATATAAAAATATTCTAAATCACTATTTATTGGAGAAATGCAAGTTAAAACAATTCTGAGGTACTACCTCATACCTGTTAGATTAGATAATGGGACAGAAAAGACAAATGACAGATGTGAAAGGGATGTGGGAAAAATGAGACATTAATATACTATTGTCAGAGTTGTGAACAGATTAAACCATTTGATAGAGCAATTTGGAAATATACCCCAAAGGCTATAGAACCATGTATACCCTTTGTCATAGTAATAGCACTACTAGTTCTATATTCAAAAAGAGATTAAAAAAAAGGAAAAGGTCCCATGTGTACAAAAATATTTATAGCAGCTTTTTTTTCTGGGGGCAAAGAAATAGAAATTAAGGGGATGCACAAGAAATGGGGAATGACTGAATAAGTTGTGATATGTAATTATGATGGAATACTATTGTCCTATAAGAAATGATGAATAGGATGCTCTCAGAAAATCCTAGAAAGACTTACATGGTTTGATGCAAAGTGAAATGTACTGGGTACAAAATCATAATCATTTAGCAATATTGTAAGATGATTAGCTGTGAATGACTTAAATACTCTCAACAATATAACACCTCTGAAGGATTTAGGGTGAAAAATGCAATTCATTCCCAGAGAAAGAATTGGTGGTGCCTGAATACAGATTCAAACAACTTTTTTTTCACTTTATTTTTCTTGAGGGTTTTTTTTTTTCTGTTTTCTTTCATAACATAACTATTGTGGATATAGTTTGCATGACTACACATATATAACCTATATGAAATTGCTTGATTTCTTAATAAGGAGAGAGGGGTGGGGAGGGAGGAAGAGAGAGAATTTGAAACTCAAAGTTTTAAAAACAAATGTTAAAAATAGTTTTTACATGTAGCTGGGGAAAAATTAAATAATAAATAAATATTACATTAAAAAAAAGATTGGATACAATTTGTATAAGTCAAGAACTTGTGGTCCTGAGAACATATTTGGAAAATCTTTATTTTACATGTTACTCTACTAAATCAATGTGTTGTCATGTTTGTTTCATTTTGCTCTTGTAATTAACAAAAAGAATATGATTTTATATTCCAAAACCCTCAGTCAATTGTATAACTTTTAAAATACTCTAAAAATATCTGGAAAAACTCTATTCTTTTTTCATGTTTTTGCTACAAATAACTTGGATAGGCTGTTTTCGTAAATATTTTTAGGCATGTTGATTGGTAGTTCTGACAATGTTTTTCTTGGTCACTTTTTTGGGTGGTAATATTATCTGTGATAATTTTCCCCATTCTTTTTCTATGTTCTTCTCTGAAATTTTTGCAAATTGGTTCTTGCATACCTTCAAAAATGTCCTCTAAAGAACAGATTTCTTCTGTACTTGACCAGGTTCAACTACATTTTCCCCCATTAAGATTTGTCTCAGCATCTCACTTAGGCTGGAAGTACACAGGCTATTTATGGTCCTACTATAATTCCAATCACATGGAAGCTTTGACTTGCTGTGTTTTTAATCTAGTATAATTCATTCTTTTTTAGGCAACCTAGGGCCTCTCTCTCAATACCTCTCCCCCATCCCCACTCCCCAACCTTCCAGAGACTCATCCTATTAATGCCAAAGTTAGTGTACACACTTGATCTATCTAGTCAATTAAGTAGCTAGGTGGTATGGTATATAGACATCCTGGTCCTGGAGCTGAAAGTTACTAGCTGTATGACTCTGGGCAAATCATTTAACCTCTGCTTCAATCTCCTCATTTTTCAAATAGGAATAATAAGAGCACCTACCTCTGAGATATAAGGTAATATCTACCTTATTACAACAGCTATTATATTATATATAGCAAATATTATATATATACATATATACGATATTGATTTCATTTCTTCTCCTTTTAATGTCCTCTTTTATTTGCTGACTTCCTAATTTTTAAAATGTGTATTTAGTTCATCAATTCTCTTCTCTTCTAATTGTTAGTGCATGTTTGTAGAGATAAAATTGCCCTTCTGAAGGTTATTTTAACTATACTCCAGAAAATCTGAAACATTTTCATCTTATTAATTGAATATATATTTTGTTATTTAATTCTCTTATTATTTGAGATTTCCTTGTTAAGTTGTCTTTTGTTGAAAAATGAATTGTTTACATCTTTTAGTTTTTGTGATATGATATATAGAGAATGTATTTATTATTTCTGCACTTTTACATTTTTTTCAATATCTATTTGCTGTGATAGAAAGTTAATTTTTTTAAAGTTCTTTGTGAAATCGGGAAATACATACAACTTTTATTGGTCTAATTTAGAAGATAATACAATCTTTTGGCTCCAATTTCTCTTGCAATTTGTTCAATTATTTATTTTTATTCGTTTATTTATGTGTTAGATTTGTCTATAACTGAGATTCAATGAAATTTTTGCCACTTTTGCATTATTATTTATCTTCTTGTAGGTCAGATAATTTTTTCCATTATGAATTTAATTTCTAAGGCATTTGGAGCATATATATTTCATATTGGTGTTGGTTTGCTGTCAAGAGGTCATTGATTATCTATTTTTATGTTGCAAACTTTTGTTTTTTATTTATCTTAGAACATGATTATAATTTCTACTTTTTTGGATTCATCTTATGAGTGGTAATTTTTCTTTCAGCTGCTCATTTTATTCTGTGTCTTCACTTTTTTTTTTTAAAGCAATTGGGGTTAAGTAACTTGCTCAAGGTTACACGGCCAGTCATTATTTATGTGTGGGTGCTCATTTTCTGAGGCCGGGACCGATCCCGGGTCATTCTGACTCCGGGCCAAAGCTCTTACTGTGCCACCTAGGAGCCCCATGTCTTTGCTTTTAAAATGGATTTCTGGTAAGCAACAATTTGTGGGGTTTTGTTTTGTTATCCAGTTTGTCATTCTTTTTCACTTTATTGGATAAATAGATTTGCATTTAAATGTATATTATTTTTCACAATATTACACATTTATCCCCATTTCAATTTTTTTTCATAAATTGAAATTTCTTCTTCTTATTCTGTAAACATAGCACATGGTCTCTTCATTGATTTTAGCTTGCTCTACTTTTAGACAATTCTTTTCCAAATAGCTATATTTCCCTCACCCGCTCACCCCACTCCCTGAAGTTCATTACTCTCTTTCCTAGTTTTGGGAATCTGTTTAACTTGAGAGCTCCTTTTTATTTCTCCGTTATCTGGTTATTTAATTCTTCCTTTCTTTACCTCCTTTTAGTTACTTAAAATATCCTTTTTCTCCTCCCCTCCAACATATTTTATTCATTAGTTTTTAAAATTTTATTTTCTGTATTTTTTTCTAAAAGAAATTTCTCTCTTTCTCTTCATTATTTCTCTTTCAGCCAATTCTACACCTTTATTCTTTGATCATGACCCTTATACTTAAATAATCTTTCTTTAGTCTCTATTCTTCATGGAATCAAAACTCCTAAGATACCTGTTTTGCGTTATTTTCTTTTTGTAGATATTTTCACTTATTCATTAGTATATCTTCTCCCTGTGTTCCCCAAACCTTTTGTTTTATAACAGTCTTAGAAATGTCAGTTCCTACAAATAATAGAGAAGCTATTGCCACAGGGTAGGAATTTTCCTTTGACCTTGATTATGAAGTTCATTATTAACTTTTATTGTCCCCATGGTCATTTCTCCCATGTACCATGAAATCTACTTCTCTAGGTGAATACCCTCTCACTCTTTGAAATATCAATTGTCCCTAGGAACTCTTACTCCCATTCTTCAGATGTAGGATAAGTGGTTTCTAAGCAACAAATCTCTGCTGATTATATACATTGTAAGGTCCCCATCTCCCTTTATAGAATACATCTCTTCCCCTCATGGGGATAACCCCTCTCACCAATTAAATATTTCCTTCTTTCTTTCCTTCTGATCCAATCTCTACCTTTTCCTCCTCACCTATTCTCCTGCAGGTCCTTTTTGTCCTGAGAAACTACAGATATATTTTTCTATTCATTGTTAAACTTTAACTTGATTAGAATGCATCATATACTCTCCTCTATTTTCTTCTTTCCCTCCACACTTTTATTCATTCTCCTATTCAGGAATTTAGTCCCATGAAAACATAAATTTCACTATAGGCTAGGTTTTAGGAGGTTTAGTTTGTGATGTTTTAGGACCGTTTCTCCAACATTACTTCTAGCTTCCTTCTGCTTTCATCTTTATCTTCTTTTATATTTTGAGATAAAAATCTCTTAATGGTCATTCTGTTGTTATTTTCTTATAGCCCTTAGATGCTGCATTAAAAATCATTCAAATATAGTTTTTATGGTATATTATTTTTTCCCAATTACATGTCAAAATTATTTTTAGCATTCATTTGTCTAAGATTTTGAGTACTATTTTTTTCTCCTTCCCTCCCTCTCCTCCCATCTTCCAAAAATAATAGGCAATTTGATTAGGTTATACATGTGCTACCATGTAGAACACATCTCCATATTAATCACAGTTATGAAAGAAGAAAGGGATCAAAAAGACAAAAAAAAACCAAGAAAGAATAAAGTAAGTGAAAAAAAAACTGTGTTCAAAGTCCATCAGGTCTTTAACTGGTTGTGGATACTTTTTTCCTCCTGAGTCCTTTGCACTTGTCTTAGATCACTGAGTTGCTGAGAAGAGTTGAGCCATTCATAGCTTATCATCACACACTTTTGCTGATACTGTGTACAATACTTTCCTGGTTTTTCTCATTTCACTTTGCATCAGATAATGTAAGTCTTCCCAAGTATTTCTGAAATCTGCCTGTACATCATTGCTTATTTCACAATAGTATTCCATTACATACTTATACCACAGCTTGTTCAGCTATTCCCTAATTGATGGGCATACCCTCCATTTCTAATATATTGCCACTACAAAAAGAGCTGCTATAAATATTTTTGCACATGTAGGTCATTTTTTTCTATTTTTTATGATCTCCTGAGTATATATGCCTAGTAGTGGTATTGCTGGATCAAAGGGAATGAACAGTTTGGTTGCCCTTTGGGCATAGTTCCAAACTTATCTCCAAAATGGTTGAATCAGTTCACAACTCCACCAACAGTACATCAATGTCTTAATTTTCCCACATCCTCTGCAATATTTATCATTTTCCTTTTTTGTCATATAGGTATGAAATGGTACCTCAGAATTATTTTAATTTGCATTTTTATAACAAAAAGTGATTTAGAGCATCTCTTCATCTGTCAATAGGTAGCTTTATTTCTTCATCTGAAAACTGCCTGTTCATATCCTTTGACCATTTATCAGTTTGGGAGTGGTTTGTATTCTTATATGTTTCGTTCTCTATATATGGAGGGTCTTCAGGAGGAGTCAATGAGGTCAATGAGTGATTAAGAGTGGGAAGTAACTGGAGGCCACCTGGAGACCACAAACATTGGTGGGCTAGGCCAATTCCAGGGTGGATTATATTTTGATAGGCTCAAGGTTGGGAAGTCTAGTAACAGAGGCTTGGGCTCAGTCACAATGTAAGGCTTACAGCCTCATGCAAATGCCTCATCAAATGACATGATTTAATCAGAATTCAAGGGGGTTCCCAGAGCCTGTACTTAAAGGACTCAAGGAGAACTAGAGGGGCTCCCAGAGGCCATACCTCATCGGCACCATGAGTAGCACTAGGTAGGTATTTTATAAATGTTCATTGAATTACTAATAGTTTGATGATGAAGAACATTGACCCTGATGTTACTATTCTTGTCTCTATAGAAAGTTTTTCAGTCTTTAAGCAAATCTTGAAAAATTGGTTCTAGTGGTTTCTAGGGGAAAGGTCATTAGATTTGAAATCAAAAGACAGAAGACCTGGGTTTATGTCTTAGTTTTGCCAATTATCTCCTGTGCAATGAAGTCACTTCCACTTTTTGAGTGTCAGTTTCTTCATTGTTAAAAGAAGGGGACTAGGTTAGTTAAGCTCCAGGTCTTTTGTGACTCTAACATTCTATAAATCTGATCCTGAGAGAGAGAGAGAGAGAGAGAGAGAGAGAGAGAGAGAGAGAGAGAGAGAGAAAGAGAAAGGAAATTTGTTTGAACCTTGGATCACTGAAGATTACTAGAAGGGAGACAAAATTAGAATGTGCTTCCAAAGAACAGAGAAATTGACTTCTCCCGGTTAAATTATAAGTCTTTGCTCTAATTTCCATCTTCACTATATCTCATCAACATGCCTTTGTCTTTACTCATATAACTACAAGCTAAGTCTTTATTATTTCTCTTCTAAATCATTGCAATTGCATACTAAATAGTCTTTTTGAATATAATCTCTCCCCTCTAACAAGTCATCATTCCCGGCTCCCAAATTGATATTCCTAAAAGATAAGACTGATCAAGCCAAGACCCTACTCAAAAAGTTCCTGCTAGTGGCTCATTGTTGCCTTGAGAATACACTGTAAACCCTTTAAAGCCTTTCAGTATCCTCCTCCAGACTACCTTTCTAGGCTGATTAAATATTGTTCCACTTTATTCATATACATTCACACTAAAATAGCTTATTTATAGTTACTTCAAAGTAGCTTATTATATCCCTATAAATGCCTTTTCATCTCTAGCCTCTATGCTTTTGCACAGGCTGTTTCTCATCCTTGGGATGCTCTCTGTCCTCATCTCTGTCTCCTAGAACCCATAGCTATCTTTGAGGATGAAGTCAAGTGTCGTTTCCTACAAGCAGCCTTTGTTGATTTCCCATTTTTAGAGCTCTCTCTGTAATGGATATTTTGTATATATCTTTTATTGTCTTATCCATGTACATTTTGTATATCCCCAATAAAATTCAACCTCTTTGAAGACAGACAAAATTATTCTTGTCTTTGTTTAGCAGAGGAACTCCCCAAGATTGAGTGTTTAATTAATGTTCTGTGAATTTTACAAATATCCCATAATGTTATTGAAAATAAAATGCTCTTTGGATTTATAGAACTTCAGAACTGGAAGAGACCGGCTAGTTTAAGCACTTCAGTTTGCAGACAAGGAAACAGTGGTCTAGAGAAATATATGTTAAGGGCTATGTGGAGAATTAAGTGTTTACTTAGACCCAGATCTTTTGCTTTCAAATTTTGTACTTATACCGTCTGATGGTAACATGTTCATTCTATGTACTAGAGTAGGATTCTGTTAGGGTTTCTCCTCCTTGGTCTAACAGTATATGATATCATTCTAGAATACTGAAAAATCAAGGAAGTGGCTTTCATTTTTCTTTCTCTTTTTCAAAATCAAAGAATATACAGTTTGGAATCTTATTCTAGTAATAAATAAAGTTTAAGGGGGAAGCTAGGATGTATAGTTAATAGAGCACTGGCCCTGGAGTCAGGAGGACCTGAGTTCAAATTTGGCCCCAGATTCTTGACACACTAACTAGCCATGTGACTTTGGGTGAGTTACTTAACCCCAATTGCCCTCCAAAAAGAAAAAAAAAAGCCAAAATAGATGTTGTTGTTGAGTACTTTTTTCAGTAATATCTGACTCTGTGATCTCATTTGGGGATTTTATGGCAGAGATACCAAAAAGGTTTGTTGTTTTCTTCTCCAGTTCATTTTGCAGATAAGGAAATTGAAGTGAACAGGGTTAAACGACTTGGCCCTGATCATATGGTTTTTAAGTTTCTGAAGCCAGATTTGAATTCAGGTTTTCCCGGCTCCTGGCTTGGTGTTCTATCTACTGTGTCACCTGGCTCCCACTGTATTCTGCCCTTGCCCGTCATGATCTGGAGTTCACTTTAGGGCACCATGGTTTAAGAAGGTCATTGTCCAGAGAAAGGCAATTAGAATGGTAAAGAGCATTGAGTTCATGTAACATAAGGATCTGTAGAAAGAAATGGGGATGTTTATCCTAATGAAGAGGTGACTTGGTGGGGTTTGGGGGGAGTAGATCATAGTAAAGAATCTTCTAGCAGTTTGAGGTGTCTAAAAGTGGAATGGCCTGTTTCTTTGCGGAAGTGGGCCCCACCTCCAAAGGATCTTTAAGCAGAAATCAGATGACCACTTGTTTTGAATAGTTTAATGGGGATACCTTTGAGGTTTCAGTTGGATTAGACTGCCACTGTGGTCCCTTCCAACTCTTCCAACCTGTGATTCAGTATACTGTAGGCCAAGCAAAAGTTAATAGTCCTCAAGGGGGGGACTCTTAATGGTAATGTTACTGTGTACTGAAACTCTAAAATTAGCTGCTCTCTCCTCTGGTAGTTCACTCTCTTTTATGGCTGATATGATCACCATATCTCACTATTTTCTACAATTTGAAGAAGTATATAGAAAACTACCAAGTCCATTTCTGTGTGGAATTGGCAGGCAGACTTTGAGGTTCACTGACCAACATGCTGAGTTCTCGATGCCTCTTTTTAATTTGCTAACTCACTGAATACATCTGGTTCACGGTGAACTTCATAACACAGCTGAGTACCTTCTTGTTTGCAATGAAAAGTCAGTGTTGTGTATCAGGTGAAATCATTTCCCAGGATTTGTGTCAGAAACATAAAAGCAGCAGAACAGATGTTAGCAGAAGTCGATAAGGAACACGTCTGCTTTTAAATCTTTTCTCTCTTACATTGCCTTGGTATTTGGATTTGAAAGAGGAGCAGATGGTGAAGGTGACTCCAAGGAAAGGTGGCCATTTGTTCCAATAGCAGCTGTTATCGAGTGACAAAAGACTGCAATTTATTTTTTCTACTACTTTGAAATGAAGTAAAAATAAATAGTTTTTTTTTCCCTCTGCACTGTTGTTGTGATGTAAATGTTTTGATAGCACTAACTTCATCTTAGAAGACATTAGCTGTCCAGAGATAAGATGGGCCTTTTCTCAGAATTTTAAATGACTGTAAGTTGTCTATTATTACAAATGAGGAATCTGAAGACCATTTTCCACAGGTGGTGACTGCTGAAACATGACGAGGTCCTGCTTTTGAATGAGGACCCTGCTCCTGAGGAGCATAATGTTTCCATAAGCACGTCTGCTGGGTGAATTGGGCCTGTAGTGTTGTTTCAAAATCAATACCCATACCATTAAGAAAACTATAAAAGGTGCTTTGTGGAATTGAAATTTTTGGATTACTAATTTTTAATTTAAAAAGCAGAATCAATCACTAAATCATTTACAACTTCAATTTTAGTGCCTTTTTCCAAGTCATTACAAGCTTTAACACATGTTAAACCTGCTACTAAAAGTCAGAAGAGAGCAAAGTCATAACCTTTTAGGCCTAGCCCTTTTTCCCTGGACAAAAACAACAAAAAAAATAATTTAAAAATAAGTATAAAACTGAATTTTTTTAAGATTGGCTTGAAACAACCGAGGTTGAAAAAATCTTTCTGAAAAAAAGCCCTTCTGATATGCTAGCATAGATTCAAATGGACAGTTTTGCTTCTCATTGCAAACATCAGCCTTGATGCGAGAGAATACTCGGATCAGTGCATGATTAAGAAATGGGAGGTTGTTCTTTATTTGAACTGTTGATTAGATTGTTGTTGTGCCATACTTTTAATTTTAGATCCTACATATGAATTGAGAATAAATTTATAAAAGGTCTAGATAAGAGCAGCCAATTCAAGGAATGTTTGGGAATACAGGGTCTTGGGAAAAGGTTAAAATAATGGAGTTATTTTTCATGCAGGTAAGAGAAAACTAAGGGGTGCTTGTACAGTGATTAGGTTTTTTATCTCCTGTTATATGTATCATCAGTCTCTCTATTCAAGGTACAGTAACTTTGCTACATATAGACAATTCCAGTTTCTAAGACTGGATAGGCACCTTGCCTAATGTAGTTCTATATTGCTATGGCAACCCTGTTAGCATTGGGACCATGGGAACCCATGGATATGGTGAAAGGAACCAAGACCATAACTGAGTCAGGCTTAGAGACGTGGATAGAGAGATACCATGGGAATGAGCAAAATTGGAGGAATGCCTGGAAGACACATGGTTAAAATCTAGTCTAGGACCTGGAACTGAAGGAGCAGCCAAATAGCAACATACACCTGGTGGCATAAGTTAGAGGAAGGTAGGAGGTTGAAATTAATTGGGGAGACAGGAAAAAGGAAGAAAGATATTGACAGACAAGGCATAGTAATTGCTCAAAGAGAAGGGGCAAGGGAACAAACACTTATTAAGTACCAGGAACTGTGTTCTTTATAAGCATCACCTCATTCCATTCTCATAACAAACCAGAGGTGTAGGAGCTCTTATTATCCCCATTTTACAGTTGTGAACACTGAAACAGATAGAAGTTAAATGAGTCAACCACACAGCTAGTCAATGTCAGAGACCAGATTTGAACTCAAGCCTTCCTGACTCCATTCTCAGAACTCTGTCTCCTGTGTCAGTTATCTAACTCTCGTAGGGCAAACAGTAGCCAGGAAATAGTCTGGGAAAGCCGTTCACACCAATATATGGTGTCAAAGCCTAGGAAAGCAGTTCAATCAGTAGACTTTGACTTTGAGGCAGATTGCTGTCTCAGCCAAAAGTATTTTTATGTATGGTCTGCAAAGAAAGGAACCAAGTCTAAGATGTGATCACTGCCAGAGTGATAAACTTGGAATTATTACACTTGAGTTAAAATTCTGACACTGCCAATTATTGCCTTTGATGTTGGACAAATTACTTAACCTCCATGGACCTTAGTTTCCTCATCTATAAAATGAGGGATTTTTACGTGATAGCCTTTATGTGACTTGCAGCTCTAAATCTATGATCCCTTTAAACGGGGATAAATACACTCACCGTTAAATGTTGTCTGGACTATCAAAATGGTGTCCTAATATATCCCTGTGCCAGATCTCTCTCCACTCCAACCTACCTTCCAGAACTGACAAAGTGACATTACTAAAACATAGATATGACCATGTCATTCCTCTACTTAACTCCCATAGCCACCCTATTGCCTTTAAGATAAACTCTTGTTTGGCTTTTAAAGTACTTTTCAACCTGACTCCAGTATACATTTTCATCATTATTGTTTATTACTCTCCTTCTCTTACTCTGTGGTCCTGGAAAAGTGACCTTCTTTTTGGTCCTCAAACATGAAATTACACCTCAGATTTAGGAGCACTTGAACTAGCTGTCCCCATGCCTGGAATTTACTTTGTCTTCATCTCAATCTCATGGAATCTCTTACTTCTGCGGTTCCCAAACTGTGTCCTTTGGGAACCTTGGGGCACCAGAGCAAACTGGCAGAAGAGATAAGGTATGCTGAGGGAAACACAGTGAGACTTGATATCTTTCAGGTATGAACTACTACTAGCTCAAAAAAATTCAGTTTCCACATTATATTGAACTCTATTTCTTTTGGTAATAGTCTTCCATGTTTGGGATATGGTCTTTTAATTGGACATTCAGCTATGCCAGTAACTACTTCAGCTCACTGCCTGCAATGTTGTATCTTTGAGAAGCTAGATGGCTGATAGTTACTGTGATGAAAAAGCAAGGAGTCCGTGAAAATCCATGTGGAACAGGAAAACAGTGGGGTATAATCTGATTTTAAGGCTCAAGATTGTTGTTTCTGTAGGTACACAGATCCCATTAGGAAGTAATTGTAATTATTTAAGAATGAAATGGAAGAGTTACATTTCTTTCAAATGATATGTGTATATATATATATATATATATATATATATATATATACACACACACAAATTTTACACACACACACACACACATATATGTGTGTGTATATATATATACACACACACAAATTTTACACACACACACACATATATGTGTGTGTATATATATATATATATATATATATATATATATATATATATATATATATATATATATATATATATATGTATATACCAAATGGCAATTAAATTGTTAGGAGGACATAGATACTCATTAAATTGTTTGGATCAAATGACTTAAGTGAAACTGTACAGTAATTCTTTTGGCCTTGTGAAAAATAACTGAGGCATTGAAGATGCCATGAATCAAAAAAAAAAATGGGAACAGCTGTGTTATTTAAGACTATTTATTTTTAGTTTTCAACATTCATTTCCACAAGATTTTGAGTTACAATTTTTTTCTCCTCATCTTTCCCCTACCCCCACCCCAATATATCAAGCCTACTGAATACCCCTTCTCCTAATCTGCTCTCTCTTATTTTCTGCCCCATCACCCCCCTAACATTCTAATAGGGCAAGATGAATTTCTACACCCCAATACCTGTATATCTTATTTCCCAGTTGCACGTAAAAAATAATTCTTAAACATTAGTTTATAAAACTTTGAGTTCCAGATTTTTTTCCCTTCTTCCCTTCTTCCCCACCCCCACTGGGAAGATAAGCAATTCAATATAGATTGTACATGTGTAGTTACTCAGATCATTTCCATAGTAGTTATATTGTGAAAGACTAACTATATTTCCCTCCATCCTATCCTGGCCCTTACTTATTTTATTTTCTCATTTGACCTTATCCCTTTTCAAAAATGTTTGCTTCTAACTTCCCTCTCCCCCAATCTGCCCTCCCTTTTATCTTCCCCCCTCTTATCCCCTACTTCCCTATTATCCTGTAGGGTAAACTCTTAATTGAGTGTGTATGTTATTCCTTCCTTAAGCCAAATTCAATGAGAATCAGATTGTCCTATTCCCTTTCACCTTCCTGCTCTTCCCCTTCATTGTAACAGTTTTCTCTTGCCTCTTTTATATGAGGGAATTTACCCTAATCTATCTCTCCCTTTCTTCTTCTCCCAATAAATTCTTCTCTCACCTCTTAATTTTATTTTTTAGATATCATCCCTTCATATTGAACTCATCCTATGCCTTCTGTCTATGTAAACATGAACATACAAATGCCCACACTCACATATATTTTACATACACATACAGCCTCCTATACATATATATATGCACATGTATATATATATATATATATATATATATATATATATATATATATATATATATATATATATATATTCCCTTCAGCTATCCTCATACTGAGAAATGTCTCATGAGTTGCAATTATCATTTTCCATGTAGCAATGTAAATAGTTCAACTTTAATAAGTTCCTTATGATTTCTTTTTCCTGTTTACCTTCTCATGCTTCTCTTATTTCTTGTGTTTGAGAGTCAAATTTTCCATTTGGCTTAGGTTTTTTCATCAAGAATGCTTGAAAGTCCTCTACTTTATTGAATGACCATATTTTTCCCTGTAGCATTATACTCAGTCTTGATGGAGAGGTTATTCTTGGTTTTAGTCCTAGCTCCTTTGACCTCCAGGAATATCATATTCCAAACCCTTCAATCCCTTAATGTAGGAGCTGCTAGGCCTTGTGTTATCATGATTGTATTTCCACAATACTCAAATTATTTCTTCCTGACTGCTTGCAGTATTTTCTCCTTGACCTGCAAAATCTGGAATTTGGATATAATATTCCTAAGAGTTTTCTTTTTGGGGTCTTTTTTAAGAGGTGATCAGTGCATTCTTTCAATTTCTATTTTGCCCTCTGGTTCTAGAATATCAGGGCAATTTTGCTTGATAATTTCTTGAAAGAGGTGTCTAGGTTCTTTTTTTGATCATGGCTTTCAGGTGGACCAATAATTTTTAAATTATCTCTCCTGGATCTATTTTCCAGGTCAGTGATTTTTCCAATGAGATATTTCACTTTGCCTTCTATTTTTTTCATTTGTTTGGATCTGTTTTATAGTATCTTGATTTCTCATAAAGTGATTACCTTCCAATTACTCCAATCTAATTTTGAAGGAGTTATTCTCTTCAGTGACTTTTTGAAATCCCTTTTCTATCTGGAAAATTTGGCTTTTTAAAGCATTCTTCTCCTCATTGGCTTTTTGGGCCTCTTTGGCCATTTGAGTCAATCTATTTTTTAAGGTGTTATTTTCTTCAGTGTATTGGGTATTCTTTAGCAGACTGTTGACTGGTTTTTCATGATTTTCTTGTATCAGTCTCATTTCTCTTCCCAATTTTTCCTTCACTTCTCTTACTTGATTTTCAAAATCCTTCTTGAGCTCCTCCATGGCCTGTAACCAGTTCATATTTTTCTTGGAGGCTTTTGATTCAGGACTTCTGACTTCACTGCCTTCCTCTCCATGCCTCGATCCGTTTTGTCCCCAAAAAAGGATTCCATGGTCTGTTTGTGCTTCCTCTGCTTGCTCATGTTGGCAGCCAATTACTTGATGTTTGAGTTCTTTACCACAGTAGAACTCTTCCAGAATGGAAAGAGCTTTGTCCCAAATTCCTGGGGTTTTTGCAGCTGCCAGAGCTATTAGGAGGATGCCCTTTTTACAGCCCCCACAAACTCTGGCTCACTGGTCACACACCCCAGGACTACCACCCAAGACCATGATCCTGATCCAAGCAGGTCAAAACAAAAGCTATTCCTCTCTGAATGGTCACTTGGTCCCCTTGCAATCTGCAGGCCAGGAGCACCAGAAGCAACCATGTGGCAGCAGCTGCAGCTGCTGTACCTCCTCTGCTTCTTTTTCTTAGGGCAGCAGCCCCATCATGGTCCCCCTATTCCTAACAGAGTTCCACACTGACCTTGTACTTTTTTTTAGCATTTGTGGTTTGAGAAGTCTGGAAACTGCTACAGCTACTGGTGATTTACTCTTGTGAAGTCAGCTCCAGCAGTGGCTGCTGGTTGGGGCCTCCCTGGGGCTAAAACCACGGCTCACTGGGGACTGCACTCAGCTCCCAGCATGCTGCAATGGACCCTTACTGCAGACCTGCTAGGCTTCCTTCGGTGAGATATTTGTTTCTCTCTGTCACTTTATGGGTTCTGTAGCACTAAAGTTTGTTTAGAGTCATTTTTTACATGTATTAGAGGAGATGGAAGCTGGAGCCGAGCAGAAGTCCTATTTCTATTCTGCCATCTTGGCCCCAACCCAAAGGACCACCTTGTAAAAGAATCCTTTTATGATCTTCCCAGCTACTAATACCCTTCATCCCTAAACTACTTTGTATTTTGTTTGTATAGAATTTGTATATACTTATCATTATGCATGTTGTATTTCTGCCACAGGATGTATAGTCATTGAGAGCAGAGTTCTTTTGTTTTGGCTTTTGAACCCCTGACACTTAAAACAGTGACTAGCACATAATTGATGCTTGTTTCTTAATTGGTTAAATGGAACAAAGAATATATGGATGAGAATGAAGGTAAATCTGGACACACAGACATAGAGACTTTGGTTAACTTTCATTTTCAAATGTCAGTCAATACATCCATTTCTTAGCTGACTAGCTCTTATAAGTTTACTTTCTCTGCCATGCCAAATGTCATAATGCTCTCATGAAGTTAGCCAAACAATAATGATTAAGAGAATGAGAGAGCAAAAGCAAGAGTGATGAGAGAGAGAGAGAGAGAGAGAGAGAGAGAGAGAGAGAGAGAGAGAGAGAGAGAGATTCAGGAAAACCATTAATACTTTTATACCACATGCAATCAGTCTATTTACAGGCTGGCATGAAATATAGGCCCAAGTTCAAATAGGTTCCTGGGTTAAGCTGAGTTGCATCTCTGAACAATGAATGATTGAGATGCCATGTGTGTGATGGACAGCTTGTCTGCAACTGACCTCTAAGATGATTTCACTGTGGATAATATCATTTCCCAAGTACTGTCCTTGAACATGTCATGCAGAAGAATTATGTGATGTCTATCAAAGAAATATCTACTCTTGATGCACACACTCTAATCTAACCCAAACCGGATTTCATGAAAAATGAACAGGGGAACTGTATGATCATGCCAACAATATTTGGCTGTTTCTTCAGCCAAAGAAGAAAAGTGTAAGCCAAAGCTCCTGCACCTGACCCCTCCTTCCCCATCAACCCAAACTTCAGCTATTTCCATTGGCATGACTTATGAAATCAGTTTGTACTTTTGTGGTTGCCATCTTTAAAGAAAGTAGGGCTTTTATTCTTAACTCATTTGACATAAACTCACTGAAATATTTATTCGTTTACTTGAAGGCAGAAAGAGAAAGCAATGAGGGCCCTTCCTAATACTAGAGGAACCCCCTCACCAACATGGCAAACTAATGAGAAGAAATGAACAAATGATTGTACAGAATTAATAGAAATGTATAGTTTTCTATTGACATTGTTGGGGGGTGGTGCCAAAATTCCATAAAATGTCAAATCCAATTAAGTATTGAGTTTTTAGAGCATTGTCCTAGGTGTTTGGGGAGATTAAATATAGTTCCTGTCTCATTAAGTATGCAATTTAGGTAGTTACAACATATACACAAATAACTATAACACTTCTGTTTCTCACAATAAACTTTCATCACACTTATCCACATTATTTTGTATTATCATTTTTTATTATCTAGGTCAGAGCTGTGAAACATTTAGCACAGTGGCCTCATAGAGGGAAGTAGGGGTGGTGTGGGGGGGGGGGGCATGTTTATAAGGCCTCACAACATGCCAGAGTGAGGCTAGAAACAGATTAAAATGTAATTGGTAAATATTAACAAAATAAATCAAAATACAATAAACCATATATACTGCTAATATATAGTCAATATTCTACCCACAAGAATCCTTATATATGGTTTAATGGTTGCTGTTTGCTTTTGAGTTTGATACCACCACACTAGGTCATTATAAAATTTCAGAATTATGAAAAAGTAGTCTAGCCTCACTTTCTTAAATAAAAAAACAAAAAATAAAACAAAACAAAGAAACAAATAAAGGATCTTTAGGCCTAAAATGGTTAAACGTAATGCTCCAAGTCATATAACTACTTAGCTATGTGATATGGATGAGAATCCAGGAGTTTAGTCTCCCAGCTCACAATGGAAACAGTTCTCAGGTCAGGAGACACTTTAAAATCTGACCTTGACAATGGCTAACTACATGACCATGGGAAAAGAAAAAGAAACAAACAAAAAAGACATTGATTTTCAGTTTGTACCTATGTAAAATGGGGCTAATCATACTGACTTTATAGGCTTCACAGCATTGTAGTATGAAAAATGTTTCATAAATCTAGCAATAGTTGCATTCGATAATTTATAAGTGACTATGATGGGAACTGTGCTGGGAGCTGAGGATACAGAAACTAAAAAAATGGAACTATGTCTACTTTTAAAGAGCTTGAATTTTATCAGGTGAGATAGCACTCACCTATCTAAGTAGACACTATATATACATATATACACATACACACAGAATGAAAACAAAATAGATAGAGGATATCTAAATAAAATATAGTGTGGGAGGGAGGACATTAGCATTTAGGGATCAGGAAAGGTCTCCTACTCAGGAGGTGGTTGAGCTCTGGCTTGAGGAAAGAGATTCTATTAGGTGGAGGAAAGGGAAGAGGGCACTCTACTCATGGGGAATTATTAGTTCAAATCATGGAAACAGGAGATGGAGGGCTGGGTGAGGAACCAAGAGGATAGTTTAGTTGAACCAAGGAGTGAGGGATGGGGAACAATGTTTAATGAGGTTTTCAAAAAGTTTGAGGCTAAGCTGTAAAAGGCATTATTAGCCCCAAGGAAGAGTGCATGTTTTATTCTCAAAGCCAAAGGGAGCTACTGGCATTTATTGAGTAAGGAGATGTCCATTTTTGTGATTAAGGAAAATTACTTTAGCAGGTACATGGAAGACAGATTTGAGTAAAGGGAGACTTGAGGCAGGGAGACCAATTAAAAGGACACTGTAATAGCTTAGAAGAAAGTTAATGATGGTCTGAACTAAGCTGATAGCTGCATGTGTAAAGAGAAGGGATTGTATGAAGGATTGGGTATAGAAGCCGAAAAGGCATGATTTGGCACCCTGATGTGGGGTGAGGGGAAGTCAATAGTTGAAGATAACCTTGAGGTTACAACCTGAGAAACAGGAAGAATGATGGTGCTTTTGACAGAAAAAAATGGAGGTTTGGGAAAAGGTTGTGTTTTAAGGAAAAGATAAGTTCTGGTTTTGAAAAGTTGAGTCTGAGAGATCTCCAGGACATCCAGTTTGAAATGTTCAATAAGTAGGTGGATATATGGGGCTAAAGCTCAGGTGATGGACTGGAGCTAAAAATATAATTCTGGAAATCATCTGAATAGTATAATCATTAAACCCACTGAAACTGCTGAGGCTTTTAAGAAAGAAATTGTAAAGAAAGACAAGAAGGTAGTCTAGAACCTTAAGGAATACATACATTTAGGGGGCCTGATGTGGTTGTATCAGCAAAGGAAAAGAGAAATAATGATGAGAGAGAGAGGAGACAAATGAGGGAGTGATTTCATAAAATTCCAGAGAAGAGAACTTATGCAGAAGAAGTTGACCAATAATGGCAAATGAAGTCGAGAGATCAAGATACATACAGACTGAGAAGTGACCATCATACAGGCAAATAGTTGATGACTAAAAACTTTGGAAAGGGTAGTTTCAGTTGGGGTATGAGGTTATAACCACAACTGCATAGATATGATGAATACAAGAGAAGAGAAGCAGCCAAGATGGAATGTAGATAGCTTTTTCTAGTAATTTGGCTAAGAAAGGAGGAGAAAAACAGGGAGATAGATAGCTTGAGGTGTAGTAAAAGCTTTTTAAGGTCAAAGATGCCAGAGTCTGGGGGAGGGATTAGTATATAGATAAGTTAAAAAGTTAGGCAGATAAATGAAAAAAAAATTGAGGAGACTATCTCCTGGAGATGATGAAGGGGAGAGGACATGAGTTCCTAAGGAGGGTCTTTGTAAAAACGAGAAGGGCTAATTCAGTATTGCAAGAATAGAGATTAGTGGATGATGCCAAAGTAGATGATAAAGAGAAGGGGAAAAGAGGGAGATCACAATCTCCCTCCTTTTAAGAAGTCATAGAGAAGGGGGGAAAAGAATAAAGTAAAAGTGCATAGCAGAGAATGAAAGAAAATTATAAGGAAGCAAATAAAAGATGGACAGCTCTGAACTTAATGCGTAGTACTCATTTTATAGGCTTTCTTGAAACGGAAATTTATTGCTGTATATTTTGAATCTTCTCTTACCTTCCTCTGTGTACATGGCAATGTTATTTCTTTTCTTAGTTAATATTTAATTTTATAATGTTTTTTTTCCTTTTCTTCTTGTATATTTAAGTTTTAGTATTTAAGTTTAAAAATTGATAAAACAAAGAAAAAGATGTCATAGAAATACATTATTTTTTCTCTTTATTTTTCTCTGTATGTGCCACTAAATGAAATCCTGCCTAAGGATCCCATTTCTAACTTAAAAATAACAACAAAACTAAAATAATCCTGTGACTTTTGAGGAATTAGATAGTGAGGAGTGTGATTATAATTTTTTCCTACAGTTCGGGTACCTATGGGTCTGATAAAACAGAACAATTCCCCTTTTACTGTAGACCAGCTCCAAAGGCTCTTCCTTAAATTAGTTTTATTCCTTAATAGCCCTAAAAGCTAATGACATGCATTTCTTGATGGATGTGGCTAGATATTCACTGGTATTTCTTAGGAAATTAATAAGTCATGTCCATGGATGGGTTTTGGTTGAGTAATTGTAGAAAACTCAGTGACTAATGGAATGTAACCAATTCAGAAAGAAAAAAGAAAGTTTAAAGTCTTGTTGGAAGCCACATTAAATGTAATGAAATTTCAAGATCATGGAAATATAAGAAATATGCTTTTTCATGTATATATATTGGAAGATATGCTATATATTATATTTGTGTATGTGTATATACAAGGTGTCCCAAAAAGACTTAGTGAAGTTTTAAATTTTAGAAACAAGAATAAACATACAAACATCCCCTCAATACCACACCCCTGCACAACCTCTTACTCTGGGTAGAGGAAAGAGATAGTGTTCACAGCTTAGCTCAGTTCCTAGCTCAGTTCCACCAAGTTCAAGTCCAAAGCTCCCTTTGGACTTCAGCCCTAGAAATTCTGGTTTCCCAAGTCTTCCACACTGGTCTGTCTAGATGTACATCTGGCCTGGATTCTTTACTCCAAGGTTGAAATGACTTGATTCTGGGTTCTGTGGGGATTCCACTGCCTGCACCTAGAACTATAGAGAGAAAATAAAACAATAAAACAAGACCTAATGCCCATTTTTCAGAGATACAGAAGTGGGAGGGAAAAGAGGAAAATACAGTCTTTCCCCCTTCTCCATAGAATAGAGAGAACAAGGGCTATCTAAGTCCAGATAGCCAACTAATAGTGGCTACTCCTACCTACATGATAGCACAACACTGAAGTCTCCCAGAAGTTGGTCCCTGTTCCAAGGTAGGCACCTCCATAGTAGATGATCTGAGTATTTGCAAAACCTGTTACATACATGCATACCTACATAAATACATGCAGATATTCACATATATATATATATACACACACACATATACCCACAGGTCTCCATTCTAGGCGATCTGAGCACACACAGAATCTAGATAGATAGATTGACTTAGATCCATAAGTCATATTCTAATGAACTATTATACCACAAAAATGCCTGTGGGTGGTACCTAGACTCTAAGAAAATACTACATGACATTTAATTGGTGTTTCTCTCATAAGATCCTAGGATTTAGAGGTATAAGGGATCTTAAAGCTCCTCAGGTCAACTTTGACCTCAGAATCAACTGACTTACCTAAATCATTGATAGAAATTGCACTTATAATTGTTATGAAGAATCCTACTGTGAGGGAACTCCCACTGCCAATGCAGTAAACACCTTCTCTACAATTTACAATCTCAGAGAGTTTCCTAGAGCACTAAGAAGTTAAGTGACTTGTCCAGGGTCACAAAATTAGTAAATAACTGAGGTCAGATGTGAATTCGTCTTCCTGACTCCAGGACAAGGTCACTAGTCACACCACAATTAGCTAGGGAAAATGACAACAACTTTACTCTTCTCCGAATCCTTTAAAATCTGCTTCTCTAAGATCTAGGAGCATAGAGAACATGTTCAATTATTCCACACTTTTCTCTACTTCTCTATCACAAACTATATGATAGAATATGATGAAATGGTAACGTTTTCCAAAGCTTCCCAATATTTCTGCTTCAGTAAGTAACACTTCCTTTTTGGGGAGAATCAGATCAGAACATTTTAGAATGTTCATTTCACCAATCTGTGAACGATGAAATTATTATTTTGTTAAATCAAGAAATAGCTCATTTACTTTGGTCAAAGTAGCTTCATAAAATGGCTAGGCCACTACTAGCCCAGGCCTCTGTGCCTGGCTTATGATGCACAGTTCCTCATATGGGTTTGTTTCCTTTTGAGATGGGATTCAGCACACTCTGACAGGGTCACATCTGTCTCTGTCTCAGTTCATCTTCACTCAAATGTTCTCTTTTCCTCTATCTCCTTCTGTTTCCTGGATCTTCTCATATGAATACATCTTCTTATTATACCATTATCTCTTTCTCCTCTCACTTTTCAAATTGCTCATGTCTTCTTCTTCTTTTTTTGGAGGGCAATTGGGGTTAAGTGACGCCTAAGGTCACACAGCTAGTTGTGTGTGTGTGTGTGTGTGTGTGTGTGTGTGTGTGTGTGTGTGTGTGTTAAATGTCTGAGGCCAGATTTGAACTCAGGTCCTCCTGACTCTAGGACCGGTGCTCTATTCACTATGCCACCTAGCTGCCCTCATGTCTTCTTTTTAAGGCATGTCCTCCCTTTTGTAGTCTTTATTCCACATAGGAGTTTCATCCCACCAAGCTATATAATGTCTCCTATTGTTTGTTGTTCAGTTGTCATTTCATTTGTGTCTGACTCTTGGTGATACCATTTGGAATTTTCTTGGCAAAAATGCTAGAGTAGTTTGTCATTTCCTTCTCCAGCTTATTATATAGATGAAGAAACTGAGGAAAACAGGGTTAAGTGACTTGCCTAGGGTCACACAAATAGTAAGTATCTATTCTGGATTTCAACTCAGGTTTTCCTAACTCTAGGAATTCTATCCAATATGCCACCTACCTATAATGATGTCTACAAGTTTTAATTTGCTTCTTTATATTAAGATTTAAACTTCATCCTGCTCATTAGCTATGCTTAGTAGATTTGTGTATAGCCATCTGAGGCCATGACTTGAATTACTCCATTATCCTCTCATCTTCCTAAATCATAGTTATACCCTATGGTAAATGGCTTGATGGATATGTATGCACATATGCAAAAACATAAGCAATCATGTGCAAAAGCACACAAAGCACATACATATGTGTATATACACATTTTTCTCAATCTTTCGTTTTAGTTTGAAACCCTTTTGACTACATAGGTAAGACTAGGCAAATACATTTTAGTTGGCCCTTGTTAAATGTACTCTGTTATTGACCAAGAGTCTATAATTACTCTTTTAAAATATGGTTCAGGATTCTAAGTCCTATTCTCAGATATCATTTTAACCAGATTGTCCTTTCCCAGGTATTCCTTTGTCTTATGAATCCATTATCTTTAATGGAAATCAAAGGCAAAAATGGTGCATCTGTTTCTAAGGCTTTCCATATCTTGCATAAGACTGTAATCTTTGACAATGCATTCTGGATTCCTTCTGCTGATATCATTTCTGGTCATGTAAATCATTACAATTCAGTAGTTTTCATCTGGTATGACAAATTTGGAAGATTCTCTGTTATGTCTTGCCTTTCGGAAGCATTCAGCCCTATGTATATTTTGTATCTGATTAACAAATAGTACTTCTCAAGAGGAAGGCATCAATTAGCACTCACTGTATGACCTTTCACCTGTTGTTTCCACAGGATCTTTCTTTAGAAGATAAAAAGTTGCTTCCTCTTCAGGAAATGTCTTTTTTCCATTATTTAAAGGCAGTATTCATGTCCTTTCTAATTCAGGTTAGACAACCCCAGTTCCTTTAATCAGTTTTATATGGCATAGTTTCAAGTCATCTCACAATCCCAGTCACCTTCCTGTGGATGCAGCACAGCCCCTCACCATCTTTCTTGAAAGGTATTAGCCAGAAGAGAACACAATATTTCAGATGTTGGTTAAGGGCAAAATATAGTAAAACATCCACCTCACTTGTTTGGGATGTTGTTTTTCTCTGTATATAGCCTAAGATCATGTTAATGTTGTTAACAATAACTGGTGATTCCAATGATAATTTGCTAGAGAAACAATTTGCAGATTGTTAAACTGATGGCCTGAAAAGAAAGCATGTGTCTCCTGAAAGGTCCAATTTCTATCAAAACTGTCGCTTCCTTTTCCAACATGGTATCAACCATAAGATGCTAGAGCTGGAAAGAACCTGAGAGGTCACCAAGTCCAACCTGCTCATTTTACTAAAGAATAAATTAGTGACTTGCCCAAGGTCATATATCTTATGACAGGATAAGGGGCTAAGGATTCAGGCTTCTTGAATAACTTCTTTTCATTTACCCATGCAAGTATCTCTGCAGTCACTAAGACTTCAGAGTGGGGGTGGGTGGGGGCGGAGGCAAGATGGCGGAGTAGAAACAGCACTTCCAAGGCGCTCTGCCCCACACCACTTCAAAATCATGTAAAAGGGGACTCTGAACAACTTCTGGACCTCCAGCACCCACAGAACAACACAGAGAAGCTAACCTCCTGCTGAGGACAGCCCAGCAGCCCTGCTGGGAGTGGCCAGTGCAGCACTCTGGGAGCCTACAGCGCAGCACTCTGGGAGCTGAGCCCAGGCCCACGTAAGCCACGCTTTTAGCCTCAGGGTGGCCAGGCCAGCAGCTGGCTGGAGGGAGCCCAGAACACCAGCAGCTGTGGCGATTACAGAATTATCAACACATCGATGCCTAGGACAAAGTGAGAGGTTAGTGCCCTATGGACTTTGGGACCAGTATTTGGGTAACATGTTGGCTTCTTCCCCTGGGGGCAAGAAGTGGCTGAAGAGACCCACACAGACACCATTTTGCAGCTTTAGTTGCAGCTTCAGCTCCTGGCCTGCATACTGTAGGGAGATCCAGTGATCAGTCTGGGGATGGTAATCACTCTTGCTTTAACCTCCCTGGATCTGCATTGTGGTCTGGGGTGGAGGTCTTGGGGTGTGTGTCCAGCTTGCCAGAGTGTGTGGAGGCTTCACAGAGGCCACCCAACTAATACCTCTAGAAGTTGTGAATACCCCAATGTTTGGGATTGAAGCTCCCCTGTCTGGTGTCAGAGTCCTACCATGGCAACAAGCTGAAAAGTCAAGTAATTAAGTGGCAACATGCCTAGGCAAAGGAAACAAATTAAACAGAAAATTCAACATTAGACTTCTATTTTGGGGGCAAAGAGGATCGAAACATGGAACAGAAGGAGGACTGTGAGATCAGAAATCCTGCACCAAAAGCCCCAAATGAAAATATGAGTGGGTTACAGGCCATAGAGGACCTTAAGAAGGATTTTTTTTAAAATTTTTTTTAAACAAATGCTTTAACTTCTGTTTTACATCATTCATTTCTGCCAGATTTTGAGTTACAATCATTTTCCCCCCATTATTCCCCTACCCAACCTCCCAGAATAGTAGTCCCACAAGATATCACTTTCTCCAATCTGCTCTCTCCCATACCTTCTCCCATACCTCCATCGACTTTTCCATTAGGGGAAGGTGAATCTTTGTGTCCCAATGCCTGCACATCTTATCTCCCTATTACAAGCAAAAGAGTATTAATAATATTATTTATATATATTTGAAACATTTGATGTTAAGACCTCGAATTTCAGATCCATTTCCTTCCTCCCTTGTCACCCATTCCTTCTTGGGAGATAAGTAATTCAGTATATGTTGTACATGTCTAACTATGCAAAACATTATCATAGTAGATATATTGTACAAGGCTGCTTATAATTCCCTCCCACTCACCCCACCCCCCACCTGGTCCATTCCCTACATGATCCTGTCCCTCTTCTATAGTGGGTACTTCCAACCTCCCCTCACCCCAAGGATGCCCTCCCATCCATCATCCCTCCTCTCATCCCCCTTCCCCCTATCCTGTTGCAGGTTGAGATATCCCATTTAGTATGTATGTCATTTTCTCCCTGAACTAAATTCAATGTGAATGTGGTTTTGCCTTTTTAGCCTTCCTTATTCTCCCCCTCCTTTGCAACCACTTCCCCTTGCTTCTTCTACATGGGATAGTTTACCCTACCCTGTCTCTCCCCATCTCCTCTTGCCACTTTCCTCTCACCTCATAATTTCACCCCTTGAGTATCCTCCCTTCCCAACAAATTCAACCTATGCCCTCTATCCATATATAACTGTAACCATATACACACACATTCACATGTATTCATATGACCACACACCCTTCTTCCATTATTTTCATAGTGAGAAAGATATCATCAGTCACAGTTATTGCTTTTCCATATAGGAATGTAAATAGTTCAACTTTGATAAGTTCCTTTTGATTTCTTTTCCCTGATTACCTTCTCAGGCATCTCTTCCTTCTTGTGTCTGGATGTCAAATTTTCTTTTCAACTCTGGTTTTTTCCTCAAGAATGCTTGAAAGTCCTCTATTCCACTGAATGACCATATTTTCCCCTGAAACAAAATACTCAGTTTTGCTGGGTAGGTGACCCTTGGGTTCATTCCCAGCTCTTTTGCCCTCTGGAATATATTCCATGCCCTTAGATCCCTCAGTGTAGAAGCTGCCAGGTCCTGGGCTATTCTGATTGTGTTTCCACAATATTGAAATTGTTTCTTCCTGGCTGCTTGTAGCATTTTCTCCTTGATCTGGGGATTCTGGAACCTGGCTATAATATTCCTGGGAGTTTTCTTTTTGGGATCTTTTTCAGGAGGTGATCTGTGGATTCTTTCAACCTCTATTTTGCCCTCTGGATCTAAAACAGCAGGGCAGTTTTCCTTGAGAATTTCTTGAAGGGTGATTTCTAGGTTCTTTCCTTGATCATGGCTTTCAGGTAGTCCAATAATTTTTAAATTGTCTCTCCTGATCTATTCTCCAGGTCAGTGGTTTTTCCCATGAGATATTTCACATTGCCTTCTAATCTTTCGTTTGTTTGGATCTGCTTAACAGCATCTTGATTTCTCATAAAGTCATTAGCTTCCATTTGCTCCAGTCTAACTCTGAAGGAATGAATCTCCTCAGTGAACTTTTGAGATTCTCTTTCCATCTGGCAAATTCAACATTTTAAGGCATTCTTCTCCTCATTGCCCTTTTGGGCCTCCTTTGCCATTTGAGTTAGTCTATTTTTTAAGGTGTTGTTTTCCTCAGTCAGGCTGTTGACCCTCATTTCATACTTTTCCTGCATCCTTCTCATTTCTCTTCCCAATTTTTCCTCCACTTCTTATTTGATTTTTAAAGTCCTTCTTAAGGTCCTCTATGGCCTGCAGCCTGCTCATGTTTTCCCCTGGGGCTTTTGGAGCAGGACTTCTGACCTCACAGTCCTTTTCCCGCTCTATGCCCCCAAAATAGGAGTCTAGGGTTGCATTTTTCTGTTTCCTTTGCCTTGGCATGTTGCCACTTAATTGCTTGACTTTTTGGGCTTGTTGCCACACTATGGCTTTAAGGCCAGCTAGAGGAATTTTCGTCTCGAACGTGTGGGGGGCAACTTCCGTTTCTGGCAAGCTGTAAACCCACCCATGACTTCCACCCTAGATCACAATCCAGATCCAGGGAGGTTAAAGCAAGAGCGATTACCCCCCAAGACTGATCGCTGGATCTCCCCACGATTTGTAGGCTGGGAGCCAGATCTGCCTCTGAAAACTACAAAATGGCGTGTCTCCTCAGTGGCTTCTAGTCCCCAGGGGAGGGAGCTGACGCATTCCCCAAATACAGGTCCCAAAGTCCATAGGACACTAACCTCTTACTTTGTCCTAGGCATGTCTATGTTGATAATTCTGGAGTCGCCACAGCTCCTGGAGTTCTGGGGTTCCTCCAGCCGGCTGCTGGCCCTGCCGCCCTGGGGCTAAAACCTCGGCTCACGCGGACCTGGGCTCGGCTCGGCTCCTGCGCTCTGCATGCTGCCGGCTCCCAGACTGCTGCGCTGGTCCTTCCTGCAGGGCTGCTGGGCTGTCCTCAGCGGGAGGTTAGCTTCTCTGTGTCGTTCTGTGGGTGCTGGGGCTCCAGAAGTTGTTCACAGTCCTTTTTTACATAGTTTGTGGGGAATCTGGTGGCAGAGAGGCTTGGAAGAGCTGTTTCTACTCCGCCATCTTGGCTCCGCCCCTCAAGAAGGATTTTAAAAGCCAAATAAGAGAAGTGGAGGAAAAATTGGGAAGAGAAATGAGAAGGATGCAAGAAAAGTATGAAATGAGAGTCAATAGCCTGACTGAGGAAAAAAAACACCTTAAAAAATAGACTAACTCAAATGGCAAAGGAGGCTCAAAAGGGCAATGAGGAGAAGAATGCCTTACAAAGCTGACTTTGCCAGATGAAAAAAGAATCTCAAAAGCTCATTGAGGAGATCCATTCCTTCAGAATTAGACTGGAGCAAATGGAAGCTAGTGACTTTATGAGAAATCAAAATGCTGTTAAATAGATCCAAACAAATGAAAGAATAGAAGGCAATGTGAAATATCTCATGGGAAAAACCACCTACCTAGAAAATATATCCAAGAGAGATAATGTAAAAATTATTGGACTACCTGAAAGCCATGATCAAAGAAAGAACCTAGAAATCATCCTTCAAGAAATTCTCAAGGAAAATTGCCCTGATGTTTTAGACCCAGAGGAGGAAATAGAGGTTGAAAGAATCCACCCATCACCTCCTGAAAAAGATCCCCAAAAGAAAACTCCCAGGAATATTATAGCCAGGTTCCAGAATTCTCAGATCAAGGAGAAAATACTGCAAGCAGCCAGGAAGAAACAATTTCAATATTGTGGAAACACAATCAGAATAGCACAGGACCTGGCAGCTTCTACACTGAGGGTCTGAAGGGCATGGAATATGATATTCCAGAGGGCAAAAGAACTGGGAATGAACCCAAGGGTCACCTACCCAGCAAAACTGAGTATTTTGTTTCAGGGGAAAATATGGTCAGTGAACTTTTGAGTTTCTTTCAACATTTGGCAAATTTGGCTTTTTAAGGCATTCTTCTCCTCGTTGCCTTTTTGAGACTCTTTTGCCATTTGAGTTAGTCTATTTTTAAGGTGTTATTTTCTTTAGCCAGGTTGTTGACTCTCATTGCATAATTTTCTTGCATTGTTCTCATTTCTCTTCCAAATTTTTCCTCCACTTCTCTTATTTGGTTTTCAAAATCCTTCTTAATCTTTTCTATGGCCTGTAACCAGCTCATATTTGTCTTGGTAGGTTTTGGTGCAGGAGTTCTGACTTTGCTATCTGCCTCCTGTTCCATGCTTTGATTCTTTTTGTCTCCAACATAGGAGTGTAAAGTTGGATTGCTCTGCTTGCTTTTCTTCCTTTGCCTGTTCATGTTGCCACTCAGTTACTTGACTTTTGAGCTTTTTGCCACAGTAGGACTCTTCTACCAGACAGGGGAGCTTTGTCCTAATTGCTGGTGTTTTCTTAGCTGCCAAAGGTATTAGTTGGTTGCCCTCTCTGAAACCTCCACACTCTTTGGCAAGTTGGTCACACACCCCAGGACCTCCACCCTGGACTGCAATCCAGATCCAAGCAGGTTAAAGCAATAATGATTACCCCTCAGACTGGTTGCTTGGTCCCCCTACACCCTGCAGACCAGGAACTCTTCAGCTGCCATATGGTGGTGGCTGCAAGGCTGCAGCACCTCAGCAACTTCTCCCTCCAGGGGATAAAGCCTGGATCACACTCCCAAACTACTGGATCCCAAAGTCCACACTGCACTGACCTCTCACTTTGGCCTTAGCATCTATGTGTTGATAATTCTGAAAACTGCTCCAGCTGCTGGTAATATGAAGTCCCTCCAGCTGGTGTCTGGTCAGGTTGCCCTGAGGCTAAAACTTCTGGCTCACACCTGGCTCTGGTCAGGTCCCAGAATCCTCTTCTGGTTGCTTCCTACTGGCCTGCTGGTCTCTCTTCAGGGGGAGGTTATCTTCTCTTTGTCATTTTGTGGGTTCTGTAGCTCCAAATTCTGTTTAGAGTTACCTTTTACATGAATTGGAGAAGGTGGAAGCCAGAGCCATGAGGAAGTCCTGTTTCTACTCCGCCATCTTGACTCCACCCCCGACTTGTCAGTTTTGATGTCTTTGATTCATCAGGTCTTATTTTTTTTCAACTTCTTTTAGCCTCTTTCTCCAATCTGAAAACTAGGAAAAGTTTATTTACTGTTTGAAATAGCACCTGGGTTTTGACTCAGGTAGTACACCTAGTGAAGCCCTTTATTCAAATTTCTGGATTCATATTCATTTTGAGAAGGAGGGTCTGAGCAGTGTTTCATGCCTTCAGTTATTGTGTGTGTTTGCATGCATTTGTGTGTGTGTGTGTGTGTGTGTGAAAGAAAATAACTGCATCTATAGATTTATTTTTGACTGAGATCATCTTGCAGCCTTGCAATTTCAATACCTTTATTAACAATCCCATATCCTATACATTCTTTCTTAGCTATCTAGAATTTTACCCTTTAGAACTTTAAACTAGTTATCCAGTCTTTTTCAGAAAGGGAATTCAATTTGGAGGGCTTACATGTTTACTTATTATAAGCAATTTACCCTTTAATATAGTTAAATAATTGAAAATTAATATCATGTCCTCTAGAGAAGGTTAATCAATTTGAGGAGTAAGCCCTAGAGATTATATCATATGAAGATCAGCCAAAGGAACTGGGGTAGGAGGTAGATTTATTTACTGAGCAGGTGCTAATCTGCAATGGTGGAGGGAATCCCTTATATTGACATAATCACAAGTCTCATCCCGTCCCATATATGAGAGGATGCCAGTGGCCTTCCTGCCCCCAAATACCTAATCTCATGATGATTTTTCTCCAGAAGAATTCCTCTTCCAAATGCAAAGAGGCAGCTAGGGAGAAGTAACATTTTAACATAACTTGTTATCACATTAGGATGGACTACTTGAAGAGAACAGAGGGTACCCTAAGGAAAGGAGTTACAATTAAATGTGACAAGTTGTACACTTATATAGCAGATGGAATTTATGTTATGCATTAGACTCCTTGAACACTGAAGCAAAGCCTCACCTACTATGTTCTAGGTTATAAAATTTTGTTATAAAGTCTTAAAATGCCAGAACTGGAAAGGAATTTGAAGATTATTTTGTCTGGGGGGTTCTTTAATGTAGGTTCCTTTCATAAAATTCAAGGGGATGGTAAACTTCGATAAGAAAAAAAAATACATCATTATTTTCAATAGTCTCTAACTGGAATTATCATTTCCTTCAATTATTTAAAACATTATTCTAAGAACAGGATCCATAAGCTTTACCAGATTTCCAAAGAGGTTCATGACACATAGAAGATTAAGAACTCGTTCTAATCCCAATCCATTTTAGAGATGAGCAATCACAGGTTCAGAGAGTAGTCTAAGTTACACAAATATTTAACATCACATATTCTATCAGACCAGAACCCCAGTTTTTTCACTCTGTGTTTGGGGTAGACCTACTTCATAATTCTTCCTTTAGTACCTTTTAATGGTGTGATTTGGGTTGTAAAAGCCTTGGAACATTGCTTTAAAATTTGGAAGTGTTTTTTAAATTATTATTTGTTTTTATAAAACTAATTTTAATCAACTACTTTTTGGAATAAAATCATGAATGGAGGTGGAGATAACATTCCAGATTTAGCAAAAAGTTCTTCTAATTTACTATTTAATAAGCAATTTAGCAAGTAGAAAATGTCTATATACCAAGATTAGAACAGTGCAATGGTGCTCTCTGGTGGTAGTATCTTGATTTCTGCTCCCATGAAACTAAGACCTTTAGGAAGTGAAGCATGGAGGTAAAAAATGATAAAAACTTCAAATAAATTCATGCTTTTCTGGATTTAATTAATGGTTTGATTATCCTTGGGTTTGGGGTAATGAGATAATTTGAGATAATTTTGTTTGATGATGCTCTAATTCTCAAAATTAACCAAGTTATAAAATAATGAGATGTAGGTTTGTAAAAGCTGCTTACCAGTCTTGTGCTGAATGACTAACATGTAATCCAAATCAAAGACGGATTCCTAGATGAAGTGAGTGAATGTTTGTGAATGGCTGGAGCTATTCACTCCTTCATGGGATTCAATTTATGTATGCATCCATATATTCCATGGGGGTGTGACGAAAATAAATTTGGGGTTTCTATTAAGGCCTCTAAGTGCTAAGACATTGTACAAGATCACTGCTTGTGGGGAAAGGTCAGGAGAATGGTCTCTATACTGTACTATAATGGGATGTTATCTCTAATGTAAGGGAGGAGGAATGCAGTTATAAGAATATTCCTCCACTTTAGGGAAATCAATGGATGTGTTTCCTGTCTCAGGAAATATAGAAGAAGAGATATTAAGTAGGCTGCCTCATAAGGATGTTTCTGCATCTATTGAGATAATCATATGGTTTCTGTTTAGTTTTGTTGTTGATGTGGTTAATTATACTGATATTTTTCTTGGTATTGAACCAACCCTGCATTCCTGGTATAAATCCTACCTAGTCATAGCATGTTATTCTTATAATAAGTTCCTGCAATCCTTTTGTTAATATCTTATTTAATTTTTTGCATCTATTTTCATAAGGGAATTTAGTCTATAACTTTCTTTCTCTGTTTTGCTTCTTCCCAATTTAGGTATCAGTATCATATTTGTATCATGAAAAGAATTTGATAGGACTCCTTCACTAATTTTTCCCAATTAGTTTATATAGTATATGAATTAATTGTTCTCTAAATGTTTGATAGAATTCACTTGAAAATCCATCTGGCCCTGGAGATTTTTTTCCTAGGGAGTTCACTGATGTCTTGGAATAATATTTTTTAAGTATTTGAACAAAATGCTAAATTTCAGTTAGAAGTTAGTGAAAATAAAAATGTAATTGTCCTATTCAAGTTTACATGCCCACAAATCTATTGACAGCCCCTTAGGGGTGACTCCAAGTTTATATATGTATATATGTAGTAAGCATTAGAGACTACATTTGAAACCAAGGCCAGAGCCCCCGCTTTTTCTAATATAAAACAGTATTCCCATGGTTCCCTCTACAAGAGTAGAGTACAGTGAAAGCAGATATTTGACTGCCAAGTTTCAGAATCATTCCATGGGAATCTGTTAAAGGGGGAAAAAGAAATAGAATAACTACAATATTTTAAACTATTGTGCACTTTAGACAATAGACATCTTCTATTTTGTAGAGTAGATAAATGAACTTCCTTTGTGTAATTATGTATCTCATTTACTAGCTCTACATTGTTCTAGGGCTTGATGCAATCAACACTGCCATTCACAAACTGGAGTTTTGTGAGGACCTCGCTGCATCTAGGAATCCCTCTTTGATTTGGAATACATGTTAGTTATTCAGCATGAGATTGGTAAGCAGCTTTTACAAACCTACTTTTTTTTGTAACTTGGTTAATTTTAAGAATTAGAGCATCATCAAACAAAATTATCTCAAATCATTCAAGCAATCTTACATACATTGATACATACACTGATACATACACTGGAAATATGGTGTAAATACAACCATAAAACTAGAATTTTCTTCGACTGAACCAAATGTCTTTTTGTAGCCAACAGTTAGTAAAATATTATCTTTTATTTTCCATAACTTTCAAATTATTTGGGACAACCAGGCCAGGAGGGTAATAAACACAGTTTTTCTTAGGTCTGCCACCTTGGAAGCATGGAAAATTTACAGAACCCCCAGCCTAGCTCTGAAAAATCACTGCACAAAAAGACTTTGAAACTTGGGACAGTGCCCCCATCACCCCAGGGGCACATCCCAACTCTAAGATAAATTTAAACAGCAAGAAATAAAATGGGGAAAATGTGTAAACAACCAAAAAGATTCTGACCATAGAAAGTTACTAAGGTGACAGGGAAGATCAAAACACAAACTCAGAAGACAATAAAGTCAAAACTGATACAGCCAAAGCCTTAAAAAAAATGTAAATCGGTCTTAAGCCCCAAATGAATTCATGAAAGAGCTGAAAAAGAATTTTTTTATTTTTTTATTTTTATTTATTATTATTTTTTTTAAGCAATTGGGGTTAAGTAACTTGCTCAAGGTTACACGGCTAGTCATTATTTATGCGTGGGTGCTCATTTTCTGAGGCCGGATCTGATCTCGGGTCATCCAAACTCCAAGGCCAGCGCTCTTACTCACTGCTCCACCTAGTCGCCCCTTTAGGGCAATTGGGGTTAAGTAACTTGCCCAAGGTTACACGGCTAGGTTTTTGTTTGTGCAGATTAAGTGTCAGAGGCCGGCTCCTAACTCAGGTCCTTCTGATTCCAGGGCCGGCGCTCTATTCACTGCGCCACCTAGCCGCCCCTGAAAAAGAATTTTAAAATCAAATAAGAGAGGGAAAGGAAAAATTAGGAAAATAAATGAAAGTTATGTAAGAAAATAGTGCTAAAAAGAGTCAAGAACTTGTTAAAGAAGGCACTAAGACATCTTAAAATAGAATAGGTCAAATAATGAGAGAAATACAAAAATCCACTGAAGGGAAAAATGCCTCAAAAGACAGAATTGACCAAATGGAAGAGATATACAACTATTCAATGAAGAAAAGAACACCTTAAAAATTAGAATTGACTAATATATAGCCAATTTTTGTGTAGGTACCATATACTGCTGAAAAAAAGATATATTCCTTTCTATTCTAATTCATTTTTTTAAAGCAATTGGGGTTAAGTAACTTGCCCGAGGTTACACAGCCTTGTGTGTGTGTGTGTGTGTGTGTGTGTGTGTGTGTGTGTGTGTGTGTGTGTGTGTAGGTGTTAAGTATCTGAGGCCTGGAACCAATCCCAAATCCTCCCTACTCTGGGGCCAGAGCTCTTACTCACTGTGCCACCTAGCCACCCCTATTCTAATTCATTTTTTTTCCTCCAGAGATCAATCATATCTAACTTTTCCAGAATTTTTTTCATCTCCTTAACTTCTTTTTGCTTATTTTTGGTTGAATTTATCTATTTCTGAGAGAGGAAAGTTGAAGTCCACCACTAGTACAATTTTATTATCTATTTCCTCCTATAACTCATTCAATTCCTCTTTCAAAAATTTAAATGCTATAAATTTTGGTGGATATATATTTAGTATTGATACTACTTCATTACCTATGGTACCTTTCAGCAAGATATAGTTACCTTCCTTATCTCCTATAATTAGATCAATTTTTGCTTTTGCCTTGTCTGAGATCATGATTGTTACACCTGTTTTCGTTGCTTCAAAGCTCCTTACCTTTACACACACATATTCTCCCCCCCCCTGACTCAAATGTGTTCTTTTTTTTCTAGTTTCAAAAATTTTTATTTGTGGCTCCCCTAAAGGCAAAATATCAAAAAACAATCCACTGCAGAAACAATTTATAGTAAAGAAATAATATTGTTATCCCTTCCTTTCCATACGATCTTTCATCATGAACATTTGAGAGCAGTTTTCCATGTCTAGATATACCACTTGTTTAAAAATAATTATGGACCTCTACCATTTGTACTTCACTAGTAGGCATTGTGCAGTTTCTCTGTAGTCTCAACCATATACTGTAATCTAATTAGCTCTTTTGCCCAATTTAACAAAATATTTTAAGTTTGTATTCTGCTTCCTTGTTTTTTACTGGAAAGAAGAATCTTCAAGTTTTTCCTAAGTGTGATTAGAACACTCAATGTTTGGGGGGAAAAACACACTATCTGAAACACCTAAATTATTACAGGTTGTTGGTCATGAAGTTGGGAAGGTAAAGCTTAAAACTAGACATGTTAAATTGTCTCCTCCCTCAGATGGATAATTAGAGATGATTTGTCTATTAGGTTAGTTAAAGAAGTTCTATTCCCACAATGCTGCTAAGTAGTCCCTTTTCTAAATGACAACCATGCCAGATGGCTGATGATGGAGATTGCAATACATCTCACAAGGATTTAAGTCCCAAACAGTGCCTTCCCAGAGATAGCCAGCAGAATGATAGAGTTCAATGACCCAATATTATAGGAAAACATGATTGGCAGACTGGTATCCCTTCTCATAGAGATCTTTAACGGAGCCCCGGCTAGACCCCAGCATGGTCTTGCTGGAGTAACGTATGGCTAAGGGTTGTACCATAGGTATTTCTTTCCTGAAGGGAGCTCTTTGGTGAAGACACCTTTAGAAAACAATTTTTTGGCCTCCTCTTCAGAAATAGTTGGAGCACCCATGACACCATCCCCACATTTCCAGTCAATAGGAGTAGCAAATTTCTTGTATGCCATCACTTGAAGGGAAACAACCTCTCAGAGGATTTTGTCCAAGTTTTCGATTTCTAATGAAGGTAAAAAATAAATAGCACATGAGCAAGAGTCACAATTGTTCTGTCAGACAGAGCAAAACCAAACGTTCCTAATATAATTGAACAATGTAATTAAATTGTGCTGAAAGGAGCCATTGATGAAAAACATTCAAATATTAGTCTCTTTCTTTGTAAATGGTATTATTTCCCAATTACATTTAAAGATAATTTTTTTCCAACTGCTTTATTAATTTCTGGTTTACATCATTCATTTCCACCAGATTTTGAGTTACAATTTTTTCTCCATTTTTCCCTTACCCACCACCCCAGAATAGCAGTCCCACAGGATATCCCCTAATCCAATCTGTTCTCTCCCATGTCTTCTCCCATACCTCCTTCAACTTTTCCATTAGGGCAAGGTGAATTTCTGTGCCCCAATGCCTGCACATCTTATCTCCCAGTTACATGCAGAATAGTATTTTTTTAAACAAATGCTTTATTAAATTCTGGTTTACATCATTCATTTCTGCCAGATTTTGAGTTACAATTTTTCCCCTACCCATCACCCCAGAATAGCAGTCCCACAAGATTTCCCCTCATCCAATCTGCTCTCTCCCATATCATCGCCCATACCCCCTTCAATTTTACCATTAGGGCAAGGTGAATCTCTGTGCCCCAATGCCTCCACATCTTATCTCCCAGTTACATGCAGAATAGTATTAATAATAGTATTTATATATATATTTGAAACATTTAATTTTAAAACTTTGAATTTCAGATCAATTCCCTTCTTCCCTTGTCACCCACTCCCTCTAGGAGGATAAGCAATCCAGTATGTGTTGTACATGTATAGCTATGCAAAACATTACCATAGTAGATATGTTGTAAAAGACTGCTTATATTTCCCTCCCATCCATCCTACCCCCGACCTGGTCCATTCCCTACTTTGATCCTGTCCCTCTTTGAAAGTGGGTACTTCCAACCACCCCTCCCCTCAGAATGCCCTCCCCTCCATCATCCCCTCTCTCATCCCCCTTCCCCCTACTCTCCTGCAGGGTGAGATATCCCATTTAGTGTGTATGTCATTCTCTCCCTGAGCCAAATTCAATGAGAATATGGTTTTGCCTTTTTGCCTTCCTGTTTTTCCCCTCCCCTGCAACTACTTCCCCTTGTCTCTTCTACATGAAATAGTTTACCTGACCCTGTTTCTCTCCATCTCCTCTTGCCACTTTCCTCTGTCACCTCTTAACTTCACCCCTTAAATATCATCCCTTCCCACCAAATTCAACCTGTGCCCTCCATCCATGTATACCTGTAAACATATATACACACATTCATATATGTATTCATATGCCCTTATACCCTTCATCAATTATGTTCATACTGAGAAAGATTTAATGTGTTGTAGTTATTGTTTTTCCATGTAGGAATGTAAATAGTTGAACTTTGATAAATCCCTTTTTATTTCTTTTCCCTGTTTACCTTCTCAAGTATCTTTTGCTTCTTGTGTCTGAGTGTCAGATTTTCTATTTAATTCTGGTTTTTTCCTCAAGAATGATTGAAAGTCCTCTATTCCACTGAATGACCACATTTCCCCCCTGAAACAATATACTCAGTTTTGCCGGGTAGGTAGTTCTTGGTTTTAATCCCAGGTCCTTTGCCTTCCAGAATATCATATTCTATGCCCTTCAGTCCCTCAATATAGAAGCTGCCAGGTCCTGTGCTATTCTGATTGTGTTTCCACAATATTGAAATTGTTTCTTCCTGGCTGCTTGGAGTATTTTCTCCTTGATCTGGGAATTCTGGAACCTGGCTATAATATTCCTAGGAGTTTTCTTTTGGGGATCTTTTTCAGGAGGTGATTGGTGGATTCTTTCAACCTCTATTTTGCCCTCTGGGTCTAAAACATTAGGGCAATTTTCCTTGAGAATTTCTTGAAGGATGATTTCTAGGTTCTTTCTTTGATCATGGCTTTCAGGTAGCCCAATAATTTTTAAATTATCTCTCATGGATCTATTTTCCAGGTCAGTGGTCTTTCCCCTTTCACATTGCCTTCTATTTTTTCAATTGCTTGGATCTGTTTAACAGCATCTTAATTCCTCATAAAGTCACTAGCTTCCATTTGCTCCAGTCTAATTCTGAAGGAATGAATCTCCTCAGTGAGCTTTTGAGATTCTTTTTTCATCTGGCAAAGTCGACCTTTTAAAGGATTCTTCTCCTCATTGCCTTTTTGAGCCTCTTTTGCCACTTGAGTTAGTCTATTTTTTAAGATGTTATTTTCCTCAGTCAGGCTGTTGACTCTCATTTCATACTTTTCCTGCATCCTGCTCATTTCTCTTCCCAATTTTTCCTCCACTTCTCTTATTTGGTTTTTAAAATCCTTCTTAAGGTCCTCTATGGCCTGTAACCCTCTTGTATTTTCATTTGGGGCTTTAGGCGTAGGAGCTCTGACCTCACAGACCTCCTCCTTTTTCCATGCTTCGATCCTCTTTGCCCCCAAAATAGGAGTCTAATGTTGAATTTTCTGTTTATTTTGTTTCCTTTGCCTAAGCATGTTGCCACTTAATTACTTGATTTTTGGGCTTGTTGTCACAGTAGGACTCTGCCACCAGACAGGGGAGCTTCTTTCCCAAAAATTGAGGTCTTTTCAACCGCCAGAGGTATTAGTTGGGTAGCCTTTGTGAAGCCTCCACACACTCTGGCAAGCTGGACACACACCCCAAGACCTCCCACCTCAGACTGCAATCCAAATCCAAGACGGTTATAGTAAGAGTCATTACCCCTGAGAATGATCACCAGATTCCCCTACAGTATGCAGGCCAAGAGCTGAAGCTGCACCTGAAGCTGCAAAATGGTGGCTTTGCTGTGGCTCCTTCTCACCCCCAGGGGAAGACAGTGATGGGTTCCCAAATATTGGTCCCAAAGTCCATAGGGCACTAACCTCTCACTTTGTCCTAGGCATTGATGTGTTGATAATTCTGGAAAAGCCCCAGCTGCTGGTGTTCTGGGGTCCTCCAGCCGGCTGCTGGCCTGGCCACCCTGGGGCTAAAACCTCCAACTCACTTGGTCCTAGGCTCAGCTCTCAGAGTGCTGTGCTCGCCGCTCCCTGCTGGGCTGCTGGGCTGTCCTCATCGGAAGGTTAGCTTCTCTGTGTAGTTCTGTGGGTTCTGGAGCTCCAGAAGTTGTTCAGAGTCCCCCTTTTACATAATTTTGAAGTGGTATGGGCTGGAGCACCGTGGAAGTGCTGTTTCTACTCCTAAAGATAATTTTCAAAATTCATTTTTATAGGCTTTTGAATTCCAAATTTTTCTCTCTCCCTCCTTTCCCTCTCTCCTCCCCAAAACTGCAAGCAATATGATATAGGTTATACATGTGCAATCATGGACACCAAATATTAATCTTACATGCCTAAAATACCATATCATCTAAATTCATAAAGAAAAAAAGTTCTCTCTCTCTCTCTCTCTCTCTCTCTCTCTCTCTCTCTCTCTCTCTCTTTAACAAAGACTGGGAATCTTTATTCAGTTCAATAAACTCACATTCCTCAAGTCTCAGACTTTGGGTGAGTCTTTTAAGGAAGAGAGGAAGGCTAGAGGAGAGAAGAGAAGACAAGGCCACCCCACCTCCCCAGATTTCCCCTCCACCCCCCAACCCTGTTTCAGGCTACTGGGTGAAGAGGCGAATAGGTAGAAGGTAATGTCAAAAAGGGAGGGACTGTGGGAAAAAGCTGCCCCTGTCAAGGAGAGGCATACCCAGATGTGTGTCTTTCAAAGTCCAACTGTAGCCAGAGTGGCAATCATAGGCCCCTACCTATAAATTAGGTCCCCACAGTAGCAAGGCTGGGGGTGTGAGGAGCAGGAAGAACAACCTTGTGGAAGAGAAATTGGTCCCATGTTCAGCCCTTTTCAAGTCTGTGCCCTGAACCCTAGCCTAAAGTATGGCTGTATGGATACAAATTCCCAAATGAGAGGACAAGCCAGAATGGGAGAATAAAGAGAAATGATGAAGAGATTGGGTACCACCAGTTTTGATCCAGGAGAAGGGAAGATGGGGTGGTTGTTCCAGTTTTGCTGATTTGGGGGATAGGGAGTACATTACAACAAGTTCAAGGTGAAAAGGCACAGGCTCAGCACCTGTTAGCACAACAGGAGAAGGAGTGCCACCAATGGGTAGGGCTTAGGGGGCGGGGGTAGGGGAGAGGAAGAGTTGGGAACAGAAAGAGCTTGAGAGTTTCATGGGCTTCTTGGGAATTTCACTGCTAGACATATATTAACCATTCAGGGGAGGGTAAGGAAGAGTGGTGATCAGAGGATCTGATTTGTTACCCCATATCCAGTCATGCCTGCCTGAGAGGGTCCGTGGTTGGTGCCCATTTGTAGCCCAATGACATTCTTGCCCCACTGAAGCTAGTTTTCTGTGAAATTTCAGGGATTCTCCTTGGAATTCTTAGGCAACCAGTTAGGATCTCCAGAGAAAAATCCATTACCCCAAGTCACTGCCAGCTCTCTCAGGTTCCTCAGTGTCTACTGCATACAGACCATATCCTTTCCTTCCCAAAGGTCCACATTTAGAAGATATCAGTGACATTGATTCCATAGCACTGTGCCACCTACGGGAACTGAGAAATCTGTTGCATCTGTTTGAAGGCCATGCATGAAGCCTGGATCTTTTTTACTGGGTTCTTTTACCACGCCATCCTTAAGCCAGTTTTGGAAAATCTCTCACCCAGGCTGTACAACTCTGTGGTGCTGTGTGGTAATCCACTGAATGAGGATCTACTCCAGATCAGCATCATACTGTTTTTCAATTTTCTGCTATACCTCCCAGCTCATTCCATTAACAAGTCTCCTATTAGCCATTCTGAGATGGTGATGCAGTTATCTTTTCCACGAGGTGGTGGATGGAGAAAGAGCAAAGCCAGCTGCAGTGTGGTGTGCAGATTATCTTAATTACATAAATTATATAAAAAACAGACTGAAAAATGTAGCAGGATTTTTTAATGTGCCTCTCTTAGATGTGGACCAATCTAACAGGAAGATAAACAAAGGGAAAATATAGAATTGAACAAATTCCTATAAAAAGTAGAATTAATGGACTTAAGACATTTTCTGAATGGGATCCAAGTATCTCATGGAACTTAAAAAAATTACCACATATTTAGGTACAAAGTTATTGAAAATAAATATAAAAAGGTCAAAATAGGAGAAACATCTATTATAGACCATTGTAAAATAAAAACATTAATAATTATTCATAGTAATCAATAAGATCACAAAAAAAGACCCACCACAAAATGGATACTTAATACTAATATCTGAAGAAATGATTAGGTCAAAGACCAAGTTATAGAAGCAATAAATATATGAAGTCAATAATAATGATGAAAAGATACACTAAAAATGTTTTTTTAATGAAACTAAGGAAATCCTGAGGGGGAAAATCTTATCCCTATAAATATACTCTAACAAAATAATAATAATAAAAGAGAATAAACTGATTATGCATTTAAAAATCAAAAAGCTAGTAAAAAAGCTAGTAAATGAATTATCATCCTGGAAGTAGCGTGGATATGGCTTGCCTTAAAGTGGAATCATGGAAGCTTGTTCTCATTCCCTTCTTCCTCCCCTTCTTTGCCTTTTCTCTGTCATTCCAGTAACACACAGGATTGTGAATTTGCAGATTCCTTGGACAAGGTACCTCAGATGTTATGTTATCCAATCCCATCATTTCATAGATGAAGAATCTCATATCCAAGGTGGTTACATGGTTTGCCCAAGTCACACAATGTGTGTCAAGCAAAACTTGAATATACATCTTCCTGATTCTGAGGTCCGTTCTCAATCAACTAGGATAGGAAAAGTGTATGTTAAAGGGGTCATGGGAAGAAACATACATTAAAACACTATTGGAGCTGTGAATGGGTCCAAACATTCTAGAAAACTACTGCATATGAAATTATGGTGGAAAAGTCATTAAACAGTTCATTTTTGCTCCATTGGTTCTAGTTCTTGTTCTATGGTTCAAGGAGGTCACAGTCAGAAAGAAAAATCTTAAAAATCCCAAAATACTGATAACATAATTTTTGAAGTAGAACCAAAAAATGGATGTCTGTCAATTGAGGATTGACTGAACCAATTGTGAAATATGAATATAATAGAATATTTTTACACAGTATGAAATGACTGCTACAAAGATCTAATGGAAGCACAATATTTTTGTGTTGTCTGAAATGAAAAATACCAAGAATTAAAGAAAGCATGGCAAAACTTAAAGTTATTTGGTATAAAAAAACAGGAAGTGAAGTAAAATAACATGTATAATGATTACTTTTACATAAATTAAAAAGAATACTAAAAAGCACCTAAATGCAGGTAAAGTGTGATCAATCTTGATTCCAGAGAATAAATAATGAAACACTTTCTCCTCAGTAGAGCAATGAGGGACTATAGGTACAATTATGTTGCCTACATGATACAAGCTGTGTCAGTTGCCTTTGATTTACTGTTTGTCACAAGGAACAGGTACAATAACTTATTTAATAATGTTTAATTTCAAAGCATATGCCAATCATTTTCCCATTATATCAACATAGCATCCCTGTGATTTTGGCCAAGTAGGTGTATTTTACATATGGTGCTCAGAGAAATTATATGACATGGCCAAGGTGAATGAGTTAGGACCTTGGGAGCCTGGGTTTAAACTCCTGTCTTTCTCTAAGTTCAGTACTTTTTTTCTGGTAGCCAACACTTTTGTCTCTAGGCAAAATAATGACCAACGTCACATTTAAGTGTTCAGGTTTTATGTGTTTTTTTGGATGATTCTCCAGATTTCAGATTTAAGATTCTCCAGATTTAAGAGGGCTTAAAAACATTCTCCTCTTCTCAGTGACATTGTAAAAACATTCTCTAGGAGGGCAGGGATTCTTTCTTTTTGTATCTTTGCATTTACTACTGTCCCTACCATAGGGGTTTGGTGATTGTAAGTCTTCAATTTACAAAATAGTTACTAACTGCTGGCCTCCTTACCTGGAGTATTCTCTCTTTTCACTTCTGCCTCCTGGTTTTCTTCAGGAAACTCAAATCCCCCCTTCCCATTACACCTTCCTGGTCAGCCACCTTCCCACCTCTCACTAGTCTTTTCTCTCTGAGATTATCTTCCATTTGCCTTAATTATATTGTCTATGTATACACATAGTTGTTTATTATAATGTGTACAGTAACCATAAATTTTTTCCCCTTTCCTTCATGTCCTCAGTACTTAGTGTGGTGAGGGACATATGATAAACACTTGTTAAATGCTTCTTGACTTGATTTCAGTGCATGAATGAATGAATAACTTCAATGATTGGAAATATATTAATAACAAAACATCCGTGTTGCTGGAATCCTAGATGAAATAAAGTGCCAGACTTGGGAAAAATATTGCTATGTCCTGATTTTTATTCATTTTCCCAGCAAATTGAATTTTCTGTGAAGCTAGAGGAGGACCAAAGCAAGCATAGGTTGAAACACATCAAGGGGCCTCCAACCAACTGTTCCTTTGTTTTCTTCTATATGAATATTTAGGGAATCAGTAAGAGAACAGAATATAGTAATTAAAGGTCTAGAGAATGAAGTGATTGGACTCTAACTTCTAAGGCTGCTTCCCAGTTCTAATGTTCATTGAGTTTTGGTAGTCAGGGGTGAAACAGAGTGATAAATTATTGGTGGTAATGGCTAGCATTTGGACATAACTGCAGCAGTAAGAATTAAAGACAGCTTTCTGAAAGAAGGCTGTTGGAAACACTTGCCCTGCCCACAATACAACAGACTTCTATTGGGTTAGTAGGTTTAAGCTTGGGGCTGAAATGAAGGAAAATGAGCAAAATATGGAAACTTAAGCTTGAAGCCACAGCAATGGTAAAGAGGAAGGGGAGCAGTGGGAGTGTAGCTGGAGATGGGTATAGATAACCTTGTGACATAGAGATACACACAGAATAACATGTATATGGTAGCTTAAGGTTTGCTAAGCACTTTATCTATATTATTTCTCTTCATCTTCAAAACAACCTTTTGAGAAAGCCAGCCAAAGACTAATATAGATTGAGATAGAGACAAAGAGAGAAAAACTAAGAGACTGTCAGGGGAAAAGAGATGCAAGGAGAAATACAAATGAGCAATGGAGGAGTTGGACTTTGTTAGACTAAATCTTACTACTTCCTGGATGAATGACCTTAGGTAAATCACTTAACATCTCTTGGTCACAACTTTATTTCTAAAATAAGGAGATTGACTTAGATGGTCTCTGAATTCTCTTCTAAATCAAGACCTAGGATCTTATGATCTCACAGCAGATGGCAATACTTTCCTTTTATATTCATCAATCCTAACACCTGCAGTAATTTCCCTTAGCCAAGATGTATTGTGTTATAGAATCTCTTGAACAGCTGAAGTTATTTCTTGGCCCTCATCAAGGGTGGAGAGACACCAATAGTCATGGGTAGACATATCCCAAATAGAGATCATCTTCTTGAAGGCTAGGATTACCCATCCTGCCAGTGATACAGATCGAAGGTCAGCATAGAAAGGAAAGTTGCCCAGTATCTTCACAAAGACAATCTGTAATTTCTAAACATCCTGTGGTTAGAATGACTGAAGGTAGGGATCTGCCCTAAACAAACAGCCACTTCTTAGTTATTCCAAAACAAGAGGTTTGCACTGCCTTCAATGATGACCATATGACTATCAAAAGCTGTTTACCTGGTGGTAAATCATTGCCTGTTCCCTCTCTCTGTTCTCCTTCCTTTGTGTATCCCTTCTTTATTTTTTTTTATTTTCACCTTTTCATTGTTCGAATTTCAAGGTTACAGTTTTTCTGATGGTGATGATTCTATACTTGCCCAAGAGACAATAACAAAAAATTCTGAAAAGGAAAGGAACTGGGAGGAAAAAGGATTGGGTTTCTACTGCTTGACCAGAAGATGGCACCATAATCCCACCAGCCAGCCGCGTTCTTTAACATTAACAGGAACAATTGTTTAATCCTGTGTAATATCTCCAAGTTAAATAGCAAATGTCCATAGTTCCCTATTGATGTGTAAGAATATTGTCCTTCCTTCCTTCCTTCCTTCCTTCCTTCCTTCCTTCCTTCCTTCCTTCCTTCCTTCCTTCCTTCCTTCCTTCCTTCCTTCCTTCCTTCCTTCCTTCCTTCCTTCCTTTTCTTTTTCAGTAGCACTTATCATTTTAGAATATACAGGCTCAAAAGGAAGCAGAGATAACAAATATAAAGAAACAGCTCAAATATAACAAAACAAATTTATCTTCAATTAAATCTTCCTGGTTCAGAATTTGTGATTCAGATAGCATTTGAACTGAAGTTTAACTTTGAATAGAAGGTTGCAAGTTCTGATTTTCTTATTAACTCACTGGGTAAAGTGTCAAGTCACTTAGTTTCTTTGGATTTCTCATATATAAATGGTGAAAGTTGAACTAGAACATGCCTAAGGTCCCTAACACCCAATTTATGATCCTAGGATCTTATAACTCTAAATTCTGGAGGTGTGATGAGGAAATGTTTATGTATACACACACACGGAAATAAAAACACTAAAATGTTTTTAAAGCACTATTACATACATTCATCTATTCATTAAAAGTGCCACTACTCAAACACTTTGATAGGGCAATCCCAATTTTTGAATGTACTTAAAAAGATAATGCTGTGATTTCTAAAAACTTATGATTGATAATCACTTTCCCCATGCCCAGTTAGTCAGGAATTATTCACTAGTCCAATTTTTTTTTCTAGAATTACTGTCTGTGAGTACAGAATAAAATGTATTAGAGTGTGGAGAAGTCAAAGAAGTATTTTTGTTATGTTCTATATTCTTCTTAGACACGAAAGGGCCCTAAATTATTAAAAGATGGAGAGAACTTATTTTGGTGTCTTCATTTATGCCAAATAGTATGAAGTGATATGGTAGGGGATCTTTGGTGTACCATGCACTGTCTTCTAACTGTGTATTTCACAGATCTAAGAATAAAAGTTCAAATACAGTGAGAAATAGCACTTCCAGATGTATACCTTGGACTAGCTCTGTGATTGCTGTCTTATCTCAAAAATGTGCCTAGCATTTTTTTCTAAGTAGGAGTCTGATAATGTTTTAGAAACATTTAGATAACATTAGTTAATGACATTTCCATAACACCACTGTTCTAGGGCTAGGCTATTTGCTTTCTAGGGTTAGAAGTGAGCCTGAAGTGCACTTTAAATTACCATTTTTGTATCTGAAAGAAGGTGAGTTGGGAATAGTGAGTGAAGTGAAATCTGAATGATAAAGCCTGGAATGTTGGAATAATGATAGAAAAAATGATAGAAAATGATAGAAAAAAGACTATGTAAATATAAGTTCACTGGATAAGCTATTTAAAAATTAGAGGGACTGAATAGGCTTGCTTTATATACTAAATAGATTAGAGTTTAAAAAGTTGAAAGTCCACAAAGATTATAATCAAAGTTAACATGAGTTTGATGAATTTGTGTAGCCAATCCTGAAATTTTATGATTCAATCCAACACAATAAATAATTTAGTAAATTCTTCCTTTGTGCCAGATATTGGGCCCTTGCCCTAGGAATAAAAATTAAAAAAAAAATTTCCCAACCTCAAAGAATTTATATTCTCTTTAAATTAGGGATTATCTGTTGTAGTTTATACCTGAAATTTCCTGAGTATGGACAATCTTCTAGTGTGGCAACTCAGCTATAACGTTTAGTCTCAGAGATCTGCCAAGGATGCAGAAATGTTAAATGACTTGGCATGACTTGGCTGTAGTAACACAGCCAGGTTTATTTGTTGGTTTTTCTTTTTCCCCAGAGGCAAATCTTGAGCCCACATTTTCTTGAGTAGGAATTCCTCTTTCTACTGTTTCTATCTCTCTGTCTGTCTCTGTTTCTGTATCTCTCTCTCTCTCTCTCTCTCTCTCTCTCCACCCCCACCTTTCAACTCCCTCTCTTTTGCCAATGTGGCAAAGTAAAAAGAGGGATAGTTATTGAAATACTGTTTACAAAGTATATTCTTAATTGATTGAATGATTCTTCTCAGTTCTTCTAGATGGGGCCTCAGTAAGGAACAATGAATTCTAGATATCTAAATTCATCTTTTGCAAATGAAGTCACGAAGAATGTTTCCTTGGGTTTGGGATATCCCAGGCAGTGATACACTTGATAAAAAAAGGGATGGCAAGTCACTAGAAGAAGGAAAAAAAAGGACTGTTTCCAGAGTTGATAAATTTTTAAAGCTGTAAAGCTAGGTGTGATATCCACAAATCTTAAAGGACTAGACACAGATTCTCTTATCATTTCCCTGACAAAGTATTTGCAACACTTCACAAAAAAAAATGTTCCCTAATATTTATGTGCATATAGGTATTGGGTGGGGGCCACAGATTTACTAGTTACTATGTAGAAACCATACCCTAGAGTGCTATTATATAGTTAACAAAAAAGAAATGTTATTTGATGCTAAGAAGCTGACAATTAAAGAGGCAACATAGATGTAGAGAGATATATAGTTAGGTAGTCCCTCCATCATCATCATCATTATATATATATTGCTTTTTTGGAGGGGAGAAGGCAGGGCAATTGGGGCTAAGTGACTTGCCCAAGGTCACTCAGATAGTAAATATTAAGTGTCTGAGGCCAGAGTTGAACTCAGGTCCTCCTGACTCCAGGACTGATACTCTATTCACTGTACCACCTAGCCACACCCATCATCATATTCTTTAAAGATAAGTGAACTACTCATAGGGTTATAGATTTTGAGCTGGAAGCGACCTCAGAGGTCATATGTAGTCCAAATCCTTTATTTTGCAGATGAAGAGAATGAGAGACAAAGAAGAAATGTGGTTTTCTCAGGATCTCACAGGTACTAAGGTACAGAAGCCAGGTCCTCTGATTCTAAATCCAGGGTGCTTCTCATTGCAGTGTGCAATCTCAAAAGCAAACGTTTCCATTGTCACTGATTTTATAATATATTCTGTAGAGCATGGGTGTACCTAATTTAATGTGACAAATGTGTGTATAAAAAATGCACATGAAACAAATTTCACTACTGAGTTAACTGGCAGGTGGGAAATTCACCATTTAATTGAATTCTGTGTTGAACCTTTTGGCAAGGTGAAGAACATGAACAATTACTCCCTAACTTATGTCTTTTGTAAATTTAGTCTTTCACATATGAGTTTTCTTAAAATTGGGGGACTCATCAGCATCTAAGAGAAGAGAAGAGTTAGTAATTTAGTTCAAAACTTCTAAGGTTAAAATTACTAGCATATTACTCAGATAAGAGTGGTCTTGAGTTGAGAAATTTTGAAATGGTCAAAAGCACCTGGGCCCATGAAATAACCCAGGAACAATGAAAGTTGGAAAAGTGGAAGATTCTGAGCACCACAGAACAAACTGGAGCACTTTCTCTGCCTGTTTAGTTCATATGAAATCCTGATGACAGGCATGTGAATAGGCACATAGCTATTTTTGTATATACATATAATATGCATACACTCGTGCATGCATACACATTCACATATAGGTACCTATATTGATTCAATGTGAGAACTCCCCACAGAAACTAGAGGAATTATAAAATACACGATCAAATTAATGTTCTTTGTTATTATCAACTCCGTATTTGAAATTGAAGATAACTTCAATTATCTCAACTTTAGTTGAGATTCAGACTAACACTCCGCCCCCAGCCTTAGAACCACCCCAACTCCCACTGGCACATCCATCCCCCAAACTATAGCTAATTGGTCACTCAAGGTGTCAAGATGGGAAAAAAACAAAACAAAACAAAACAAAACATTTCCTTCTTGGGAACCAAATTGCAACTTAGGAACCCTCCAAAAAGCTTTCCCTTGATCAGGATTGGTTTAATAAATCATTTTTTTGTAGTTAAGTTCAGCTCTGAGATAACACTTTAAATTCCTAACCTCAGCATGCTAATCTCCAGCTAGGGTTTTTTAGCTACTTTCAATTCCACTGTTCAAGAAGGGGCTAGTTCAGTTTACCTGCCCAGGCATTAGCTTAATTCCAAGGAAGATACTTAGCTGAGAAGACCATAAAGGCTACCTGAGGGGACGCCTTTTTATTCCCTACAGCCCAACTCTTGCCAGCTAATGAGTGACTGCTTTTTAAAGCTTACGGGGGAATGGGACTAAACAAATGAAAAAGGAAAGATATAAGCCAAACAGCTTAGCTCCCCTCTATTGTTTATTTTTAATACTCCCTTGTTGGGTGGGGACTAAAGGGGGGTAGAATGTATAGAAATCTTTGTAAGGGTCCTGAAATTGCTGAAAATCCCTTCAAAGCAAAGCCAGTTAGGGAGACTTGTTCTTCCCCCACTGCTCCCCACTCTCTGCATCATGTGATCAGGTAATGTACTTGATTCACACAAACAGGTAATCCACAGGACTGCACTCCAGACAGTTAAGTGGCTTTAACGTAAACTCTCATTGCAAGGAGACTGAAAGGCCAGATAAAAGCTTCATTTGTCTTCTGAGCACTTGCTGAAAATCTACCCATTATACAGTGCAGACCTGGATGAAGGCTGCCGGTGCCTTTTTGATGTGGGAGAATTCCCTGTTTTCTCTGAAGAGTCAATGACCCAGCTTTTCTTCTGCCTTGGCAGAATGTGGGTATTCACTCAGTGCACATTCTAGGGCTGTGATGGATGGCTGAGCTGAACTTGGCCTGCACTGAGGAGTGGAGGGGATGAAAACTGGGCTCGGGCTGAGCCTTTGTTCTGTCCCACCGTGGCAGCCACTTGCAGTAGCCAGTCTGTGGACTCCAGGGCCTTTCAATGAGAGGACAGATCATTTGGTTGGCAGATAGAGCAACAAAGGTTTGCTTATGATGCAGTGGCCTCCCCAGAAAAATAGCTTTTTTGTGTCAGAATATTTATCATTTGTTCATATCATCATTTTGGGGGCAAATGGAGCTTGGACAGTGCGCTGGGGAGCCTTTTATCTGGGCATGTGAACATTGCTTTGAAGCTGGGGGCAAGCCATACATTACAACCAAGTGTAGCATTGGAGCAGCAGGAATGGTTGTGGAAGGAGTGGGAGAGGCTGAAGAAAGATACCCAGCTGTTAATGGGAAATGAGAAAAGTTTAATCTTATCCTCCTTTCTTTCAGCAAAATAAATCCTTTGTTCCCCCATCAAAAAAATTAAACTATTTGAGCTCTTGACAGGGAGTTTCTATCTTATTTTTTAGCCTGTCTCATGATTCTAAATAAGAAAAGCATTGGAATTATAGAATTTTAGAACACGAAGAAACTTGGGGGATCATTGAGCTCAATGTCTTAAGAGTATAGATGGGGAAACTGAGGTCTGGAGAAATTAAGCAATCTTTCCACAGTTACACAGATAATGGTAGAAGCCAGGACCCTGGTCTTTGATTCAGTTTGAATTGAGGTGTTGTTGTTTGTTTGTTTTTTTAGTTATTGTCTTTCCTACAGTCATAGAATAATAGGTCCTCCAGAAGTCTTTGACCCATTAAAATTACTCTTCACTTAGATCCTTACTAGGGGAAGAAAGCATCTAAAACAATGTTTGGATCTGGCTTATCTCTCACATTGCTAATGAGAGCAACAAAGAGCCTTAGATCTTCTTAAAGTGGGTAAAGCAATAACACTTAAGTGAGAATGATAGCACTTTGGGAGTAATGATGGAAAAAAGAAAGATCAATTTCAGGAGGGGGATGCTCGTTTGCTGACTACTTGACTCAGTGGCAGAGTTTTAAATTTTTAGAATTCTTAGAATTTTTTTTTAACTGCTGGTGCAGGAAGAAGGCATTTACTTAAAAAGTTAGGTGGGGTAAGATTTTATCAATGTGGATAGTCCTTCTACCCATAGAGATGACAACTCTTCCTTGCCTGGTTCATGCAGAATAATTGTCCATCCCCTCCACTGCCCCCAAAAAACCATTTAATAGGAGGAAGGCTTGTCTCTCCTTCTTTTAAAATCTTGGCAGCACCACCAAAGAAATACTCTGGTCGTCTCTCTCTTATGTCTCAGCCAATAAACACTAAAACATTTATTAAGCTCCTACTATATTCCCAACACTGTTCTAGATTTTGAGGATACCAGGTCAGTAACAAAATAGTATCTACTCTCAAAAAGTTTATAGTCTATTGGGCAGATTTTCTATATGTAAGTGGCCTAACTCTTTTCCTACTTATATCTGATATCCTTGATGTATTTTATACTCAATTTCATCTACACATTTTTGCTGAGAGGATGCTACGGGTCACTGTGTATCTTTCCACTGTCTATTAAGTAAATTAAATCTATAATAAATCAAAATTTATTAAGCACCTACAATATGCAAGGCACTGTGCTAAGTGATAAGATTTGAATTCTTTCAAAATCATGGTATTCTATGATTTATGGTAATATAACATCAGAAGGAGACTATTGGTGTTAAAAAGGTAGACTTTAATGAGTAGTAAGCTTTTTGAGAATGCTGAAGCACAATTTCCCATATGGCATTCAGTCTGATCTCCACCTCCAGTTCAATTCTAGACCCAGTTCATTGTCCACTAGTAGTGCCTTTCCGAGGTATAAATAAATGTTCTAACTTAAATGGCTGCCTGTCAAGCAGGTGCATTTTTTTTCAGCACCATAGACCAATCTTTTTTTACATTAATATGCTTTTCACTGCAGATACTTTCTAGTGTTCCAAGTTTCAATGGAATTTGTGAAATGATTTCTATTAATAGGATGATCTGCAAACTCTCCCCATCAATAATGAATGTATCTTTTATTCTCTCTCTGAACAAGACATATTCAATGACATTGGTGAGCTGGTTAAGTGAATAGATGTCTTGTTTTTTTTTTAAATTTCACTCCATTTCAGTATTAGGTGAATTATTGAATATTATATTTTTCGATTGGCAGTCTAGATAATCTTATGCATGTTTGGTTTTTTGGGAGGAGAGCCCTTAAGACTGCATTTTACTCCACTAAGTCAACTAGTTTGTTGACATAAGTTAGCAATTGACAAAATAGGGTTTATGTTCTCTACACCTCCAAGTCATTTTGCAACCTTTAATTGATGTAGTCAGCTGTAAATCATAACTCACATTTACATGTCACTTTTTTTTTCTTTTTGGAGGTGGGGAGGCAGGACATTTGGGGCTAAGTGACTTGCCCAAGTTCACTTGGCTAGTAAGTGTTGTGTCCAAGGCCAAATTTGAACTCAGGTCCTCCTGACACCTCCTGGTGCTCTATTCACTGCACCACCTAGTAGCTCCAATAAGTCATTTTAAAGTTAACAAATTGCTTACTTCACAAATAACCTTGTGGGGTAGTTAATGTAAGCATTCTTATTTCCATTGAGGTAAGAGAAACGAGTTGCTGGTATGATGCTTTCTTCTCTGTTGCCCTTTTCTTTTCTTCAGTAAATACTATAACAGAAGTGATCATTCCTCTTCAAACTCATTTTGATGCCATTTGTTATTTTTTTTTAATCTTTAAGCTATAAATATATTGAAAATCAAACCCTCAGTGCTTTTCATCCTGCATTATCTGCATTATGGGATTATTCTTTATGGATTTGATCAGATTGCCAGTCATTGCCAATTCTTCATAAAATAAGAGGCCAAATATGGAAATCCTATTACTTTGATGGAAGGGAAACAATTATATTCAACAAGATATATTTCGTTTCATATATGTCTGTTTTCTTCTTTCAGATTTTATCAACAAATATTCTTGGGTTTCTGTGATATAGCAAAATCTCATACCAAACTCTCTGAAAACTGTTTTACCTACCACAACTGATTCTGAAAATTTTATGAGGCACTACAGTTCATGGTTTTCTGTCATCCTACTCCATTGTGTTTTGAATATGTGCTTGTATTTGAAACACATATTGCTCATAGCTTCTGTGTCTCTCTCAAGACTTTGTTGATAGGAATGATGTTTAGGGTATTGGGCCTTCTCACTCTGGTAATTATTTTGCATCAGTTAAACTGTAACATAGTACTAGTCTGAAGTTGTTGTTGTTTAGTCATGTCCAATTTTTCATAACTCTATGGACCATAGCACATCAGGCTTTTCTGTCCTGAACTATCTCTTAAAGTCTTTCAAACTTCAGTTTCATTGTTTCTGTGACACCAACTATCCCTCTCATCCTCTACAATCTCCTCCTTCAATCTTTCATAACATCATTGTCTTTTTTAATGAGTTTCCTTTCCTCATTATTTGGCCAAGGTATTTAAGCTTCAGCTTCAGTATTTGATCTTCCAGTGAATAGCCTTAATTAATTTTTTTTATTATTGTCTAGTTTTATCTCTTTGTTGTCCAAGGGAAGCTCAAAAGTCCTCTCCAGCAACATAATTCAAAAGCTTTAATTCTGCATTACTCACCTTTCCTTACAATCCAACTCTCACAACCATATATTGCTGCTGGAAATACCAAAGCTTGGGTTATACAGACCTTTGACAACAAGGTGATATCTCTGCTTTTCAGAATGCTGCCCTGATTTGCCATAGTTTTCCTTCTAAGGATTAAATATCTTTTCATTTCATGACTGCAGTTGCATTCTGCAGTGATGTTTGAGTGCAAGAATATAAAATCTGACATTGCTCCTATTTCTTCTCCCTCTATTTGCCAGAAAGTGATGAGAGCAGTTGCCAAGATCTTAGCGGGTTTTGTTTTTTGTTTTGTTTTGTTTTGTTTTGTTTCCTTTCTGGTAAGCTTCAAGCAACCTTTTATTAGTCAGAAACAACGTCCTTGTTTTTATCTAGTTCCCTTTTGGTGGGGTCAAAAATGATAATGACTGGTGCTACAATAATTTCACAATTTTCATCTTTATTCTTTTAATTTGGCTTTTAGTTTGATTTTTCACTGTCCAATAAATGTTTTAGCTACACAGGGAAAGTTGATTCTGAAATGAGAGCTATACCAAATATAAAAACAACTAACTACATTTGTAATCAGAAGAACTTCAGTGAAGATAGCATGACTTATATGAAATTAGCAGATGGTATAGCTTCTATTGTTTAGCAATATATCCCATTGTAAATGAAAACAATTTGCTAGCCAACATGGGTAAGCTAATATGCAGAATAGAATTATTTCATTTTTGTTTTATTGTTTTTTATATGTTTGTTTTATTTTCAAAAATTGTTTCCACTTAAAATCAGAACATCATGAGAGACGTTATTTTTCTGAAGTGGTAAAATGTGAACATATGTCTTACTGTTAAACTATTAGAACTTAAAACAAAATTAAGATTTTGGGGACACCTTGTACCTTTATGTTAAAATTTTTATGTAGCCAACAGAAAGAAATCTAGGGTTTCTCTTTGACTTGAGAAAAAGAGCAACAATTTTAAATGAAATTGTTAACTTTCAAATTGCATTGTTATAAGAGAAATTAAGATTGGTTGCTGGCAAGCACATTTTTTAGGTATGATGGGGATAATTTGGAAAGCATCCAGAGGAAGGAACCCAGGATGGTGAAGGCTTCAAGCTTATTCTGTTTTAGGATAAAGGAACTAGAGATTTTCATCTCAGAGAAGGGAACTCCTAGTATGCATATAGGATCACTATTCAAAAGTATTTGAGGGGCTGTCATGTCAAAGAGGGATTAGACTTGTTCTGTTTGTCCCTAGAGGGCAGAACTAAGAGCACTGAGAGGAAGTTGCAAAAAGGCACATTTAGACTTGAAATCACAAAAAATACTTCCTAACAATTAGAGCTACTCCAAAGTGGAATAAGCTGCCTTGGGGACTAAGAGGTTCCCACCTACAGGAGGTTTTCAGACAAAGGCTGCTTGATCACTTAGGAGTTATCATGTAGATGGAGCTCTTGCTTAGGTGTGGCTTAGAATAGTATAGATGACTTTGGTTTCTGCCTCTCAGATTCATAAAAAGAAATCCTGAAGGGTAAATAGTTGGTGCAGTAAATAGAGCACTGTCTTGGGAATCAAGAAGACCAGATTTCAAATCCAGCCTCTGGCACTTACTAACTGTGTGACCTCTGGTAAGTCACTTAATTCCTGCTGCCTCAAAAAAAAGGAAAAAGGAAAAAAAAAGAAATCATGATTACAGAGGAATTCAGTAAGGAGCAAGTGATAGATATACAATGAACCTTTGCCATCACACAAGACTCTACTTTTCTGAAATCCATATTCTCCATTTTTACTCTCCTCTTTCCAACCTAATTCTCATTTCCTAGCACCCTCCTAGACACCCTTTCATCTCATTTAGTAACTTCAGTACTTGGTTTACGATTTTTGTCTCTGATCTATCATGTTTTGTTACTCTTGGTAGTTCATATAAGATTTTTTAAAAACATTTATTTAGTACCTCCTATATGTGACGCACTTTGCTAAGTATTTTACCAAATATTTATCTCATTTGATCTTTATAACAACCTTGGAAGTTGGGTACTATCATTATGTTTATTTTGAAAATGAGGAAACTAAGGCAGACAAGTTAAGTGACTTATCCAAGATCACACTCTAGTAAGTATCTGAGGTCAGATTTGAACTCGGGTCTTACTGACTCCAAATCAATGGCATTGCTCTACTGTGCCACCTCACTAAACCTATCTTCGTTATCTCTTAAATGGGGCAGTTGTTATACCATTGTAATACTGGTACTGTATACCTTACAGGGTTGTTCAGAGAAAAATTCTTTGTGAACTGAATTCTTCAGTGAATCCTTGATCTCATTTATGTGGTCTCTCCCTCTCATGGTGCCAATTCATGATCAATCAATATTTTCTCAGTCTACACAAATATTGTGTCCAGACCCTTCTATAAATCCTCTATACAGCATCTGCCAAATATTCTGGAGGCCTTCTTTTGACCTTTTTAACATTTCCACAGGTGCCAGGACAGTACTGATCCAACCTGACCTATTATTTTTAATATCATGAATTTTCAAAAATTTTCTCTTAATCTTAATCTTAATCATGACCTTGTGACATGACCATGAAAGACATAATCTTGTCTTCAATTTTTCTCATTCTTTTACTGCTGATTAACCTATTCATCATACTCATGGTCATATTTAGCTCTTCAACTGTCTTTTGCATCTACCTACATCTCCTGAAGAATATCCCACCCAGCTTTAACCAAATGTTTAATACTATTCTAATACTATTTAATACTATATTTTAATACCATTTCAATAAAGATTGTATTTATGATCTTGTTAGGATAGGGAATTCCTAGATGTGCCTCCATCTTCCAATGAGGGTTGATATTTTCAATGTATAGTCATATACTGGGGCAATGAAAGATTAAATGCTTTTTCCAGGGTCACATAGCCAATATGTGTCAGAGGCAGGACTTATAGTTAGGTTTCTCTCTTTTATTGACCAAATTTCTATCCACTCACTGCTTCATTTCAATAAAGTTCTCATGAACAATCTAGATTCCCATGTCCCCTTAAGTTTTATGTCATTCCTCCTTTATTAATTCCATAGCTCTAAGGAACTCTAGTGAAGATAGCTTCCCTATGCATCCTTGGACAATAGAGTGTTCACAGAAATCCATAAAACTCTAATGAATAGATCCACATCAAATATGAAATATCTAATAACATTTAGGTCCTTATTACTAATTAGTTATCACTTGTTGAATCTCTATCATGCTCCCTACCCTGGGTGTTCTAAACCTTTTCCAGGAAATTTAATCTGTCCCAATCTCCCCCAAGATGAGCTAATTTTTTTTTCAAATGCTTTATTAACTTCTAGTATACATCATTCATTTCCATCAGATTTTGAGTTACAATATTTTTCCCCATTTTTTCCCCTGCCCACCACCCCTGAATAGCAGTCCCACAGGATATCTCCTCATGCAATCTGCTCTCTCCCATCTTTTCTCCCATACCCCCTTTGACTTTTCCATTAGGGCAAGGTGACTCCCCATGCCCCAATGACTGGACATCTTATCTCCCAATTATATGTAAAATAGTATTAATAATGATATTTATATATTTTTGAAACATTTGATTTTAAAACTTCGAATTCCAGATTCATTCCCTTCCTCCCTTGTCACCCACTCTTACTGGGAAGATAAGCAATTCAGTATGTTGTACATGTGTAGCTATACAAAACATTACCATAGTAGATATATTGTAAAAACCTGACTATATTTCCCTCCCTCCTATCCCATCTCCCACCTGGTCCACTCCCCACTTTTATCCTGCCCCTTTTCAAAAGTGGGTGCTTCCAACTTCCCTCCCCCCAGGCTGCCCTCCATTCCATCATTCCCCCCGCCACTTCCCTCCCCCACACACTCTCCTGTAACGTGAGATATCCCATTTAGTATATATGTCATTCTCTCCTTGAGCCAGATTCAATGAGAATAAGGTTTTGCCTTTTTGCCTTCCTGTTCTTCCCCTCCCCTGCAGCCACTTTCCCTTTCCTCTTCTGCATGAGATAGTTTACCCCATTCTGTCTCTCCCCATCTCCTCTCGTTATTTCCTCTCTCACCTCTCAATTTCACCCCTTAAGTATCATCCCTTAACATTAAATTCGACCTGTGCCCTCTATCTATATATACCTATAAACATATATACACACATTCACATATGTATTCATATGCCCATATATCCTTCTTCAGCTATTTTCATACTGAGAAAAGTTTCATCAGTTACAGTTATCATTTTTCCATGTAGGAATGTAAACTTTGATAAGTTCCTTATGATTTCTTTTCCCTGTTTACTTTCTCAAGCATCTCTTGCTTCTTGTGTCTGAATGTCAAATTTTTTATTCAACTCTGTTTTTTTTTTCCCTCAGGAATGCTTGAAAGTTCTCTATTCCACTGAATGACCATATTTTCCCCTAAAACATGATACTCAGTTTTGCTGGGTAGGTGATTCTTGGTTTTAATCCCAGATCCTTTGCACTACAGAACATCATATTCCATGCCCCTCAGTCCCTCAGTGTAGAAGCTGCGAGATCCTGTGTTATCCTGATTGTGTTTCCACAATATTGAATTTTTTTCTTCCTGGCTGCTTGTAATATTCTCTCCTTGATCTGGGAATTCTGGAACCTGGCTATAATATTCCTAGGAGTTTTCTTTTTGGGATCTTTTTAAGGAGGTGATCTGTGGATTCTTTCAACCTCTATTTTGCCCTCTACTTCTAAAACATCAGGGCAATTTTCCTTGAGAATTTCTTGAAGGATGATTTCTAGATTCTTTCTTTGATCATGGTTTTCAGGTAGTCCAATAATTTTTAAATTATCTCTCCTGAATCTATTTTCCAGGTCAGTAGTTTTTCCCATGAGATATTTCACATTGCTTTCTATTCTTTCATTTGTTTGAATCTGCTTAATAGCATCTTGATTTCTCATAAAGTCACTAGCTTCCATTTGCTCCAGTCTAATTCTGAAGGAATGATTCTCCTCAGTGAGCTTTTGAGATTCTTTTTCCATCTGACAAATTTGGCTTTTTAAGGCATTCTTCTCCTCATTGCCTTTTTTAGCCTCTTTAGCCATTTGAGTTAGTCTATTTTTTAAGGTGTTGTTTTCCTAAGTCAGGCTGTTGACTCTCATTTCATACTTTTCTTGCATCTTTCTCATTTCTCTTCCCAATTTTCCCCCCACTTCTCTTATCTGCTTCTTAAGGTCCTCAATGGCCTGTAGCCAGCTTGTATTTTCATTTGCGGCTTTTGGTGCACAAGTTCTGACCTCACAGTCCTCCTCCTCTTCCATGCTTTGATCCTCTTTGCCCCCAAAATAGGAGTCTAATGTTGAATTTTTCTGTTTATTTTCTTCCCTTTGCCAAGGCATGTTGTCACTCAATTACTTGACTTTTGGGCTTATTGCCACAGTAGGACTCTGCCACCAACCAGGGGAACTTCCATCCCAAATGTTGGGGTTTTCTCAACTGCCAGAGGTATTAGAGGGGGGGCTTTCTGAAGCTTCCACACACTTTGGCAAGCTGGTCACACACCCCAAGACCTCCACCCCAGACTGCAATCCAGATCCAAGAAGGTTAAAGCAAGAGCAATTATCCCCCAGACTGATTGCCATATCCCCCTACAGTTTGCAGGGCAGGTGCTGAAGCTGCAATGTGGCAACGTGGCACAACTTTCCCAGGCTCCTCAGCGGCTACTCGCCCCCAGGGGAAAGAGGCTACACACTCTCCCAACCAGTCCCAAAGTCTATAGGGCACTGACCTCTCACTTTGTCCTAGGCATCGATTTATTTATTATTTTAGAGAGTTTCCTAGGATACGGAGTAATTAAGTGATATACTTATGCCCAAATAACCAGTTGGTAAGGGAGGCAGGGATTAAACTTGTCTTCCTTGACTCCCAGGCTGATACTCCATCAAGTGTCTCATGGCGCCCCCTGTCTCTTTCTTTCACTAAAAATTGTTTTTGATCTATAGTTTTTTTTTTTTTTTTTTCTGATTCCATCACTGTGTCCCCTGCTTGGGTTCAGCTTCATCAATTTTTCCCTAATTCTGACATAGTAGATATCTTCTTCTTTACTTTCTCCTTGTGGAATATTCAGAGAAACATGTTTTCTTTCTGATTAAACTGTGAGCTCTGGGAGGCCAGAGCCAGTGCTTATTCAATTTCATTGAATGAATTAATTTAACAAATAACTATTTAGGTCTTAAATATTATTGAGTGAATTATTTTTTAAAATTGAATAGGATATTTATTTACAATTACATGTAAAGATAGTTTTCAACATTTTTCTTTGTAAGATTTTGAGTTCCGTTTTTTTCTCCCTCCCTCCTTTCCCTCCCTTCTCCTCAAGATAGCAACTATTTGATACAAGATTATATATGCAGAGTCATGTTCAATGTATTTGGTGTTCTTTTGGAAGAAGGTATTATATTAACTGTGAAAATCTATACATGGTTCTTGATTATCCATAAATGTACAATTCTTAGGAAAGAATTGGTTACTATAATGATGTAGTTCATCCTTTAAAGAGTGTAGAGAAGAGACTTTAACTAAGATAGCTGCCTAAATTGTAAGATGACTGCCCAATTCTCTAATACCTATGCCAGAAAAACCCTCTTGTTTATATCAAACTGCCTGTTGACCAAGAACTCCACTGAGAAAATACACTAGCTTCTTCCACCCCAGAGTTGCACAAGAGGTCAGCAAGAAGCCCAAGGAAAATATCAATGAAACATCAATGAAATAAACTCTAGCACAGGGAAGCCTGTCATTGGTACCAACATGGCCAAAGACATGTGTATCCTGCAAGCTCTATGCCCAGACATATCAAGAACAGAGGGTTCACCCAGGAAAATTACAGGGTGGTCTGAAATTCTCAGGGTGAGGCCCTTTGGAAACCTCAGGGAGTGGGATCAGTCAGTGACTTAGCATGGCTCCACAGCACATTCAGTCTGAGCATACTAAACTCAGGGGCTCTAAGGTTCTGAAGACTGTTCTGAGATGCCAGAGTGGGATTTAAAAATCCAGAGTTCTGCAGCAGATATGAAATCCAGGAATTTGAATTAAGAGCAAGAACCCAGGTGATCCAGAGTAAGACTAAGCAAAGCCAAACCACTCCATCAAAAGTATAGCAGAGGGGCGGCTAGGTGGCGCAGTGAATAGAGCGCTGGCCCTGGAATCAGAAGGACCTGAGTTCGGAGCCGGCCTCCGACACTTAATCCGCACAAACAAAAACCTAGCCGTGTAACCTTGGGCAAGTTACTTAACCCCAATTGCCCTAAAGGGGCGGCTAGGTGGCGCAGTGAGTAAGAGCGCCGGCCTCGGAGTTTGGATGACCCGAGATCAGATCCGGCCTCAGAAAATGAGCACCCACGCATAAATCAAATGACTAGCCGTGTAACCTTGAGCAAGTTACTTAACCCCAATTGCTTTAAAAAAAAAAAAAGTATAGCAGAGGGAAGAACCTGGCTCTGGTATAAAGCCTCAAATCATGAACTACAAAAGAATAGATGAATGGAAGCAAATATCATCAAGGATTATTATAAATATATAAATACTCCATAAATAGAAAGTTACTATGAAACAATTGCAAACAGGAATTCAAAAGAAATTTTGGGGGGCGGGCACAGGGAGTACACAAATACTTAGAAGAAATGAAATTTCAAAGTAAAATAAAAGCTCTTGAGGAAGGAAAATGATTACCTTAAATGAGGAAATGGTAAGCCACATCTAAGAAAACTCAAAGAAAAGAAAAATACATAACCTTATGTGCCAGCAAGGAATATTAGGACAAAATCAAAAGATTAAAAGCAATGAAATAAATGTAACCTATTTTAAATGTAAAAAAAAAAACCTCACCTGAAAAATAGGTGAAGAAGAGATAACTTAACAATCATTGGACTCCCCAAATACCATCATAAAAAAGCCTGGAAGTGAATATATATAAGTGAAAACTATCTCACTTGTTTAGAACCATTGGATAAAGGGAAAATAGTAATAACTTACCAATGTAATCCTGAAGGGAACCTCAAAAGCAAAAGGTCCAGGAATGCCCTAACCAAAATCCAAAGTTTCCAAATCAGAAAAAAAATACAGGAAAGATAAAAGAGAGGACATCCATTCCACTTCAGTGCTGCCACATGGAGCTGTGTTCTTGTTTGAGATGCCATATTTCTTCCTTCACAGTGATTATATTTAAAACTGCTGCTACCATTAAGATGGCACATGAAGTGGTTATAATAGGATTTTGTCATTATAAATAGATATAATTTGCTCCAAGTTTATACAAGATGTTTCATGAGGCATGTGCTATTCTTTGAGGCACTATTCTCACCAATAAAGTTCAAATGTGGTTCATTTTTTAAGTCTGATGTAATGTAATAGCACTCACATGTTTAAGGGACATTTACTTAAGAAGGATGATGCTCTCAAATGGGAAATGACTGTACACGTTGTGGTATATTATTGTGATGGAGTATAAGTGTTATATAAAAAAAATGATGAAGGGGATGGTTCCAGAAAAAGCTGGGAAGACTTCTACAAACTGATTCAAAGTGCAATGAGTAGAACCAGGAGGATATTGTATACAGTAAAAGCAAAATTATAACAATAACCAACTGTGAATGACTTAGCTACTTTGATCAATATGATAATCAACAACAATTTCAAAGTATGTAAGAAGAAAACTGTTATTCCACCTCCAAGGAGAGAACAATAAACTTAGTGCAGAGTGAACCACATTTTTTTCACTTTCAAAAAGAAATAGAATGATGCTTTTCTGAAGAAAAAAACATCATAATTTAATGCTTTTTGCAAAAGGATGAAAAGTCACCAACTTTTTAAATTGGCTGGATAAAATTCTTCCAAATCATACTTTCTTGTCATTTCAATTCTCATATTAAATATCTTTTTTTCCTCTACTCAGAGAGAATCAGAGCAGTAATATTTAATCACTTTCCAGATTTTTATGGTCTTTACTTTAAAATTGGAGGGACACACAATGTACTCCTATATGTCACACACACACACAGAAACACACACACACACAGAAACACACACACACACACACACACACCACCCGTCCCTGCAATAATCCACCTCTAGCTATTCAGCATGTGACTCCCTCCCTCATTAAAATTTTGGAAGGAGAATCAGGTTATTCAAGCATGAGCCACAAGAGCAGTGTAGTGGGCACAGTGCGGGACTCTCAACAATAGAATTCTGCACCTGCAGAAGTTTCTGCCAAAACTGATCTCACACAACTGTTGCACTTGATTAAATGCATCAGGCTGGGGGAAAATGGATTTCTATACATCTCATTGTACATGTTTTATTGGTTATGCTCATGGGTGGAATATAAGGTGAAGTTGAACAGGAGACAGTAGGAAAATCATGCCAAGACTCAGACCTGTTTTTAAATTCAACAGATTCTGCAGGAAGTTCTTGCCAAAACTTCATTTTGGACTTAAATAGAATGGCATAATGGGGTTTCTCTGTGTTTAAAGGAACTGTCAGAGAATTTGTATGTAGAAATTTTTAATCTATAATTTTACAAGTTTTCCCTAAGGTGGTGAATTAGAAACATTTTTTTAACCTATTGTGGTACATGTTGTGGGACACTAACCCACAGTCACATAATTAGAAAACTTCTTCATCAGAGTATAGCTAAAGGAGATTGTTTGAAAAAGCTTTGTTTTCTCCCATGTTCCTTCTCCAAATTTCACATAAAAGCATCTATTGCTCATATGCAAAAATATGGACAAAATGTGATAAGGGTACTCAGAAGTTTGCAGTGAACAGACCACTGAGAAGGTGATTATTTTGAGACTGTCATACAGAATCATAGTGACCTAGGACTAGGGAGGACATGAGAGGTCATTTTCTACATCCCTGTTTTGCTTGTTCCTTCTCAAAAGAAAACATTCTAAAACTTCTTTGTGGAATTTAGTATCATAGTATGATGGAAGACAATGGAGGTAATCATGTGAAATGTAATGAAAAAATCATGTTGACCAAAAACCTTTTCCATTTCTTGACTAGGAATTGGCTTAGAGGAAATGTGCTAATTAATGATCTTGGTACTGGTCCACCTAACAATGCCTTCACCATAGGGAAGGACCACCATTTCCAAGGTCTAGCTTCTTCTCCAGATCCATCAAAAGAACTATGGAGACAACTCTTCTTCCATCTTATGGTGATCCTATGATACTATAGGTGCTGGTGATCCTACAGGATAGCTGGTGAACAACCTTGTTTGGACTGTATGAAGGTCTTGCTTTTCTCTCCCCCATCCCACTCCTCAAAGGCTAAGTAGAAAGAATACTTTTCCAATACTATCTCACATAGGCACTTGCTAGAATACAAACTCTTTGAGAGCAGGGATTATTTACCGTTTTCATTTCATTCTTAATATCCATGGTTTCTGGCACAGAGTGGTTACTTAACATATCCTTTTGACTGACTGATGGCCATGGATACCACTAGTAAAGCAAAGAAAAAAATAATCTAAGCCTTTTCAGGCGGATTTTATCGTCATCAACTTTGGTAGCCACAACAACTTTTATTTAGCACTTTCTGTGTATCACTATATGTGTCATTGTTCCTGTTACTACTTAATAGTAATAAGTGTGTATACATATACACATATATGTATGTATGTATGTATACATTCAGTTTAATGAGTCATGAACATAATGAAATCAAGAATCAAACAGCTCTTCATTATTACTAAGTGGTTACAAAAATCATGTAATCATAGGTCCAGACCTGAAAAGGAAGTTGTCTGATCCAAACCTCTAATTTTATAGATAAGGAAACTGAGAACCAGAGAGTTTAAGTGACTTCTTAAAAATAACAGAGGTAATAAGTAGCAGGAATGTGATTTGAATCCAGATCCTCAGACTTAAAACTAGTATGCTTTCCACATTGCCACTTTATAGGGATACAATTTATTTTTTTTTTTAATTTCCAAATTTCAACTAGGGCCTTACTGTAACAAGATAAACACTTTTCCTTAATTGATGTTCTATCTCATTCTATATGACAGCTGTTCCAAACCCTTTAGTCTTTCCTTTAGTTTCCCATAGTATCCCCTCTATACCTTGTTAGCCGAGGACCTTTCTTCATGGTTTGAAAAAAATGAGTGTGTTTACTGAGAGTTTCCCCTCATTTCCTCTTCATCACACATCATTCAAATATCTCCCTCTACCATCTCTTCCTTCACTTTTATCTCAGATAAAGAGGTGACCTTTCTTCTTGACAAGTTGAATCCCTTTATACAAAGCCTTGATCCTATTCCAGTTGGGCTCCTCTAGCAAATTGTCTCTACTATCATTTCCTTTAACTATTATTTTCATATCTACTATGAAAAGTAATTATCTACTATCTACTTTTCATATCTACTTCCCTTTTATTTCATATATAGAAAGGATGTTATTTAGGTCACACTTATATAGTCTGAAGTTTTTCCCCACTTTCTTCAATTTAAGTCTAAATTTTGCAATGAAAAGCTCATGATCTGAGCCATGGTCAGTTTCAGGTCTTGTTTTGACTGACTCTAGGATTTCTCCACTTTTGAGTGCACAGTATATAATCAATCTGATTTTTATATTGTCCATCTAAAGATGCCCATGTGTAGAGTTGCCTTTTGGGTTGAAAAAGAAGGTTTGCTATGACTAGAGAATTATCTTGACAAAATTTAATAAGTTTGCCCTGCTTGATTTTGTACTCTAGTGCCAAACTTAGTTGTTATTGCAATTATTTTTTTTATTTCCTTACCTTTAGCTTTCTAATCCCCTATGATGAATGTGACATAGCTAGTTGTTGTTTGTTTTTGTCTTATTTCCAGAAAATATTTTGAGTCTTCATAGAACTGATCACCTTTAGCCTCTTTAGCATCAGTTTCTGAAGCATAGACGTGTACCACTAAGATGGGTTCACCTTGGATTTGGATAGATATTATTCTATCATTTTTGAGATTATACCCGAGTACTGCTTTTCTTAACCTTTTATTGATTATGAGGGCTGCTCCATTTCTTCCAAGGAATTCTTTCCCAGAGTAGTATATAATGATGATTTGAATTAAATTCACCCATTCCCATCTATTTATATGAAGAGTATGTCATACTGGATATACTGTCAGACTGGATGAATCAGAAGTAAGAATTAAGGTTACAGAAATAAATATCAGCAATCTCAGATTTGCAAACAATACCACTCTGATAGCAGGAAGTGAAGACTAACTAAGGAGTCTCTTGGTGAGGGTGAAATAGTATAAAAGTTGACTTAAAGCTTAACATCAAAAGCACTAAGATCTGGGCAAACATCCCCATCACTTCCTGGCAACTAGAGGGAGAAGAAATGGAAACAGTGTCAGATTTTGTATCCTTTGGCTCAAAGGTCACTGAAGATGGCTACACAAGTCATGCAATTGAAGTGAAAAAAAAAAAGAATAAAATAAACACTTGCTTGGAAGGAAAGCTATGGGAAATGTGGACAGTATAGTAAAAAGCAGAGATACCACTTTGCCAACAATGGTTCATATAGTGAAAGCTATGTTTTTTCCAATAGCAACATGTGACTGAGAGTTGAACTATAAGCTCAGTGACACAAGACTGATGTTTCCAAATTGTGGTGCTGAAGAAGACTTTTGAAAATAAGGAGATTAAATCAGTCAACATTTAACAAAATTAATTAAGGTTATTCACTGGAAGATCAAATACTGCAGCTGAAGCTTCAATGCTTTGGCCATATAGTGAGAAGATGGGATTCACTAGAAAAGACACTGATGTTGGGAAAGATTGAAGGCAAAAGGAGAAGGCAAGGGCAGAGGATGAGATAGATAGTGTTATAGAAACAATGAATGTGATCTTGAAAAGACTTCAAGAGATAGTGAAGGATAGAAGCACCTGGCATGCTCTGGTCCATGGGGTCACAAAGAGTTAGACATGATTCGACAACAGAAGATATTTTCCTTCTGGCTACAGATATGATCATATTTCTTCATTCTTTACCAAAAATAAAATAAGATGAAATCTTCACTTATCTGACCCCCCCCCCCCCATTAACTTTTGTCCCATTTCTCCTGTACATTGTGGCCAAACTCCTTAAGAAAACCATATACAATTGATGCCTCCACTTCTCTAATTTTTTCTGGCCTCCAACTTGATCATTTAATTGAAACTGCCTTTTTCAAAGTTACCAAGGATCTCTTAATTATCAAGTCTAATGGTTTATTTTGAATCTTAATCCTCCATGACCTCTCTGCAGCATTTGACTCTATTGATCGCAATCTCTGAAGTATTCTTATCTATCTAGATTTCATGGCACCTCTCTGTCCTATTCTCTTTTTATTCATCCAAATGTACTTTTTTAGATTCCTTTCCTGTAGCTTCCTCTGTCATATACTCTAACCATGGGTGATTGTTCCATCAGATCTTTGTCCAGACTCTTATTATTATTTTTTTATTCTATATTATCTCACTTGGTGATCTCCTCAGTCTCCTTCATTTCAATCAGTCAGTCAGTAATTCAATAAGCATATGGTAAGTGTCTACTTTGTTCCAGGCACTGTGCTAAGAACTGGACATACAAAGAAAGATAAAAGAAAGTCCCTGGGGGCAGCTAGGTGGTGCAATGAATAGAGAACCAGCCCTGGAGTCAGGAAGGAGGTCCTTAGTTTAAATTGGCCTCAGACACTTAACACAAAAACTAGCCATGTGACCTTGGGCAAGTCACTTAACCCCAATTGCCTTCCAAAAAGCAAAAAAAAAAAAAAAATTAAAAAAGAAAGTATTCAAACCATGAAGAATAGCTAGTGAAAATTCCCAGAGTCTGAGAATGGAAAACTTTTGTGACTAGTATCTCTGGATTTCAGAATACATAGAGGGGGAAAAAGGTATTAGAAGCCTGGGAGGCAGAAGGTAGTCAAGTTATGAGATGAGAAACAGAAGATTTTATGTTTTATCCAGGAGATGGTAGTGAGCTTCTGGAGTTTGTTGGAGAGGGTGGTGACATGATTAGATGTATGCTTTAAGAAGATTAATTTGGTGGCTGAGTGGAGGATTTCTTTCCGCACACCAATACATCCTCCATCACTAAAGTGATTTTCCTAAAGCATAGATCCAATTATATCATCCTCTCCCCACTCAATACATGAAATTCAGGGTAAATAGTATTTTATTTTTTCCAATTACAAGTAAAGATAGTTTTCAACATTCACTTTTTATAAGATTTTGAGTTCCAAATTTTTCTCCCTCTCTCCCTTCCCTGCCCCCTCCCCAAGATGGCAAGCCATCTAATGCAGGTTATATGTGTGCAATCATGTTAAACATGTTTCCACATTAGTCAGTTTGTGAAAGAAGAAACAGAACAAAAGGGGAAAACTACAAGAAAGAAAAAAAGTGAAAAGAGTATGCTTTGATCTGCATTCAGACTCCATAGTTCTTTACCTAGATGTAGATTGCATTTTCCATCAAAAATCTTTTGGAACTGTCTTGGATCATTGTATTGCTGAAAAGAGCTAAGTCTATCGTAGCTGATCATCATACAATTTTGCTGTTACTGGGTGCAATGTTCTCTTGGTTCTATTGAGACCAGATTTAAATGTAGGAAGAAAGATGAATTTTTCTGACTCCAGGCCTGGCACTCTATCCATTGTGACACTTAGCTGACTTCAAAAGTCTTGGTGCTGTTTTAAACTATAGGGTATTCTAAACACACACACATGTTAATACACACATATATACATGCACATACATGTGTGTACATACATACCTATGTATGTGTATATACATGCTTATCTTTTGCTCCTGTCATATAGTCACACTTAGTTCAGTCCATACCATTTCTGTTAGGCTTTTGAAATATCCTTCTTAAAACAAAACAAAATGCAGAGACTTATCTGTTTTTTTCTTTTTATTACAAATTCTTTCTCTCCCCATACTCCCTTCCCAAACCAATGAAAAGGCAAGAAAAAAACAAAACCTATTATGTATATTCACACAAAACAATTTTTCTGCATTTGCCATGTTTCAACAAAAAAGAAAGAAAAAACGATATGCTTCAGTTTGCAGTATGAGGTCATCAGTTCTATATCTAGATGTAGACAGATTATTTCATCATCAGTTCTTTGAAATTCTTATGGATCATTGTGCTGATCAGATTAAAAATTTCTTTTCACTTTGATCTTTCCTGATTCTCCCCTCTCCTCAGTTGCTAATTCTTCCCCCTTTCAAATTAATTTCTTCTATACTGCATATACAGTTTCCCAAATGTGTTGTTGCTCAATCATTTTCAGTCATGTCTAACTCTTTGTGACTTAATTGTGGGATTTCTTGGCAAAGATACCATAGCAATTTGCCATTTCCTTCTCCAGTTCATTTTCCAGTGAGGAAACTGAGTCAAATAGGGTTAAATGCCTTGCCCAGTGTCACACAGCTAGTAAGTGTCTGAGGCCAGATTTGAACTCAGGTCTCCCTGACTCATTTCAGTTGTATCCAATTCTTCATGACCCTGTTTGGGATGTTCTTGGCAAAGGCATTGAAGTGATTTGCCATTTTCTTCTCCAGCTAATTTTACAGGGGAGGAAACTGAGGCAAACTTATGCTACATTAAGCAACTTGCCCAGGGTTACACAACTTATAAGTGTCTGAGGCCAGATTTGAACTCAGGAAGATGAATCTTCCTGATGCCAGACTCAGTACAGTGCCACTAAGCTGCCCACAAAAAGTCTTAGTGTTGCTTTAAATTATAAGGTGTTCCACATATTTTATGTTTTGGTAGCCACTAGATATCAATTTGTATGTTATCCTCCTTCTACATTGGAATATATCTTCCTTAAGAGCAGACATTGTTCTTTGTGTTTCTTTGTCTCTGTTGTAATTAGCAGATTTCCCGGAACATAGTAGGCATTTACATTATATATTTAATAAATGCTTATTGACTAAACCAAAAGAATGATCCTTTTCCTGTAACTTGAGTCATTGTACAACCAGAAGTAACCTCTGCCTGAAAGATTTATGATCATAGGTCCCATATATGCATTGACAAAGAAGTTTGTTCGATTCAGACATATGGGCTTGTTGGGTGGTTCTATCCTCCTAATTCCCCACAGTCATTCCAGCAAGCCAGAGATAGGGATTATGGTTGCTCCTATCCCATACCCAACCAAATTAGGCACTGTAATTGCCTATTTCACCATAATAACATGGTAAGGGATCTCTGACTTGAGTAAAAGCACACCTGGTTTGGGTATTAAACCCACAAATTAAATCTCTAGCTTTTATTAGGGTCAAATCTAAACAATTATAAAGCGTATGGAAAGCCCTATTTCCAGCCTCCTAGAACATAAACTTGGTGATTTACACAGATAATAGAAAATCTAAACTGCTATCTTGGAGAGAAAAAAGAGAGAGAGGGAGAGAAGAGAGAGAGAGAGAGAGAGAGAGAGAGAAAGAGAGAGAGAGAGGGAGGGAGGAGAGAATGGAAAGAAGGAAAAATTAACTATACGTGTGTATATATATATATATATACATATGTAATATATGTATATATGTGTGTATTATGTATGTGTATATATATATATATATATATATACACACACACACATACATACCTATCTACTCTCCCATCACAACAGTCATTTGTTTCTCAATATATATATGAGGTAGAACCATTGTGTGCACTTTGATGTGGAAAGATTTTCTGGACACTTGGACATTAAATTTTAGGAAACTTCCAGACACTCATTGTGGTGAGCCAAAGAGGCCTGTTCCAGGACTCTGATAATTACCCTGATATCAGTGGACCTGCATGTCAAAGATCTCTTTGAGATGCGACTTTTCACTAAGTCTGCTCCGGAGTTCTTTTGATATAGGTTGCATTTAAAAGGATGTTATTGGAGTTCTTGAGATCAACAGGATTCTGTCCCAGGATATATCTGATTCCACACTCTGGTATCTTTGAGTGGCCAGGTCTAAACATGATGTCTGTTGAGGATTGCGCTTCAGCTTTGAGGTTTGCTCTCAATTGTATCTGTTTATGACTGTGGCTGCATTAAGAAGTACCGGAGACCCGGATGTAAGGCTCTGCCCCAAATCTTTAGTTGTCCAAAACATTTGCAGGAAGTCAGTTCCTATGCAGATGTTCTTTATGATGCGGCCTTGGCCATTAGGCTTTGAGGCCAGCTCTCAAGAGCATCCTTTGAGATGTAACTGACTGCATGTGATAAGAGATAACTGACTTTTCCTAAGACTTTATGGCACCTAGGGATCAATAGGCCTTACTGCCATGCTACTTCCAGGATACAACAGACTAAGATAATGACATCTCTTCCTTTCCGTCTTTTGTCTCTTTGCTCTATAAAAACCTTTCCCTGAGTATCAATAAATGGAGTTCATGGTTCTTCCTTGAGCTACCCACATGGCCTGGTCATTTCTTATTCATGTCTCCGGATCATCATGCTAAGTGCTGGACACTGAGCAGCCCATGGCAACCCATCTATTAGGAACACTTCTTTTTCCTTGAAAAAAAGCAATAAAAGGAAAATGTTTACTCTTCAGACTTAATGCCATGTATTCCTATAGTCTGTCCAAAGGAAAGGCCTCCCACCTCTAGAATAAAACAGCTGTTTTTGCACAGCTCATGGGGTAAGAATTAACACCCTCTGCTTTGAATCAAAGGGAGAAGTAAAGGTGGTTTAATTGTCCATCTGCATAATATCAATGTGTGGCTATGGTGAAGAATATCAACTATCTCCACATTCACATTTAATCAGGAAGACTCCAAATAAATTCACATTGGAAAGAAAACAGGCAAAAGAACAATTTTTTAAAGACCAGTTGAGACTTGATATTCTCAATGTCTAGAACTATCCAAAAATAGAACATGTCTCTTTAGATGTTAAGTTCTAACTTATCAGAGGTCTTTAAGCAAAGGAAGTACTATCATTTGCCAACTATCTTATAGAAGTGATTCTTTGTTTGGCTCTCTTTGGAACCAGAGGTTTGCTAAAGTTCTTTACAACTTTTGAAAATCTGTGATTTTCCTACAATAATCTCCATCCTTAGCCCTCATTGTCTCTTGGCATACTGGGTAACCATAGGTGAACTATAGCGGGAAAGCACTTTAGAGGTCACCTACTCAACATGTAGTCCAACCTGTTAACTTTACATATTTGAAAACTGAGGCCCTGAAAAATTAAATGACTTGCCCAAGGTCACACTGGTAGTAGCTTAACTCTGGGTAAATACTAGCAGCACCCTCCTACTTCCTATACCAATTACAGCTGATTTGGATTTTATACTAAGACTTCCTAGATAAACAGGGACCTCAGCAAAAAGTGTAAGAAATATAAACTCCAGAAAGCCATAGCAGGGGTACAGTAAGACTCTGAATTAATTAAATAAATGTTCACTAAGAGAGAACTCCCTTTCTCTGTAGCTTGTCCCATGCATCAGCTGCCATTTAATCTTGCTATTCTTAGTTTTATAACATTTGTGTTATGGGAAATTAGGGTAATTTCCACATCACTTTGATTTTCTTCCCAATAAACAAAGTGTAGTTTGACATAAAAAGACAATGCCCTCTTGTTGCTTTCCACAGTTAGCTGCATTTTTCAGGGACCCTTAGACTGGAATGAGAACCTCTCTACTCTCCCATCACAACAGTCATTTGTTTCTTTCTTCCCAGTAGTTCTATTGTATATTGTCTGATATCTTATATGTTACAGCCTTTCATAGTCCATGTATATGTGTGTGTTTGGAAGGGTAGGGGTGTTGAGGGGAATGAGGGAAAGAGAAAAATGTTGCCAACATGCTAAGCTCCAGGCCTTCATGGAGTTAACTTAAATGAAATCAATAAATTAAACAAAACCGGATGTAAGCAGCCTTGAATGGGGAATTGTTTCTCATTGCCATCAACACTTGGGATGTGATTGAAAGGAGGAATATTTAAGGAATGTTGACTACGATTCAGCATCACTGCCTCCTTCTCACATAAAGCTTACTTTTAAATCAGTTCTTGCTTTGGGAACAGAGGAGACATACACAGCTTTGGAAGCGGGACATGAACAATCAAACATCTGAAGCAATGGGACACAATGAACTTCTATAGAACAAGGCTTGTTTTCAGATAGTTGATATGTTAAGTCTGACTTTGCCTGCTTAGTTGTGGGTTCTACTTTCTGGTGAAAACAATCACTGTTCTTTGGTGATCCTCATAGTTTTGGTTCTGTAGTTGTAGTTTAAGAATTATAAAAATATAAAAATTCACATACATATAGTACTTTAAGTTTTGTAAAATATTATATATGTATATATATCTTTGCATATATGTATATCTGTGTATATCTATATCTAGATATCTATATCTATATATAGAAATATACATATATATATACATCTACACGCATATATGTGTGTCTGTATATATATGTATCACCTCATTTTAGTTTTATAATAACCTTAAAAACTAGGTACTATTATGACCCCCATTTTATACATAAAAAAAAAACCTGAGAGAGGTTAGATAACTTGCCCATTTACTAATTGCATGACTAGTAAGTGTTTGAATTGGAATCTGATTGGACCCTCTGATTGGAGTGAAGAGCCATGGGTTCCAGGGCCTCTATTTAAGAAAAGGGTCCAGGCCTGGCTAGGTGGCTCACTGAATAGAGTACCAGCCCTGGACCTACTACTACTAGCTGTGTGACCTTGGGCAAATCATTTAACCCCAATTGCCCTTCCCTCCCCCTCCAAAAAGCAAAAAAAAAAAAAAAGATAAAATAAAATAAATAAGAAAAGTGCCCTGCACAGTCTTCTTCCCATTTCCCACTAACTACACTGCTTTAAGATCTCTTTGGTCTTTTCAGTGATTCTAGCTACATTCTTTTCCCCACTATCTTTCCCTTCCCCACTCCCACTTTCAGCTTCATTTTGTGTGTTGCTTTCCCCTATTATATTGTAGCCTCCATAGAGCATAAGGACTGTCTTAATTTTCATTTGTATCTCCAGTGTTTATCACAGTGCTTGGAACATAGTAGGTGCTTAATAAATGTTGATTGATTGATTATTGGAAATCATGTACTATTCCTGTGCTTCCTCTCACACAACAGAGAAAAATATAATCTTGGACAAGTCATTTAATCTACAGATTTCCTCACCTACCAATCAGCTCATTGAAGAGCACTGAACTTGGGCCCAATTTGTCTACAGACAATTCACTTTCACTGTTCATTGTAGCATCCTTACTTCTTGGAATTTTAGGTTCCTCTCCAAAAAAGATGTAGCTATTTGTGCAACATGTATTTCAAAGAATACTTGTGAGGATCAAATGCAATTATGTTTATGAAATTCTTTGTATCCCTTAAACATATAAATTCAAACAATTATTTTGATCACACCTAGTACTCAAATGCTGTTATTATAATTATTCTATATAAACTTCATAGTTTCTCAGACTCTGCTTCATAGGATCTGAGAATAAAATATAGATCTGGAACGTCTAACTTTCTTATTTTAGAGATGAAGAAATTGAATGTCTCCCAGTGAAGTGATGCTTTGCCTAATGTCACACACCTAGTGGAAACCTCCTTTGCTTCCAACCTTATGACACTTTCCAGTTTTCTGTATTGTATCTTCATCCCATCCAGAGGGCAACCAGGACCCCAAGCTCTACCTATCCAAGGCAGAAATTTGGCTATCTTGCTTGAGACAGCCTTCTTACGTGTACTACCTTCATTATAGCTCTGGGGATAAGAATCAAATTAATATTATCATTATTACTGGGGAGCCATGGAAAGCTATTACTTTTAGTTCTATTTATCACCTTGGTGACTGCTTAGACAAATCTGCCTCTCTTGGCCACCATTACCCTATGAATCTTCTACCTCCCTCCCCACCCCCACCCCGCCTTAGAATACAAGTTCTTGAAAAATGAAACACATATATTTTCTGATTTGTATTCTTAGACCCTAGTAAAATCCTTGTCACGTGGCAGACTTGCTAGTTCTGATTTCGAATTCTACATCCACTTTTCCCTCCACCACCTTACAGTTATCGCTCTAATCCAAAGAAATCTTTTCCTCTTTTTTCTTCTCCATATGACATGGTTGGTTGATGGATTTTCTCATCTTTTGTTTTTTTTTTTAATTCAACTATACTTGAGCTCTTTATATTTTAGTAGCTAATACATTAATAGTGAACATTTATATTATGCTTTGCCAAAACTGGATGTACTTTTAGTTTTGAATTGAATATTTTTACTGAAATGATTCAAAAATATCCGTTCAGTGATTCTAATGGCTTTTGTTCTGCTAATATATTTTAGGGATAATAACTGGTAAACATAATGATTTAAGATTTTCAAAGTACTTTAGGTACATATTCTTGTTTGATTCTCACAGCACTCAAAAATCAGTTCTATGATTACTCCTAATTTTACAGTTGAAACTGAAACAGAGAGGTTAGTTGATTTGACCAAAGCCAAACAGCTACTAAGTATCTGAGACACTTTCAACACAGGTCTCTTTGATTTCTGGTTCCAAAGTCAATTCTCTATTTACTATACCATGTTTCAATAGGACTTTTCTTATCTGTTATTTTGTAGATTTTTATTGTTGGTTTGGGTGGAAGTTTGATAGATTGAATGTAAAATTATGTATTAGTCCAATGAATATAAATATCCATTAGATATGGAACTATGTAAACATTCATAAGATTCTACAAAAATATTCTTAGAGATATGCATTAATGACTTTATTCTCAGAGCCTGAGCTAACATTCTAGCAACATGAGTAGATTGAGGTAGGAATGGAAATGCAAGAGTGATTAGGTTGGTTGTAAATCAAGGATTTTGGTTTTGGTTTTTCTCAGAAGGTCATATTCAAGGCAGAGACTAGGAAAGTCTCTGGGAAAGTAAGGAAGCATAGAACTGCTGAACCAAATAGAACTGAGTTATCACTCCTTATGCCAGCTGGCAGCACATCAGGAGGGTATGGAGTTGTGGCCTGCAGTGAAACTATAGGGATCACAGAAATAGAAGATTGGTAGAGACTATGAAAAACCATCTGACACTGTCTTCCAATGCTCACTAGATGTTACTGCCTGATCGACTATAAATATGCACATATATACTCCTTACAACAGTCCCAAGGAAAGAACTATAAATTTAAAGCAGGATCAGGCTTAGTCAATTTGGGACAAATATCTTAGATGCTGAAAAAATTCATAAACACTTACAATCATCTACTATGTCCCCTCCCCTGACACACACATTGATACCAGGTTTGTGATGAATTGTAGTCTGTGTACTGTGTACCAGTTTAGCTAAGTTCACAGGAGAAAGAAGATAAGGAAATAAGCATTTATATTATCACTTGCTATGTGTCAGGCACTGTGGTAAACACATTATAAATATTATTTCATTTTATCTTCACAGCAACCCTGAAAGTAGGTGCTGTTATTTTACCCATTTTTACAACTGAGAAAACTTAGGATAAATAAAAGGTAAGTGATTTGGCAAAGGTCACACAACTAGTAAGGCTTTGAAGTCATATTTTAACTCATCTCTTCCTGACTCTAGGCCCAAAGCTCTGTCCAATGTGCTAATTACCTCTAAGAGAAACTCATTATCAAAATATCTCAAAAGTATTATATGTTTTAGACATAGCCAGTACTGAAGACTGTCTACTAAGCTCTAGAAAGGTAACAGTCTGTATCAGAGGAGGATGAGGAAGCATGCTCTTACCACCAAATAAACAGGTCCTTGAAATGAATGTTCATATACATATACAAGTGTATGTGCTTGTGTGTAAGAGAGAGAGAATAAGTTGTCATTTATAGAGTACCTACTATGTGTTAGGCACTGTACTAAGCACTAGGGCTATAAAGAAAGGCCCACAGATATTTCCATAAACATACATACATATTTCAGTGATTGTGTATGTATGTAAATATGCGTGTGTACATATATGCACATGTTGTTGTGGTTCAATTGTTTCAGTCTCATCTGAGTCTTGGTGAGCTCATTTGAGATTTTCTTGGCAAAGATACTTGAGTGATTGGCATTTCTTTCTCCAGCTCATTTTATAGGTGAGATACCAAGGCAAACAGGGTTAAGTGACTTGCCCAGGGTCACACAGCTAGTAAGTGCCTGAGACCAGATTTGAGCTCTGGAAGATGCATCTTCATGATTCTAAGTCCAGTGCTCTATCCACTGTGCTACCTAGCTGCTTTGCTTTATAATTTATAAAGCACTTTACTTATGATCCCGTTTGATTCTTTGAACAGTCCTGTGAGGTCAGTAGTACATATATTATCATTCCCATTTTATACATGAAGAAACTGAGACACAAAGAACTCCAGGTTAGTGGGGCAGCTAGGTGGTGTAGTGAATAGAGCATGGGCCCTAGAGTCAGAAGGACCTGAGTTCAAATTTGGCCTCAGACACTTGACGCACTTACTAGCCATGTGACCTTGGGCAAGTCACTTAATCCCAACTGCCCTTCCTTCCCCACAAAAAAGCAAAAAAAAAAAAAAGTAAAAATTAAAAAAAATTTTAAAAAAAGGACTCCACCCATTATGCAGCTAGTTCCTATTAGAGATCAGGTTGAAACCCAGACTTTCTAATTCTAAACCCACCGTTCCCTCCACCACCTTACAGTTGTTGCTCTAATGCAAAGAAACCTTTTCCTTCTTTTTCTTCTTCATATATCTGGTTTACAGTGAGGAAATGGTGAGTGAATTACATATTCACAGAAAGAAAAACAAACAAACACAGTTTGAATGACTGCTCAGTTAAAAGTGATTCCAAAGAATAAGGTGATATTTTGCTAAAAAAAAACATTTATACTCTAAGGACTCTGATAAAATTCATCTTTTGAGAAGAAAATAAAGATCCTGGTCATTTGCAGATCTAAAATGATGTTACTTTCTGAAAACCCCTTCTTTGCCCCCTGTCCCAAACAACAATGACAATATTCTTTTGATCTCTTCTTTGATTGTTTTAACCTTATTTTAATCTTTCCCATTTTCATCCTTTTTAATCCCATGAGGGTAGGAATGAGTTCAGATTTGGCTTTAGAAATAGGTAAAACGGTTGATTATGTTGCTATATGTAATAAAGGTACTACTTAAAGGTGTTCTTACCCACAATTGACCTTCCAATAGCTGCAAGAAACTGCCACCATTCCTTTGGGTTAACTTAAGATAACTTGCTGTGAAAATATAAATATTACCTGAGAGGATGTAAATCAATGAGTCATTATCAGCTAGTTAATACCTAAGGGAAAAATGACTTCAAACACGTAGGATGAAATGAAAAGATAGATCTAATGTCTGAGGGGCATTGGCAAGTGTGTCCAACTAGGGGACCTTGAGTGTATTATGGGATAAGGCATAAGAAGGGCAGAAATTACAAGGGGTTTTAAGTGAATTGAAAACCAAACTTTGCTTATTCACTTTTGTTCTTGGCCTAGTCTTGACTGGAATATCAAGAGTTATGTCTAAATTGAGAAATGGGATTACAAAGAACAAAAGAGACTTTGCCTGAATAAATGCAAACTATAGCATTGAATCAATATTTACTAACTGCCTACGATATGCCAGGGGCTGTGCAAGCACTAGGAATGCAAAAAGAGACAAAAGATAATCTCTGTCCTCAAGGTGCTTCTAATCTAATTGGGGAGACAACAAGCAAAGACACACATATGGATAGATAGATAGATATAATTATATAATAAGCTATTCATAGGACTAACGGGAAATAGAAATCACAAGGTCAAAAAATGGCCTGTGGTCCCTGAAAGTTGGGAACATTAAGCAGATGCTGGGGGTGGTTCTTTGTCCTCTGTGGCATGGTACCTCCTGCTATCCTAAAAGCCACCCCTCCCCCTGCATACAAACATAGGCATACCCCTAATCCCTATAAAGAGGAAGGTCAATGCCTACCCTGGCAATTTGGGTGGGGAGAAAGGAGGGTAGAGAGGGATCACAGATTAAAAGGAAAAAGAAAAAAAATTTGATATTTTTGGTGGACAATTAGAATATCTACAAAGATTTATTTTAAGGGAATCTGAAAATTCATAGCCTTCCTGCTTTGTGGTCATGATGTTAATTGACCCCGGAGGTCATGAAAAAGAATTTGCATGCAATGAATACAAAACAGAATATATTTGAGGGAACTAATTATCTTTGTTGTGCACTACATCTAAAATGTTTAGTAAACCCTTTACAATTTCTATATGAAATATGATAGCTTATATTAAATAAATAAATAACAATAAATACTTGTCAAATTGAACCTAATATAGTGCCACAATCTATTCAAGTTGTTTTCAAATACTTTTATTCTTAACTCTTTTCTTAGCTTAAAAAATTGTGTACATGACTTTTTTATATCAAAATCACTCTGCTTCTTTAAGAAGAGTAGAATATACTTTCTCCAAATGATGAGTGTTTATCCATCCTCTAGGAATCAAACAAAAGCAGGATCTGACAAAAGGAAAATGCAATACTAATCTAAGGGATAGCAACAAAGAGCTTGACTTTAGGCATAAATCCTAAGAAAAAAATGAAGAGTCCAACTCTTCATTCTATTTAATAAAAACAAATGGTTATTTTCCAACCTAAATACATGCTAAAAGGTCACCTCAAACTAATTTAATGTTAATTTTTTGATAAGATAAAAAAATCAAGTAGCTATGAAGAATGGGATAGATTGAAACCAGGCTAAAGAAGTATATGATTTTTATTGTGTTATGGTATTGGAAAAAAATGAAAATATTTATTGCTATAATTGGGAGAGAGAAAAGTCATTTTTTTCCTTTTTAGAAATGTAGCCCTTTATTTCTTATTAAAGTATGGATACTTGAACAGAGTAATTGGAAGTAGACTTTTCTATAAAAATATACAGATCCTTGCTTGTTTTAACAAAATTAACAGTCCTGAAATTACAAAGGAAATAAAGAGAACATCCTTCTGTTTTTCTTAGGTAGCCTCTGCTCATTTCCATACATTTCTTTATTACTTCAAAATTAAAACATTAAATGTCCACTTTAAGTTAGAGGTGGTTCTAATTGAAATTTTAAAAAACAGAGCTTTAAGTATCTTAAAAATATTTATTTTCTTTATTAAGGGCTACGAATACCTTTTATTCAATACACTACAGTCTTTTCCCAATACGTTTTTTCTCTCCTCTTTCTTCCTCTCTATTGTAACAAATAAAATATTAGTCAAAACCAAGTCTAATTACCTCTATACACAACATTCCGTACCTACAGCTGTCCTCTTTCTAAGAGTGGGAAAAGTATATTTCACTATCTGTTCTCAGAGACTGTATTTTCTTTTTAATTGCTTTCTTTGAGTGAAAAAAGACAAAACCACCAAAGCTGAGCAGAGTTATTTAGAAATTAATTTCCTTAACTAATGGATAATATTCCATTCAGATAGAGATAAATGCATGAGGGTGTATGATGCTAGGCTTTGAATGGGACTTCTCAGGGACATTCAAAGGAATAACACTAACCTCTCTTCTTTGCTTACTTCCTCTATTGTCCTTCCCACCCCAGACTCTGACTGACTCAATTTTTTATACATTGCCTCTCCTGTGATCCAAAAGCAGTTGATAAATCTGCTTTGGAATGTCAGAAATTATGAAATTTGACACAAATTTCAAACAATGTGAAAGGGAGCTCCGAACAACTTCTGGAGCCACAGCACCCACAAAGCTGCACAGAGAAGCTAACCTCCTGCTGAGGACAGCCCAGCAGCCCTGCAGGGAGCGGCCAGCGCAGCGATCTGACAGCAGGCAGCACAGCTTGCTGGGAACTGACAGAGCAGCCCGCAGAGCCGATCCCAGGTCCATGCTTTTAGCCCCAGGGCGGCCGGGCCTTCAGCTGGCTGGTGGAACCCCAGAACACCAGCAATTGTGGCGATTCCAGAATTATCAGCACAGATATGCCTAGGACAAAGTGAGAGGTTAGTGCCCTATGGACTTTGGGACCAGTATTTGGGGAACACGTGGCTTCCTCCCCTGGGGGCCAAAAGCTGCTGAAGAAACAGCTGCACAGAAGCCATTTTGCAGCATCAGCAGTGGCTCTAGCTCCTGGTCTGCAAACTGTAGGAAGATCCAGCAATCAGTCTGGGGGTTAATCGCTTTTGCTTTAAACTGCCTGGATCTGGATTGTGGTCTGGGGGGAAGTTTGGGGTGGGTATCCAACTTGACAGAGTGGGTGGAGGCTTTACAGAGGCCACCCAACTGGCAGAAGTTGTGAAGACCCCACGTTTGGGCGGAAGCTCCCCTGTCTGGTGGCAGAGTCCTACTGTGCCAACAAGCCCCAAAATCAAGTAATTAAGTGGCAATATGCCTAGGCAAACGAAACAAAATAAACAGAAAAGTTCAACATTGGACTCCTATTTTAGGGGCAAAGAGGCTCAAAGCATGGAGGAAGACTGTGAGATCAGAACTCCTGCACCAAAAGCCCCAAATGAAAATATAAGCTGGCTACAGGCCATAGAGGACCTTAAGAAGCAGATAAGAGAAGTGGGGGAAAATTTGGGAAGAGAAATGAAAAAGATGCAAGAAAAGTATGAAATGACAGTCAACAGCCTGACTGAGGAAAATAACACCTTAAGAAATAGACTAACTCAAATGGCAAAAGAGGCTCAGAAAGGCAATGAGGAGAAGAATGCCTTAAAAAGTCGAATTTGCCAGATGGAAAAAGAATCTCAAAAGCTCACTGAGGAGATTCATTCCTTCAGAGTTAGACTGGAGCAAATGGAAGCTAGTGACTTTATGAGAAACCAAGATACTATTAAACAGATCCAAACAAATGAAAGAATAGAAGGCAATGTGAAATATCTCATGGGAGAAACCACTGACCTGGAAAATAGATCCAGGAGAGATAATTTAAAAATTATTGGACTACCTGAAAGCCATGATCAAAGAAAACCTAGAAATCATCCTTAAAGAAATTCTCAAGGAAAATTGCCCTGATGTTTTAGAAGTAGAGGGCAAAATAGAGGTTGAAAGTATCCACAGAGTACCTCCTGAAAAAGATCCCCAAAAGAAAACTCCCAAGAATATTATAGCCAGGTTCCAGAATCCCCAGATCAAGGAGAAAATACTACAAGCAGCCAGGAAGAAACAATTTCAATATTGTGGAAACACAATCAGAATAGCACAGGACCTGGCAGCTTCTACATTGAGGGATCGAAGGGCATGGAATATGATATTCCAGAGGGCAAAAGAGCTGGGAATGAACCCAAGGGTCACCTACCCATCAAAACTGAGTATCTTGTTTCAGGGGAAAGTACGGTCATTCAGTGGAATAGAGGACTTTCAAGCATTCTTGATGAAAAAACCAGAGTTGAATAGAAAATTTGACATTCAGACACAAGAAGCAAGAGATGCTTGAGAAGGTAATCAAGGAAAAGAAATCAAAAGGAACTTATCAAAGTTGGACTATTTACAGTCCTACATGGAAAAACAATAACTGTGTTTGATGAAACCTTTCTCATTATGAAAATAATTAAAGAAGGGTACATGACATATGTTCACAGGTATACATGGATAGAGGGCACAGGTTGAATTTGATGGGAAGGGATGATTATTATTTTTTTTTTTGGAGGGCAATTGGGGTTGGGTGATTTGCCCAGGTTCACGTGCCTGGGGTTTTGTTTGTGTGTTGGGTGTCTGGGGCCGGATCCAAGCTCGGGTCCTTCTGGCTCCGGGGCTGGCTCTCTGCTCGCTTCGCCACCTAGCCGCCCCAAGGAAGGGATGATTCTTAAGGGGTGAAGTCAAGAGGTGAGAGAGGAAAGTGGCAAGAGGAGATGGAGAAAGACAGGGTCGGGCAAACTATCTCATGTAGAAGAGGCAAGGGGAAGTAGTTGCAGGGGAGGGGAAGAACAGGAAGGCAAAAAGGCAAAAGCATATTCTCATTGAAGTTGGCTCAAGGAGAGAATCACATACATACTAAATGGAATATCTTACCCTCACTCTCCTGAGTAGGGGAAAGGGGGATGAGACGGGGAATGATGGAGGGGAGGGCATTCTGGGGAGAGGGGAAGTTAGAAGTACCCACTATCAAAGAGGGACAGGATCAAAGTAGGGAATGGACCAGGTGGGAGGTGAGACAGGTGGGAGGGAAATATAAGCAGTCTTTTACAATATATCTACTATGGTAATGTTTTGCATAGATATACATGTACAATACATACTGAATTGCTTATCTTCTCAGAGGGAGTGGGTGACAAAGGAGAAAGGGAATGGATCTGAAAATCGAAGTTTTAAAATTAAATGTTTCATAAGATGTCCAGGCAGTGGGGCTCAGAGATTCACCTTGCCCTAATGGCAAAGTCGAAGGGGTATGGGAGAAGATATGGGAGAGAGCAGATTGGATGAGGGGATATCTAGTGGGACTGCTATTCTGGGGTGGTGGGTAGGGAAAAATGGGGGAAAATGTAACTCATAATCTGGTGGAAAGGAATAATGTTAACCAGAAGTTAATAAAGCATTTGTTTAACTAAAAAATGAAATAAAAGAAAAAAAAGACTACTAATAAAAAAGAAATTATGAAATTTATAAAAATATTTTCTTTAATAGAAGCAGATAGGTGCCACAGAGAATATGGTGCTGGACCTGGAGTCAGGAAGACTGTTTTCCCCATTAAACATTTTAATTGATGCTCTGAGACAGTCAGGTATAATTGGGGATAAACAAACATGATGGCCATACAAACTCTTCATTATCTTCTTTTCACCATGTGGCTCTTTATGATATAGCAGACAGCTCCTTCAACTAGTACAGAATATTTCCATTGTCACAAGATGCTGAAATCCAATCTCTGACACCTCTGGAAACAAACTGAAGATTGGACCAAACTGTTACAATGCTAACTCACTATGAAATGAGATGAGATTGCTTTCTACAGAGGGATTCAACAGCTGGTGCACTGCAAAAATCCCACAGGTGATAATAGCACCTACCTCCCAGGGTTGTGATAAAGATTATATGAGATCATATTTGTAAAGTGCCTTGCAAAGTATAAGGAATGGAATATTATTATTGTTATTATTAGCTCACCATGAAACAAATCCAGGAAATCTCTTCTTCCTTGGGCTAGTTTCTCTTCTCAAATTTCAAACTCTGAACTTACAATCATAAACAAATTCACTATTAATAGTGGCCATTATTATGATCAGATAATAAAGAAACACAAATAACTATAAGGGCACAGAAGATTATTATGGGACTTGTGGCTAAGGTTACTTCATTAGGTGAAAGAGAGGAGTTGCTGAATGCAATCACCCTTGTTACTTTCACCTTATCAGCAGGAATCCCTAATGTTCCACTATATTTCTAACCTTTCCATACTCTTGCCACAAACTAAGCTCTGCTACAACTAATCTTCTGGTCCACATGCTTCTCTGCTTTTGTCTTGCCTTACTTCTAGATTTTCCTTGTCTGCTTATTCAAAACTTGGATTAAAGTCTCTTCTGAAAGAAAAATGGAATATTAAAACCAAAAGCTCTCCTTAGAATAAACTAAGATCTTCTAAGAATGTAGGTTAAATAGCCTAGCTCAAGGATTCTTCTGTCTTCTATGATTTTAGGCCAAAGTTTCTATGATTACTGTAAGTTATGGCATTACTACCCAATCCAAAGTCTATCATTTTGAGGCTCAGCAACATTTAGAAAACAGAACAAAATAAAAACATTTTAGTGAAGAGGTTGGAAAGATATTCCATATCTCACTCCATGAGATATATCTATTGGATAGAGGGAAGAACTAATTTTAAGTAGCCAAATTTCTTTCTTCTTCTTTTTTAAATTTACAAATAAATTTTTACAAACTTTTTTTTGTAGGGAAGGAGTTTTTTCATTTATTTTTAGTTTTTAACATTCATTTCCACAAGATTTTGAATTCCAAATTTCTCCCCCCGCCCACCCTGAGATGGCATGCATTCTGATTACCCATTCAGTTTACCCTCTCTTCCATAATGCCTCCCCAACTGTTTCCCCCTTACTTTCATGTAGGGCAAGATATATTTCTATACCCCATTGCCTATATATCTTATTTCCCAGTTGTATGTAAAAAAATAATTACTTTTTTTAACATTTGTTTTTAAAACTTTAAGTTACAAATTCTCTTCCTTCTTCCCTGCCCATCTACCCTCCTTGAGAAGGCAAGCAATTCAATATAGGTTATACATGTGTAGTTATGCAGAACTCTTCCATAATGCTCATGTTGTGTAAGACTATATTTTCCTCCATCCTATCTCACCCCCCTACTTCTTCCATTTTCCCCTTTGACCCTGTCCCTTTTCAAAAGTGTTTGCTTCTGACCACACCCTCCCCCAACCTGCTCTCCCTTCTATCCCCCTCACCCCTAATTCCCTTCCCTCTTACTTTCCTATAGGGTAAGATTCCCTCCTTAATCCAAATCCAATGAGAGTAAGGTTCATTCATTCCCTCTCACCTCCCACCTCTTCCCCTTTATTGTGAAACCTTTTTCTTACCTCTTTAGTGTGAGATAATTTGCCCCATTCTATCTCTCCCTTTGTCCTCTCAATATATTCCTCACTCACCCCTTAATTTTATTTTTTAGATATCATCCCTTCATATTCAACTCACCCTGTGCTATCTATCTATGTATCCATTTCCTCCAATTACCCTAACACTCAGAAAGGTCTAACAATGTACAAATATCACCTTTCCATGCAGGAATGTAAATAGTTCAACTTTCAAAAGTCCCTTATGATTTCTCTTTCCTATTTACCTTTACATTCTTCTTTTGAGCTTTGTATTTTAAAGTCAAATTTTATATTCAGCTCTTATCTTTTCAGCAAGAATGGTTGAAAGTCCTCTGTTTCATTGAATTTCCATTTCCCCCCTGAAGTATGTTACTCAGTTTTACGGGGTAGATTATTCTTGGTTTATTGAAACCTAGGTCCTCTGACCTATGGAACATCATATTCCAAGCCCTGCAATCCCTTAATGTAGAAGTTGCTAGGTCCTGTGTTATTCTGATTGTATTTCTCCAATATTTGAAGTGTTTCTTTCTGGTCACTTGCAATATTTTCTTCTTGATCTAGGAACTCTGGAATTTTGCTAAAATATTCCTAGGAGTTTTCCTTTTGGGATTTCTTTCAAGAGCAATTGGTGTATTATTACAATTTCTTTTTTACTCTCTGGTTCTAGAATATCAGGGCAGTTTTCCTTGATAATTCTTGAAAGATGAGATCTAGGCTCTTTTTATTTGTCCTGGCTTTCAGGTACTCCAACAATTTTAAAATTCTCTTTCCTGGATCTATTTTCCAGATCAGTTGTCTTTCCAATGAGATATATTGTCTTCATTTTTTTCATTCTTTCGCTTCTGTTTTATAATTTCTTGATTTGTCATAAAGTCATTAGCTTCCATTTGCTCCATTCTAATTTGGAAGGAATTACTTTCTTCAGTGATCTTTTGAACCTCCTTTTCCATTTGGCCAATTTTGCTTACTTGATATTCAAAATTCTTTTTGAGCTCTTCCATGACTTGAGACCATTTCATATTTTTTCTTGGAAGCTTTTGATGCATAAGCTTTGCCATTTTTTCTTCTTCTGGTTGTATGTTTTGATGTTTTTCACCACCAAAGTAAGATGCTACAATCTGACTTTTGTTATGCTGTTTATTCATCTTCCCAGTCAAATACTTGACTTTCTAACTCTTTGTCAAGGTAGGACTCTGCTTCCAGGTAGGGGTGAAAGTGTGGGTAGGTGTACTTCCCCAGGCTTCAGGGTTTTTTTTATCAACCACTTGAACCTCCACTCTCTGTGGGCCCACAGCTCTTGGAAGCAGCTGCTGCTGCTACAACAACCTCTGCTGTCCCAGGTTTTGGGCCAAACCTTGCTCCTCTTTCACCCAAGTCCCATTAAGTTCTACTGACCTCCTATGTTGTTCTCGGTGTTTGTGTGTTGAGAAGTCTCTCTCTCTGGAGACTACCATAGCTACCAGTGATTCAGTTCCCTGAATCCTGCTTTGGCATGTCTGTGCCAGTACAGCCCACACGAGTCTGTGCTCTGCTCCCAGCTTGTTACGATGTACGTTTCCTAGTGACCTTTCAAGATATTGGCCTGGAGATGTGTTTCACTCCACCATTTTGTGGGTTCTGCAGCTCTAGAATTTGCTTAGAGTCATTTTTTATGGTATTTGGAAGGGTTTGGGGGAGAGCTCAAAGAAGTCCCTGCTTTTACCATGCTTTCTTGGCTCTACCCCCCATATTTCTTTTAAAATACATTTTATTTATTTCATCAACTTATTTCCCAACTATATGTGAAACTTTTAAACATCTTTTTGAAAAATTTGAGTTCAGAATCCTCTTCTTTCTTTCACCACCCCTTGAGAAGCCAAGCAATATGATAGTGATTATATGTGAATTCATGCAAAATATATTTTCATATCGGCCAGGTTGCAAAAGAAACACACACACACACACACACACACACACACACACACAAATACAAATAAAGGGAGAAGAAAACATGTGCTTCAATCTGTACTCAGAGTTCATCAGTTCTCTCTCTGGAGTTGGATAGCATTTTTCATCATTTCCTTGATCTGAGTAACTAAGACTTTCACAGTTTATCACCCTCTTAATATTGCTGCTACTGTGTGCAATCTTCTCCTAATTCTACACATTTCACTTTGCATGAGTTCAGAAAAGTCTTCCTAGGTCTTTTAAACCATCTTGCTGATATATCATAATAGTATTAAATCATAATTATATACCGCAGCTTGCTCAGCCATTCCCCAAACTGATGAGCATCTTTCAGTTTACAATTCCTTATAAAAAATGTGGCCGTTACCTCTGAAAGATGTAAATATTATAGTCAAGAAAAAGGACAAAGAAGTCTAAACTTAATATCAGGTGGAAGGGAATTTAAAATACTACTAAAACAGAAAAAAAATAAATACTTTAGCAGGATTATAATCAAAAGGCAAAGTGAAATATAACAGGCTCTATGATTTAGTCAGCATACCTCTACTTCCATTGGTCTTAACGTGGAGACTAAGTGACATAAAGGGATTTGAACCCAGGTACTTCTGTGTTAAAGTGCAGTATTCAATTCATTATTCTACATGACCTCTATAACTTAATAATATAGTGGGAATCCCTAGTATACCAATATATTCTTAATCTTTCCGCTGACCTCTAGTCTTGCATTTTCAACTGCCTTTCAGACATCTCAAAATTAGTGACTAATAAATGTCTTGAACTTAATACATCCAAAGCTAAACTTGTTACCCTTTCCCCTAAACTACACTACTTCTTTAAACTTAATTATTACTGTCAAGACCAGCACCCTCCTCCTAGTCCTCCACATTTGCAACCTAGGTATCATCCTCAATTCCTCACTATTCTCATCTTTCATATCCGATGTGATGTCAAGATGTGTATATTTTGCCTTTGCAACATATCTAGAATATTCTCCCTTCTCTTCTCTGATACTGCCAGCACTCTGGTGCAGGCCCCTCACTTATGCCTAACTATTGGAATAGCCTGCTGTTGGATCTGGCAGCTCTAATTCTCTCTCCACTACAATACATCCTCCATTCAGCTGCCAAGGTGATTTTTTTTTCAAAATATTGGTTCAACCATATTTACCTCCTATTCAACAAACTCCAGGGTCTCCCTATCACCTCTAGGATCAAATACACAATCCTTTGTTTGGTATTCAAAAGCCTTTTTTTAACCTACCTCACTGCAGACACTACACTGCAGCTCAGAATTCTTGAGCTCATAAGATGCACCAGCCTCAGCCTCTCTGGTAGTTGGGATTGATTACAGGTGTGATAGATCCAGCCCAGCCAGAATACCCGGTCTGAAATGTTCAATAGGCAAATGGTCATTTGAGATTAGCACTCAGGTGATAGGATTAAATATAACCCAAAGGAGATGATCACATCAGAAAGTGAGAGACTATAGGAAAAAAATAGATGAGTGCCCAACATAGAGCCTTGGATATACTACATTTTAGTGGCATGAAACAGATGAACCAGCAAAGTAGATGGGGAATACAGGTAGAAGAAGAACCAGTGGATAATAGTTTAATGAAAGTGCAGAGAAAAGAGAGCATCTGGGAAGAGATGGCTGTCAAGAGTATCAGATGCTGCAGAGTGGTCAAGAAAGCATAATACTCAAAATAACCATCAGGCTTTACAAATAAAAGATCACTGGTAACTTTAGGGGGAGCAATTTCAGTTCAAGGATGGGGTCAAAAACTGGATTGCAAAAGTTTGGCAAGGGAGTGAGAAGAGAGGAAGTGCTATAGACTGCATAGACAGTGTTTTTCTTTTTTTCAGGAATTTGACTGAAATTGGTGGGAGGGATTTAGGACTATAGCTTGAGGGCATGATAAGGCTAGTGAGGTTTTCTTTAAGGATTGAAGACATTTAGGCAGCAGTGAAGGAACCAGTAGATAGGAAGAGATTGAAGAGGCAGGAAATACACAATTATTTGACTCATTATCATCAGAGAATTTTGCACTGAGACATTCTTTGCCTCGGGCAGTGGTGATTTTAGGGGAAGGAGGTGAGATTATTGTGGGAGCTATCAGCTATAATATTCTAGGTGAAATGAGCATGAAGGTCTAGTTACAGTGGTGATAAAAAGGCTGGTTGCATGAGAAAAAAAGAGCAGAAGTGAAAGAGCTGTTGTGGAGATAGAATCAATAGCACATGGTGTAAAGACAAAAGCATTAACATCAGCTCTAGGAGACCGAAAATTATTTGCTCCACTAGTATTGTACTATACAAATATCTTTCTAGACCTCAGTTTCCACATCTATAAAATGAGGAACTTAGGCTAAAACTTCTTGAACTTATACTTAAAACTTCTTCTGATTCTATAGCTGATATCATGGAAGACAGAAAAAAAGTCAACAGTTGCAAAATTGGAGTATGGCTAAATGTTAGCGGCAATGATCAGTACAAGAAAACCAGATGCTGTAGTATGTTACCCATATGCAATTATAGGATTTAGAGCTAAAAGAGATTTTTACCAGATTTTACCAGAGATTTTTACCTTTTCCCAACTCTTCATTTGTTAAATGAGAAAGTTTAAATTCAGACATATTAGATAACTTGTCCTGAGTCACATGCATAATAAGTACATTGAAGAGCTGCAATCTGAATCCAGATATTCTGACACCAAATTCCTCCTCCCTCCCCTATGCTATGTTTGCTACACATATCTGCAGAGGTAGAAGGAGTTTCCTTATGAGGACTTCTCTCCATCCAGACATTGAAGGATTGCCCTCTATCTATGAAGATTTGGAATGGACAGTCTTAGAATATACCAAGAAATTAAGTAACTTGCCAACAGTCACATATATAGTATTTGTCAAAGGTAGGGCCTGAACCTATGCTTAACTCTGAGGCAAGTTATTTATTCACCAAGCTAGGCTGAATCTCACACAAAATATTTAACATGCAAATTTATGGGGTAATTATGTTTCCAAAAGGTTCTTTAAGAAAGCAATTTTCTAGAAGTGGCTAGGTGGCACAATGAATACAGCAACCGACCTGGAGTAAGGAGGACCTGAATTCAAAGCTGGCCTCAGACACTTAACATTTACTAGCAGTCAAGTCACTTAACCCCAACTGCCCCGCTCTCTCCCCTCCAAAACAAAAACAAAAACAAAAAAACAAACAAAAAACCACAAAGCAAAGAAAGGAATTTGCCAGACTCTGTCTTTAAATACCTAATGCAGTTTTTTGATGTTTAGTCATGTTTGACTCTTTTGTGACCTCCTTTGGGGTCTTCATGGCAAAGATACTGGAGTGTGGTTTGTCATTTCTTTCTCCAGTTCATTTTACATATGAGGAAACTGAGGCAAATAAAGTTAAGTGACTTGCCTAGGATCACACAGTTGATAAATGGCTGAGGTAGACCTTGAACTCAGGGAGATGAGTCTTCCTAATTCCAAGCTCAGTGCTCTATCAACTGTGCTACTTAGCTTACCCTCTTGTTTTTGGTTGTGTGTGTGTGTGTGTGTGTGTGTGTGTGTGTGTGTGTGTGTGTTTGTGTACGTATATACACATATATACATATATAGTATTTAAAATAATATAGATTCACATACATTTCAAGAAGAAAACAAATAACATAAAACAAAATTTAAAAAAAGAGAGAAAACATTTCCTCTATGATTTCATATGAAATCAAAGTCACTTTTCACTTAAATACGTAGAGAAGGTCCTTTTTTTGGTCTTATGTACAACACCCCCTAACCTCAGAATAAACTGAAAGGATGTCAACTCTTGAGAACCAAATGAAGAAAAACAAAGTCATAATTTGTGGCAATTGGAAAACTGCCTTAAAGTGACACTTAGTCATGTAACTTTTTGTTGTCTATCATTAATGTTGAAGTTTCTTGAACTTGCAGTTAAATTGTAGATCCTTGAGATGCCAGGTGGTGGAGCTGGTGGATAGTGGTTCATGAGCAGTTTAAGATTTACATTGTTACTCTGGTGGCTCTCTTTGAGGTTTTATTTCTATTATATATATATATATATATATATATATATATATATATATATATATATATATATATACACACACACACAAATATATATTTTATTTTTTACAACATTCACTGTGCTGTTTAGACTGGTAAATTTCCTATAAAACTTAATCTTTACTTGTTTTTGCATTTCTATCTAAAAGTTCCAATATACATTGAAATTTTACCAACTTGGTTCTTAAAATAACAGCTGCCACTAGTGGCTTTGGTCTTTCTACCCGGATCAATAATAGCTACTAATCCTTTATTCATTCAAAGAGCAATATCTTTTCAAAGAAAGTGGGGGTGGGAAAATGTTTTGCTGCTGAAATTTGTCATTGGCAATGGATATATTACTTTGAAAAGTTTAAAAAAGAGAGGGCCAGATGACAAAATAATGACATATGCTCCAAGTGAATAAGTATCCCTCTGGTCTAGACTCAAAAAATAATTTTTGTACTTTTTTTCATGCATTATTTCTCTCCCAGCAGGAATTAAAGATGACACATTGTAATGTGACTTTTTACATTTTTAGTACTGATATTTTTCAGAATCCATACTGTTGTGTTTAACAATATAAACAACATTTCCTTTTTTTTTTTGTCTGAGAAATATTATATTTATCATCTGGAGCATATATGTTCTGCTGATAAGAGTTAACACTAAATCAGAATATTTCCTTTATTTACTAAGATTTTATTGAGCACCAATAAATATGAGTATGCACAAATAGGCACGATGCAGTCACAAATAGGGGGAAAAAACCAATTAACACAGCCCTTACCTTTAAGGAATTTGTACTTGAGTTGGACGTGTGTAGACAATCAGACTTCTAAACATACAAAAAGGTAGATTTAAATGAGGATGTTTAGCATAAAGCTAGAGAAAAATGTTTCCTCAGACAGTTTGTGAAGGAGGCAGGATAATGTAATGTAAAGAGGTCTGGGTTTGGAATTAGAGGCCTTGGATTTAAATCTCACCACTGCTATTTACTTAACTCTATGACCTTAGACAAGTCACTTTCATTCTTGGGGCTTCAGTATCATTTTAAGTAAAAATGAGGTGATTAGGAGAGATGACTTCTAAGATCTCTTCCAGTCCCAAATCTATTATCTTTTTTCCTATGCTAAATTACCAAATGATTTATAATAGCCAAATTTTCAGAACTGAAAACAATCCCTCCTGGTTGGAATATATGGGTATGTACAAATTACCTCAAAAAGAGATCACAACTCTAATAATATCTGTGCCTTTATAATTTTAAAATGAACAAACACAAAATGCCTTTCTCAATTAATTTAGGAATCCCCAGCCTGTGTATAATATGACATCACATTTGGATATACTGGAGATTAATTAGATATTTAAATGTGTTAAAGGTAATCTGAGTTGATACCTAATGATGCTATTTCAGTGTATTTGGAAAATTCTAGATGTCTCATCTTCAAGAGAAATGACACATTTTCACTTCAGATTGTCTTTCAAATTAAATAAGAGCAATAGCTCACATTGATATAGTAGTTAATGTTTACAAAGTATTGTAATAATCCTATGAAAAATATAATACAAATATTATTTTCCCCATTTTACAGATGACGACAATGAGGTTCTGAATAACTGAATGGTCTTCCAGGTGTTATCATGGCAAAGTTGTCGCCCAAACTCATGTGTTCTGATGTTGCTTATTCTACTATTCTTATAGTTGTCTCTTAAGAAAAGTGATGGGGAAGTTAGGAAGTGGATAGAGTGCTGGATTTTGAGTCAGGAAGACCCCTTTATCCTGAGATCAAATCTGGTTGCAGACACTTACTAGCTATGTAACCCTGGGCAAGTC